>CM056051.1:293090595-294290595 GCA_029574335.1 Rana kukunoris | reverse complement strand
TTTTATTTTATTTTATTTCCTCAGTTTTCAAAAAGTGTGTGTTCGTTAAGAAAGTTTCTGGAAGAGTGTCACCTCAAAAATGCATGTTTCCTTATTGGAGAATGGAGGTCACATGAGTAAAAGAAACAAAGAAAAAAAAAGTAAAGTAAAACTATATCATGATGGTTTACATTTAGTGAATATATTACTGCATACATTATTGGTCTTGTTATATCCTTGTTACTCTGCACTTTCTTTCAAGTCAGACGGCTGCTTTGTGTGGTCATATAATCTGTGGCTGCTTCATTCTCTCTATTTTTGTAGGACTCTGAGATGTGTGGATGGTGTTTACCACTAAGAAATCAAAGACCTTTCCTTATTTTAGTCTACAAACATCCATCACCCATGTGGACTCCAAGTAGGGAAACATTCCCTGGTAAAATTGACACAGGAAATACTTTATGACTAATGTTTGCAAAGTACAGGGCTTTTGTGGTAACAAATAATGTGTAAATTCATTGATGTACAAGTGCATAATAAAGTCTTAAGTGCTCATTCACACGGTGAACATTGGCTTTGTTCCACATGATTACTGGATAGACCTAATTTCCTCTCAGTACTAATGAATGTTGCTCAGTTACAAACCAAAGAAGAACAATGATTAAAATGTATTTGAAGTCAAAACTTTTTTTTTTTTTTTTGGATAGGTTCAAGACATAAATACCTGCCAGACTTTTGCTACTTTTTCTCCATCAGAATTTTCTCCATCAGTTTTTGCTCTGGTGACCAATATCTGGTATAGAAAGTAACAGGAAATTTTAAAAAAAATATAGGTAAAGGAAATCTTTAAGTTTAAAAGTTGTATTGAATATTTTCATGACATACAAAAGGAAAAAAAGGCAAATACATGGTGCATAGAAATAAAGATGGTCAAAACAATCCTGCACCCTAGTATATACACTTGAAAAGCACATTTGAAGTGTCTAGACTAACATAGCGAACAGGCTTGAACACAAAGAAAAGTTTAAATATTTACCGCACCCAAAACACCTTAGCGATAGCCACACTGAAGAATATTGAAAATTGCCAGAATGGGTCGAGGTCCGAGGCACCAATCAGCCGAGTGCCCCAACGGGAACTAACTGCATTTCAGGTGACGCGACCCCAGAGCTCCCCCCATGCCTATCAGAGCGGCAACCACCCATGCACTGAGTGGGGAGTCACTCAGCCTAATTGTTCCAACTGAAGAGTGTAAAAGTCAACCACAAAGAAAGGTAAAGGAAATCTTTAAAGAGGAGACCTGTTCCCTGCACTATTAAAAACTAAATACATTCAATTGTTCATACACTTCAAAGCTGAACTCCGACTCCACGTAAACGGATAAATACACAGATGTATAGAGGAACTTTTATCAGCCAAACAATGTGTAATTCTGTCCATGTATTTCTTAAATTTACCTAGCTCTGTTACATTGCACGGCCTTATCTGGCATAGCAGAAAATCACCTTTTCCTCTTCTAAAGCTAAATGACACACTTATTTTACCTCACCCACCCTGTGACTGAACAGCAAAATACGCTTCAGATTGGTGAGAGTCATCCCTATGATCTCTGCTCCTAGCAACACGTTATTTGATAGCATTTGAACAACTAACTGGCTCCTAGTGCTGCTTTTTCCACTTCCAGCCTGAGCTCTGCTGTACTGGGGATATGAGTGCAAGTGACAGGTACCAGGTCAAATTCAGGTACTTGCACTACCTGCATTTAAAAATATGTTTAATAATGTATAAATGGATGCAAAGCTGTAAATGATGATGTCTTTTCTTTTAGCCTGAAGTTCAGCTTTGACTGGGGGTTTGGGCTTGACAAGTTTGTATGTCCAATGCCAGGTATTCTCATTTGTTTTACAAAAGATTTATTACAGAATACACATAGGAAAATAGTTGGTTTGAAGGAAGATGATAAACATCATTAGCGCATCACTAGTTTTTAAATTGCCGCTAATCACACGTAGACTATTTTGATAAATATTTATTCAGAAAGGTCTGTTGTGGACCAATTGTAGAAATGGCTTCCAAGTTTTAATCCCAACAAGAAGATCAAGCCAATCTTAAACATTTTCTTTTTCTTTTGCAGTCTGTTTGCCAAAATGTGTATATATTTGCCTTTGTATAATTTATTGTTTGAATTACTGTTTGTGTTAAAATTGCAAACAAAAGAAGATGGTGACATGCATAACTAAACAGACTTAAAAAGATTATGTTTTAAAAAAGTAGTTCTAGCAGGCTAGAAACAGGCATGATGGAATGTGTAATGTATAGCACAGAGTATCAAGCTGAGTGGTCAAGAGTATGTAATGTATAGCAGTGTGGAGTGGAGAAGATCAACAAATTGTGTTGTATATTATGTACTGCAGACTGCTGCACACTGTACAGCGTTTTCCTAATTCACAGAATTTAAAGCCCAGTGTTTCTGGATTTTTTCTATTTAATTATGGGAATACTTTTTTTTAGCATAAATAGAGGGGGAACATTATGCTATAAGATGACATTATAAAGGCAATAGGAAAGAGTTATAGCTAATGTTTTATTTCACGAGATCAAGCACAGCATGTACAACATCTGCTATCATCTGGATGTATTGTATAAAAAAAATGCTTACAGTATTTATTTTAGCCTTTTAAGTATTTAGAAATGTTTTTAAAGACATCAACAATTAGAATTTTCTGCTACTCAAGTGAGGAGCAAATTCTATAAAATTCGATTTACCTGGAGTTAAGCAGATTATGTAAAATGATCATCAAATCCAAACTTTGTTTAGTCAGTGATTGGATTTGGGGCCTAATTGAGAAGTTTAGGATTACACTGGCACACACGGAGGAACTAATAGTTGTGATATTAATCTAAATGCTAAAGTCAATAGGGGGGATCGGAGGGGAGAAAATATTAAGAGTGCAGTTTCAGACAGTGTGAGTTTGAGGAAGTGGTGTGAAACCCATAATGATATATTACTCAGTAAATTAGTGATATATGAGGAGATTGAAGGAGCGAACTGAGTAAAGAGATAGATTTCAGTGTGGTCATCATAGAGGTAATACTGGAAGTTATTGGAAGGTTATCAACTGGCCTAGGGAAGAGGTGTGGAGAGGGAATCAAAGGGGCTAGAGGACAAAGCATTGGGGTACCCCAACAGGAAGAGGAGAGGACGAGAGTTTTAGTTGACATTAAAGTGTTACTAAACCTAAACATGTTTCATACCTGAATGCATTGTTTGCATCAAGGTAAAAAAACATTTTCAATTTCTCTGTACCCCCTCCCCTTTCCTGTGTGAAGAGTAAAAGAGGGGAGAAGAAATCAGCACTGTGCATGGCTGCATCTATTCTCCCCTTACTTCCTCTTCACACAGCTGTTGGAACCATTGGCTCTTGCTGCTGTCAATCAAATGCAGTGAAGAGGAATTGCGGGCGGGCCTCAGTCCCGCTGTATATGTCTATTGATCGTGACTCCTTACACAGTCAATCAAATGCAGTGAAGAAGAAGGGGGTGGGCCTAAGGGCAGCTCCATAGACACACAGGTCGTGAGCGTGCAGACTACGTTTCTTCCCATAGCAAGAGGCTGGCTATGGTTGTCCTTAAAAGAAAGTGGAGGAGCCAAAATCTCCCCCAGGGACCACAGAGGAGGAGGAGTGGGGCCATTCTATGCAATACCACTGCACAGAGCAGGTAAGTATAACATGTTTTTTATTTTAATAATAAAAAAAAATGTATATGACTTTAGTAACACTTTTAAATATAAACATACAATTTAAAAACCATGGGCTGCAATACCTTCTATTTTATTTAGAGGTTAAATGCCTAAACAGAATGTTAGAAGTACCAGCTGCAAGCTATATTAAAGGGGTTTTAAAGGTTATTTTTTTTTATTTTCGAAATAGGCTCCTTTATGCTAGTGCATTATGGCTTCACTTGCCTTTTCCTTTGACTTCCCTTCTATTTTTTTTTCTTTGTCTTAATTTCTCACTTCCTGTAAGCTTTCCCCCATCATCCGAGCCGTTCTGGCTGGGGGTTAGTCAGCCAGAACAGCGTACTGAAGAGAAACAGGAAGTCAGAAACTCAGACAAAGAAAAAAAACATTTAGAAGGGAAATCGAAGGGAAAGGTAAGTGAACCAACAATGTACTAGCTTAACCACTTCCATACAGGGCACTTATACACCTTCCCGCCCAGACCAATTTTTAGCTTTCAGTGCTGTTGCAATTTGAATGACAATTGCGCGGTCGTGCTACATTTTACCCAAACTAAATTTTTATCATTTTGTACCCACAAATAGAGCTTTCTTTTGATGGTATTTGATCACCTCTAGGATTTTTATTTTCTGCAAAAAATAAATAAAGAAAATACCGAAAATTTTGAAAAAAAATGTTTTTGTTTCTGTTTTAAAACATTGTAAATAAGTACGTTTTCTTCTTCACTGATAGGCACTGATGGTACTGCACTGACTGGCACTGATGGGCACTGATGTGGTGGCATTGATGGGCACTGATAATGGGCACTAATATGCAGCACTGATAGGCGGCACAGATGGGCACGGATAGGCGGCACGGATGGGCACAGATAGGCGGCACTGGGGCGCGCAGTGGCTTAATATCCTGGGGACGTCCACTCAGGATATTAAAACCACTTTGCCGACGTCTTTTTGCATAAGGCGGGCGGCTAGTGGTTAAAGGAACCTATTTAGAAAATAAAAAACAAAAAACAAACCTTTACAATCCCTTTAAAGAAAGTTGTTCTCTTAAAAATATACCACAATAGCTGCCAGCAGGAAAACCATCCATAGTATAGTTTTTGAGCTTTGTATTTTGTAGTACTACACTGTACACCGTTTTGACATTGTATACATTTTGACGACAATACAGAGTGCAAAAAAAAAAATACTTCCAAAACACATCTCCACATAAAGCTGTAACATAAGAGGGGGAGATATACAGTTTTTATCTTGAAATACAAATAAAAGTGTATTATTTCAGAGAAAGTAGCACCACATGCGGCACAGTCTCTGCACAGTAAGCAACATTATTAGGTCATGATGAGAGAGAGAGAGAGAGAGAGAGACAAGGCAGTTTTAATCCAGAAAAAAATATAGTACATATATATTTCGCAGGCAATATTCACAAATACTCCTTGCACAGTCTGTAAGCAGTCTTTTAACCACTTAATCACCGCCCTATAGACAAAATACTTCTATAAGGCGGTTCCTGTACTCTAACAGGACGTCCATGGACGTCCTCCGTTAGAGTCAGGTGTGCGCGCCCGACCAGGCGCGCACACGCGATCACCGGTGCTCACCGGGTCCACGGGACCCGCAGCATCAGTGATCGCGGTAAGGAGCCAATGGCGGCGGCTCCTTACCACGTGATCACGCCGTCCAATGACGGCGCGATCACGTGTGTAAACAAACCTGACATGCGTCAGATCCGCACGCCCGAAATATATATATATACACAAATATAATATAATGCAGAATATTTTGGAAAAATATAAAAGATGGGGTTGCGGCAAGTAAATAGTCAAGCATTAAAACTGTGTTTGCCTGTGGAATGGCGATAAACTATGGCACATGAAGTTATCGATCGGTGGGTCTGTGCTTCACAGCCTATCCCACAATATATGCAATGGCTATACCGGAGCTCCTACAAGGACCCTTCCAAATAGGTATCCACAAGTACAATAAATACCAAAGTCTTTATACAAAGATCTTCTGGCTGTATTTGAAAAACTTATTTTGCCTACACATGCATCCTCTCATGTGCCATTTACAATGTTCTATATTTGCAGCTTCAAATTGAAACTTACAGAAGCATTTTTGGAACATCTTCAGAAGAAACTGCAGGATACAAATAACCCGTCAATAATCAGACAAACAGCTGCAGATTATATTGGGAGTTTCCTGTGTCGTGCCAAGTATATTCCTTTGTTGACTGTGAAGGTCTACC
Organism: Rana kukunoris; assembly: GCA_029574335.1. NCBI lineage: Eukaryota > Metazoa > Chordata > Amphibia > Anura > Ranidae > Rana > Rana kukunoris. The sequence goes on along the minus strand of CM056051.1, from coordinate 294,284,627 downwards.
TTGATATGTTAGTTAACTGGTTGCACAGTTACCTTGACATCCTAGATTCTGGAAGGACTGTTTGTGATGTTTTATCCCATGGACCATTTTTTTCCGCTTGCCAGGCAGTTTTCTATACAGTGATCTATCGGCATAAGCAACTTCTAGACGGAGACTTTCAGAAAGGTTTGGCATACCTCCAAGCTCTGAACCTTGAACAATTTGTTATGTGTCAGCTCAACCCACTTAAGATGTGCCTTCCCACAGTGGTTGATTATTTTGCTGCCATTACTGAGAATTATCAGCTGGTGTATTGTTACAACATCATAGAGAGAAACAAGAGGCAGATGATCCCTACCATAGGAAGCAGCACTCCTGGCTGCTCTTTTCAGAGGTGCGCTAATCCACCGGACAGCGCTAATCCAATGGACAGCTTGTTTCCTTTTGACGTGTGTCTATTGAAAAGGTGTAAGAAGATAATAGATACTATTTATCAGCCTTGGGAGGAATCCATTGTTGATGAATTAAAAATCCCAGATAATCTGGTTCAGCAGGGCTCATTTCCAGATGATGAAGATTTTCTTTAAGGAGAAATGCCACAGGATAATAGTGTTGAAATGACACCGGGTTCATAAGACTCCATCCTGAGAAGTCCGATAAGTAGTGTTGGATCAACCAAGTTTCTTCAGCAGCGTTTTCTGAACATTTAAAAACATGTGGCAAACCTTCTACTTCCAATGTTTTTATTGATTTTACGTCAACATAACAATATATTATTAAATATTGCATTTAAATAGATGTTCAGACATAAGCATTGATAAAACATGACTGCTAACTGTTTGTGTTGCTGTTTTTACAAGTCTGATATACAATTCAAACATTAAGTCTTAATATGGTCTCAAACCTTCTATGTTATTTTGTTTTGTCAACCTCACCAATATTTCCCCAAAGGATCTTCGGGGAAGACGCGTAGAAGCGATCGGGCATGCGCCACGCCCACGTGCTCTGTGCGTGCGCGATCGCTTCTACGCGTCTTTTTTGAAGATTTTTTAACTTGCTTTGTGCGAATTGGAGATTCGCTGGAGTCAGATTACCTATATGCAGCGTTCACATGTAGCATTGCACCTGTTTATATTTAATAAAATGTTCTCAAAGATACAATATCGCAAAAAAAAATAATAAATAAAAAAAAAAAAAAATACCAAAGTCTCGAAAGCATTGGTTGACTATTAGTACATGTAGGCGGCCTAAATTGAGGCGCCTGACATATCCAGAGGGCCACACAATAGCTCAATAAAGTTGCTATTGTTAACTTCTCCAAAAATTATTTTTCATTTTAGTATTTTATTAATACTATCCTAATAGATCTCACACTTCTAACAGAACAACAGCACAAATGGAGAGAATGGAGAGAAATATGGGATTCATGCTGGAAAGACTAGAGGGAGTAGAAAAGAAAGTAGACCACAATTCTAATATCATTAAGAAACTGGAGGAAGAAATCAAAGAAATTAAAAAAGAACAAAGGGAACAAGCGTATAAAGTTGAAGATCAGGAAAATAGAGACAGAAGGAAAAATATAAGAATACGTGGGGTACCAGACTCGTCCCAGTCAGAAAATTTACCTGAAATCATACGAAAAATCTGCAACCCGCTGCTGGACAGAGAAATAACCTCTCCATTAAGCATCGAGCAGGCACACCGGATTAGGAGGCCTAGAGAAATTCCCCGGGAGAGCCCCAGAGATATTATTATAAGGTTTGAAAATTGGGAGGAAAAAAATCAATTATGGAAAAATCTGAGAGGAAAGTCCCCCATTAAATTTGAGGAACATAACATCCAAATTTTCCAAGATCTATCTCAAGAGACCCTCAGAAGAAGAAGAAACTTAAAACCTCTATTACAGGTGCTACAAGAACGAGAAATACAATACAATTGGGGCTTCCCGGCATGCCTGATCGGTAGAAAAAATGGGGTCACCGCAAGACTAAGATTCATAGATGAAATACCAGAATTTTGTCAAAAACTGGAGATCCCAGTACCATGAAAATACGGAGTGGGGGGAGGCTGGAGGGGGGGGGGGGGGGGGGGGGGGGGGGGGGGGGCAGGGGGAGAGGGGGGTAGTAAATAAGGGAATAAGCTAATTAGGTGAAAGATAATGGTGAGACCTAGGAGTGGGTGTGACTGACCACCTTGGGGCAATCCCCCTGGAAGCAGGGAGAATGAGGGCGCGGCGAATGGAATTCCGCCTCAGGGAAGGGAACACAAGAGCACAAGGAGGTGCAAGTCGAGAGGTTCCCCAATACGACCATAGGGTCACGGTAACATCTAGGGTTAGAGGGGGGAGGAAGGGGGGGGGGTGGGGGAGGGGAGGGAGAGGGGAGAGAGGGGGAGGGGGGATGGAGGAGCGGGAGTGGGGATGGGAGGGGTGGGAGGGGTGGAGGGATGGAACGGGAGGTATGGAGGGAAGGGATGGGAAAGAGTTTTAAGATTAGCGGTCTGTCCGAAAGTTGTAATGAGAGTGGTAAGGACAAGAGCAAAAAAAAAGAGGAAAAAAGGAGTATGTCTAACGTAAATCTATTAACATATAACGTAAGAGGCCTTGGTTCCCCGTGGAAAAGACATATGGTGTTAAAGGAGATCGAAGGACAGCACGTAGACATAGTCTTTCTTCAGGAGACACACATAACGGCTGACTCAGGAATTAGGCTCTACTCTCGAGCGATACCAACCTGGTACTATGGCGACTCTCCGCAGAAAAGATCTAGGGGAGTCGCCATAGGGATAGGGAAAAATATCAGCTTCAAAGTTGAAGATAGGAAAGTTGACCCAGAGGGCCGTTATGTGTTTCTGAGAGGGACTCTTCAGGGGAAAAATATACCTTGGTTAATGTATACTGTCCCAATAAACACCCACAAAAATACTTAAAGATGATTCTAAATATACTAATGGACTTCAAACAGGGACATGTAATATTAGCAGGGGATTTCAATTTTACCCTAGAACATCAGCTAGATAGGGCATCAGGGGTTCATTTAATTAATACTAAGCAACAGCAGTTGCTGAAGAATTTTTTTTTCAAACAACAACTAATAGACCCCTGGAGAATTGCCAATCCAAATAAAAGAGACTATACATATTATTCGACAGTGCATAATATGTACGCAAGATTAGACTATATAATGGTGGACCATGAAATATTGGAATATGTAAATAAAACTTCGATAGGATCGATTACGATATCCGATCACGCCCCTGCCCTGGTTAGAATTCATTTCCCAGACATTGAAGAGAGAAAGGGCAGCTGGAACCTAAATGAGGAACTACTTGAGGACCCAGAAATATGCAATATAATAAAAGCAGACATAGAGGAATATTTCGTAATAAACAATACACCGGAAGTGACCTCAGCAACGGTATGGGAAGCCCATAAGGCATATATTAGGGGAAAGCTTATCTCCTTGGGGGCTGGGAAGAAAAAAGCAAGAGAAGCCAAAAAGAAGCAATTAATTGGAGAACTCCAAGAATTGGAAAATAAACATAAAAACACAAAAGAAATCGAATTATATAAGGAAATAGTAATAAAAAGGGTCCAATTAAGAGATTTAATGGCAACTGAAACTCGGAATATATTTAAAAACGTTTCAAAAGAAAGATATGTCTGGGGGAATAAACCTGGGAAATACCTAGCCAGGATTTCAAAGGAAAAAAGGGATACAAACTACATAGAAAAAATTAAGGATCAAGAGGGACAGATGAGGTATAAGACGACTGAAATCGCAGAGGCCTTTCGGACGTTTTATAGTACATTGTATTCAATTAGGAAAAGAGAAACACAGGAACAGAAGGACATTAGGTTAAAAAAAATTAGAGAATATATCGAAGAAGCTAACCTCCCAAAATTAATGCAAGAAACTGTAGAATCTTTGGAAGAACCAATAACATTGGGGGAAATAAGACAAGCTATTTCGGAAACACCAGGTGGAAAGAGTCCAGGACCGGACGGGCTCCCCATTAAATACTATAAAAAATTTATGGAACCGCTGGCCCTGGTGATGTGTAATTACTTCAATAAATTGGGAGAAGAAGAAGAAATTAGAAAGGAATCCCTCCTTGCCAATATCACAATTATAGCTAAAACAGGAAAAGACAATACCATATGTTCTAATTATCGTCCAATCGCATTATTAAATGCAGATATTAAGACCTATGCAAAAATATTGGCAACGAGGATAAAAGTCCATATGCCGAATCTAATCAATGAAGATCAGACTGGGTTCATTAAAGGGAGAGAAGGACGAGATAATAGCCTAAAAACAATTTTGTTACTGCAAGACAAGCAGAAGAAACCCCCAGTCATACTCATGTCAATTGATGCTGAAAAAGCTTTTGACAGGGTTGACTGGGGGTTTATGATGGAAACATTGCGGAGCGTAGGACTGGCCCAAGATACATGAAATGGGTAGGAAACCTTTACAATGCCCCTACAGCAAGAGTAAAAGTAAACGGGAATATGTCGTCCTCTTTAGATATGAATAATGGAACAAGACAGGGCTGCCCACTCTCACCTCTCCTGTACGTAATAGCGCTCGAACCATTGCTGAACAAGATAAGAAATAATTCAGACATAGAGGGGGTGAGAGTTGGAGAAAATGAACACAAGGTGGCAGCGTATGCCAATGACATACTCTTGTACATTACTAGACCAAGACTCTCTATCCCAATAATAATAGATGAGATAAGAAAATATGGAGAACTCTCCAACTTTAAAATAAACCCAGTAAAAACAGTAATATTGAACCTGGGTATAGAGACCACAGAAGAAATAGCTCTACAGGAAACATACCCCTTCACATGGGAAAAAGAATCAATAACGTATCTAGGGATAAAAATTACACCAAGAGTAGATAAACTATATGAGGCCAACTATATTTCGTTAGTTAATGAGATAAAACAAGATTTAAAAAATCTCACAAAAAGACAGATCTCCTGGATAGGGAGGATTAATGTATTTAAAATGATGGTCCTTCCAAAAATAATCTATAAATTCCAAATGGTCCCAGTAAATGTCCCACAAAGCTTTTTTAAGTTAGTACAAACTATAATTTCAAAATTTATCTGGCAGGGCAAAAAACCAAGGATAAGTTACTCAATCCTGTCCCGCAGTAAAAAAAAAGGAGGACTATCGCTCCCTGATATAAAAAGATATTATTATGCCGCAATAATAAATAGATTGGTGGAATGGACAAATAGCAACACTGAAAAAAAATGGGCACAGATTGAGAGAGAAATAGGTTTGGCACAGTTAGACACAAATGTGTGGATCCCACCCAAATTTAGAATAGTGAACACGGACACGCACAGTATAACAAAAAATGCACTTAAGATATGGGATACGTTGTATAGGCGGGAAAAATGGGAATATAACTCCCTATTAATCCCATTAGCCCACACCAAATTTTTCCCACCAGGAAACAGGACAAAATTAGGTAGGAAATTAGAAAATAAAAGAGTAGGGGAAATAATTTCACTAGGGAGAATTAAGGAAAAAAAAGAAATATTAGTAAGAGAGGGACACCAACAGTTAAGCGACTGGGAGTACACACAACTAAAGCACTTTGTGAGCACATTGTCAATAGGTAAGAATAAAGCACAGAACCCGATAGAAAATCTATGTTCCACCATAACACCATTACAACATGGCATCACAAAGCTTTATAAGATATTAACAGATATAGGGTCTAAGGGAACTTTGAAAAACATTGAGAAATGGGGACAAGATATGGGGGAAAGGATTGAGGAGACCTCTATGATAGGCGCGGTGTATAAATATGCACAAGACATAAAAACCATCGAAGCCAACTATAAATGCATGATGCGATGGCATTTGACCCCCGTCAAAATGAACAAAATATACCCAACTAACTCAGCTCTTTGTTGGAGAAATTGTAACCAACTAGGTACTACAAAACATATCTGGTGGGAGTGCCCCAAGATTCAAGAATATTGGCAAGATGTCCTAGAGAGTATAGAAGAAATAACAGGGATAGGGGTACCTCATAACCCCCTGTCATGTTTATTCCATGGGTCGAGAAAACAAATAGAAAATTACGGATTGACATTGGTCCCGATCCTCCTAAACGCAGCAAAGGGCGTAATACCTAAATTTTGGCTGCAGCCAAAAAAGCCAACGTTAAACGAATGGATACAACGGGTCAACCACGTTTTAGAGATGGAAAATCTAAGGAGGTCAGACCAGGGCGACAAAGAGACCGACAGTAGTAGACTGATCTGGGACAAATGGAGATTATTTAAAACAACAGAAAAATTCGCTCAGATTTCGATAGAAATAGATAGTGGAGACCAAGGAAACAGTAGATAGGAGGGGAAAAAGGAGTCGGAAAGAGAGGGACAGAATCGCTAAGTATAACAAACTCAGAAAAAGGGAGGGGGGTGGAGGGGGGGCATATTAAATATTAAAAGGGGAAGGCAGAATCAAGGGAGGAAGGGGTGCAGGACGGGACAAAGGGAAGATCTATGACAGAGGGGCGCTGAATGGGGGGGATACGCGCTTCTTCTATGTGTTATTCTTTCTTTTCTCTCTCCTTCCTACAGTTTGCTTATTTTTGTATAACCCCGGAACATATATATATAACAAGGGAAGAGGGAAAAATAATTAAAAAAAAAAAAAAAAAAAAAGGAACAAATGGAAGAACAAAGCACAAATGATGCGAGACCGAGGAGGAAATGCGAAGGGCGGAAATTTTGTGAGCAACCCCCACTTCCAACCTAATCGGATATGACTGATGTGCGGGGAAAAAAAAAAAAAAAAAAAGGAAAAAATAAAAAATAAAAAAAATAGATCTCACACTTCTAGAATGAAAAAGAGAGGGGGCAAATGGCAAACATATGCTGTGCCACATCCAATAATCGAGAAGAATAGAAATACATTTCCCCAAGGTGGACTTTTAGGGCACCAATAGAATTAATATCCAGTATACAGTGTATTATAGTAGAAAAATATTTTGCTCATAATTGAACATTGTTAAAAACACATATAGGAATGAAATATTGATTTTAACTGAACAAATTCAGCAGATATCATGGTGATAGGGAGTATATAATGAAACCTCTTTACACCCAATGTGTTTTGGGGTACATTTTATGCCTTCTTCAGGGGTGCATAGAAAGGAGATAATATAATCTAAGCATAATTAGAAACATATAGAATCAATTACACATATTCAGAATTGCTAACATAATACATACACAAATATACAGAAATATATATATATATCATAGTTAGTTATTTACATAATGGTTCTGAGAACCGATGGCTTAGGGTGCTGGGCAATCACATTGGCTGGCTGCTGTACAGAGAACATGGGAAGGACTGAAAAAGAAAAGGGACCAAGAAATATAAATGCAAAAACGAAATAGCAATGTATATTAGAAAAACATTTTCCATAGGTTATTTTTATAGGAGTATAAATAACTGTGCCCATATAACATTGAGTGGCGATCTCCATAGGTGACAGTGGTCAGCTGGTAGTTAAACCCATAGTTGAAAATTTCACAGGCAAAGCAATATATTGTAGGTAGCTTTAAATAGAATGCTGCTTTTTGAGGCGTTCTCTCCAGGAGAAATATTTTAGACCCCTTTCACACTGAGGCAGTTTACAGGCAATATTTCTAGTGGTAAAACGCCTAAAAAAGCATCTGAAAACGGCCTCTCATTCATTACAATGGGTTTTCACACCTAGGCGTTACTCTTGTGGGACATTCGCAAAAGTCCTGCAAGCAGCATCTTTGGGGCGGTTTAGGAGCACTGTAAAAAAAAACCTGCCCACTACAATAAATGGGCAGCACTTTGGGAGCACAGCAACACAGGCGTTTTTAACCCCTTCTTTGCACAGCTAAAATGAGCATGGCCGAAAAATTGGAAGGTGCTACCAACAAGGCGATATCAGGTCACAAAGGATAGAATAATTCCATGCAAGCAGAATTGTCTTGGCATGGGTGCTGTGTGATACTAGGTAATCAAAGGCATTCTGATGTGAAAAAAACACATAATACAATCAAAACATCCTTCTTGTTGCAAAACAGTAACATTAGCTTTTACACAAAGCAGAATAATATTTGTTTAAAGTGATTGTTATTTTTATTTAAAAAAAGAGCCTTTACAAACATGTTATAAAGGCTAGTCTGGTGGAGGCGGGTCTGGTGGAGGCGGTGTCTGAGCGTATTTGTGTGATGTCATGGTGCATGGTGCAAAGGAAGCCGAGCGGAGCAGCTGGACCCTTGTGTGTGGGTCTGCAGGACAGGAGTAAGGCAAGCCAGAGGTGGGACTGGGGGGGACTAAAGGGACCACCTGGCATTGAGAGAGACTGTCACTGTGACCCAGGAAGGGATGTGTCATGCTGCACACTGCTGTCAGTGTCATTGTTAGAGTCAATTTCATAAGTACATCGCCCATTTTAATGTATTGCCTTCCTTTTCCTTAGCTACTTATTAGCACAGGATTACAGCGCTCTGGGTGACCATGTACATAGAATTACATAAAAATAAAAGTAATAGTCTAGTCCATTGGGTGTGAGTCCAAAAGAGGGGCTTGATCGTGACAATATCCAATGTATGATAGCTGTAGACGCTCAGGGCTGCTCTCTCCAGGAGCGAAGTCAGCTCAAAACATACAAGAGAAAAAAACAGGAACAAGAAAGCGCCGCTGAGTGATCTGATTTTATTAACAACAACAATAGTATTCCAACACTTACATCTAGGGGCACTCTGATGCAGTCTGGGATGCTGATGTCAAGGGCTTCAGTGCGGTCCGGTGCAGATACTGCACTTGATAAAGGAGCGCGCAGGTCTTTCACTTACCTAGCGCTGGCTCTGAAACGCGTTGTGTCCCTCTTCGGCCACCGTCTCAGTGACGTCACGGACCAGCGGCGCGGTGGATCAGCTGAGAACATAACATCCACACATGGACTTGCAAGTCGGCCCCTTTCTGGTTAAAAACGGCTGACTCTCCTCCATCGAACAGCTTTTCCAGCTTCCCACATGGTTCCCGGACCGCACTGAAGCACTTGACATCAGCACCCCAGACTGCATCAGAGTGCCCCTAGATGTAAGTGTTGGAATACTATTGTTGTTGTTAATAAAATCAGATCACTCAGCGGCGCTTTCTTGTTCCTGTTTTTTTCTCTTAGCTACTTATTATATATCAAAACTAAAAAAAAATAATATGTTTTTGCCTTACAATCTACCTTAAATCACATTGCTAATTGCATATTGTACTTATTTGTAGCCTAAATACTGTAATTTTCACTGAAAATTGTGTAACTTTTGTAACTGCTAGTAAAAACTTGGTGGTGCCAGTAAATTTTGGGTGTTGTGCCAGTAAATTTCAATCTGGTAGGTTGGCAATATTGATGTGTCTATATGTATAATTTGTTGATTTTATTAGTGTGGGAAGATAAACTGTTGTTCATACAGTTATAGAGTAATGTAATAGAGTATAAGGACACGGGATGGTATAAGGCTACATGGTGTTTTATGGAAATGTTTTTATATTTAGTGTTTTATGGAGTAATATTTTGTTTTGTCAGAGCACATGCATTTTGTTCTTCTGTTGTTTATGTGTGATGTATACAACTATATATTTATGGGTTTCTGTCTAAGTAACATGAAGTCTGCAATTAGTACCCAGTGACACCTGTCATGGGGGGGGCGCTATATAATAATTGTCTTGCTGAAATATCTGTGTAATGACTGAGCACACGTGAAGTTAATGAAACCTGTCTGTCCTGCCCATTGGCCACTCCCTCTTGTCGTGTGCCCCCACAGCAAAGGCTGTGCAGGCCTTTTTGTATGCCGCAAAAAAGGAAGGTGGATTGAGATTGCCTGCATTATGTATAAAAGGCGAGGGAGGATAACCATTTTAATGAGCGCCGAGCGTCCAAACCAAGAGATGTTTAGGTTGGCCCAGTCTTTCAAGTCTGTTTGGATTTTCGCGAGGGAGAAAAGGAAATTTTTACTATATAGATCCGTTGTTTTTCTAGTGATTTGAATGCCCAGATACCTGTAGGTAATGGCCTCAGCTTTTCATTGAAAAGGGAAAGAATTCTGGCAATGAGAAACGTCTTACGGGGCAATGTTACATTAAGCGCATGAGACTTAGCATAGTTAATTTTAAGGTTGGACAGTTCGCCAAAATGTTTTATGTCTTTCAGTAGGTTAGATAGGGACAGTCGGGGGGCTTGTAAGGATAAAAGTATACCATCGGCGAAAGCGGCAACTTTAAACTCCCTATGATTAAAGGGAATGCCCTTGATGTCTGTATTGCTGCGTATTCTGTTCAACAGGGACTCTAACGTCAAAGATCAAGGGGGATAGTGGGCAGCCCTGACGCGTACCATTGCTGATAGAGAAGGCGTCCGACAGGAGGCCATTAGCCTTCACTCTAGCTGAGGGATTAGTATACAGAGCATCAATGTGCGCAAACATGCAGGGAAGGAGGCCTACGCCTTTCAGTACCTCCCACATGTAATCTTAAGCCACCCTGTCGAATGCCTTCTCGGCGTTAAGGGAGAGCAGAAACCCCTTGGTGCCCGATGAAGTAAGCCAATGGTGTAGATTTAGGGTGCGAATAGTATTATCCCTGGGTTCCCTACCCAGGATAAATCCCACTTGGTCCAGTGCTATGAGGCCAGGAATCAGGGATAACAGCCTATTTGCTAGTATCTTTGCATACAATTTGATATCCACATTGAGCAGGGATATTGGCCTGTTGTTCGACACTTGTGAGGGGTCCTTACCGTCTTTTGGGATAACTGCTATATGGGCTTCTAGCATTCTGCCTAGGGAAGCGTGGGGGTTCGCTAATGAATTAGACATTTGTAGCATCTGAGGTGCAAGATCGTCTAGGAAGCATTTGTAATAAACTAAAGGGAGACCATCGGGGCCCGGACTTTTACCAACTTTCATTTGTTTTATTGCCAGTTGAAGTTCCTCCATGGAAAGAGGGCTCTCCATAGCATTCCATATATACTACAAGTATTAGATAAGTGGAATAAATCAACAATAATGAGAAATAGATTCTATGGGGCTGATTTACCAAGCCTGTGCGCCAAGACTCATGGTGCACAAGCAGGAGTAAACCTGTTTTTGACATTTACCAAAGAAACACGCTGCTAGTGCAGCGTGTTTCCTCATTTACTAAAGTGCCTAATGCGCCCAGAAGAGGGCGCACAGCACGCCAGTACAGAGCTGGCGTGCGGCATTTAGTTATGTAAACATCGGGGATTCGGGCGGGAGTTTATGAGGGGAGGGAGGGGGGTGATGCAGGGGAAGTGTAGTGACATGTGTTTCAACTTGTGTGGCGGGCCGATTTGAAAGGGAAAGTGACTTTTGGGACCCGATCCCCGGGCGCTTGCAAAGTACGCTAGAACCTCGGAAGGTTCACTTGCATACTGGGCATGCGCAGAGGGAAAAATCGGAGCTCACCGCGCGCCTCTTCAGAACGCCGGGAAATCCTTGGTAAATACCAGGCGGCGTAGCAGTGTTTGCACTGCCTGGAGCGGCGTACGGCAAGCTCCGAGCTGTTCTCGGGCTGCGCTGACACTGAAGGGGAACTCCGCGCCAAATTTCAAATGTGAAACCGGCGCGGCTTCCCCCCCAGGGGTACAATAGGCTCTCCGGCTTGGTCCGGAACGTGAGGGGTTAACCCACGCCAAAATCGGCGTGGGGTTCCCCCCCAGATCCGTACCAAGCCCTCATCCCAGGCATGCAGTCTGGCCGGACAGGAATGGGGGTGGGGACGAGCGAGCGCCCCCCCCCCTCCTGAGCCGTACCAGACCACATGCCCTCGACATGGGGGAGTGTGTGCTTTGGGGGAGGGGGGCGCTGCCCCCCCACCCCAAAGCACTCTTGTCCCCATGTCGAACGGGACAAGAGCCTCTTCCCGACAACCCTAGCCATTGGTTGTCGGGGTATGCGGGCGGGAGCCAATCAGAATCTGGGAGCCCCGTTTAATAATGTGGCCCCCAGATTTCGGGCCCCCACCCTATGTGAATGAGTATGGGGTACATCGTACCCCTACCCATTCACCTGGTGAAGGTGGTTTGAACTTTGAGGGTCTTCTGCCGCCGCCCCCTTCGAATTTTTCGGCCTGGACGGGGGTCGCACATCCCATCCAGGACTTGGACGTGGCGGGCTTCTCGTCGCTGTCTTCTGCCGCTGCCCCCTTCACCACGAAGCTCCGTGCTTGTTTGATGAGGGCAGCGGGCTTCCGTCGTCTTCTCCGGGGCGAGGGTCGTACATCCCACCCCGGATTTCCTCGCCGGCTTCTGCCTGGCTCCTACTGGGGGCCAGGCCTTCTTTTGCCGTCTTCCGCCGGAGGGCGCCACTCTCCGGGCTTCTCGACGTTGTCTTCCGCCGCGGGGGCCAGGCCTTCTTCTTTGCCGCCCCCTTCGATTTTTTCGGCCTGGACGGGGGTCGCACATCCCATCCAGGACTTGGACGTGGCGGGCTTCTCGTCGCCGTCTTCTGCCGCTGCCCCCTTCACCACGAAGCTCCGTGCTTGTTTGATGAGGGCAGCGGGCTTCCGTCGTCTTCTCCGGGGCGAGGGTCGTACATCCCACCCCGGATTTCGTCGCCGTCTTCTGCCGCTGCCCCCTTCACCACGAAGCTCCGTGCTTGTTTGATGAGGGCAGCGGGCTTCCGTCGCAGTCTTCCGCCGCGGGGTGACACTCGCGGGCTTCTTCTTCCATTCGATGTTGACACGGCGAGGTCCGGCGCTGAAATGCCTTCTGAGCGGCGGGCAAGGACTTATATTGGCATTGGGCGTGGGCGTGGTTATGCCAACATGTGACCTTAACCCATGTGACAGTGATGTCACGTCACATCACTGTCACATGGGTTAAGGTCACATGTTGGCATAACCACGCCCACGCCCAATGCCAATATAAGTCCTTGCCCGCCGCTCAGAAGGCATTTCAGCGCCGGACCTCGCCGTGTCAACATCGAATGGAAGAAGAAGCCCGCGAGTGTCACCCCGCGGCGGAAGACTGCGACGGAAGCCCGCTGCCCTCATCAAACAAGCACGGAGCTTCGTGGTGAAGGGGGCAGCGGCAGAAGACGGCGACGAAATCCGGGGTGGGATGTACGACCCTCGCCCCGGAGAAGACGACGGAAGCCCGCTGCCCTCATCAAACAAGCACGGAGCTTCGTGGTGAAGGGGGCAGCGGCAGAAAACGGCGACGAGAAGCCCGCCACGTCCAAGTCCTGGATGGGATGTGCGACCCCCGTCCAGGCCGAAAAAATCGAAGGGGGCGGCAAAGAAGAAGGCCTGGCCCCCGCGGCGGAAGACAACGTCGAGAAGCCCGGAGAGTGGCGCCCTCCGGCGGAAGACGGCAAAAGAAGCCCTGGCCTCGGGAGGAGCCAGGCAGAAGCGGAGGAGCCCGAGGTGGGGCGACACCCCCGTTGTTCTCCGCTGTTTTCGGCCGGCCCCCCCCGGATGTAAAAGAGCTTCATTTTGGGGTGGGGGCACAGTCGAGCATGGCGGAGAGCATGGGTGGGTGTTTCCCCCCCCCGGCAGAAGACGGCTAGAAGACCGAGGAGTGGCGACGCCCCCGTTGTTCTCCGCCATTCCCGCCGGCCCCCCCGGATGTAAAAGAGCTTTGTTTGGGGTAGGGGGCCTGGCCGAACATGGCGGAGAGCATCGGTGGGGGTCTCTCTCCCGGCGGAAGGCGGCGGCGAAGACCGGGGGGGGGGTAGGTGTACCCCCGCGGCGGAAGACAACGTCGAGAAGCCCGGAGAGTGGCGCCCTCCGGCGGAAGACGGCGAAAGAAGCCCTGGCCTCGTGCGGAGCCAGGCAGAAGCGGAGGAGCCCGAGGTGGGGCGACACCCCCGTTGTTCTCCGCTGTTTTCGGCCGGCCCCCCCCGGATGTAAAAGAGCTTCATTTTGGGGTGGGGGCACAGTCGAGCATGGCGGAGAGCATGGGTGGGTGTTTCCCCCCCCCGGCAGAAGACGGCTAGAAGACCGAGGAGTGGCGACGCCCCCGTTGTTCTCCGCCATTCCCGCCGCCCCCCCCCGGATGTAAAAGAGCTTTGTTTGGGGTAGGGGGCCTGGCCGACCATGGCGGAGAGCATCGGTGGGGGTCTCTCTCCCCGGCGGAAGGCGGCGGCGAAGACCGGGGGGGGGTAGGTGTACCCCCCCGGCGGAAGGCGGCGGCGAAGACCGGTGCGGGGCTGGAGCCCCCCCGGCAGAAAACGTCTGGAAGACCGAGGGGCTCCGCCCCCGTTGTTCTCTGCTTCTTTCGGCCGGCCCCCCCCGGATCTGAAAGAGCTTATTTTGGGGTGGGGGCCTGGCTGGACATGGCGGAGATCATCGGTGGGTGTCCCCCCCCGGCAGAAGACGGCGAAGCCCGGGGCCCAATGGGCTGGTGGTGGGGGGTCCCGGCAGAAGACCCCCGGAGCTGACTAATAAATTATTTTTTTCTGTGTGTTTTTTTTTGTTTACACTTTTCCACCCGGTGAATGGGTAGGGGTACGATGTACCCCATACTCATTCACATAGGGTGGGGGGCCAGAATCTGGGGGCCCCCTTAATATAGGGGGCTCTCAGATTCTGATAAGCCCCCCGCCCGCATACCCCGACAACCAACGGCCAGGGTTGTCGGGAAGAGGCTCTTGTCCCTTTCGACATGGGGACAAGAGTGCTTTGGGGTGGGGGGGCAGTGCCCCCCTCCCCCACAGCACACACTCCCCCATGTCGAGGGCATGTGGTCTGGTACGGCTCAGGAGGGGGGGGGGCGCTCGCTCGTCCCCACCCCCATTCCTGTCCGGCCAGACTGCGTGCCTGGGAGAAGGGTTTGGTCTGGATCTGAGGGGGAACCCCACGCCGTTTTTTGGCGTGGGTTTAACCCCTTATGTTCCAGATCAAATCTAAGAGCCTGTTGTGCACCAGAAGGGGGACCCCCACGCCGTTTTTTTTTTGTAATTTGGGGTGGAGTTCCCCTTTATCCCGGTCCTGTCAGGGGGGGGGGGGAATGCCTGCTCGTCTGTCCCTACAATGTATGAACAGCGATCTGTCATTTCCCCTACACAGTCCCACCCCCTTTACAGTTAGAACACACCCAGGTAACATAATCAACCCCTTCCGCGCCCCTAGTGTTAACCCCTTCCCTGCCAGTGTCATTTTTATAGTAAGCAATGCATTGATATACCATTGCTCGCTACAAAAATGCCAAATCTCACAAAAATGTGTCCGCCACAATGTCGCATTAGACAGAAAAAACAAATGATAGCCACCATTACTAGTAAAACAAAAAATTATTCAAAAAAAAACCCATAAGACCAACCCCTACTTAGAACTTTTGCCCAAACCAATCAAACGCTTATTGTGATTTTTTGCAACCAAAAATATGTCCAAGAATACTTATCGGCCTAAACTGAGGGCAAACATTTTTTGAATATATTTTGGGGGAGATTTATTATAGCAAACCGTAAAAAAGATGTTTTTTTAGTTACCAAATTGTCGCTATATTTTTGGGTCAAGCAAAAATATGAAAAAACGCAGAGGTGATCAAATACCACCAACAAAAATAAAAAAAAATAATTTTTAGGGGGGGGGGGGGAGGATGAGGACGCCCAATTTTTTTGGGGGGCCACGTCGCACAACCACGCAATTGTCAGTCAAAATGACGCAGTGTTGAAATGCAAAAAATGGCCCCGTCAGTGACCAGTAATATGCTCTGGGGCTCAAGTGGTTACAAATTAAGAATACACTAAAGTTAGCCCAATTTATGGCCATAATGTGAAAGATGATGTTACACCGAGTAAATAGATACCCAACATGTTACACTTTAATATTGCACACACTCATGGAATGGCGCCAAACTTCAGTACTTGAAAATACCCATAGGCAACGCTTTTTTATGTGTTTCAGGTTACCAGTTTAGATTTACAGAGGAGCTCTAGTGCTAAAAGTATTGCTCTCGCTCTAACGTACGCTATGATACCTCACATGTGGGGTTTGAACGGGGGTTCAATATGTGGGCGGGGCTTACACATTTAAGGCCCGCCCCCATATATGGAAACATTCTTCAAACCACACATGTGAGGTATCATAGCGTGCGTAACAGCAAGAGGAATATTTATAGCACTAGACCTCATCTGTAAATCTAAACTGGTAACCGGAAACAATAAAAATGCTGCTTGTTCCCTTCTGACTGCGAGCTACTAGGGACAGGGGCGTTTAAATTATTACTATTTAGGTTTGTTACGTAAAAATTCTATAAGACCTCCCGTTCAGCTTGTAAAGCATCACTTCATGGGGACCAAAAAAAAATTTAACACCTCTAATGCTTTCATCCGCCATTGCAGATTTGATTCTGGTACTGCATTTCGAGTGAACTGGGCATGCTCGAACAGTTAGAAAAAGAAGTTGGAAGTTTCATCCTGAAAATGACTTGCATCTTTCTGAGCATGCTCAGAAAGCTCTTTTTTTGGCTTAGTAATTTAAGGACATCCTTAACAGGTGTAAGCAGTTCCAAGTGCACACAAACTAGAGGCTGACATTTCTTCATGTGTTTCCAATTGGTTCATTAGCACACATGTTATAAAAAGCGTGGATACTGCACGTGTCAGCTGCCCCTCAGAGGGGGCAGATTTGCTGGCTGGAAGGAATGGCGGAGTGAAACAGAGATGTTTTGGAGCAAGTTTTGTATTTTTTGATGTTTTCTCTGCTACATAATTTTGCTAAATGTTTCTCAAGATGTTAATGACTAATGTTTTAATCCTGTGGGTCTATCCTGTTATTTCAAAAGCATGATTTATTTTCCAATGACTGTGAAATAAACGTTGGTCTTTTTTGTTTTTAGGTGTTTGTATATATTTTTGGTGTGTTTATTTGTAATTTTTTTTTTGCTTTCCTTGTTTTGTGGACCAATAAAATTACTTTCAAATTTTGAAGTTTGTTTTGTGATATTTTTTTCATGCTATGGATTTCAACCGCTGCAGCTGAACTAGTTTGGGCCTAAACCATCAAGTGTGATTTGTCTCTAAGCTCTTTCCTGGTGTGTATGCATGAAATGTTTAGTCACCAGAAAAGGAAGGACAAAGCGGTAAGTATTGTTTCCTAGAACTGATGTCCAGACTGACTTTTTAAAGCACATGTGCAAGATGTAGGAAAAGCTGCAAACAGGGCCTGTTGGAGGGGGGGGGGGGGTGGTGTGTTTTTTTTTGGACAGGCTTGAAGTGCTGATTTACAGCGCTGTGCTTGAAACTAGCACAAGACAATCCTATTCTAATTGTGGGTTGTTTGAGGGAAGCCAATTGAGTGTTAGAACCCCTGCTAGTGTTTTTAGGTTGGGCTTTGTGTCCCTTTTCCTAAAATTGGCTTCACTTCCTGTCACACAGCTGAACAGGAAGTGAGGTTAAAACCCTACCAATGGTCTTTTCTTCGGGGCACAGGTCAATCTAACTAGTGTCACCATTAAGCAAATTGCACTGCAGTGTACACCCCAAATGATTAGTTACTTTGGGGTTTAGTAAAGGCAAAGGCGCTCTGCAGTAGAAGCGTAGGCAATGAAAATCAGAAGGGAAGCACTGATGGTTTTTACTTCCAATCCCGCCAAGTTTTGAGTTTTCTTCCTTGCTTGTCCACTTGTAGTGCAAAGTGGATTTGCCTTTAGTAAATGGACCCCAAAGTCCAAGATTCCTACTAATTTGGGGTGTACACAGCAAAATGCCATTTCCAAAATGGGAAACTATTTATATTGATCTGTGTGTCCCCAACAAAACATTACTCAGGTGTTTCCCTCACTTCCTGTTTGGCTGTGTGGCAGGAAGTGAATGAATTAAGTAGAAAGTGACAACATTTGTGAGGTGTCTTTACCCTATCAGGGGTGCAGGCATCCCCAAAACAAACATGAAAATAGTTGATTTAACATTGGGTGGTGTTTGTGGGGGTCCCTAACACACATTCATACATATTAGCAACGCTGGATCGTGGCCTATTGGCATGGTTATATTTTCTTAAGCCTCTCAATAAAATGATCTGAAATTTGGGGTTAAACTGGAACAATAATCATCACTTTTATTTTTTGGATTTCTTTCATTTTGGATAGAGTTGGTGGGGGGGGGGGGGGGTTAGAAGCTCTGTCAGTTTATTTTGTATTATCCCTGTCCGTTTGGGGAGATTGGCCTTCACTTCCTGCCCCATAGCCAAACAGGAAGTGATCGAAAAAGTAGGCAAATTAAGGGGTCCCCCCCCACAGAACTTGTGTGTGTCCCCTGAAAATTCCTGGGTGGGTCATAAAAAAACAGGGTGTGGCCTTGACAGGAAGGGTGGGTCATTTTTCTATTAGGGGGGTGCCAAAATTTGGTCAGGCCTAGGGAAGCACAAAACCTAAATATCCTACTGCATATTAGGGCTTATTTAGACAGGATCCAATTTACAGCATGTTTTTAGATTGTGGGAGGAAACCCGCACAGGGAGAACATGCAAACTCCAGGCAGATAGTGTCACGGGTGGGATTCGAACCAGCAACCCTTTTGCTGCTAGGTGAACATGCTACACACTACGCTACTGTGCTGAACGAACATGATTGCAGCTGAAAGCATGAGATGTTTTTTTTTTTACCAATTCCATGATTTCCAGCCTGGAGGACAGATGTGGGGTCTAATTGACCCCGCCTTTCTCTATAAAGAGGACCTGTCACACACTAGTCCTATTACAAGGGATGTTTACATTCCTTGTAATAGGAAGAAAAGTGAAAAATAATACAAACAAAGGGACAAACAAGTGCAAAAAATAAAATATTAAGTAAAAAAATAAAATAACAAAGGAATTTAAATGCTCCTGTCCCTAGTAGCTCGCACTCAGAAGCGAACACGCATGCAAGTCCCACACACATATGTAAACATCCTTCAAACCCCACATGTGAGGTATCATAGCGTGCGTTAGAGCGAGAGCAATAATGTTAGCACTAGACCTCCTCTGTAACTCAAAAGTGGTAACCTGAGAAAAAAAGTCAAGCGTTGCCTATGGAGATTTTTTATAACGAAGTTTAGCGCCATTCCATGAGTGTGCGCAATATGAAAGCGTGACAAGTTAGGTATCTATTTACTCGGTGTAACATCATCTTTTACCTTATCCCTAAAAATTGGCCTAGCTTTACTGCTTTCTTATTTTGTCATTCATGAAACAGGTTTTTTTTTGGAAAGCCAAAAAAAAAAAAAAACGTTAGAACATTTTTGGCACAAATACTGTTGGAAATGTGTCCGAAAAAATGGCCGCCACTTTATTCCCTAGGGTGTTTGTTAATAAAATATATATAATGTTTGGGGGTCCTGAGTAAGTTTCAAGGAAGAAAATATAATTGTTACATGAAGGAGAGAAGTGCCAGAATAGGCGCGGTATGGAAGTGGTTAAAGTGCACCAATAAAAGTGAAAAATTCCTTGAAATTTCGTACCATGGGGGGGGGGGAGGCAATTAGGGGCGCCATCAGGAATTATGGGGCCCCTTACACAGCTTCAGGCATGGGCCCCCTGGAGCAGAGAATAGGGGGGGGGGGTGCCGCCTGATATTAAGAAGGGGGGGGGGCTGCCGCAATTTGATAAGCGGGGGGTTCCTTTACTAAAAAATACATATAGAAAAATATATATTAAAAAGGGTGGTAGCCATCCGGGGGCCCTGGGGACCACTGGGCCCTTTAATAAAAAGAAACTTCTGGGCTCTTTAATGAAAAATAAATTACAATATCTACATATATAAAATAATAAAAAAGGGGGTTGCCTTGGGAGCTCTGGGCCCTTTAATAAAAAATAACTACCAAAAATCTAACAAAAAAAAATCACATTGGGTGGGAGCTGTGGTGGCTCAACGTGAATGGCACTGCGCTGACAAGCCGTTCACCTCTGCAGCCAAGGGTTCGGATCCCGGTCTCGGCTACATATGAATTGAGTTTGGTGGTGTCAGCCCGGCTCCCGGTGGGTGTGCTATGCAAGGTACGCCTGTGCTTAGTATGCCCACCCCCCCCCCCCCAAAAAAAACACCACACTTGCACACACTTTGGCCATGAGGTCTCCTAAAATAAAGGGAGGCGAAGGACCTACAGGGCTGGCTGGGTGGGCTACACTCCTTCATAGGGGGAGTCCCTCTGTCCCATCGGGCTCCCAAGTGTAGCAGGTGGGGTGAGTGGGAGGCCCCCCTCACACCCACCATTGCCACCGGGGCCATGGAGAAGGATGGCGATTGCAAGTCCAGCTCCTCTCTCTCTCGACTTCACGCACAAAATACACTTTAAAAAAGAAATTAAAGTAAAAAGTAACAAACCTGGGGAAAATGTTTATAACATTTTTAGAAGCAAAAAGGTTGTCATCTGGGCCCTCTGGGAGCTTTCAAAATTATATTATATATATATATGTTTAAAAAATAACCAAAAAATATATCATATGTTTTTTTTTTTTTTTTTTTTTTGTAAAGGTGGGGGGTTGTCATCTGGAGCCCTGGGATCTCCGGGCCACTGGGGACCAGGCCACTGGGGACCTCCAGACCCCTAAACCAAAACATTGGCCCTTTAATAACAACAAATTTGGGGGGTTGCCACCCGGGGCCCTGGGGACCTCCAGACTGCAAAAAAATATTAAATTCCAAAAATTGGCCCTTTAATAAAAAATCCTACAAAAACCAACTAACAAATATATATACAAAAAAAAAAAGAGGGGGGTTACCATCTGGGGCGCTGGGGGGCCTCCAGGCATCTGGGCACCTCCGGACCCCCGGGCCCCTTACAGGTGTACAGGGCCGCCATCATGAATTTTGGGGCCCCTTACACAGCTTCAGGCATGGGCCCCCTGGAGCAGAGAACCGGGGGGGGGGGTGCTGCCGTATGAAATTGAGAAGCGGGGGGGGGGGTGGTGCCGCAAATTGAGGAGCGGGGGGGCCCTTTACAAAAATTTTGACAGAAATAAGAAATAAAGAAAAATATATATAAAAAAGGGGGGTAGCCATCCGGGGCCCTGGGGACCTCTGTGCTCTTTATCAAATAAAAATACAAAAGAGAGAAAATACATATATATATATTTTTTAAATATAACATTTATCGAAAAAAAGTTAAAAAACAAGGGGGTAGCCTTCCAGGGCCCTGGGGACCTCTGGGCCCTTTCCTTAAAAAAAAAATAAACAAATATATTTAAAAAATATATATTTTTTTTTAAATATATATATTTTATTTAAAAAAAAGGGCTTGCCATCTGGGGCCCTTAGTGGCCTCCGGGCCCCTGGGGACCTTCGGAGCCCTTAAACAAAAAAAAAAAAAAAAAATAGTTTTTTTTGTTTTAGGGTGGTTCCCATCCGGGCCCCTGGGGGCCCCTGGGGACCCCCGGGCGGTGTAATGCCTGTACCCCCCTAATGGCGGCCCTGCAGGTGTACTGCCTGTACCCCCCTGATGGCGGCCCTGGGTGTAATGTCAGCATGTGAAAAATGACATTCTGAAGGAAAAAAGCCATTTAAAACTGACTCGCGGCTATAATGAATTGTCAGCTCTTGGAATTTGCAGGAGAATTCATTCATTAAAAACACCAAAAAAAAAGCGTGGGGGTCCCCCCAAATTCAATAACCAGACCCTTTAGGTCTGGTATGGATATTAAGGGGAACCCCGCCATCAATTTTTAAAAAAAATGACGTGGGGTTCCCCCCAAATATCCATAACCAGACCCTTCAGGTCTGGTGTGGAATTTAAGGGGAACTCCACTCCAACTAAAAAAAAAAATGGCGTGGAGTCCCCCCTAAAATCCACACCAGACCCCTTATCCGAGCACGTTGACCTGGCCGGCCGCAGAAAAGAGGGGGGGACAGAGCGCGGCCCCCCCCCCTCTCCTGAACCGCACCAGGCCACATGCCCTCAACATTGGGAGGGTGTTTTGGGGTGCCCCCCAAAACACCTTGTCCCCATGTTGATGAGGACAAGGGTCTCTTCCCCACAACCCTTGCCCGGTGGTTGTGGGGGTCTGCGGGCAGGAGGCTTATCGAAATCTGGAAGACCCCTTTAACAAAGGGGCCCCCCAGATCCCGGCCCCCCCCTGTGTGAAATGGTAATGGGGTACCTTGTACCTCTACCATTTCACGAGAAAAAAAATGTAAAGGGTTAAAAACGACAAGAGCCGGTTTTTGACAAGTCCTTTATTATCTTCTTTCTTCTTTCCTTCGGGTTTCTTCTTCCTCCTCCTTCTTCTTCCTCTGCTTCTGTCTTGGGTCTTCTATTCCCGCATCTTGCCCGGCGTGTTCTTCCATCTTCTTCCGCTGTCCTTCTCGTCCGCATCTTCTCCTTCTTCTTCGCCGGAGGCGCCGCTTCCAATTGAAATCCCCGCTGTCTGCCGGACCACGCCCCCCCCCCTCTGACGTCTCGGGCAAGCTCTTAGGAGTGTGCTGCAAGTGCGTCAGAGGGGGGCGTGGTCACATGTCAGAGGGCGGCCAATTCAATTTGAAGCTCGTGCGCGGCTTTTTCTTTGCCAGAGTCGCCGCTTCCAATTGAATTGCCCGCTTTCTGGAACATGTGACCACGCCCCCCTCTGACGCACTGGCACCACACGGGGACTTTCCTAAGAGCTTGCCCGTGGCGTCAGAGGGGGGGCGTGGTCCGGCAGACAGCGGGGATTTCAATTGGAAGCGGCCGCTCCGGCGAAGAAGAAGAAGAAGGAGAAGATGCGGACGAGAAGGACAGCGGAAGAAGATGGAAGAACACGCCGGGCAAGATGCGGGAATAGAAGACCCAAGACAGAAGCAGAGGAAGAAGAAGGAGGAGGAGGAAGAAACCCGAAGGAAAGAAGAAAGAAGATAATAAAGGACTTGTCAAAAACCGGCTCTTGTCTTTTTTAACCCTTTACATTTTTTTTTCTCGTGAAATGGTAGAGGTACAAGGTACCCCATTACCATTTCACACAGGGGGGGGGCCGGGATCTGGGGGGCCCCTTTGTTAAAGGGGTCTTCCAGATTTCGATAAGCCTCCTGCCCGCAGACCCCCACAACCACCGGGCAAGGGTTGTGGGGAAGAGACCCTTGTCCTCATCAACATGGGGACAAGGTGTTTTGGGGGGCACCCCAAAACACCCTCCCAATGTTGAGGGCATGTGGCCTGGTGCGGTTCAGGAGAGGGGGGGGGCCGCGCTCTGTCCCCCCCTCTTTTCTGCGGCCGGCCAGGTCAACGTGCTCGGATAAGGGGTCTGGTGTGGATTTTAGGGGGGACTCCACGCCATTTTTTTTTTTTTTGGGGTGGAGTTCCCCTTAAATTCCACACCAGACCCGAAGGGTCTGGTTATGGATATTTGGGGGGAACCCCACGTCATTTTTTTAATAAATTGACGGCGGGGTTCCCCTTAATATCCATATCAGACCTAAAGGGTCTGGTTATTGAATTTGGGGGGACCCCCACGCTTTTTGATTTTGTTTTTTTATGAATGAATTCTCCTGCAATTTCCAGGAGCTGACAATTCATTATTGCCGCGAGTCAGTTTTAAATGGCTTTTTTTTTATTATTTGTTTTTTTTCAGAATGTCATTTTGTGCAAAGACATATTTCTAACCGCAGGAAAAGTGCGCTTTATTCACCTGCTGACATTCCCCCCCCCCCCCATGGTACGAAATTAAAAAAAAAATATTCAAATGACGTGGGGGTCCCCCCAAATATCCATAACCAGACCCTTCGGGTCTGGTGTGGAATTTAAGGGGAACTCCACCCCAAATTAAAAAAAAAATGGCGTGGAGTCCCCCCTAAAATCCACACCAGACCCCTTATCCGAGCACGTTGACCTGGCCGGCCGCAGAAAAGAGGGGGGGACAGAGCGCGGCCCCCCCCCTCTCCTGAACCGCACCAGGCCACATGCCCTCAACATTGGGAGGGTGTTTTGGGGTGCCCCCCAAAACACCTTGTCCCCATGTTGATGAGGACAAGGGTCTCTTCCCCACAACCCTTGCCCGGTGGTTGTGGGGGTCTGCGGGCAGGAGGCTTATCGAAATCTGGAAGACCCCTTTAACAAAGGGGCCCCCCAGATCCCGCCCCCCCCCTGTGTGAAATGGTAATGGGGTACCTTGTACCTCTACCATTTCACGAGTAAAAAAAGTGTCAGTGTAAAAAAAGACAAGAGCCGGTTTTTGACAAGTCCTTTATTATCTTCTTTCTTCTTTCCTTCGGGTTTCTTCTTCCTCCTCCTTCTTCTTCCTCTGCTTCTGTCTTGGGTCTTCTATTCCCGCATCTTGACTGGCGTGTTCTTCCATCTTCTGTTCCTCCGCTGTCCTTCTCGTCCGCATCTTCTCCTTCTTCTTCTTCTTCGCCGGAGCGGCCGCTTCCAATTGAAATCCCCGCTGTCTGCCGGACCACGCCCCCCCTCTGACGCCACGGGCAAGCTCTTAGGAGTGTGCTGCCAAGTGCGTCAGAGGGGGGCGTGGTCACATGTCAGAGGGCGGCCAATTCAATTTGAAGCTCGTGCGCGGCTTTTTCTTTGCCAGAGTCGCCGCTTCCAATTGAATTGCCCGCTTTCTGGAACATGTGACCACGCCCCCCTCTGACGCACTGGCACCACACACTTTCCTAAGAGCTTGCCCGTGGCGTCAGAGGGGGGGGCGGGGTCCGGCAGACAGCGGGGATTTCAATTGGAAGCGGCCGCTCCGGCGAAGAAGAAGAAGGAGAAGATGCGGACGAGAAGGACAGCGGGAGGAACAGAAGATGGAAGAACACGCCGGGCAAGATGCGGGAATAGAAGACCCAAGACAGAAGCAGAGGAAGAAGAAGGAGGAGGAAGAAGAAACCCGAAGAAAAGAAGAAAGAAGATAATAAAGGACTTGTCAAAAACCGGCTCTTGTCTTTTTTAACCCTTTACATTTTTTTTCTCGTGAAATGGTAGAGGTACAAGGTACCCCATTACCATTTCACACAGGGGGGGGGCCGGGATCTGGGGGGCCCCTTTGTTAAAGGGGTCTTCCAGATTTCGATAAGCCTCCTGCCCGCAGACCCCCACAACCACCGGGCAAGGGTTGTGGGGAAGAGACCCTTGTCCTCATCAACATGGGGACAAGGTGTTTTGGGGGGCACCCCAAAACACCCTCCCAATGTTGAGGGCATGTGGCCTGGTGCGGTTCAGGAGAGGGGGGGGGCCGCGCTCTGTCCCCCCCTCTTTTCTGCGGCCGGCCAGGTCAACGTGCTCGGATAAGGGGTCTGGTGTGGATTTTAGGGGGGACTCCACGCCATTTTTTTTTTAATTTGGGGTGGAGTTCCCCTTAAATTCCACACCAGACCCGAAGGGTCTGGTTATTGAATTTGGGGGGACCCCCACGTCATTTGAATAATTTTTTTTAAATTCGTACCATGGGGGGGGGGGGGATGTCAGCAGGTGAATAAAGTGCACTTTTCATGTGGTTAGAAATATGTCTTTGCACAAAATGACATTCTGAAAAAAAAAAAAAAAAAAAAAAGCCATTTAAAACTGACTCGCGGCAATAATGAATTGTCGGCTCCCGGCAATTGCAGGAGAATTCATTCATTAAAAAAAGGGAAAAAAAAAGCGTGGGTGTCCCCCCAAATTCAATAACCAGACCCTTTAGGTCTGGTATGGATATTAAGGGGAACCCCGCCGTCAATTTATTAAAAAAATGACGTGGGGTTCCCCCCAAATATCCATAACCAGACCCTTCGGGTCTGGTGTGGAATTTAAGGGGAACTCCACCCCAAATGTAAAAAATAAATGGCGTGGAGTCCCCCCTAAAATCCACACCAGACCCCTTATCCGAGCACGTTGACCTGGCCGGCCGCAGAAAAGAGGGGGGGACAGAGCGCGGCCCCCCCCCTCTCCTGAACCGCACCAGGCCACATGCCCTCAACATTGGGAGGGTGTTTTGGGGTGCCCCCCAAAACACCTTGTCCCCATGTTGATGAGGACAAGGGTCTCTTCCCCACAACCCTTGCCCGGTGGTTGTGGGGGTCTGCGGGCGGAAGGCTTATCGAAATCTGGAAGACCCCTTTAACAAAGGGGCCCCCCAGATCCCGGCCCCCCCCTGTGTGAAATGGTAATGGGGTACCTTGTACCTCTACCATTTCACGAGTAAAAAAAATGTAAAGGGTTAAAAAAGACAAGAGCCGGTTTTGGACAAGTCCTTTATTATCTTCTTTCTTCTTTCCTTCAGGTTTCTTCTTCCTCCTCCTTCTTCTTCCTCTGCTTCTGTCTTGGGTCTTCTATTCCCGCATCTTGCCCGGCGTGTTCTTCCATCTTCTTCCGCTGTCCTTCTCGTCCGCATCTTCTCCTTCTTCTTCTTCTTCGCCGGAGCGGCCGCTTCCAATTGAAATCCCCGCTGTCTGCCGGACCACGCCCCCCCCTCTGACGCCACGGGCAAGCTCTTAGGAAAGTCCCCGTGTGGTGCCAGTGCGTCAGAGGGGGGCGTGGTCACATGTTCCAGAAAGCGGGCAATTCAATTGGAAGCGGCGACTCTGGCAAAGAAAAAGCCGCGCACGAGCTTCAAATTGAATTGCCCGCCCTCTGACATGTGACCACGCCCCCTCTCGGACGCACTTGCAGCACACTCCTAAGAGCTTGCCCGTGGCGTCAGAGGGGGGGCGTGGTCCGGCAGACAGCGGGGATTTCAATTGGAAGCGGCGCCTCCGGCGAAGAAGAAGAAGGAGAAGAAGATGCGGACGAGAAGGACAGCGGAAGAAGATGGAAGAACACGCCGGGCAAGATGCGGGAATAGAAGACCCAAGACAGAAGCAGAGGAAGAAGAAGGAGGAGGAAGAAGAAACCCGAAGAAAAGAAGAAAGAAGATAATAAAGGACTTGTCAAAAACCGGCTCTTGTCTTTTTTAACCCTTTACATTTTTTTTCTCGTGAAATGGTAGAGGTACAAGGTACCCCATTACCATTTCACACAGGGGGGGGGCCGGGATCTGGGGGGCCCCTTTGTTAAAGGGGTCTTCCAGATTTCGATAAGCCTCCTGCCCGCAGACCCCCACAACCACCGGGCAAGGGTTGTGGGGAAGAGACCCTTGTCCTCATCAACATGGGGACAAGGTGTTTTGGGGGGCACCCCAAAACACCCTCCCAATGTTGAGGGCATGTGGCCTGGTGCGGTTCAGGAGAGGGGGGGGGGGCCGCGCTCTGTCCCCCCCTCTTTTCTGCGGCCGGCCAGGTCAACGTGCTCGGATAAGGGGTCTGGTGTGGATTTTAGGGGGGACTCCACGCCATTTTTTTTTTAATTTGGAGTGGAGTTCCCCTTAAATTCCACACCAGACCCGAAGGGTCTGGTTATGGATATTTGGGGGGAACCCCACGTCATTTTTTTTTTAAATTGACGGCGGGGTTCCCCTTAATATCCATACCAGACCTAAAGGGTCTGGTTATTGAATTTGGGGGGACCCCCACGCTTTTTTTTTCCTTTTTTTAATGAATGAATTCTCCTGCAATTGCCGGGAGCCGACAATTCATTATAGCCGCGAGTCAGTTTTAAATGGCTTTTTTCCTTTGAAAAATGACATTTTGTGCAGAGACAGTTCTAACCACGGGAAACATGCGCTTTTTCACATGCTGACATTAGAGACCCCCATAGTACGAAATTTAAAGGAAAATTACACTTTTATTATTGCACTTTTAGCATTATTAAAATCACTGCTCCCGAAAAAACGGCCGTTTTAAAAAATAAAAAAAGCATTGGTACATGTCCCCTGGGGCAGGACTGAGGTCCCCAAACACTTTTTAGGACAAAACTTGCAGATTAGCCTTTAAAATTCACTATTAAGATTTCCCCCATAGACTTATACAGGGAGTTCGGCGGCGGCTTTACTTATCAATCACATCGCGCTGCTGCTGCCGCCGGTTCATGCGCCTAATTAGGGATTCATCCAGCGCACTAATTAAGGCATGTACCGGCGCAGCGCAGATTCATTAGTAAATCAGCCCCTATGTGTCTATCAATACATGTTAAGAATAAATTAGTACATGGACTATAGTACAACCACCTAAAATATCAGAAAATAAATAATAAATAGCAATAAATGTTATAGAATGTCCAAAGTGATGTCCAAAAGAAAAATCTTCTTGTGATACAATATTTATATAACAAGTCCGTGCAAGATTGAAACAGGATTGGGATGTGCTGATTCTGGGATGTGAGAGAACCTTCACCAATTGAATAATTCGTGCTCCACCTCAGGTGCTGGGGAAGTGCTAAATGCTTACCAGATGATTAGACCTCTCTTTTAAAAGTAGGTCTGATGGGCAGATCAGGATAGGTGCCTGAACACTGAGGGCATGCTGGATCTTAGACGCCCCCCTGAAGACGCACAACGTGCGAAACATATGTCGGCGGCTGTGCTCTGGCATCCTGCACGGCTTACAAGCCCTCCGTCTGAGCCTACCTGCACCTACCTAACCCGGACCAGTCTGCTAACCACCTATCCTCGGTGGGAAATTGGAGTTAAGAGCTGTGACACGCTGTACTCCCAGTGCCAGGCAGGCACTAGCTGGGGTAGGAGGCCAATCGGCTGTATGTACATTTTATATTTGATTTTAATAAAACGTATTGCACCATGATATTTTTCATTCATTTTTCCATGATCATATGAGCATATCTGCTAGCACTGTAGAACCACGTGATCCAGCATGCCCTCAGTGTTCAGGCACCTATCCTGATCTGCCCATCAGACCTACTTTTAAAAGAGAGGTCTAATCATCTGGTAAGCATTTAGCACTTCCCCAGCACCTGAGGTGGAGCACGAATTATTCAATTGGTGAAGGTTCTCTCACATCCCAGAATCAGCACATCCCAATCCTGTTTCAATCTTGCACGGACTTGTTATATAAATATTGTATCACAAGAAGATTTTTCTTTTGGACATCACTTTGGACATTCTATAACATTTATTGCTATTTATTATTTATTTTCTGATATTTTAGGTGGTTGTACTATAGTCCATGTACTAATTTATTCTTAACATGTATTGATAGACACATAGAATCTATTTCTCATTATTGTTGATTTATTCCACTTATCTAATACTTGTAGTATATATGGTATGTTTTAGTCACTAAGAGTGGAAAAAATTTATTTTCATATATAATTTCAGTGGCGCCCTCCATTCCTTTATTATATCTATCACCTTTTATAGTCACTCACTATACCACTGAGGAGCAGCACATCTTTTTACTCTATATCTTCACTCAAGTGAAGATCACTATTATATTGGCGCGGATCTTACTCTTTTGACCTTCTCCATAGCATTCGCCTGCTGTGAGGTGATGGGTTTAGGGCAATATTGTGCAAGGAATTCTCTTATCTGGGAGGAACAGCCGAGCGCTTCGGTCGACCCCCTTCCATCCTGTGTTAAATTATAGAGCTTCGAAAAAAAAAATCTCAAATTGCTTGGCTATGTCCTCATTTTTAGAGATCAGATTGCCTTGGCTGTCCCGAATGTGATGGACTAACAAGGAAATCTTAGAAGCCCGTATAGTGCGCACCAGGAGTCTCTCGCTTTTGTTCCCATATTTGTAGAAGACTTTTAGTCTGAGAACATATTGCCTTGTGGTGCGCTTCCCTAACTCGTCTAACAGGGTGGAGCACGCAAGTAAATTGTCCTGCAATGTGGCTTGTAGGGCCGACCGTTTATGGGCAGCCTCAAGACGGTTAATTGTGTCAATAAGTGATTTGATCCGCTCCTGCTGTCTTCTTTTAGCCATTGTCACCAGCGGCATTTAATTTCCTCTTACAACACATTTATGTGCTTCCCAAAGCGTAGTGGGTGTTATATCTGGGGTGGAATTTTCTCTAAAATATATTTGGATTCGGGCACGTATCTCTCTGTTTTCAGGATCTTTCAGCAAAGAAGGGTTTAATCTCCAGGTCTTAGTTGTTTTGTTTGATTCTGGAAATATGAGCGTCCCTGTAATGGGATAGGAAAGGAAAAATCCCCAAAGGTAGGGCTTTAACAGTAACAAATGATTAAATGAGGGTAAATAGGTACAATAAAATATGTTTATTATTGAATACAAAAGTTTAATAAAGACAGATTGTTTAAGAACAAAGTGCATAGATGCATGTTGGACTCATCCACAGGGATGAATTTGGGCCCTACGCGTTTCGGAATAGAGTCCCTTCTTCAGGGGCCAATGTCTGTGTGGGTTTGTACTATATGTAATATACATGGCAATAGTTACAAAAAGAAAAAAATGTTACAGACAATTATTTCTGGTACATAAAACAGGAAAAAGCATGGATTTGGTTTACACAATATATATGTCGTACCCGTCACAACGTATGCAAACTAATAAAGGACCGGAAGACATCAAGGCGGTGGTGCCATGGTTCCTGAAGATGGAGAAGTGCAGGGACGGGCAAAAAAGGGGGCATCCCTCTCCTCCAGGAAGACCCGGGGCAAACACTCTGGAGGGTGAAAAATGTGTGCACTGCCCCTGCGTGAGCAAAAGACAGGGAGTAGTGACGCATGACGCAACCGCGTCAAACACGCCTACAATGCCGCCTAACAATACTGAGGGCGGGCAGGAGGAGTGGCGCATGACGCGAATGCGTCACACGCCTACAATACCGCCCAGCACCATCACGTAGGGGAGCTTAATATGGAGAATAGGCGGGAGCTAAGGCATGCAGGCTGCCTGAATGGTAGGAAGGAGTTAGAGAGGGCGAAAGCGGGTGGGAGGGACGGTGCATGACGTAACTGCATCAAACACGCCTACCGTACCGCCCGACATCGTCATGGACGGGAAGTAAATGCCCTGTACGGACACCGCATTGGATTGCCAATCCTAGGGCGTGTCATAGTTGTCATAGGAGGCAATGGGGAAACCTGAACAGTGGAGAAGGGCGCGGAGCCACGGGCAATGCAAACATTGTACATGCCAGTGATACCACCCACAGACGTCTCCCCCGTAGGGACCCACCTAGGGGAATGTCATATGGAGGGAGCCCAAACAGGGCAAATAGGGGGCAAAAAAATGCAAACAAGGATACGTTGTATAAGTGGATAAAATAGGGCTCGAGGATCACAGCATGTTTTTGGGTAAAACCAATGGTAAATAGCTAGGCATGCCATAGCAAACCCATTAATTGCAGTAGCTTATGAAACTTAAATAGTACACTCAGGGGGGAATTGCCCTGTGGTAAGAAAATCATGTTACCAGAGGTCAATGATAGGGAAATTGAATTCCCACATTAACCAGAACAGTGATGCCAGAACAGGTCCAGAGAGAATTAGGAGACACAGGGAGCGGATCGCATCCCCATGCATCCCACATCTCCCTGCCAGTGCAGAAATTACCCCAAAGTCAACAGCCCTGCTTAAAGAACGGCAGCGCCAGGCCTGAAGGGGAAAAGAGCACCGCCAAGCCCTACTAGGGCCACCAACATGAGGCCAAAGATCCAGTACAGTTTATTTATTTATAAAAATGCTTTTTGGGAGCGCAGTCATTACCCGAAGGCCTCTATGCGCTCATAGAACCACAGAGGGGAAATTACAGGACAGGATGATATCATTTAACAGAGAGCCTATATTAGTAATGGCATCCCTATAACAATAAACAGAGCTACACAAGACAGTAAAAGCAGAACCAGGACAAGAAATACACAAAATATACAAACAAACAAACACAAAGAAAGTATCATGTAATAGTCGCAAGGCCAGACCTTACATCCCCGCATCCTAGATTAATCTTTTTCACACCCAACAGAGGAGAATCCCTCGATCAATTTGTTTAGGCCAGGAAAGACATTAGCCTCCAAGTCTGCAATCCACCGAGTTTCATGCTGGAGTAATATTTTGTTCCAGTCCCCACCCCTAGAACTGGGGTGAATCCTGTCCAAAATAAGAAAATTAACCCCAGGAAACTTGCCTCCATGTTGGAGCAACACGTGTCACCCCAGCGGTAAATCAGGATTCTCCATTCTCATAGAATTGATGTGTCTTGCTGCACGTTTATGGAACGGCAATTTGGTTTTGCCGACATAGAACCTCTTACAGTTGCAAGTAAGCAGATACACTAGCCTAAAGAAGGGACACGCATGTCCAGATCGCGAAGCACTGGCTGCCAGCCTGAATCCCGGAAGTGACGACAACATCACATCACAGAGCCTCCACGATCCTCGTCCCAGCCGCCGGCCAGCGATGTACACATTCAGTGCAGACAGGACTGCTACAGGAACCAGATCTCCACCATCAGCCCATGATGTATACACTCAACCAGGACTAATGCAGATGAAACACACTTAACCCTTGACATGCCTGATTATCTCTACTCAAATGTGAGTGTTTTAATCCCTTTTTATTAAAGATGTTTTAATTATGCTGCACTTAGAGGGAGCCGTTCTCTTTCTTCTTGTAAGCAGATACACTACACCTGCAGTTTTGCAGTTGGCAAAATGTCGGGACCTATAGAGTCGACCGTTCGGTAAAGTTACATCTTGTCTGATATTCATATACCGACAAATGGTACATCCACCACAGGTGTAGGTCCCCCATCGTTTGAATGGATCCTTTCTAAAGGTTCCCTCAAACTCACTTGCGACCAGTTGGTCACTAAGGGAAGATGCCCGTTGATATGTAATAGCCGGTTCTTTAGATACGAAAGGGCCCAGATTGGGGTCAATGGACAAAAAGTGCCAGAATTTCTTAATTTTACCCCTGATTTGTTGATGCTGGCCATGGTATTTTGTGATAATTCTCACAGTGTCAGTGCCATTGTCTTGTTTCTTCTTCGTCTCAAATAGCAGATTTCATCTGGTGTGTCCATCTGCTCGTTTAAAGGATCTCTTAAGGCATTTCTTAGAGTTTCCTCTCTGTAATAATCTGTCTCTGAGGGCAGCAGCCTCAAGTAGAAACACTTGCCCTTGAGGCAAATACTGACTGTAAGGTATAGACCTGATAAGTGCTACAGGGTGGGCACTAGTTGCATGTAGCACAGTGTTACCAGCCGTGGGTTTTCTATATAGGCCAGTCGATAAACTACCATCAAGATTTTTGGATAAAATGTCATCCAAAAAGGCAATTTTGGTACTGCTGGTTGTTACCGTGAACTTAAGATTGAACTCATTAGAGTTCATGATGGACATGAACGTGTCCAAGTCTTCAGCAGATCCCTCCCATAGCATCAGAACATCGTCAATGTAGCAGAACCAGGCCGCCACGCGATGAATAAAGGGCTGGGCGGCCACACTGGTCAGGAACGATTTCTCCCACTCCCCCAGGTACCGGTTGGCATACGATGGGGCACACAAAGTCCCCATCGCAACCCCCTGCACCTGGAGAAAGTGGGAGCCGTCAAAGGAAAAAACACCATGGTCAAGTATAAACTCCAGGGCCATCACAATAAATTCACCCAATTTTCGGTCCACCTGAAAGATAGGGGAAATGATGTGTCTGATAGCAGCCACCCCCAGGGTATGAGGGGTGGAGCTATAAAGAGCTTCAATGTCAATAGCCAATAATAGTGCTTCTTCAGATACACAAAGGAAATCAGTTTTTTTGCAGCAGATGGATGGTGTCCTTAATATAGGACGGTAGGCATATCACAAATGGTTTTAAATATGTGTCGATGTAGATGCTCAAATTTTCAGTTAAGGCACCATTTCCTGACACAATGGGTCGCCCCGGTGGATCCAGCAGACTTTTATGAACCTTTGGGAGACAATATAAGGTAGGTATTTTAGGGTATTTTGCTCGAAGGAATTCCCAAGTTTCCTGGTTGACTACGCCCTGGGAGAAGGCTCCATCTACTAGGGCATAAAATTGTATTTCGAATTTTAGAATACTGGACCTAGAGATGGGCACATACCACTCGCCATTAGAAAGGATTTTCAGACACATATTTCTATATTGGTCATTCGTCAAGATGACGATATTCCCACTTTTGTCTGACGGTTTGATGGTTAAGGAATTACAGTTTTTCAATTTTTCCAGGGCTTCACTGTGTTGGCGAATTAAATTGCCAACAGCTCTTGGTTTCTGTACTTTTTGATTTCAGCAGAGGTAAGAGCAACAAAGGCTGCTAAATTCAGGTTTGTTTGCAATGGGGGGAATTTATCAGATTTGTTTTTTAATGAACTCACCAGCCTCTCAGAAATATCTGATAGTACCAGTTCTTGTAACAGACTTTCCAGATCAAGGGTGTCAATGAGATCCATAGGGTCAGCCTCATCGGATAACGATAGGAGTAATTCCAAATCCGCCTTCTGCTGTTGAATAGTGATGTGTGATGCCTCACATTTTTGTTTAGAGTATATACTTTTGAATAACAATTTCCTGGCAAAGAGGTGAAGATTCTTAATGATCTCAAATGTGTCTAATTTGGCTTCCGGACAAAAAGTGAGACCCTTTGCCAACAGAGTCTTTTCATCTGGTGAAAGTTCAAAATCGGAGAGGTTTATGATGTCCAAGCCCAAAGTGGTACATGTACTATCGTCAACCCCCCCCGAAAAGGTCTAGGTTCCAGTGGTGCATGAGTGGCTTAGGGAAAAAACCCAGTGTCGCTTGTTTGTTTAATAGTGGGCCGTAGCCCTTCATGGGTGGATTGTGTGTTTAATTGCTGGGAAGTAGGGAAACCTGAAAAAAAGTTCTGTGGAACGTACAGGAAAATCACCCTGTTGGCCATGTCTATCGGCCCCGCTATTAGCTGTAGTGGGCGTGGATGGTTGCACAATACGCTTCTTAGGAGCATTTACGTCTTCTCCTGACAGTGGTCGTTTTGGTTTTGTATTTCTATTTCTAGAAGGATTTTGAGAAGGGATTGTAGTCGGAACATTGGATGGGGCTTTCTGGCCTTTGCTAGGCATGAACTTGTTTGGGATAGTGGTCTGACAGAAACATTGGCTCTATGGCCTGTGTGAGGAGTTATAGGTCCATTTGAGAAAGAAAGAAGTAGTCAATTCTAAAATATTTTTGATGTGGGGGGGGGGGGGGGGGGCCGCCCAATGTATAATCCTTATCAGTAGGGAACATGGTGCGCCATGTGTCATGAAGCGTTTTGCAGCTGAAGTTTGATTTGGCGAGGTGCTCGGTAGGAAAGAGCAGTTGTGCCAGTGGAAGTGTCTATGGCCGGGTTGAGGACCACATTAAAGTCCCCTCCTAGTAACACAATCCCCTCAAGGAATGTGGAGAGAAGATCACACACTTTCCTAAAAAATTATATTTGGTGTTCGTTAGGGCAGTAGATGTTTGTTAACGTGATCGGTTTGGAGGCATATCTACCCTTAACAAAAATGTACCTACCCTCGGGTTATACCATTGTGTCCAAGAGTTGAAAATCAGCGTGTTTGTAAATGAGGATTGAAACCCCTTTTGTTTTGGAGTCCGGGTTTATGGAGTGCAATGCGCATTTGTACACATGGTTCTCCAATTTAGGGACTGCATTTGATCGGAAATATGTTTCCTGCAACATTAGAAAGTGGTCTTTGTGTTTGGTCAGAGCTGCTAAGACCTGCGATCTTTTATCTGGGAGGTTCAAGCCTTTAACATTTAACGAGAGGCATTTTAGTGACTATTGTTGACTAAGGATCGGTTCCTTCCGCATTGTACCGACTAGCAGGGAACAAGAAATATATGCGGGGGATTCGCGTGTGGGGCCTGAGCGCCTATACAAAGTCCAGAGGTCACTCACTAGGCCCAGTGAAAGGGAGGAGTTTGGGAAGAGGAGAGTTCAGGCAAAGGGGGGTCTGTGTAGTGGAACCAAACCGTGGGGGGGGTTAATGATAGTAGGGTTAGAAGTCACACCTACGTGGGGTGTATCGCTCCCAGGTGTAAAAAATTACTGGAGGTGGTCAAGGGAATACTTAACCACCTGAGGGGGGGGTCCGGAGTGTCAGCTTCAATCCGTTAGGGAAGCTGTGGGTGGACAGAAAACTGGATACGGAACACGGAATGTAGCACCAAGGAGGACGAAGGAAGGAAAACAGGTACTCAAAGGATGTGGATAGATATTTATCAACACTATGGAGACGTGGTTATGTTTTAAGGGGAGATGAGCCGGTGAGCCTATGGGTCTACCCAGCTCCGCAGTCAGCCCACGGGTTAACCGCAGACTGGGTGCAAGATAGGTATAGTCAAGGGACAGAGCTGGCATGGACAAAAACAGCATGGATGACATGTGAGAAGCATTGACAGCACCCGGGGGCCTAAGAGACTACCAGGGGACATCCAGCCCATCTGAAAGGGGTAGAGCCGTCCCTGTCATATAAACATTTTAGAAACATTTCAGACGGCCTCTTAAGCAAACAGATAAACGTTTCTTTGGAATTACATAATACACCCTCTCCACTCTGAGGAAGATATTCGACCCGATCATACACCTGGATAGACCGCTTCCCCTAAACTAAAGTTTAGCTGTAAGGAACAGCATCTGAGAAAGCAATCACAGGTCATTGTGAGACAAGAGCCTAAGCCACATATATAGCACGGCGTCTGAAATCCCAGCTGCTGTTCCATGAACAGTTCTGAGTAAAGTGATTAGGGGAAAAATAGGGAGTGGGTGGAGCTCTCACGGAACCCTCAGGGGGGCAAGGGGAGCGTACCAGCACGGTAGGTATATCGGCTGTGATTGTGCAAGCAAGCTAGTGATTAGATCACAACAGTACCTGAATGGGAGAGTTTCAAGGATCGGACCAGCTGGAGTTTTAGGAGATCACTGGGTGCCAACTTTGATGGGGCGATGACGGTCATCCAGAGTATGGGGCGATGACGGTCATCCAGAGTCCGACGGTGCAAAAGGAGTGGAGAGGGAAACAAGAAAAAGGTTAAACAAAAGAGAGAGCGCGGAAAAACAGAACAAAAAACAAAAGAGAGATCTCCCCTCTTGTTGCTGTTGAGCGGTAGGGAGAATCTGTCAGGGTTTAAGCATCTTGGTGACCCCTACGTGGGGTGGCAGCTGGCTCCAGGTCATGTGGAGGAAGATCTTGGCGTGAATGGCGGTCATTGGGTGCTGTGGGATCTAGCCTGCGACATCTGGAGCGTTGTCTTTGCCTCTTCGGCGATGAAGTGTGCGACACTGGTTTCCATGGCTCAGCAGGAAAATATAAGGGGTACCAATCCAGCAGGTCAATAGGCGGAATGTCAAGCTGCTCACAGAAAGTGGGAAAATCTTCTGTGGTCCGAAGGAGAGCTGTGTGGCCTCTGGAGGAGGTCGAGAGGCAAAATGGGAACTTTCACCTGTACTGGATGTTACAGGCCCGTAATGTGTCCAGCAGGGGGTGCAAGGTGTGTCTATTTTGTAAAGTTATTTGGGAGATGTCCTGGAAGAGCTTGATATCTGCACAATTAACCGCTTATGGACCGCCGTATGTACATTTACGTCGGCAGAATGGCACGTACAGGCACATTGGCGTACCTGTACGTCCCTGTCTAGACGTGGGTCGGGGGTCCAATCGGACCCCCCGGTACTTGGGGCGGTTCCGTAGGCTGTTGGAGCGATCCGGGATGAGGGGGCAACTGTTCATTTTTGTGCTCCCCCCCCGGATCGCTCCCAGCCAATGCACGTCCTTCCCCGTCCTCTTCCTGTGTAAACACAGGAAGGGGGAAGTGATGTAATCTCTCCTCTCAGAAAATACATTAAAAAGCCACGGTCATGGTTATCTGAAATTCATTCCAAACCAAAAGTTTAAAAACACAGTTTTTATGAATAAAAACAAAATCCATTTATTGTGGAAGACCTCCAAAAAGTATCCAAAAAATATCTTTAGACAGTCTGTATGGAAATGCAGTGTCAATAATTCTTAAATCCGCAGACAACTACCATCAAATGTAGGGGGTTAAGCTATCACCAGTTCAGAAAACATGTCCTCTAGTGGAACTAGCTGGTACAAAACCTTCATGGACAGGTGGTGAAGTGGTAATAGTTAGGCAGATAGCGATGCTGTGCTCAAACAGAGCCTGTCACTGACCATTCACCGTGGCTGATGTATCTCTGTGAAGGGCGGACAGCGGTATTTTCTGGTGCATCGATCGATCCGGGCCAAGACGCGGCTGGGTGTAGTTGAGCAGCCGCTCGTTCTGTCCGTCAGTGATGATGTCCCACGTCTGAGACGTCGCTCTCCTGTCGAATGGTCAAGCTGGCCGGGACTAATGCTGCGTACACACGGTCGTTTTTTGCGATGAAAAAAAACGTTGTTTTTTAACCTCTTCAGGTCCACGCTATTGACAGAATACGTCAGCAGCGCGGACCTGAGGCGCCGGGGTCACGTCTTTGGACGTGATTTACTTGTAATTCCCCGCGCGCGCCACAGGGTGGCGCGCGGCGGGGAAAAACAGTCCCGACGCATCACCGAGGATCCGATGCGTGTACCCGGCGGCCGCGATGTCCGTCAGGTACACGCGATCGTCGGTGAGAGAGCAGGGATGTGGAGCTCTGAGTGTAAACACAGAGCTTCACGTACTGTCAGTGAGAGGCGACTGATGCTGTTTCTCTTGTACATAGGGAGACAGCATCGGTCACCTCCCCCAGTCACCCCCCTCCCCCCACACAAAAACACACCCAGGCAATACATTTAATATCGCAGTCCCAAAAAAAATCGCAGATCGCCGCCATTACTAGTAAAAAAAAAATATAAAAAAAAAATCATAATTATGTCCCCTATTTTGTAGGTGCTATAACTTTTGCGCAAAGCAGTCACTTATTGTGATTTTTTTTTTTTTTTTTATACAAAAATACGTAGAAGAATACGTATCGGCCTTAACTGAGAAAAAAAAAATATTAAAAAAAAAAAAAAAATGGGATATTTATTATAGCAACAAGTAAAAAATATATATATATTTTTAAATTGTCGCTCTTTTTTTCATTATAACGCAAAAAATAAAAACCGCACAGGCGATCAAATACCACCAAAAGAAAGCTCTATTTGTGGGGAAAAAAAGGACCCCAATTTTGTTTGGGTGCCACGTCGCACGACCGCGCAATTGTCAGTTAAAGCAACGCAGTGCCAGAAGCTGAAATTTCGCCTGGGCACGAAGGGGGTTTATGTGCCCAGTAAGCAAGTGGTTAAAACGTCATTTAAATTGATTGTGTGTGGGCAAAACGTTGTTTTTTGTCTTCAAAAAAACGACCAAAAAAAAATTCCAACATGCTTGAATTTTTTGCGTCGTTTTTCAAAACGTTGTTTTTTGTTTCACAAAAAGTCACCGTGTGTAGCAAAAACATCGTTTAAAACGACGTTTTTCAACCCGCGCATGCCCAGAAGCTAGTTATGAAGCGAGCTTCAATGGAAAAGAGTAGTGAACGTAACCTCGCTTTTTGTGAAAAAAACAATGGTGTGTATGCAACATCGTCTTTGAAAAGTGACGTTTCAAAAACTTTGTTTTTTACTTCACAGAAAACGTCGTTTTTTTTCATCACAAAAAATGATCGTGTGTACGCGGCATAACAGTGACGATACATTCGATGTTGCAGCTACCCTCTGGTGGAAGACCGTCGATCCCGCACTCGCATACAATGTGATGGAAGTGGCCAGCAGAGAAAAGATGATAGTAATAAAATAATTTAAATGGAATAAAGTTCCTCTAAAATAGGGAAATTCTATGAAAGCCTTGACGATGCGTTTCGCGCTTCAAATCGCTTTTCAAAGTCAAGTATATTAGGCTCTAGCTTTTAAATAGTTTAAAAAGGAGGTGTTGCTGGATCATAAGGGGAGGGGGGGGGCGGGGAATGGGAAGTAAGTAGACATGTTTTCTGAAACCGAAAAGTTTTAACCCCTTTAAAGCAGAAGTTAAATCTAGACATAGAAATATATATATATATATATATATATATATATATATATATATATATATATATATATATATATATATATATATATATAAAAGGTAAATAAACAAATGATAACAATACCATCACAATAACAATCAATATAATAAAATAAAATAATAAGGGATAAATGAATAAAAAAATAAATTAACAAGATAACAAAAAAAGGGATGAGACAATATCAATATTGCATAAACAAAAAATGTTACTGCGCTAATATGACATCCAACATAAATTACTAGATATATGTATATCAAACAACCGTGCTATACAGTGAAAAATTATTGTGGTGTGTTATGTAAACACGATCAGAAATCAAGTGCAAAACAAATATACAAGTTTGGTATGTGCTATTCTTTCCTGTAAAGGAAGTGATTTACATAATAAACTGTGCGACTATCAAATTATGGACTAACAGCTGAACTCTAAAAATATTAAAAAAAAAGTCCAAGCATTTAGTGAAAATTAGTCTTCCACCCGTAAGAGTTGCGTGCCACCGTCACCAACAGCTGAATGCAATGCTCACCAGATCCTAGATGGTAGATGGCCCAAAAACTATTCTTTAGAGGTCCAAAATGGGGGTTCTCCTGGGGTGACTTTGCAGGGGTATCCTCATGGCCTCAAAAACAACAATGGGCTCAACATAGTGAAGTACGTATAAAATGTATTAAAAACAAATGTATAAAAACCAATGCACTCACAAGCAGAGTGTCCGTGGCAATGTCGAGCGTTATGGCCGCTCGCTAGCCTTAGAAGGGGTGAGATACCTTGCTCCTGCTTCCACTTGCTGCTACCTCAAATGGTCCCGGTGCGTGGTGTACCCCCTTTTTTAGCGTGGATCCTGCCAGCTACTTGCGCGTTTCGAAATCAATTCGTCTTCAGAGAAGATATCAACATTGGGCCAGATTCACGAACACTTGCGCTGGAGTATTTGGATATGCGCCGCGTAACTGTGATGATGCGCCGTCGTTTCTATGTGCCCGTACCCACCAAACTAGATGCGCCCAATAACGGGTCATTTGCGACCGGCGGAACGTTCCGACGCCAGAGTATCGTCAGCGCTTATTTTCGCTGGGCGCATCAGTCGCGCCCATTGATTTCCCCTGCAAATATGCAAATGAGGGATTTTTCCCAATTCACGAACGGATTAGCACCATACGCTGGCTACATGCGCCGCGCGTATCTCGTCCGTCCGGCGCAAAGTTATTTCTACAAAAGGCTGCTTTATCTTTACTCCAGATGGCCACAGGTCAGCAGGAGAGCAGCTACAGCAGCGTTACCGACGATAAGAGCTAGCTGAGCACCCCCACTTGCAGGACAACACCTCTGTCCCTGCTTGTCTGTCAAATTTTACAGCCATGGAGGAAGACATCATAGGTCTCCATAGCCGAGATGATGGCTGACAGCTCCTGGCCATTAAAGTTCAGCTTTCTCCTGTGTGTTTGCGGGGAACGGGAGCAGCCATCTCAGAACAAAAGTAACATCACTGCGGGGAGGGGGAGCAGGATATACTTTAGTGCCGGAATGGCGCTTCTACGGGCGCATTTAAACGCCCAACGGAAGGCATTGCGCTGACGTTTCCCGTGCAGTGGTGCCGACGGAAGTTGTGAGCATGCGCACAAAGGGGGCGAGTGGAGCCTCACTCACTGCGCATGCTCCGTGGTTGATGCGCTGAACGTAAGCCTCTGCGCTGGGCTCCGCCCATCATTTACATATGATCACACCCACTTCCACTTGCGTCGGGTTACGCCAGCGCATTATCGTTACTCTGGCGCAAGTTTACGCGCAACTGCTATGTGAATTACAGGACTTGCGCTGAAAGGGTCTTCAGAGTAACGTAAATGAGAAGCGTTACTCCAGAGGAAAGATACTCTCATCTACCTGAATCTGGCCCATTGCGTCTACTTGGAATATGAAAGGAGACTAAATGCATGTCTCCATCTCCTCATTTAACCCTTTAGGGGCCAGCAAATCAAACATAAAGATCCAGAAGCCTTCCCTTTTACATAAAAGGGAAAATCTTTCATTGGAATGTGTTAGATCGCGAACACTTCCAAACTCTTGATATCTTTATTATGAACAAGATTGTGTCGTGGCACGCTATGCTCGGTGCAACCTTTTTTGATAAGTCGGCGATGATTACCAATTCTAGCACGCAATGCTCTTATCATGCGACCTACATAAAGGAGCCCACATGGACAACGTAACACATACACAACAAAATCGGTCGAGCATGTGATACATTTTTTAATGATGTATGTTTTGCCAGAATTCATGGTGATCTTATCCGTGCCATGTGTTATGAACTCACAAGTCAGGCAGGCTCTTTTTTTGCACTGAAATATGTATTTTCTATCATTGAAATAGGTCCTGATATCCAAAGGAGATCCTGAGGGCTTTTTCTGTATTTTTCTGGGGGCCAGAATGTTTTTAATGGTTCTAGCCCTACGAAAAGTAACTTTTTGTGTTTCTTAATTAGTCACGGACTTATACTTGTCATTGTAAGTAGATATGAACCTAATAGTATGAGCGTGGGGGCGTGTCCGGAAGTTCGCCGGGGAAGACGTGCTTTTGCTGAGCTCCATGAGCCACGAATCAATCTGCTGCCATCCCCTGCAAGATTGGCCTCAGTGACACTCCAAGACTGCGGTGCCTGTGGCTAGAATCCCCGCCGCGCTGATCCCTGCCAAAATTGCGGAGTTTGGCTGGCTCTCTGGCCTTCAGGCACAGCCGGCTCCACGCTGCCGAGGCCCGCCGCCATATTGGGGCCTACGGAACCTCCGAGATCCTCCCCGTTCGCCAACGGGGGTGGACGGCCTCCGCATCCTCGTCCACCTCCAGCACCATCTCCGGAGGGGACGGCCCGGGTGTGCGGCGATCGGGGGCGGATGGAAGACTGCTGCCGTCCGGCGTCCGTTTCAGGAAAGACCGCGGCTTCGGCCTAGTCCCGGAAGTCGGCGATCCGGGATCCCTACCAGCCTGCACAATCCTCCCCGACCGGGTGACTGGCTCCCTCCTCACAAGCTCCGGAGGGCCCTTGGGACTCTATTTGCCGCCTGCAGCCCCCGCAGAAGCGCATCTCCATCCGGCCTGTGGAAGGCCCCTGCACCCGGATAGTGAGTAACCACCATCTTGCTTCACCTAGCGGGTCCCACCCCTCTCCCTTCCCTAATTCTACCCTTCTCAAGCCACTGTAATCCTCTAGTCTACCTGCACCTCTCCCCTACCTCCTGCCTAACAGCAGCTAGCGGGCCGTGGCTGGAAGTATGGAGCAGTAGGATGTGCTTTACCCCAGCCCCCTGATCCCCCACCTCCACGGACCACATAACTACTAGGAACCAGCTTAAGACTGACACATGGGGAAAGACAAGCAACGGGCACAGAAGGGAACCAACGGGGACCGACAGGGAGGAGATCTAGAGGAGTATTTCGCCCGATCCCGCGCAGCATCGCAGCGCCGATCCGAAGCCAAGATGGCGCTGGCTCCTCCGTCCCCGTCTCGTTCTGAGTCATCCCTCCATTCCCAGGCCGACTTTGTGCTCACCAGGAGTCGCTCTAATGTCTCCCTGGGTTCCGGTGATGGATGGGATTTGGAGGCACAGATTCGTTCCCTCCACAGCTACATCAGATCCCTGCCCACTAAGGCTGATTTTGAACAATGTGTCCACAGAATTGAAAAGGCCTATAAGAAAGAGATCTTTGAGTTCAAGAAGGATGTGGGCGCTCGCTTTGAAGACCTGGATGCCACCACAGACAGTCTAAACAATGCGATACAGTCTCATGATAAGATTCTGAACTCCCACACTGTCATGCTGCAGCAGTTGGCGTACCAGCAAGACGATATCGAAAATCGTAACCGTCGCAACAATATCCGCATTCGCGGAATTCCTGAATCAGTGGACGGCAAAGCCCTACCTGGAGCTGTGACTGCCATTTTTAACCAACTGCTGCAGCGCCCCAAAGATGACCCGATCGAGCTAGACCGGGTCCACAGAACCTCCGGTCCGCGAAGCCAAGACCCCTCCTTCGTTCGCGATACCCTGTGTCGGGTCCATTTTTATAAGGTCAAAGAATCTATCATGAAAGCTGCTAACTCGCAAGAGACTATACTACTCAATGATACGCCTGTGATGCTCCTCCCAGATCTTTCACGCCAGACGCTGATGATGAGAAAAGCACTGAAGCCGCTTACCCAACTGTTGCAGTCCAAACAGATGAAGTACCAATGGAGATTCCCGTTCCACCTGCGAGTGCACCATGAAGGCAAGACCGCCATTTTCCGCACGCTGGGAGACCTGCCGACCTTCCTCAGTACACTAGGACTTCCACAGGTGTCTCTCCCAGACTGGCCATTCACGCCTACTACCCCCGGATTACCCTTTGCCTCACCGTGGCAGACGCAGGGTCGTAAGCGCCACTCCAAGTCCGTGCCTCGTCGTGATGCTGAGGACTGAACTTGCCCTGGATGGATCAGTCGCATTACTTGT
Organism: Rana kukunoris; assembly: GCA_029574335.1. Taxonomy (NCBI): domain Eukaryota; kingdom Metazoa; phylum Chordata; class Amphibia; order Anura; family Ranidae; genus Rana; species Rana kukunoris. Next base: position 294,240,385 of record CM056051.1, on the reverse strand, counting down.
TTTCCCTTTATAGGGGTTCTTTCCTGGGACGTGTTGGGGTGGGAGACTCCACACCTTATCTATATTTAGCTTTATTTTTTACCTTTTTTCTTTAAGGGCTCCCTCCCCCCTCATGTGTCTAGGTTACTTTCACAGCTGTCACTTTCCATGGTTTCTCTTATATTTTTGATTCCTAAATTTTTATTTTTTGGATTTTATATTTTTACCATGGGACCGGCCTGAAGATCACCTCGGCCATTGTTTCTTTTGAGGGGTTTATCCCCCCTGAGCTCTAGCCTGCTCTAATTACTGTTATTGTTGTTAATCCATTGGTTTCCCTCCTAGGTTACTTGGAGAATTATCCGCAGACTGTACACGAATACTTTCTCCTCTATAGCTTCAGACGGTTTGTCCATATTCTACAGCTTAACCATTACTGTGTTTTTTCTCATTGTATCTGCACTTCCTTGAAGCATAGGTTTACTGGACTGTTTTTGTTCCCTGTCGCATGTTTTTGACCAACACCTTTTTCTCAGCACTAATGTTTTTTTTTTTTTATTTGGTCTTGAAGGTTGTGTGTTGGTTTTGTTCCATGATTGTTTTTCCGTGGAGCTGGGGTCGGGGGGTCTGCCTTGCCCGGCGGGTTCCCACCGTACCCCCCCCCCCTCTAAGGGGTTTTTCTTTTCTATACAGCGTCCCCATGGACGCTGTGTGGTTTATGGCTGTATGCCATACTGTAAGTTTTTTTTTTTTTCTATTTGTAGTATTTTGGAGCCACCTAGTGGCCTTTTTTGTTATTGCTACTTTTTTATTGTCATTTACTAGGTTGTGCTGGGCTCCCTCCTCGCCACTCCGCCCTGATTGTTTCTTACCATCTCTGTTCCTCGACTGGGGTGGTGCGGACGGAGTCCACCGTCAAACCCTGCCTTTAGATGTTTCACGTGTTTTTTTGTTTTTTGTCTCACCCCGTTGTCCTCCCACCTATCTATTCCTACTCTTCCTCTCCTATGCCCTCCTCCTTTTCTGGACCCTACTTCGTGCTGCTTCCATCTTCGAGAGTTGCTGAATTATGATACTGTTGCCACACAGGCTTTCCCCCCCTCCCCCTACCCTCTACTCCTACAGCTGTCATGGCCTCTGTTTGCCCGATAACCTTAGCTTCTTTTAACTGTAGGGGGTTCAACACTCCTGAGAAGCGGAGCCAGATCCTTTACCACTTTCATAAAAAACGTTCTGATATATTGTTACTTCAGGAAACACATTTCCGTTCGGATTCCATTCCGACAATGCGCAACAGGTATTATCCACAATGGTTTCACAATACTAATCCTCAGGCCAAATCTAAAGGTGTATCCATAGCTTTCCATAAATCTTTTAAACCTGAGGTCCTAGACACCCTTGTTGATATTAATGGGCGCTTCATATTTCTTAAACTGAAACTTAACGGCTTTCTCTTCACAGTGGCCAACATATACGTACCTAATGTGGGTCAGGCTCGGTTCCTCTCATCGGTTCTCACCAGACTGTCCTCCTTCGGGGGTCCCTGCTACATCGTTGCCGGAGACCTCAATGTCGTCATGTCCCCACCCACAGACACGTCCTCGGGTAAGTCATCTGTCCCGCACTCTACATTGACACGCATCAAAGCTCTCCTACACTCCTCACACCTGGTGGATGTTTGGCGTGTCCAGCATCCCTCAGAAAAGGACTACAGCCATTATTCAGCAGCACACAACTCTTATAGTAGATTGGATTACTTCCTGATTTCCCAATCACTGTTAGATACTCCAGTTCAGACATCCTTGGGTCAACTACTCTGGTCTGACCACGCACGGTTTACTTGACTCTTGCGCGCCCCCCAACGTCGCGTAGGGGCACACATTGGAGACTCAACGATAACCTACTGCGAGACCCCGTCTGTGTAGCTGAAGTTTCCGCCGCCATTCGACACTTTATTTCAGATCACTCCGCTGACACCACCTCCCCTCTCACACAATGGGAGGCCTTGAAGTGTGTGGTCAGGGGCGTATTTATTCAACATGGCTCGCGTCTCAAAAAAATGCGTTCGGGAGATATTCGCCGTCTTCTCTCCACCATAGCGGAGCTCGAACCTATACATAAGCGTAACCTAGACCCTGCCATTTTTGTTCGTTTGTCGAATGCCCGTAGAGATCTCCTCCAGCTTCTCGACTCGCACTCCTTAATAGCGCGGGATAGGGCTCGCAATTTCCACTACTCACTCGCCCATAAATGCGGTAAACACCTTGCACGGGTTTTGCATCCTAGACCGCCACGATGCTCTATTCCCTTTATCTCACATCCTGACCAATCTAGATCATACAACACGAGCGGTATATCATCCGCCTTCCGGGAGTACTATTCCCAACTCTATAACTTACGCCCCAATGGTCCGACCACACGCACCACACCCTTGGTTGATGACATGCGAGATTATATTACTGAAACGGCGTTGCCCCCCATTGACGCGTCGGCCGTGGTTGAACTAGATAGACCCTTGCACTCGTCTGAATTTCTCGGCGCCATTAAAGGCCTGAAGGTGGGCAAGTGCCCCGGCCCAGACGGATACACCCCTCATTTCTATAAAACCTTTGCCCCGCTTTTGTCCCCCTTGATGGCTAAGGCATTTAATGCTATGGAGGACTCCCCCGCCCCGCCCAAGGAACTGTTGTCCGCTAATATCTCCGTATTACCCAAACCAGGGAAGGATCCCTCTCAATGCAGCAGTTATCGGCCCATATCTCTGCTCAACATTGATTTAAAGTTGTTTGCTAAGGTTCTGGCCAGTCGTTTGTCCCCTCTACTCCCGGGTGTAATCCACAACGATCAGGTGGGATTTGTCCCGGGCCGTGAAGCTAGGGACAACACCACCAAGACGATTCATTTAATCTCCTTTATCCAACGTAAGGGGCTTAGGGCTTGTCTCCTCTCCTTTGACGCTGAAAAAGCGTTTGATCGAGTTAATTGGAGATTTCTTCGACTCTCGCTGGAACAGTTAGGTCTAGGACTGCCATTTATCTCCAAGGTGATGTCCCTTTACTCCCATCCTTCAGCCTCAGTCTTAGTTAATGGCTCTGCCTCCGCACCATTTGACATCTTTAATGGCACTCGGCAGGGCTGCCCCCTGTCCCCCCTCCTGTTCGTCATAGTGATCGAACATTTAGCCTGCGCCATTAGACAAAACGTCTCGATTCGCGGTATCCAAACTCCCTCCTCTCATTACAAACTATCTCTCTATGCCGACGACCTCCTGGTGTACATGCAAGACCCCCATATTTCTCTGCCATCCCTCTTTGCTGAATTCCGCCGCTTTAGTTCGTTTAGTAACTTTAAACTTAACATGTCCAAGACAGAGGCTCTCAATGTCTCCCTTCCCCCCAGTACGATGTCCTTGCTTAAAGCGAATTTCTCCTTTCAGTGGCAGACGAAGGGAATCTCATACCTTGGGATCGTTATCCCTTGTAATCTCTCCAATCTCTTTTCTCTAAATTATGTCCCCTTACTCTCCCGCCTACGGAAGGACTTGGAGGAGTGGGGAGGGTCTTCTTTACCGTGGTTCGGACGAATCAACACCCTGAAGATGGACACTCTTCCCAAACTTCTGTACCTTCTCCAAACGGTCCCCATTACAATCCCTAAACCCTTCTTTAACTCGCTACGCTCTCTCGCCATTAGATTCCTGTGGAATCGAGGGATGCCTAGGGTGCAATTCAATTTACTCACTCGCTCGAAGCTACAGGGCGGTGCTGGCGTCCCTGACTTCGAGACATATTATAAGGCCTCTCATATAGCGCGTATCTTGGAATGGTTCCCGCGTCCCTTTTTAAAGGCCTCTGTCACCATAGAGCAGGATCTGGCCCACGTGGACCTCCGTGCACTTCTATGGGGTTACAGGTCTGATTTAGCGCGTATGCCCCCTCCCTCCCCGCTTACACTGGCCTCTCTCAGACTTTGGTATAATAGGGGGTTATGTTCCCTCCTATCCTCTGATCCTTCCCCATTGTCCCCCCTATTTGACAATCCCGCCTTTCCTCAGGGTATCGGTATATCAACACTAGGCCCTTTTAAACGGTCTGAGTGGCCGCGGGCACACTCCTTCGTACATCCTACGCAAGGGTCACCGGTGACTCCGACGGGAACACACGATTGGCTCACTGAACTACATTTATCCACGTTCACAAAACACTTACATTCATCCTCCCAAATACATCGTCCCAATACGGAATTTGAACGGTTGTGCTCCCTGCCGGAGACCCCCAGACACCTTCTATCGGCCGTATATGGCCTCTTACAAGCACGCACACACACCGAGCTACCCTCTTACACTAGGACGTGGTCTGCAGACTTGGGTGAGGACATCCTGCAACCGGAATGGCAGACATCTTTTTATTTTACTCACAAGTCCACAATCTCCTGCTATTCACAGGAGAAGAACTACAAGATTCTGTCGAGATGGTACAGGGACCCCTCTACGTTACACAAAATATTTCCATCCACTCCGGATATATGCTGGAGATGCTCTGCTGCTACTGGGACCTACCTTCATGTCTGGTGGGAATGTGAGAGGATCCGCCCCTTCTGGACACAGGTATTTGAGTGTTACAACAAAATGTATGTGGAATCACTGGTTCCCTCCCCTAAAATTGCTCTTCTCTCTATACTACCGGGATCAGTTACGTCACAGAAGCGAAGTCTCCTCCGTTTCTTCATGTCCTCAGCGAGACAGCTCATACCTTCCTATTGGAAGTCGACCACAATCCCGCCCTTATCGCGCTGGGTATCAATTATGAACGACACTATGAGAATGGAGGAGATGTTGGCTCTCGACAACGATACTTTTGATACCTATAAATTACTGTGGCTCATCTGGCTCCACTTCTCCTCCTCTGACACTCTGGCTAACATGTTGTCATCCCAGTCATGAGCACTTTCTGATATTTCACTACCTTAGGTCGTGGTGGGTCCCTCGTCCCCCGCACGCCCTATATTGTCCCCCCTGACTGATTTTTCAGCAACTCGAACCCCTTGCTCTGATCTCTCGCTAGCCTTCTCCCTTTTTCCTTTCCTCTGCTCCCCTCCTCTTCCTTCTCCCCCCTCTTCTCTCCCTATCTTCTGATGCCCCAGTTTCTTGTCTTCCCATTTTAAATTTGATTTTTTGTCCTTTTTGTCCTTTTTTTTTTTTTTTTATGTTTTTCTTGTTGTCTTATTGTTCTCTTACTAGCAACCCTGGCCACAATTCTGCCGTCTACGGTAGGATCCTTGTGGTTGCATTTAATTATTGTTCCATGTTGAAGTCACTCCTGTTCTGATTGCATTATATGTCGGAGGGAGTCCTGTTGTGGGCGATAGCCGCTGGACTGACTTCTTACGCCATTGTACTTTTGACTGTTTTTGGATGGTGTCTTCTCCTGTTGTTTTTTCCATTTGCTAAAATACCAATAAAAATATTTTCAACTCTAATAGTATGAGCGTTGTTCTGTTGCTCATTTGGTGATTTTCTTTCCGGGTAAGGTTCTAAGAAGAAAGAAAATGCTTCATTAATAAGTTCTTTAGGATAACCTTTTTCCCACTTTGTTCGACATAGTCCTCGCTCTTAGTACAGTTTCTTCTCAGTCTATTGAACTGGCCTTTTGTAATGTTATTTTTCCATACTGGATGGTGACAACTCTTAAAATGGAGATAAGAGTTTCCATTCGTAGGTTTTGTGTGGTTCCTAGTTATTATGCTATTTGACTTGTTTGTTAACACCAGATCCAAAAACATCAGTTGGTGGGGATCAAAATACATGTGTGAATGTCAAGCTAAAGGTATTATTATTACAATGTGCCATGAAGGAGGTGAAGGCTTCAGGGGTCCCACTCCAGATGAGCATGACGTTGTCAATTTAACGTCCATAGAAGACCACGTGCTCAGCGAAGGGGTTATTCTGCCAGATGTTTTCTTCCTCCCAATGGCCCATGGTGAGATTGGCATAAACCAGAGCAAAATTTGCTCCCATGGCTGTCCTCTTTTGCTGTACATAAAATTGGTCGCAAAAAGTGAAGTAGTTATGCTTTAAGCAGAATTCAATAGCCTCAATCAAAAACTGAGACTGAAGAGAGTTGAACTCGCCACTTTTGTTCAAAAAGTGTTGTAAAGCCTAATCCCCACATCATGGGGAATAGAGGTGTACAGCGAAGCAACATCCAAGGAAGCCCATAAGTATTCTTCTTCCCATGTATAGTGTCGCAAGGCATCAATAACTTCTTTAGAATCCTTGATATAAGAGGGTAATTGTATAAGAAGGGGTTGTAACATGAAGTCAGTGTTAGTGGATAGCCCACTAAGGAAGCTGTTGGTACTAGCTATGATGGGTTGCCCAGGGGGTCAATGAGAGATTTGTGGATTTTTGGAAGATGGTAGAAATATGGAGTGCTGCATTTAGATGGTAGAAAGAATTGTCTTTCCTTTTTATTAAGCACCCCTTTTTCCGAAGCTGTGTATATTAAAGTTTTGAGTTCCAGTTGGTAACCGGGTAAGGGGTCACTACGGAGTTTGAGATAGGTGTCAGTGTCTGTCAGTAAACGACTGGCTTCCTTAATATAGTCCACTTTATTTTGTATGACTATACTACCACCTTTATCTGCCTGTTTGATGGTAATGGTGGCATTGGTCTTAAGGTCATTGAGAGCCTGGTTTTCATCCTTAGTCAGATTGTTCTGTTTGAGGTTTTTAGGCATATCACAAAGACCTAACAGGTCTTTGTAGACGGCCTGATAGTATGTCTCAATAAATGGCCCTTTAGAGGAGCTGGGGAAAAAAGTCGACTTAGGTCTAAATGAGGTATGTAGCATAGGAGGTTCTAATTTAGATGTAGGTACATAACCTTCCATTTGGCCCTCTAGCCATAAATCTTCCAAAATTTGTAAGGCATCATCTTCTAGCACAGCCGGAGGTATAGATGTAGATGACGCTGTACCATTATGAATATGATTGTTGTTTGGCTTGTCATGTATCTAGTGGAAACGTTGGGGGCATAATGGCGTTTAAGGGTCAGTTGTCTTATAATTCTCTCCTCTCGGTGGTATTTTCAACCACCGCTGAGGAGAGAAGACATCACAAGTGAGTCTGCACAACACTACACTGACACCAGGACATGTAGGCACATCAATCCCTTGCTATCACCCCCTCACCCCCCTGTCACACTGTCACTGAATGCAGTGATCATATATTTACTGATCACTGCATTTAGTGTCAGTGTGACAGATAGTGTGACAGGCAGTTAGTGTTAGGTCCAGGGTAGCCCCCGTACCCCCCTAATAAAGTTTTAACCCCTTGATCACCGCCCTAGTTAACCCTTTCACCCCCTATTGCCAGTGTCACTAAGCGATCATTTTTCTTATCGCTGTATTAGTATCACTGTTGCCGCTAGGTAGCTAGTAAAAAAAATCACAATAAAAAAAAATTAAAAACATGTGGCTGAATACATTTTGACCAAAATGTTTGACTAAAATTTAGTTTATTCGATTTTTCTTATAACAAAAAGTGAAAAATATTGTTTTTTTTTTTTTTAAATGTCGCTCTATTTTTGTATATAGCGCAAAGGTGATCAAATACCATCAAAAGAAAGCTCTATTTGTGGGAAGAAAAGGATGCAAATTTTGTTTGGGAGCCATGTCGCAAGACCGCGCAATTGTCTGTTAAAGCGACGCAGTGCCGAATTGTAAAAACGCCTCTGGGCATTTAGCAGCATATTGCTCTGGTCCTTAAGTGGTTAAACAAAATACGACCCCTGTCTCTTGTCTTCCGAAGTATCTCCTCCTAAGGGGGAAGTTGACAATGCAGCACACAATGTCTCTGGGGGGTTCAGAGTCACAGGGAGGGGGTCTCAGGGCCCGGTGTATCCGCTCCATCCCAATGGGAGTTTCAGCCGGGCGGCCAAGCAGGTCATTGAAAATGGCGCAAACCGTCTGTGGCATAGTAGCTTGGTCTACCCCTTCAGGGACCCCCTCATCCTGATATAATGTCTGCGACCCCGATTGTCTAAATCTTCCACTTGCCTGTGGAGTTCAAACATGTGTGGGAGCTGTAAATCATAGGTTCTCTGGACTTGCCTGATTGCCACTGCCTGCTTTTGAGAGGATTCCTCCACTTCAGTGATGCGGTGGTTCATCGAGTGGATATCTGATTTAAGATCTGATATGGCCACCGTCAGTGTGTGCTTGATATCGAGCGCCACTTTCTGCAAGTCCCTCTGGAGGTCAAGCAGGCTTGGGTTAGGTTCCGTGGCTCAGTCGCCATCGAGCAACGATTCGAGATGCGCTATTAATTGAGGCCGGGGATGAGGCCTGCGGGGAGTTGAGGAGCTCCTAGTGGATTTGTCCATGATGTGGGGTTGGATAGATCATTTTTTGCAGGCTTTTTTTCATCCTCGGTGTGCGGAGCTCCTTCTCTAGTCTGCCATCTTGGGTCCCGTCCAAGCCACGTCCCCTGTTACTGTTTCTTACATGGTGGGCACTGATACTGGTGAAATTTCTTGTGAATGAGATCCATCAGGAATGCATATATCTGAAACTGCGGGATTGGGACCTATTACATGCTGTTTTTGATCCCCTGTACTCCGAGATCCCTTCAAATTTCATTATACTCCTCATTTCCTTCCAAACTCTATTCATAAGTGACATTGTTGGACCTTTACAGGTATAGACCAGGGCTCCAGATTCCAACTAAGCCAGAAGATTATAACGATAACTATCACTTAGCAATAGAGCCTGTAGCGCTCACCCCCGAAGGAGCCGCTGGATGATCGGGTCTTCTGTTTTACCTCTGTGACAGACCACAAATAATGAATCCACAGCACACCAGCACACCTTGTGAGAGTTTAAATAACTATTTACTATATATATATAATAATCTGAATAGCAATATACAACATCAACATTTATCTCTACACAGCATAGCACAGAGACTGCATATGAGACACCAGCATAACAGTGATGAACGATAAATGCGGTTATTCTAACTGTGAACTTATATATATATATACTTAGTCCCAATGTACCCGGGTACCTAACCCACTGGCCAGTGGTAGTTTCTTCAGCTAGCCAACGTTGGGGCCCAATATGAACGGTAAAAATCTGTGTGTATGGTTAATGACAACGGGCCGGAGGCCTCTCACCCATCCACGGAGGGAGATGTCCATCTGTAGCCGGCAGGGATGTCAGCAATTATCTTCTGCGATGAAGAGCTGTATATAGGAGCTGGAGTCTGATGTCATCAGGGGTTCTGGTCATCAAATTTGGCGTCCGTCCGGGCCGAGTCGCCCCCGCAGTGTCCTCTCAGCAGGGTGGCACCTTACTCACAGCCCCAGAGGATCCTCTTCCAGCCAGGAACAAACAGCCGTTTACCCTGTGTAGCAGATGTCACTTCAGGAAGGCACGTGTGACAAGTCAGCACAGTCTCTCCACAAACAGGCGGCACCCCCAAGCGACAGCAGTCTGTTCTCCCTGTCTCCTCACATCCGACTCCCCTCTCACCCGGAACGTCCTGTCTGTACCTGACATCACTTCCTGTCTTTCTCCTGTAGCACTCTGGGAACTGTAGTCTAATTATCCGTTTTCATTTGTAATTCCTCAGTGGCTGTGTCTACAATCCCCACAAAGCTGTGCTCTCCGGCTCCACCTGCAGCTGCAATATCTTTTCTCTTAAAGGAGCTGAAATCAACAACAGGGCTACATTCTCCCCCTACTTAAAGTCTTTGGGTCCCTCCAAAGGGTAAACTGCGTTTGTAGGTTCTACAGACAGCATATACAATATAAAGGCACATATAAAGTTTATACTAAACTACTTGAATACCTTTACTGCGTGCAGATAGATGCAGTTTATGACAGCGTCTAGCAAGTGGGGTGGGTAGAGGGACACTCCACCAAGGTGTGCTGATGGCCTGAGTTGGACACAAGTCCTTTGATACTTCTGTGGTCAAGGTGGACACCTCGGGTGATCTTCGCACAGTAGTTACAGCTTCCTCTGTGCTATTCCCTGGTGAGTCATAAGTGAGTCTCTGAGGGGGTCGCACTGGTCGTTTGGACCTTGATTCTAAAAGCCATGATGGGCCCTCATCTGCGGAGTCCCCTTCTACTCGAAGTGTTGGCTGAGAGAATTCAGTTTCCTCTTCGACTGGCTGAGCAAGAGCATCCTCTAGCACTGAGGTTTCTGGCAAGAGACTTTCCACTTGAGAAGGTACAGAATTATCTTCCATGGGCATATCCTCGTTTGTTTGAGGCACAAATTCAGGGGCATCCGGTCTCAAATTGCTCAAGTCCTGCTCAGGAGCCATAATAGTTGGATGGACATCCATAGGTTCAGATGGCCACATCCAACTCGGACACACATCTTCCTCATCGCTGTCGTCCTCACTTTCTCTTGTAGAAGGTGGCTGTTGTGACCGGGTAACAGGTGCTTGACGGGAAGTGGATGGAATGGGTGAAGGAGACTCATCTCTATCTGGTACCCGCACAGCTTCATTCAGAGGTAGGAGATGATTCCGATGCCAATTCTTCAGTGGCCCGGTCTTTCCCTCTGGTCGAATCTGGTACACTGGCAGGCCAGGTAATTGTTTACAGACAATGTAGATCTGAGAACTCCATCTATCAGCTAGCTTGTGTCTTGCAGACGCACCCAAATTTCTCAACAAAACTCGATCATCTGGCTGTAGGTCCTGTACCCGAACCCTCAGGTCATAGTTTCGTTTGTTTCTTCGTTCTCTACCCTCAGAGGTCGAACGGGCCTTCTCAAATGCAGAAGCCAGGTTCTTCCTGAGTCTATCCACATAGCCCTGATGAGACGCAATAGACGTCTGGTCAAGGGAGAGGCCAAAAGCTAAATCTACTGGCAATCGGGCTTCTCTTCCAAACATGAGGCGGTACGGTGAGTATCCGGTAGCATCACTTTCTGTGCTATTGTAAGCATGCACAATGGTAGAGATATGCCGACTCCAGTGCTGTTTCTCCCTGGTCGACAGTGTTCCCAACATGTTGAGTAGAGTACGATTGAATCTCTCCGGTTGTGCATCACCCTGGGGGTGATAGGGGGAGGTCCTCGACTTCTGAATCCCCAATAGATCCAAGAGCTGCCTGATGAGCCGACTTTCAAAGTCTCTGCCTTGATCAGAATGGATCCTCTGAGGTAGACCATAATGAACGAAGAACTTTTCCACTAGGACTTTGGCTACAGTAGGAGCACGTTGATCTTTGGTTGGAAAAGCTTGAGCATAACGGGTAAAGTGATCTGTCACCACCAAGATGTTTCCCTGTCCACTAGTGTCAGGCTCTAGGCACAGGAAGTCAATGCACACCAGGTCCATGGGTCCTTGACTCTGTAGATGGCTCATTGGAGCATTCCTCGAAGGTAAAGTTTTCCTCTGGATACATCTTAGACAGGAATGGCAGTAACTTTCAACTTCAGATCTCATGCAGGGCCAATAGAATCTGTCTCGGACCAGTTTGAAAGTTCTTTCTGATCCTAAGTGTCATCATGCAAAGCTCTCAGTACATTTTCTCTATGCTTCTCTGGGAGGAACAACTGCTGCTTTTCTTCCAAATCATCCGAGGGGCCCCTTCGGTAGACCACCCCGTCCAGCAGTTTCAGCCGTTCCCACTCTTTGTGGACCAGACAAGCCTCTTTTGGTGAATCAATTAGTAGGAGCCCTCTTTGACCCGCTTTCATTGCTCTTAGAGTTAACCCAATCAGAGGATCTTCAGCCTGATCTACTCTCAGGTCCTTCTTCGTGAAAGTAGGCAGGCCCTCACTCCTCAGCTGTGTAGGGTTACAATACATTTTAGGGACACCGGCAGCCATGACTCCTATGGCCTCTGCTCCAATCACTCCTTTGGTTCGGTATTCCACCCCTTGGCATAGGGCTTGAACTCCATCTGGAGTCAATTGAGTCCACTCTGTTTCTGGGACCCCTGTGCTATAGGGTCTTCTGGACAAGGCATCCGCGTCTTGGTTATTGACCCCAGGGCGATATTTGAGGCTGAAGCGGAATCCTGACAGGGCAGCCAACCACCTGTGCCCAGTGGCATCCAGTTTTGCCGTAGTGAGAATGTAAGTGAGTGGATTGTTGTCGGTTCTGACCACGAACTTGGCCCCGTACAGGTAGTCTTTTAGTTTGTCCACCACTGTCCACTTCAAGGCCAGGAACTCCAACTTGTGAGTGGGATAATTCTTCTCAGAAGGGGTGAGACCCCGACTCACATATGCCACCGGTCTCAGGAGGCCATCATATTCCTGGTATAGTACTCCTCCTAGCCCTTCTCTGCTAGCATCCACATGTAGTTCATAAGGTTTGGCAGGATCAGCGTAGGCAAGGACAGGAGCCTGTGTTAGACTTCCTTTCAATCGGAGGAAAGCCCTTTCACATTGGTCGGTCCATTCCTCCTGGATTGATTCACGAGGCTTCCTAGGCCGGTGGGCTGATGAACCCGGCTCAAAGGGCATTGATTCATCTTCTGCTCCTTCCATTCTTAGAAGTTTGTTCAGAGGCTGGGCTATCTTGGCAAACCCCTCTACAAACCTTCTATAGTATGAGCAGAATCCCAGGAAGGACCGGAGTTCAGTAATATTACGAGGTCTCGGCCATGAAGCCACAGCTTCCAACTTCTTAGGATCAGTTGATATGCCTTCTGCTGAAACAAGATGTCCCAGGTACGTGACTGAAGGCAGACAGAATTGACACTTCTCCAAGGAAAGTTTCAATCCTTCTTCATGCAGCCGCTTCAAGACCTTTTCCAACCGCTGCTCATGTTCTTCCAGTGTTCTTCCGAAGACTATTAGGTCATCCAGATACACTAGTACCTCAATCAGGTTCATGTCTCCCACCGTCTTTTCCATTAGTCGTTGGAAAGTTGCTGGGGCTCCTGCGAGGCCTTGGGGCATTCTATTAAACTCAAAGAATCCCAGTGGACAGATGAAAGCAGTCTTCTCTTTATCTTCAGGATGCATTGGTATCTGGTGATACCCACTTCGCAGGTCAAGTACACTAAACCACTTTGCTCCAGACAGACACTGTAAGGCATCTTCTATTCGAGGAGTAGTGTATTGGTCGGGAATGGTTCTTTGGTTGAGTGTGCGGTAGTCTATGCACAAACGGATGGAACCGTTTTTCTTGCGAACTACCACAATGGGTGAGGCATAAGGACTCCTGGATTCTTGGATTATCCTGGTCCTTTTCAATTCAGCCAGTTGTTCCCTTAGGTCATCTAGATCTCCCAATGGGACTCGCCGTGACCTTTCTCGAAAGGGCTTGTCATCTTGGAGGCGAATGTGGTGTCGAGTGCTCTTGGCACATCCCACATCAAACTCATCCTTGGAGAACAAATCCTGCCGCTTGAGGAGTTGAGATTGAATTCGCTTCTTCCACTCAGGCGAGATTGGAGCGTCTTTAGGATAGAACCGTTCAGCTGGGAACTCTCTGTCTACTCCCTCCACCAATTCAGTGGGTGAGAGGGGTGTGGCAGTGGCCACTTGTCCAATCGGCATCCGTGCCTTCAAGGTCACTGGGTAGTCTGACACATTGCATACACTTACAGAGACTCTCCCACGGGCCCGCTGTAGGGCTCTGGTGGATATTATCTCCGGCACCAATTCCACTCCAGATCTCTTCTCATTTCTGGGATCAGTTTCCAGGACCACATAGGGGCCTGGTTGTGACCAATTCAACTTGACTGAGGCCCGGAAACTAGTCATTTCTCCTGGCTGTAAGACCTTCTCCGCTCTTTCTAATCTCCAAAGCCGTCCCACTTCTGCAGGGGCCCTCTGTTCTTGTATAATCCGCTGGTAGATTGGCCGCAACATCGGGTGCATCTCCTCAGAAGTAGAACTCCCTTCCGTCACTAACGGAGTTATAAGGCGTCTCACCAAGTCAGTATTTGTCCCCACTATTATAGAACTCCGATTAGCTCCTGGTGGGCGGGGACATACAATGGCCAAGGCGTCACAGACCCCTGGTTGCCCAACAGTTGCCGAACTGAACTCCAGCTTCACTTGTAGACACCCATCATATGGAAGCTTCTGAGTCCCAATACCCCAGATTTCGAGATCCTCTAACTCCATCAGGGGTAGATGCTTCAAATGCTTCTGGTAGAAGTCCCGGTAAATCAGTGTTACTTGAGCGCCTGAATCGAGGAGAGCCTTCGTGTAAACCCCTTCTACTTGAACTGGGATAATGGGTGATGGACCTATCAACTTGTCAGGGAACTTCTTCGGAGTAGTAGAAGGCATAGACCCAGTCGACTGCACTCCAGCCTTCTTCCTAGCTCGTGGTGGTTGTTTTCTTCCCCCTAACTGGGGTTTAGGTTGTGGGTGTGCATTGCTTCCCTGTGACACAGGACCAGACACCAAGGGAGGGGATCTTTTTGTCGTAGCAGGGGGGGCTCTGGGTAAAGACTTGGGCCTCTTATTGGTATCCTGGGAATCAGAGCAGTCTTCAGTAGTTGGGCACCCAGTTTGCTCCCTCACTGGGGCCCTCTGTAGTTTCCCGCCGGTAGATAACTTCCTCTTGAATTCGATGGGCTCGGACAGATACTTCGGTAATGACCCACTCCTCCACAGTTATAGCAGCTGTTTGACGGTTTCTTGATAGGCACCACCTGAGTGGTAGAATCAGGAACTGGTTCTGACGTGACTTTTTCAAGGGGCGACTTGACACCTGCAGACAATAGGGTTAGCATTTGCGTCAGCTGGGAAACTTGCGCCTTTAATTTCTCTATTTCTGAATTCCCATTCGACACATTGAGCGTTCGAACCTCAGCAGGAAATGAAAATCCTGAGCCCTTCTTTTTCTCCTCTAGGATAGCCTCTTCCTCCCTTACCATCTTAATGAGATCAGAGTATCGCAAAGAGGTACCTCCTTGTAAAGTTTTCAACTGGATCCAGATAGGGTCAGAACTCAGAGCGCCTCTCAGGATCTGTTTCATTCTTACTTGATCCATATCCCGGGGCTCTATTCCTTTCTTTAGTACAATCTGGTATAGCATTTTGTTTAGTCGTCGAATATACTCGGAAAGCTGCTCATTTTCCCATTGAAACATGTGTTCAAAGAGGAAGATTAAATCTGTACCTTTCTCTGTGCGCCCAAACTCATCTTGCAACATGCGAAGATAGTCATATGCTGTACAAGACTCCTGACTGAATTTCAAATTTCGGATGGCTTCTGTTGCAACGCCTTTCAGACTTTCAGTAATGCGCTGTTTCTTTTGAGCCTCTGGAACATCCCATTCTTCCAGTGCTTGCATAGCCTGTTCCATCCAGGTTTCATACTCTTCTTCTCCAGTAGGTACAGGCTGCACTCCAGAAAAGATTCTCAACTTCCTGTAGCCATAGTTCACAGAGGGCGAGGAAATTTTTATAACGCTCTCTACCAGTTTTCCTATGTCCATGAAGAAGGAAGCTGGGGGGTAGTTAGTGGTTGGCACAGAAGTGGTAGTTACTTCCACTGTGTCTGACATGGTCTGGCTTGGTCCCTCCAAACAACTTGCTGAGGTGACTAGAGGGAGTAACCGTGCTTTAACTTCTCCGGTTAGCTGGATGCTATCACCCTGGAAGCAGGTTGGGACTCCTTTCTTCCATTCTAGTAGGGCATAGGTATGGGAGATTTCTTGATCTATTTTTGTGTCTATTACAAACACTTTCTGGTCAGGTGCTAGTGTAGTTACTGCTTGACGGATCTGTTCCTCTGTCCATTTGTCAGCAGGAATGTCCATTACTACACTCAGCCCTAATTGGCCATTTTGTTCCTCGCACCACTCTGCTGCTGTGTTTGGATCCATTGCTGGCTCGTTTGTGTGGTTATCACTTTGCGAGAGGTATCAGAAAAGATCCCGGACGAGAACCCCACGTGTAGCGCTCACCCCCGAAGGAGCCGCTGGATGATCGGGTCTTCTGTTTTACCTCTGTGACAGACCACAAATAATGAATCCACAGCACACCAGCACACCTTGTGAGAGTTTAAATAACTATTTACTATATATATATAATAATCTGAATAGCAATATACAACATCAACATTTATCTCTACACAGCATAGCACAGAGACTGCATATGAGACACCAGCATAACAGTGATGAACGATAAATGCGGTTATTCTAACTGTGAACTTATATATATATATACTTAGTCCCAATGTACCCGGGTACCTAACCCACTGGCCAGTGGTAGTTTCTTCAGCTAGCCAACGTTGGGGCCCAATATGAACGGTAAAAATCTGTGTGTATGGTTAATGACAACGGGCCGGAGGCCTCTCACCCATCCACGGAGGGAGATGTCCGTCTGTAGCCGGCAGGGATGTCAGCAATTATCTTCTGCGATGAAGAGCTGTATATAGGAGCTGGAGTCTGATGTCATCAGGGGTTCTGGTCATCAAATTTGGCGTCCGTCCGGGCCGAGTCGCCCCCGCAGTGTCCTCTCAGCAGGGTGGCACCTTACTCACAGCCCCAGAGGATCCTCTTCCAGCCAGGAACAAACAGCCGTTTACCCTGTGTAGCAGATGTCACTTCAGGAAGGCACGTGTGACAAGTCAGCACAGTCTCTCCACAAACAGGCGGCACCCCCAAGCGACAGCAGTCTGTTCTCCCTGTCTCCTCACATCCGACTCCCCTCTCACCCGGAACGTCCTGTCTGTACCTGACATCACTTCCTGTCTTTCTCCTGTAGCACTCTGGGAACTGTAGTCTAATTATCTGTTTTCATTTGTAATTCCTCAGTGGCTGTGTCTACAATCCCCACAAAGCTGTGCTCTCCGGCTCCACCTGCAGCTGCAATATCTTTTCTCTTAAAGGAGCTGAAATCAACAACAGGGCTACAAGCCTGTATAGGATCCTTCCAATTCACAACTCTCCAGTAGGGATGAGCTTCGTATGTTCGATCGTTCGTCGAAATACGAAGAAAACGGGTCGTTCACGCCAAATTCGATTTACGTTTCACAGACCATAATTCACTGCGGCATCGCTGGCTGATGATTGGCCAAGCATGCACTATGACCCGTATGCTTGGCCAATCACAGCGTGCAAAAAACGGAGAGCCATAATTGGCCAAAGCCAGGGTGGCTTAGGCCAATTATGGCTCAGGGGGTTTAGTACACGCCCCACTCTATAAAAGGCAACATGCAGGTCGGCCTTGTGTAGTGTGTTGTGGCGGTGGTTAGAGAGAACAAAGAGAGTGTCATTTTTTTGCAGGTAGATAGAGCAGGCAGGCTAGTCAGTTAATGTTACAGTGTGTAGAGGTTATATATACATCCCAGGCGTTGTACATATATTTATACACTGTATAGTTTAGCTAGATCAGTTCTTCCTAATTTACTGGCAGGCAGGTGATTGTGCTATTTTAAGACGTTTTCACAGGCATACTATAGACACCCAGCAGGTACAATTTTTAAAGGAATTTTTTTATTTATTTAAGCATCATTAAATTCACTGCTCCTGATTCAATTATTTTTTTATTTTTTTTAACATTAAAGGTTTATTGAGAAAGAAAAAAAGGTACAAGACATAACAGTACAGAGCATGACTATCCTGCATAAAGCGTCATTCTCGAATCTACTTAATGTACAATCATGTGTCATATCAGCGGTAAATTTGGTATAGGTCATCAGATCACACACAAAAAAAAAACAGGGAACTAAAAAAAAAAAAGAGTTCTTTTAACATAGTCACTGTAAGCTAAATAAGCATCTAACCTTGTCTAGACAGGACCATCGTATTGTATTATTTTGTTTAGATGATGTCCTGTTATGTTTGCTACTAGAGCAATGTATATCAAGGGGGATAGAAGAAGACATGATAAGAGAGAGATTGGAAACTTAGAGAGAAAGTATGATGAAAGGTGAGAGCAAAGAAAGAATACTGCATCCAGATGTGGGTCGGCCGCGGGACGTGCACAGCAAACCCAGGTGTGAAAGACGTTTATCCTAAAACGCCTTAGGTGGGATTTTCATTGTTCTCAATCTGTGAGACAGATATTTTGGAGTACGCGTCAGAATACCTGAATATTAGCCAGGGTCACCATGTTTCATGAAACCCCTCCACTACTTCCTTGGACTGAGCAAATGTGTCCTCCATTTCGTGTATCTCTGAAATTTTGTGTAACCACTCAGATATAGAAGGTGGGTGAGTTGTGTTCCAGTGGTTCGGAATGAGGGATTTGGCTGCATTCACCAAATGTTTTGTGAGTGAGTTTTTGTACTTTTTCAAGGACCAGTTAGAGATGTGTAGAAGACAGCATGCCGCTTCAAGTGACAACGTGGTCTCAGTGATCTTGACAATCAAGTCTTTTACCCTAGACCAAAATGGCTTTATAAGAGGGCAGCTCCACCAAATGTGAAACAACGAGCCCCTATCAGTGTTGCACCTCCAGCAATTGTCGCTTTTTAGAGGATTCCAAACGTGTAATTAAGTAGGTGTTAGGTACCAATGTGTCAACAATTTGTATGCGTCTCCTGCATTCTCGTACTGAACGAACATTTGTGAGTTAAAATACATGTGTTCCGCCATTGCCTGGGTGATATGGTTACCTGTAGGTCGTCTTCCCACCTCTTCCTGAGTCTGTCGTCTGAAGCGCCCCTGGCATTCTGTAGCCAAGCGTAAGCGGTTGACGTTGCGGCACCGACCGATTTAAATTCTGTTAAGGGCCTAGCAAACGTACTAGATTTGCCTTTGCTATGAAGGAAGCTGCATAACTGCAGGTAAGCCCAAAAAGGGAGGTTAGGGAGGTTATTGTCTGTTTTTAGAGTGCACCACTCTTTTACTGTCGACTGCGCATAGCAATCCTTTGCAAGAAAGTGACCCTTGCCTATGCTCGGTGAAAATTGGGTGTTGCCCACCCCCGGGGCAAAAACCAGATTATCTTTTAGTGGGGTAAGCGGGCCTGGAGAAGTTGTGAGGACTGCTCCCTGAGTTATCTCATGGATCGCTGCCAAAGTGGAACTTGTAATAGGGTGACATTTCAATCCTTTTGGGATCGAGGACCAACTCATCCAAGGTGATGTAACCCAAACTCCAGGTTCACCCAATCCTTTGATTCCTGATGGCAGTGCCAATCTATGACTCTTGTCATTTGGGCCGCCAAGTAGTAGTCCCTGAAATTAGGTAATCCCAAACCACCCTGATCTTTTAATTTAATTAAAGTGCTGTATTTTATCCTAGGTTTCCTGTGCGCCCACAGAAATTTACAAAGGATCTTGCGGAGGGCTGCAAAGAAGCTAAGCGGGAGGCGTATTGGTAAAGCGCGGACAAGGTAAAGGTATCTTGGGAGAATAGTCATCTTAATTATTGCCGCGCGGCTGAACCACGTAAAAAAATCCCGAGATCCACCTCTATAGATTTACACAGTGGGGTAACATTTTCATCAAAGATCGATGACATATTTGCCATCAATTTAATACCCAAGTATTGCAGGCTTTTGGTGGTCCAACGAAAAGTGGAGTTCCTCTTAACAGCTGAGAGGTCGCGTTCTGATAAGCTGATGTTTAATGCCTCAGACTTTGAGTAATTTATTTTTAAGTTAGAACTATAGCCGAATTGCGTAAATGTATTTATTAAATTGGGGATAGTGGTGTGTGGATTGACGAGAAAGAACAACAAGTCATCTGCAAAGGCGGCGACCTTGTATTCTCCGTCCCCAACCCTGAAACCACGAATCGAGTTTTCTGCATTGATAGTTCTAATGAAAGGTTCTAGCGAGAGGATGAACAAAAGTGGGGAGAGCGGGCAACCTTGTCGCGTACCATTCGATATATGGACCCTTTCCGAAAGTGTACCATTTATCTTTAGTCTATTTTGATATAAGGATGCTATCCAGGTTAACATCCTGGGACCCAAGCCAATGTGTGTACATGTAGCCAGCATGTAATCCCACGCCACGCGGTCAAAGGCCTCTCCGCGTCCGTGGACAGGAGAAGGCCCTTGATATCCAGTGGGACCACCGCGTGTACTAGAAGCATAGCCTTGATAATATTGTTCCTCGCCTCTTTTCCTGGCATAAAGCCTACTTGTTCGGGGCCAATTAGTGATTGAAGGAGTGGCGTCAGCCTATTGGCAACTATTTTGGAAAAAAAATTTACGTCCCAGTTCAGTAGGGATATAGGCCTGTAACTTGAACATTCAGAAGGATCCTTGTTTGGCTTTGGGAGCACTGTAATGTAAGTGGAGAGCCAATCCGGTGTCACCTCTCTAGGATTTGACAGGGAGTTTAATGCTTTCGCCAGGGGCTCTGACAGGAGGTCCGCAAGGGACTTATAATAGATAGCTGTGAAGCCATCTAGGCCTGGACTTTTGCCTATTTTTAATTGTTTGATGACATCCTGAATTTCTGTGGGGGTAATCTTACCCTCTAGGGCCCCAGAATCAAGAACGTCCAGGGTGAGCAGTCTTCTCTTAGCAAGAAAATCTTTGATAACCTGGGTCCTATTTCCTGACATCCCTGGAGGCCTGTGATGCTGTGGTAAATTGTACAAATCTTTGTAATAAGAGTGAAAATGTTTAGCAATTTCCTCAGTAGACACATCCAACTTGCCGTTCGTTCCCCTGATCCCCATAATAGTGTTACTGTGGGTATGTTCTCTTAGAGCCTTAGCTAGGTATTTACCTGTTTTATCACCTGACTCATAATAGATCTTCCTTTGAAAGAACAGAAAACGTTTGGCCCTGTTGTCAAGGATCTGTTGCAATGCCTTTCTAGCGTCTAACAATTCGGAGGCTGTGCTCACAGAAAGGGACTGCTTGTGCAGCGTTTCCAATTCGTGGATCCGATTTAGATTTTTTTTAATCTCTCCCTCTCTGTCCCTCTTACGTTTCGCACCTATCTTCATAATTTAACCTCTAATAGTGCACTTGTGTGCTTCCCATATCGACAGCAGGTCCATGCCAGGTGTGTCATTACTTTCAAAAAAGAGTTTTAGAGACAATTTTAGTTCCTCCAACAATGACGGTCCGTCATCAAGGAGGAATTGAGTCTCCAGGTTTGTGATTTCGGCAGTTTTTTTAGAAGATCTAGAGTCAGGCAACTGGTGCATGATCAGAGACTGAACCTATACCTATCTTCGCCTCTGTCAGAATCGGAAGGTCTTTTTGAGTGATGAAAAGATAGTCTATATGTGTGTACTTTTAATGGGGAAATGAAAAGAATGTGAAATCACGCCCATCCGGATTCATAAACCGCCATGCATCAATCAATTGTAACGAATGTAAAAGAGATTTAATCTGTTTAAGGGTCGTATACTTCACACTAGATTTCCCGTTAGATCTGTCCACCAAGGGGTTCAGGGGTATATTAAAATCGAAACATTGTAGCGGTTGGACTAAATGCCTACAAAAGGACAAATAGGCTTTGTTGGGAAAATATACGTTCGCTAAAGTTAAGGGGGTTAATGAATAGAAACCTGCCTTCAGGGTCCACCTGCTGATCTGTAACTTCAAAGGATGCATCCTTGTGGATTAATATTGAAACACCCTTGGATTTGGCAAGATCATTTGTGGCGTGGATTGCCCTAGAAAATGTTGAGTCGGTGAGTCTAGGCACCTGGTGTGTTTTGAAATGCGTCTCCTGTAAATATACAAAGTGGGGTTTACCTTTTCGAAAGTTCCCTGAGCAACGCCGATCGCTTTTCCTGTGAATTCAACCCTCGGACATTGTGCGAGATCACCACTGGGGTGCGGCCGAGCGAGGAGTACGCCATGAGACAGACTCAGGAGTGGACACCCTGATACGGGACCTTAAATAAGATTGAAGGGAGATAGAACACTGAGTTATGACCGTACACTCCCACAACCGAACCCACACAGGAGACAAAGAAGAGTGGATAGAGAGTCAAGCTAGTGAAAGAGAGAAATTAGACAGTATATGAACTACCTCACGATAGAGCACTATCTTCTGAGGCCAAAAAAAAAGAAGTAAAGTAGTGCCTTTTGGCTCAATAGTGCCGAGCACTTTGTGGGAATGAGGGAGGCGGCCACCTGGTAGGTGGGATGGTTCACCTCTGTCACACCAAGTTTTAATACAGCAACAAGGTCAGCGAGTAGCAATATAAGTAAAAAAAATGAAAAAGGTGAATCTATAACTGCACCTCCTAACCACACACAGCCTACAAAAAAGCCATTTGTAATTATACAAATGAAAAGCGATTTCTAGTTAACCCCACCAATCGGTGACGAGCTGCGCCCCGAACAAAAAAGAAAAAGGAAAAAGAAAAAGGAAAAAAAAGAAAAGAACAATCAGTGGCACAGCTCATCATCAAACTTCCCCATGAGGGAATACGGTAACATATGAGGGGAGAGAGAAAAAAAAAGTAGGAAACTTATATTAAGAAAAATGCAAACTGTAACTTCCCAAAAAGATGGATATCGGAAATCAAACAAACTTATCAGGCAAGACTATGTGCTTTAGGCCAATGTCTCTCATAGCAAACAATGAGAAAAAAAAAAGAAAAAAAAAGGAAAAAAGGGAGAGTAGGGGCAAAGTCAGTCATTTGGAGATTTCAGAATATCACCACCAAAACAATAGCATTCAGATCCTGATTCCCAGTAGTCGTCCCCTCAATCTTGTACTGGAGCAGACGTCCGTCCCGGGGTCCCATTCCTGCATCCTCCACCCTTGGCATGCTTCATTTTTTTTGGTTGTCTCTTTTCAGGAGAGGAAAGCAGCGAGTGTGTAGGACTTCTTCGACGTGGCGGTAGAGCAAAGTCTGCATACCAATCAGGAAGGTCGATCGTGTCCAGCCCCAAGCCTTCACAAAAGTCGTCTGGTAAATCTGCGGGAACTCTCAAAACATGTTGGTGACCATTTGCGGTGGCGATGAGCGCGAATGGGAAGCGCCAAGTGTACTTTATTTCTCTCTCTCTCAGTGCATCAAGCAACGGACGCAGAGCCCTGCGATTCCTTAACGTGATCTGGGAGAGATCCTGAAATAACATGATGGATTCCCCATTGAAAGCGACTCTGTCGTTCCTCGTAGCCTTCTGCATGATTTCTTCTTTGAGTTGGAAGTTTTGGATACAGCAAATAATGTCCTTTGGAGGTGCTGTGTCAGAGCCCCTAGGCCTAAGAGCTCTATGCGCACGTACAAATTCTATCTCCATGTCTTCCTGTCTCTCCAGCGGGCTATTAAACAGTCTCTTAAGGGCAGGGATAATATGGTCTGACTCCACAGATTCTGGAATGCCTCTCACCCTAATGTTGGACCTTCGACCTCTGTTGTCGAGGTCCTCAAGTTGTCTGTTCATTTCTATTAAATGGTTGGAATAAGAGACCGTAATGTCCTCCAGCCTGTGTATGGCCTTGTCTCGTTGCTTGCCAGCATGTTCTGATGCCGCCAGCTTCTCTGTGAGCACCACTAGGTTGGTCTTCAGGTCCGTGATTGCCGTGGAGAAGGTGGACTTAATGTCCGCCATGAAGCCCAACGTGTCCTCATAGGTCAGGGGCTTATTAGAGCGGGAGGTGCTCCTACCTGAGTCCTCGGCTGCGGAATCAGAGTCCCCACTGACCTCATCCTCATGGCGTATCGGCGCCATCTTGGGCCCGGCTTCTCTGTACGGCCTGCTTCTGGGAGAAGTGATCCGTGATGCTCTGTGTCGCTGGAGTCGACTTTCCTTGTCGGGATCGAGCCTGGGGAGTGTAGTAGAGCTTTTTGCCCGGTATCGGAGCCTCGGTGGTCGGGTAACTGGCAGGTAGGCTGTGTGTAAATCGGAGCTCCTCTAGTGTGCTGCCATCCAAGTCGCGCACCAAGCCACGCCCCCCTGAAATTTATAGTATGCCTGTAAAGTCGCATATTTTTCCTGTGTTTATAACAGTCTGACAGCAAAATGACATTTCTAAAGGGAAAAAAAGTAATTTAAAACTGATCGTGGCTGTAATGAGTTGTTGGGTCTCTGCAATACAGAAAAAAGTAATTGAAAAAAAGTGGTATGGGTCCCCCCCAGTCCATTACCAGGCCCTTTGGGTCTGAATGAATGTTAAGGGAAATCCTGCGCCAAAAAACAAATAATGGCGTAGGGGTCTCCCTCAAAATCCATACCAGACCCTTCAGAGCGAGGGTATGAGAGAGTGCCCCCCTCCTGAACCATACCAGGCCACATGCCCTTAACAAGAGGAGGATGCTTTGGGGGTCTGTGTAAAAAATGTAAAAAAAAATCCTCTATAAAAAAAATTCCAGCTATGTAAATCCATCTCGGGACGATGACCTGAGGGCGGGGCAAAACGGTGATGTGTATGGGTCACCCCGCCCCCCCTCTTACGCCACAGGGCCATCCAGTGACGTATGCGGGTGACCCCGGCCCCTCTGATGCCACGGGAATCCCCCATGGCGTCAGAGGGGGCAGGGTTACATGTCACCGGATGGCCCCTTCCTCAGCTATATAACAGCTGTCACAGCGGTCAGCAGGAGATGCGTCATTCGGCGGGAGCCGCCCATGGAGGCAGAGCTGTAGTGGTTTTTTTTTTGTTTTGGTTTTTCCTCCCCCAGATGGATTTACATCGCTGGAAATTTGTATTTTTTTTAATTACAATTTTTTGACACTTTTTTGGTGAAATGGTAGGGGTCTCCCATGGCTGACCCACCATTGAAGGTTGTCTTGCAGGGACCTCAGGTATCTGTCCAGCACAACCCGCTCCGCGATTTGGGGGCTAGACAACACCTCGGGCTGCAGCTATTTTTTTTACCAGTTGCAAAAGGTCATGCATTTGAGACCGGGGTGGCCAATCTGGACGATACTTCCATCGGTGCACTTGTTGGGGCCGAACGGCTGTAGTCACCCCCAGACGAGCCAGAATTTCTGCCTTTCGTTTTTGATAATCTTTAGCTTCATCCAGTGGCAGGTCAAAGTAGGCTTTTTGAGGATATCTGGTGAGGAAAAGAGCAATGAGGCCAGCCCACTGGTCCTGGGGTCACCCTTCTCGCTC
Source organism: Rana kukunoris (assembly GCA_029574335.1). Lineage (NCBI taxonomy): Eukaryota > Metazoa > Chordata > Amphibia > Anura > Ranidae > Rana > Rana kukunoris. The sequence goes on along the minus strand of CM056051.1, from coordinate 294,215,464 downwards.
TGCCGTCCTCTCAAATGTAGCAAGAAATGCCTCTACATCTACTTCTGCAGAAAATGGCTTGCCCTCATGGTCACCTGGTTGCCAGGGGCAACAACCACTTGCTCACGGCCCTGAGAAACAATGTTGTCCTGTTTTTTTTTTTTTTTTTGGGGAGTGAAACCAAGCTATTTACTACCTTTTTACATTTTGTATTAATTATTGTTAGTACAGTTTATAAACTTTTTCTAAGTTTTGGAAATATTTGCATATTTTTATATGTTATATTTATTTTATATGTCCTTTTGTGAGGGCACCTGCCCCAATATAAGGGACTAAGATTCCAAAATTATTAAAACTTGTGGCCTCTGGTCCTGCATTTTCAGCTTAGTTTAAAATGAAAATAATACATAAATAAAAAATCTTTATTTGGCATATTAATCACATACACTGTACAACAAGACAAATACATGTGAACAATGCCAATTATAGCAATATTAGATACATATCAAAAACCAAATATGAGTACTAGCAAATACCTATATGTTATCATTGCAAATATTTTCTTATAAGGGTATGTGCTATGTTATTTGTTTAACAATTCCATTGTAAAAAATATTAAAATACATATTCAAGCTCTCACATGAAAAAATTAAAAATATATGCATGGGGATAGAGGTGACTGGATACTTACATGTATATTATTTCAGTATACAGGTAGATGTTAAATCATCAAAGCAAGATCCAAGGAAGAACAAAATGTTAGAAAGTTAAGATTTGAAGTGTGTACAGAATGTTTGCCTATGGGATTTATGATGGAAAAACAAAGTAGTCGGTTGCCAATTTGAATGCAAATATAAACATTGCAATAAATACCCCGATCAAACATATCATTTAAATCTACATATTTTATTGTACATTCAAACACATTTTAAAATAAAATACTGCTATTCCCTTTTTCCATGTTCCTTTGATGCCAGTTTCTGTCTGCTTGCATGTATGTGCTCCAGCAGTGGCTGCACGTCATGAATCATAGCAGGTTTACAGATGCATGAATTATGAATGCCAGTCGACAGTCCCACATATAGCCTCCATTGGAAATGGATATGACGGGGTAAAATTGGGATTTGTCACCCCATAATAGGGAGTGCCCAAACAAGGACCCTAATGGTAGGATCACTAGGCATTATTATAATGAAAGCTGCATATTTAACAACTTTAATACTGGGCACTTTTACCCCCATCTTGCCCAGGCCAATTTTCAGCTTTCAGCACTGTCACACTTTGACAATTTCATTTGTTTTACACAAATGTAGCTGTCTTTTGGTACTATACTATAGTATTTAATCACTACTGGGAAAAAAAAACGCAAAAAGCCCAGATGTTTTGAAACAAGTCGGAAGAAGACCCCTGAAGCAGCCTAATAAATGACTTTGAAACCTGTGTAGTGTGTTTTTTATTAACGCTTTTTTCCTCCAGGTGAATAGGTAGGGGTATGGTATACCCTATACTCATTCACATAGGGTGGGGGCCCCTTTATATAAGGGGCCCCGTATTCCGATAAGCTCCCCACCTGCAGACCCCCGCAACCAATGGCCAGGGTTGTCTGGAGGGGGCCCTTTTCCACATCAACATGGGGACAAGGTGCTTTGGGGTGGGGAGGTGCAGGCCGCCCCTTGCCCCAAAGCACCAATCCCCCCATGTTGAGGGCATGCAGCCTGGTACGGTTCAGGAGGGGGGCTCTCGCTCGTCCCCACCCCCTTTTTCTGACCGGCGGGGCTGTGTGCTCAGATAAGGGTCTGGTATGGATTTGGGGGGAGCACCCATGCTGTTTTTTCGGCGTAGGGGGTTCCCCTTAAATCCATACCAGACCTAAGAGCCTGGTATTCTCCTGAAGGGGAAACCATGCATTTTTTTAATTTAAAATTTGGCGTTGATTTCCCCCTCATTCATACCAAACACAATGCCTGGCATTGGCGGGGATCCAAGTAGGATCCCCGTCACTTCTTTCTCACGCTCACTGTAATGTATTTTTCCTGTTGCAGCGAGCGTGAGATGTACAGTACCCTGTCGCCGAGAACCAACACAATTTTTTTCTCCTTCACTGATGTGTGCTGATGAGGCTGCACTGATGGGAACTGATGAGGAGGCACTAACATACAGCACTGATAGGTAGCACTAATATGCATCACTGATAGGCAGTAATGATGGGTGGTACTGATGTGCAATGATAGGTCACATAGATTGGCAGCCCTGGCGGGCATCACTGCTGGGGCTGTACTGATAATCAGGGCACTGACAATTAGTGCCCTGATTATCTGTACAGGTTTTCCCTGTGAGGAAATGCCGCTGATCAGCTCTCCTCTCTTCACACTGTCAGTAAGAGGCAAGGAGAGCCTTGTTTACATGGGATCAGCTGTGATTGGACACAGCTTATCACTAGGATTAAGAGCCTTGTCATTGGCTCTTTACCAAGATCGGTGTTGTGCCATGTCCCAGGGACACAGCGTGTCACAGATCAGCACGCTGTATGCAGTGAGACTGGGGTGATGTCATATGACGTTGTCCCAAAACGAGAGAGCCACCCCATTGCCGTCATTAGTCTATACAGTGGGTGGGAGGTGTTTAAACAGATTGAAACAGACTATTTAAAATATTTTTATATTCTTTAAAATGTAATTTTGTGATGGGGATTATAAATCCCTAAGTATATCTAAACCAAAAGACAATGATATCAATAAGTTTTACAATCAATGAAAATCTAGAGTAGGTGCCCATTTGGTTAAACCAATGCATACTTGCAAATAGAAGCTTCTGATCATGTGACTGCTGTGATAGCCAATCACAGTGATTTCAAGATCTGAAAGCTCGCCTCCACCTCCCAGATGCTGGGGGCAGTGGCAGAAAGAGGTTCAAATTAATATATAGCAATTTTGTGTATATTTTCTTTATTATAATCAGAAATATATTTTAAGATTTTTTGCCTGTACTCACTGTATAAGACGACCCCCCTTCCGAGGCTTCCGACGTTTCATATTTCTTCCTTCTGGAGCCATTCTCTTCTTCCTTCTTGCTAGCGCTGGAGCCAATCACGGCGAGCGATGTATTCTATTAATGAATACAAAGCCTGATTGGATTGGCAGAGGCTGTAACATCATCAGCCCACACCTCTCTGACTCTCAAAGCCAATCCGAGCAGGCTCTGTATTCATTTGAATACATCGCTCACTGGGATTGGCTAAGCGGTATTTACTGTATGTAGCCAAAGCTACATACAGTATTAACGCACATCCAGCAGGCAGCTTACCCGGCGTATAAGACAACCCCTGCTTTTTGGCCATTTTTTTTACGTGTAAAAAGGTAGTCTTATATGCCAGCAAGTACAGTAATTAAAATTTAAATTCTTCATATTTTTAAATGCAGCCAGCAGGTGGGGCTTTTCACATCCCCATGTTACATGTTTTGTATGTTGTACAAAACAGTGCTTACTTATCATTAATAAAAAATATATATATTTTAGTAACACTTTAAGTAAAGTAACAAACATGTTATACTTACCTGCTCTGTGCAGTGGTATTGACCAGAGTGGCACCGATCCTCCTCTTTTGGGGTTCCCGGAGGCGATCTTGGCTCCTCCTCTTCTTCTTAGGGACTACTATAGCCAGCCGCTGGGTATAGGGAGAGCATAGTCTGTGCACCCCTGACGGGTGTCTATGGAGCCGCGCTCCATCGAAATACACAGCGGGACTTAGGCCCGCCCCCCCTTCCTCCTCACTGCATCTAATTCACAGCAGCAATCTGGATCTGAAGTGGCACAGACTGATGGCTGATCTGTGCCAATTCCTGCCTCATTCATGCTCATCCATAGCTCATCCATGGCTCATGTATGCCTCATTCAATGTGATTATCAATGTCACATCTGTAATCATCCATTCCATATCAATGATCATCCATGCCACATCAGTGAGCATCCGTGATACATCCATGCCACATCAGTGAGAATCTGTACCACATCAATGCCATATCAGTGATCATTTATGAAGAAAAATTACTAATTTGCCAAATTGTATAACTGTAAAAAAAAAAGTTTATCTTTGTTTGTAAGTTCTTGCTCTTTTTTCATTTATAGCACAATTTTTTTTTTAAAACCCAGTGGCAACTAAAGAAAGCTCAATTTGCTGTGAAAAAAAGGACAATAATTTCATATAGGTACTGAGTAATTGTCTGAGTAATTGTCATTCAAAGTGTGATAGGACTGAAAGCTGAAATTTGGTCTAGTTAGGAAAGGGGTTGAGTGCCAGGTGGGCAAGTGGTTAAGGTAAAACAACTATTTTAGGTTTAGTAACACTTTAAGCACTGTATTCTGCTTTCTTCTGGTCATGGGAAGTCCTGTGCATCATGTGGCTGAACAGAAGTTGACTGGAAAAGATATTTTAATAAATGTGGGGGAGGGGCAAAGTGTGTGAGAGGTTGAGAGAACTGAGTAGTGATCTTTGAACAAAACATAATTAAAAGTGTGACGGATTTCAGATACCCCAGGTGGGCACATCCGCCAGACCTGTGTCTCCTGTCCTCCAAACGCACCCGCAGCCTGCAGATTCGCCATAACCAGCCCTTAACCCCTCAATCACAAGACAATCCACACAGGTGTTGAGGGTTAAACATCCAGAGCTTAAACTGTTTATTAAATTCCAAAACATACAGTTTTACACACAGTTAGGGACACTCCCCTTAGCCTTGTCTAAGAGGGGGGAGGGACAAGGAACAACCAATGGGAACTGAACATTTGGACATTGAAACAGGCTACAGATAAACATAATGAGATTATGGTAAGCAGGCAGCCTCTCAATACACACACCCTGCGGAGAGATGTCTGCAGTCCAGTCTCCATTGTCTATGTGTCATGAATCAACACAATTAAAAACAGCAACAAGAGGGGGGTGGGGGAGAAGGGCTGTAACATTACATTACATTACTTTATCTCAATGCCAGCATGTCCCGGGTCTCCAGTATCTTTTCTGGCCCATAGTCTGTCAGTAGGAGGCCCGCCCCCAGTCCCTTCCAAAACACACAGTGACAGTGGGTTCTGTCACAAAAAGTATATATATATATATATATATATATATTTTTGTTTTGGATAGAGAGAATGTTAGATAAAAACACCTGTCTGTTATAGTTCTAATTTAAAGTTGAGCTTTAATATTTCCTTATAAATTTGGTGTGTTGTTTAGAATGTTTACCAAATTTGTTTTTAATTTGTAGGAGATCAAAGAAATCATTTTGTTTTACTGATTTCCCACCCTTACTTTGCGCTGTCCACACTTACAAATGTTTTAGCTGTTCAAAAGTGGAGTAAGTGTAGTGTGGTTGGTAAGTATACGTAAGTATACAGAGAGAGAATCCATCAGTGAGAAAATGGTAGATATAAAACCATAATGGATGGCTTATGTTTTCTTGTTGGCTATACCCGTGGCCAGTGCAGCCCTACGATAACATAATTAACAGTGATTTACTCCTTTAATATGCCACACACGTTCATCAGCATACTTTTTGAGTGTCTAAAAACATGATTACTACTGAGAGACAATCAATACAATTGCTCCCTTGTCTGATTATCATAGAAAAGTCTTGCTGTTTTAAGAAACATGAGTTAATCTTTCTTTTTGTCCAAGATGACCAAGAACTAATTATAAAACAGTGCTTATTAAAAGATTGTTCTAGGCAATTTAGATTTTTTATTTTTATAAAAAGCAATAATTATCTTAAGCTATACGACTGTCAACTATCAAAAAATGGTGTTGCAGATTGCATGAAATATTTAATGCTGGGATTTCTGCTTGTGTGAATGTATTGCTCCAGTAAATAATTCATTTTTTAATATTGTATAGTGTGGTAATCCAGCATTATAAATCCATTCATACCCACTCCACACATTAAAAACTTACAGTATTACAGAGAACTATTATAAGCCAGCCAATGAAATGTGAATTGGGTAGTCCAAAATAGTGTAGTGATATATTGCGCTAACTAAAACAAAAAATAAATAAAATCAAGCAGCTAACACAACAAAAATGGATATTTGTGGTAAAAGTGAGTGAAAAGTGTAGCGCTAGTGCAGGAATCCCCTGCAGGGTATCCCCATGTGATATAAGAAGCAGGTAATTCAGACCATACTAATCAGAAGAAATTTAAAAGTGAAAAAATTAAAAGTGAAAAAATTCACTCTCAAAAATAAATATTAACCTTTGGGTGGCCTCTATGTATGTCCTTAAGATTCGTGAGTATTCAAACCCATTAATCCGGACAGGTAATAGGAAGGCACCCACTATAGGTAAGTGACAAAATCCGTGATCAGTGACTTGATGTAAGTAAGTGACAAAATCTTACAAACTGTGAACAAATAATAACACAAAAAACAAATCATGTAACTTGTGACAGAACCATGCGGTATGAGAGTATCTAATGGCCCAAAGTCCACTGTGGATAATTCGGGGTCACCGAACTTGTGAGGATTTCAGTCCCAACACTCAATAGGAGTGACACATATGTCTTCCTTTAGGGTCAACTTGAATGTAGTATATAGTTCAAGAAGTAGTCTCCACACTTTGCACAAATACAAGTAGATGGGTACCCTTACCGGATAAGATGGACCCTCATCTCACCATATGGCGGGGGGTCTTACGAGCTTTCATAGACCGATTGTCTAGTCCAGATAACACCAGGATTGTGGTCCTAGGTATGGGCGATCCCCAAGGTGCATCTGTGTCCACAGGTTAGAAATTCACACTTGGATAGTGCACAGCAGTAACTCTCAATCGCAAAAAGGATAGAATAAAAAAGAAAAAAGAAAGGAAAAAAAGCTCCTCATAGCGTAAAAATGTAAAGTTTTAATTAAAAACAGTCCAAAATGTCACACACAATGTGATAGGAACCATAAAAAAAAATTAAAAAAACACACGTGTAAAGAATTATAACAAATAAAAATGAAAGAAAACAGCAGAAATTCTCCCCCTTGATGGAAGGACAAGAGTGTTTCCAAAAAATGCAGTAGAGATTGACATAGAGTCAGCAACCCGACCGGTTTCGTCTGAAAGAGACTTCAACTGGGGTGTCTAGTGCAGACTCACCACTCACCTGCATTTATATGTAGTGGTTCCGCCCCAATGAGACCACCTGGACCCCTCATTACACCTAACCTGGCGTGCGTGTCAGAATCCATATCCTTCGCCGTTTTTTTTGCGTTCCAAATAACGGAAGTGTTAGGGCGGAAACCACCGTTGGGTCACACAACGGTGGTTTCCGCCCTAACACTTCCGTTATTTGGAACGCAAAAATCCAGCAGCCCAGGAAGTTCCTGCCTGCATGTCCACTATTTGCTTGTGACTGTTTTTGAATGAAAATACGAACATACGAATGAAATTACGAATATACAAAATTACGAACAGACAAAGGATTTAAAAAACGGAATGCAAATCGTTCGTTATAGATGTAATTTTCGTTCTTTTGCTGTTTCGTGTTTCGTATTTTAGTAAGTTTGTCAAATCGTACGTTCGTATTTTCACTTGTTCATTATTTTGCTTATTTCGTAATTCCGTAATTTTCGTATTTTAGTACTTTCAGCTATTCGGAGGTTTGAAATTGATCCAAATGTAGGAATGATATGAAGGAAACTTTACTACACTTTTTCTGAAGTTGTACAAACCACCAACCACACTGTATCTCTGTAAAGTCATTAATCCAGAAATTTACAGATTACACCATCCTTTTTGACCCAGTCTTCTTCCTTCTCCATCACAACCATTTCAGCCTTCCAGATAAAAACCTGCCTAAATAAAAAGTATGTTTTCTCTCTTCTTGCTTTGAGTGACAGGTTATTTACATATCTAGCTTGGACATGTTTATCATATGTTGTGTTATGTTTATCATAACACGAGGTGATTCACAGTATAAAAAGTGAGAAATCCACCCCCCCCCTCATAACACATCCTGGTAATATACAATGAACTTTGGATCACCTCATGTTATGATAAACATAACATAACATATGATAAACATGTTCAAGCTAGATATGTAAATAACCTGTCACTCAAAGCAAGAACAGAGAAACAGACCTTATAATTTGGCAAGTTTGTATCTGGAATTCTGTTAATTTTCACTGAACATTAAAAGAGGATTACTCAGCGCTGGATTAACTCTGTGTGGCAAGACTGGGCACAGATGATAGGAAATCTTATACTCTACATTGTGACATCTACATTGTGGGTTTACATCCACTTTAAAGAAATCTTACTTCTACCATTAAAAGCATGGAGGAAGCGTTCCATGGCACTGGTATTATTACAATTAGTTTACATTCTCAGAGGAATGTATCTCCCACCTGGCTGCACCCCAGGATCAAAATTTGTACCCTTATACCTATTTGTTATCCTCTTTACCTACCCTATTCTTTACCCCCCACACACACACACACCTACACATCTTTTTCCATATGCTTGGTTTTGTACCTTCCCCATAAAAATTCACCAGAGAATGGCAACATTCGAGACCTGTTCTGCATCCTTGGAGATGCCCACTTAAGTAAATGTTTTTTGTATATTCATATTTGGTAAAAACTAACTGAACTGCAACATAGTGAGTGTTTATTATTGTACAGGCTTAGTATGCCATGGTGTTTTAGATGACAGACCATCTTTAAGCTACTTTTGCAGTCAAGAATGATTGATTGTTAAAGCTTTCAAGTAAGTAAGTTTATGGGACAGTACTTAGATTTATAAAATGTGTTATTTACAATAGCTGCTGAAATTATACATCATGGCTTTTTAAAGTAGTTACATTTTACTTTGGAAAGATGACTGATGGTTTACTAAAAGTTAAAAAATAATATGGTTCGAATAATTCATTTTTATGCATAAATAAACTATGGGCCAGATTCAGAGAGCCATTACGTCGGCGTTACAGGAGATGCTCGGCGTAAGTCTAAATCTAATTTTTTTTTCGACTGGCGTAATTTCGATAGACCGGCGCATCCATGCATGCAGAACTGCGCTAGACACACCATTGATTTGCTAGTCAAATATGCAAATGAGGGAGTTACGGGGATCCACAAAAGTAAGTTGGTGCGGCGCAGGCTACGCGCTGTGCGCAACAGCTGCACGTCCTGTCTAAAATTAGTCCATATAAAAGGTGGTATAAAATTAGACAATCCGTCTACATGTCAGTTAAAGCAACACTGTTAGGGACGAGCTGAGCAGTCACACTTGCAGGACAACAAACTGTATACCTACATGCCAGGGGCATCCTTGCTCATAGCTATACTACTGACTTTAGAGGAGCAAAGAAGGAGGACGGCACAGGGGAGGGCACAGGAGAGGATATACCGCACACGCATAGACATCTTTGGCATGAGTGATTCTGAGGTGTATCGCATCTTCAGATTCACCCCTGCTGCCATCATGGAATTAACCACAACCCTGCAGGAGGACATCACCAGCCCAACACACCGCTCACATGCAGTGCAGCCACTGGTCAAGGTCCTGGCAACACTGCATTTCCTTGCCAGTGGCTCTTTTCAGCGTACAAGTGGAGTGGTGGCTGGGATGTCACAATCCTCCATGAGCAGATGTGTGCACCAGTTTATCCCAGCAATCCTTTAGACGCATGGCCAACCAAATCATCAAACCCACCCAGGAGGACCTGCGGCTGAAGGCAATGACAGATTTCTACAGAATTGCCAGATTCCCACGCACCGTGGGGGCCATTGATTGCACACATGTGGCACTCCAGCCCTCCCGTGAGACAGAGCACATATACCGCAATCGGAAGCAGTGGCACTCCATCAACGTACAGGTGATAGTCGATGCCCAAGGCCTCATATGGCGCGTCCGTGCCAAACACCCCGGATCCAGCCATGACAGCTACATCTACAATCAGAGCCCAATCCCAATGGAATTCGAACAGAACGTGTATGGGGACACCTGGCTGGTTGGTGAGTGACATGGGTGGCAGGCATGACTGCCCCCCCCCCCCATGATGCACACATCATAAGGGGCACATGCACTACTAACATCCTCCTGTATTTTCCCTTCCAGGTGACTCTGCATATGCACTTGGACCCCATCTCATGACTCCTATCCGGAACCCCCAAACCCCAGGAGAGGAAAGATACAATGAAGCCCACGCCCAAACCCGTGCAGTCGTGGAGCGCACCTTTGGCCTCCTGAAGTCACGTTTCCGATGCCTGGATAAGTCTTGGGGTACCCTGTTGTATTCCCCAAACTTTGTGTGCCAGATCATCGGTGCATGTTGCATGCTGCACAACTTCGCAGTGAGAAAGGGCCTGCAGATTGACATACGTGATGACCCCTGAACCAGACAACCCCCCCCTAACCGAGGCTACCCCGTCTTCTGAGGGAAGAGCAGCCAGGAGACAGCTCACATTAGGCATCTTTGCACGTTAAACACACACATTAATCATGGCACAATGAGAATGCATGCATGCACACCACTGTGGTCCCTAGCACAGACACATCACATACTCATCAAATTGGATTAGCACAAGCCCACCATGCAGGACTTGTGAGCAGCAACGCCACGACACGACCTGGGGATCACTTCTCCCTGGTCCTGGGGAACCCTTCTCCACCACAAATGAGGGTGACACCCCTTTTCCGGCAGGAATGTCACCCCCACATTCAAAAATCATTCACAACCCAAAAAAATAAAAATGTCCAGCAAAAACCCAAAAATTTCCAGCAAAAAAAAAAAGTCCAGCACAAAAAAAAAAGAAAGGGGGAAACAAAATTAACGCCTGGCGGGCCCACGGCCACGGCCCCGGCTCCTCAGATTGGACTCATGGGGGGGGGGTAATCTGGGGAAGGAGAAGCAGCCCCTGGTCTCTGCCCACCTGGCGGCCTGCCCTCCAAGGCCATGGCTATTCTGTTCAGGCCAGCATTTATGCTTGCTGTATTGGCCTGGATAGCCTGGGTGAGGGCCCTCACATCCTGCCCAACGCCTGCTGTAGTAGTCTGCAGTTCGTTTAGGCAGTTTGTAAGAGCACGGGAGTGGCAGTCCAGGTCCCCAACCGTATCCTTTATGGAGGACAGGCTCTCTTCCATCTGCCCCAAAGTCTGGCTGACCTGTCCCAGATGGTGGGTCTGAAGGGCCTGGTCCCTTCTGAGATTGGCGGGCAGAACCTCGGCCACCCCCCTGGTCTTCTGGGATGACTTCCTGCCTCCAGCTGATGCTTGCGGCCGGGTAGAAGGGGAGCCCCTTTGGAGGGGAGCCCTGTTGGGGGAGGAGTGGGAGGGGCTACCCCTTATGGAGGGCTGGCTGCTGCCAGCCAGAGGGGAAGAGTCCCCCAAAAATAACAAACCACTGCCTGACATGACCTCCTCCTCTAACTCAAACTCCTCCTCCTCAAACTCCTCCGAGGACTTCGGCCTTGTCTGGGGGTCCTCATCAGGCTGTTGTCCCGGGGATGGTGTGGTCAGGCCAGATGGCCCAGCACCCTCCTGCACATCTGTGGGTGACACAAAACATTCACAGGTTGGAGGATCCACACACTTGCGACATATCCCCCCCCCCCCACACACACACATGCTACACACCAGATAGGAAAAAAAAACATACCTGTCATCACGGCCTCCTCAATGGAGTCATAGCCAGGCAGGCCTCCACTTGCTGCCTGTTAAAGGTCTGGGCCCCTGGCATGGGCTGCAATTTTGGCCAGCTTCCCACGGACCAGACGCCAGAGATCATTGATCTTCTTGACCATCCCCTCGCGTGCCCGGGTCTCCCCCCCAAATGAATTTACCTGGTCGGTAATGTTCTGCAATATCTCCTTCTTCCTGGCCGGGGTGGTGTTGGCACTCTCTTTGGCCCGTGCAGGAAACGCCCATATTGGGTAAGGGCCCGGGCAATAATTAGTTTCTCCCCCAAAGAAAAATTGGTCTTGCGCCTCCTCATATTCATACAACAATTTTCTCCCAAACAATCAACAAAAACCACTCACAAAAACAAGCAGGAAAAATCAAGCAACAAAACAAACAAACAAAATCTATCAACAAAAAAGTCTCAAAGTCTCAAAACCAGTCACCAAAAAACACTATCAAATATATTATACCAAACACTAGCCCAAACAGTCAACAAATATCACAAAGACAAGTCACAAAGCAAGAAACACGAACAAACAACACAACAAAAGCACCTTGCTGTATAGGAAGGGATACAAAGGGATGTACTTTTGCAAAGGAAGGGCGTTTGTGTCTGTCTATTTAAGCTCTCTGCTTAGCTCACTAAGTTGCCCGGGTCCACTTCCAATTTCACTGATTGCGTTCCCGAGTTGTGAGCATGCGCACAGAGGTGCTGACCATGGTCTGCTTCATGTGCGCATGCGTGATCCAGCCGGCCCTTCATTTGCATGGGGTCACGGCTCATTTCAATGTAACACGCCCACGTCCTTCCCAATTTGAATTACTCCGCCTTACGCCTCGGTAATTACATTGCACCGGCGCAAATTTATGCGCAAATACTACGAGGATACCGTGATTGCGCCTCTACATTGCTCCGGTCTAACGTAAAGGAGGTGCGCTACTCTGGTCAAAATATGCGCCAATGTACCTGAATCTGGCTCTGTGTGTCTTTGCTACTGAGGAAGGTTATTTCTGACAGGAAATTAATCTCATTCCTATAAGTATTATTTCATGGAGTAGCTAGGACAACAAGACAATTTCTTCTTCTCACCATTACCAAAATATTTTATTAAAAATGAGGCTTGGAAATAAATTTTATTGGGAATTTGTATGTATGGTTATAGCACCTTATGTAGTTTATTGGACAAAATCCACACGTGAGTATATAAAACAGCTTTGTACCAAAAAGGATCTATCCTCAGGTATTATAATATATGTATTGTAATAGTCAGAGTCCCGGTCCCTATGAAATGGGAGGAAAAATGGACACAGAGTCTGCATGTCAGCAGACTGCAGAACTACACAGCATAGTTTTTAAATGGAGAAAACTGCTCTGTCAGTTTTCTCCAGGTTTTGCTAGTTTTGAATGGGGCTGTGTAGTTGGAGATCCTGCAGAGACTTGGGCGGGATGGGGTCTCCAACCCTGTGTCCAGATCTTACAGACAGCCAGCAGGTTGGGTTCCCAGCTGAACACTGACAATATAATCAGGGACTGGTCAGAACAGAGTGAGAGGTGGAAGGTGTGCAGCTGGCTGTTGCTGCAGGACAGACCTGTATGTGGGGATCTGTCTGTCTGTCTGCCCTGGAGACTACATCCCTGGTGTGGGGGGACTTCGTGCCTGAGGGACTGGGAGGCTGGTGGAACTGAGGTGACTAGCGAGTCCAAGAGAGGCTGAAGGAAGTCCGGAAGTCTGGGAGACAGTGGGCTGGAGAACCTGTTGAGGCCAGGAGTGGGCCAGGTGAGCAGGTACAGCAAGGCTAAGTAAGCCTAGGAGCCAGGAGGCTTGGTATTTTTGAGTTCTATGAACATTAATGGAGAAGAACCCCTGCGTGGGAAATCCTGTATGTGAACTCTTCTTTTGTTTTCTTCAATAAAAATGGGCTGCCATGCCCTCAAACATAATGTCTGACTGCTGTGGACTCGCTAAAAAAACGCATTTACCATTGAGTTAAACCCCCAACGTTTACAGTATATATATTTATATATATACATACATATATACAAAAATTATATGTAGCGGGTGGTTGCTATGCGTTACAACATCTATATATTTTACCCCGCTGCCAGACATCCATTAGACACACTACTTTAATCAATGAACAGACTTTTGCTTGTTTTTGTTATTTTATTAGGGTATTGAACTTGGAAAAGGGACATGGGATGCCCATAGAACAGATAAACACTTGAAATGTATGAGCAATATATGAGTTACACTTCTTAGAAATGATATAGAAATGAGTGTGTAACACTCTTTAGGTTCAATAAGTATTTATTAAAGGTTTTCAGACAGAGAAAATAAACAAAATGAACATATTGGACCTGACCCCCGACAAAGGGCAGCCAGATCCATAAGAAGAAAAAACATAGACACTCCAAAGTACACACACAAACTTGCACAAATATTCACATTATGGATATAGTGGGTGGACATATATCGATAAATTAATAAAGCAAACCAGCATACAAATAAAATAAAAAAGGGAACTACTTCTCGAGCTCGATCCGGGCGCCCCTTCGGGATCCTGCTGCGCCCGAGATCCAAGGAAGTGAAAGTTTGAGTAGCTCAAAGAGCGAGAAAAACTGGGCTGGAGTGCTGATAACTACCGAACAGCCAGAGAACGGTACCACTTCCATAAAATGTGTTCGGCCCAGTGTACTAACAGAGTGCCCGTGAGTAACTAGTCGGCCTTCAAGAGCGACCCAAGGGGAGGCCAAGAAGACCAGTAGAGAGAAAGAGGGAGGTATAGTAAGAATTAGGGTAGGGGAAGGTGGGGAAGATGGGGGAGGGGGGGGTTGGGGAGACGGTGTGCTCCATTCCCGCCTAGGGAATACAATCTTCGAAAGTCTAGAACAAAACAAAAAAGAGACTGAGCCTAGACTTAAAGTTAAATCCAAACCCAAGTGTAAAGTCAGATCCCAATTCATGTTTATGTCTACGGGGGTCAAAGTAAATCAAACATCCATGGGTCGACGCCAAGGAGAGGGGGTCAAAGGAGACTGCACTCCAACTCCACTTCTAAGTGCACAGTTGCGGGCTTGAGTCTAGGATCTACAGGGGTACATTGGGCGAAAGTCTGACCTTGAGTTTGTCCGATGTGGAGTAGTGTCTCCATAAGCTCCAAGTAAAGGAGAATTTATCATATCTGTCTAGGGATTTAGCTTGCAATTCTTCCATAAGCATGATACCGTTCATTTTGCTTACCCATTCGATCAAAGTCGGAGGGGAGGGTGATTTCCAGTGCCTGGAGATCAGTTGTCTACCTGCACTAAGACAAAATTTCAGGAGGGAATTCTTTTGAAATTTAATGGAGCCCGGGAGAATGGATAGAAGAGCAATAAAGGGAGATGGAGAGAGGGGGTCTCCGTACAGTTCAGAATATATTTCAAAAATATGGTTCCAGAACGGGTGGAGCAAATCACAGTCCCACCAGACATGACAGTACGTACCTATAGCCAGGTTGCATCTCCAGCAGGAGTCAGAAGCCGATGGAAACATGACCCTGAGGGCGGAAGGGACTCTGTACCACCTAGACAGTAATTTATAGTTTTTTTCTTGCGCATAACTGGACACTGAGGACTTATGGGTGAAGAGAAAGGCTATACGCCATTCCGCCTCACTGATGGGCCTCTCAAGGTCCCCTGACCATGCTTCAGTAAATTTAGGGAGGGAACCATGGGTATGTTCTGTAATTAGTTTGTATACCAACGAAAGGGTGTGCCGTTGGGGTTCTGGCAGTGAGCATAAGTGCTCAAAGCCCGTCAGGGGTCTGTGGACCTGCCTAGAGATGTGTAGTGTCCTACAATAGGTCGTCAGGTGCATATGGGTGAGCCGGGTCAATCTAGCAGAGGGGGCAGCCCCAGGTGAGACAAAGGAGCCTGTGGAGGCATGCACAAAGCGCAGTGCGGTCGGCCAGGAAGCTCTATCATAGTCGCCAAGAGCCCTGGTCAGTCTACTCTCAGGGAGAGCTGGGTTATCAAACAGGGGAGTCAGTGGGCTAGGTTCGGTTGTAAGTGCCCAGGTCTCTCTCCTACGGTACCAAAGCCCCAAGGCATCTTTGGTTAGGGGAGACATATCCGGTATAGACCGGTACCCCCCACCGTGTCCCCAGAGAAGCGCATGGAGATCAGTTGAGGTTCAGTCCTGTTCAACCTGGGTAGCGATCTTAGTCAGAGGGCGGGGGAACCACTCCAAGAGTCGAGAAAGCACCGCAGACGCATGGTAGAGTTCAAAGTCTGGGAGGCCCGTACCCCCATTAGAGACGGGGGAGCAGAGCAGTGAGTGTTTGAGCCTGGGGCATTTCCCCTGCCATACGAACCGAATAGCCATAGAGCGCAATGTACGAAAAAAAGCGGAGGGGAGAGCTATAGGGAGCGCTTGGAACAGGTACAGTAGCTTCGGCAGAACGCCCATTTTTAGAGTGTTCATACGCCCAAACCATGACACCGGCAGGTCCATGCGCTTCTCTGTGAGGAGCCGGAGCTTGGTTAAGAGCGGAGTATAATTTAAAGTGATTGGGCCAGATTCTCAGAGGCGTTACGACGGAGTATCTCAGATACCCCGTTGTATCGCCTTTTTTTTGTCCTCGTATCTATGCGAGTGATGCTTAGCATCACTTTTGCATAGATACGCTTCTACATCCGACAAGTGTAAAAGCATTACACTTTCGGATCGTAGGTGTAATGACAACTCCGGCCACTAGGTGGCCTTCACATTGTTTTTTCATTTGCATATGCAAATGAGGCTAGAACGGCGATCCCGGAATGCTTTTACGCTGCCCCGTCGTCGCGTACGTCGTTTACGGACTCGTAAGGTTACCCCAGCTTCTATGTGGAGTAACCTTACGAAGTTCCGTCAGATGCCATCAGGTGCCGTCGGACGCCATGTTAAGTATGGCGTCGGGTCAGCGTTGGCTTTTTCCGTCGCTTCCGTCGTTTTACTAACTCGTTCGCGAATAGGGACTTGCGTAAATGACGCTCACGTCCTTTTGACGTCGGTTTCAACAACGCTTCCCGACGTGAGCTGGAGCATGCGCACTGGGCTTTTTCCCCGGCCGGCGCATGCGCAGTTCATTCGACGCGGGGGCGCGCTTAATTTAAATACAAGCCGCCCCATTTGAATTGCGCGGGTTTACGCTTGGCGATTTACGAGACGCCGGCGAAAACTACGGAGCAAGTGCTTTGAGAATAAAGCACTTGCTCTAGTACGCAGCGGCGGCGTAGTGTAAATGGCTTACGCTACGCCGCCGAAAATATATGAGAATCTGGCCCATTATCTCGGACAAATGCGCTGGTATGGCTGTTCCCAAGTAGGAGATGGATTTCTCCTTCCAATGGAAGGAAAAATTAGACTTGAGAAGGGAAAGGGTACGCTGTGGTAAGGATAGGTTTAACGCTTCCGTTTTGGACAAGTTTAGTTTGTAATTGCTGAGTCTGCCAAATCTGTCAATCTCTGCCAGAATGGACGGGATGCTCAAGTGGGGTCGAGTGACATAAAGAAGCAGGTCATCTGCATACAGGGAGAGCTTGCAATTAACGGAGGGCGTTTGGATCCCATGAATATTTGGGTTAGCCCTAATCGCCTGTGCTAAGTGTTCTATCACCAGAGCGAACAGGAGAGGGGACAGGGGGCAGCCCTGCCGTGTACCATTCTTGATCGATAGCATGCTTGACTGCGTGCCGTTGACCAAGATAGAGGCAGAGGGAGTGGAGTACAGGGAAAGGATACGCGAGAGCATTTTTGGGCCTAATCCTATCTGAAGGAGCGTAGCTTCTAGGAAGGACCAACTGACCCTATCAAAAGCCTTCTCCGCATCACAGGAGAGAAGGCAAGACGGTAGTCCGTGTCTCTGGGCATAAGCGATGAGATGCAGGGTCTTGGTAGTGTTGTCACGGGCCTCAGGGCCTGAGACGAAGCCCACCTGGTCACTGTGTATGATAGTGGGTAATAGGGGGGAAAGCCGATCGGATAGAATTTTCGTGAAGAGTTTCAGGTCAATGTTAAGGAGAGAGATAGGCCTATAATTGGAACATTGAGACGGGTCTTTACCCGGTTTGGGGAGGACTACAATCTGGGCCAAAAGAAGGGATGAGGAGGGACGCACACCCTCCTCCATGGCGTTAAAGGCCTTTGCGAGTAGGGGAGCCAGTTGGGGGGCGAACAACTTATAAAAGCGTGCTGTAAAACCATCCGGACCGGGGCTTTTGCCGATCTTAAGTTTTTTGATAACCAGTCGAAAGTCGGCCTCGGTCAGGGGAGATTCCAGCTCCTCCCCAGCGGAGGCCGGTATGGACGGGAGCGCGGTGTCTCTAATATAGGAGGATAGATCTGTCGGGGAGTCTCCAGGCATGGAGCAGGGCCTAGCGGGTTGGGGGGAGAGATTATAAAGATCGGAATAGTAGTGACGAAATTCCTCTGCTATGGCGGAATTAGCCAACACCTTACCCCCACCGGGAGATGCAATGAAGGGTATGTGTTTTCTAGCCTGCCGCGGCTGAAGAGTGTTCGCTAAAAGCTTACCGCACTTGTTGGCTTGAGAGTAATGGGTGAAGCGGCCCTTATCTCTCGCCACCAAGGAGCGGTCAGAGAAAATTTGTAACAGTGGCTGCATCAGGCGATCGTTTGTGTGAGTCCTCCAGGGTCGAGATAGTAGCCAGAAGGCGGGTTACGTCCGCCGAACGGGCTTTCTTGAGTCTGGAGCCATGTTGGATGAATTTACCCCGAAGAACACATTTAAGGGCTTCCCATTTCGTAAGTGGGTTGGTGTCATCATTGGCATGATCTGTGTTGAAGTTTGCAATGGTTTGAACGATGTCGTCTGTGCAGGTCGGGTCTGTGAGGAGATTGTCATTGAGCCTCCATGAGGTTCTGGGCCTAGGGGGGGAGTCCTCCCTAGCTCCACAGGTACCGGGGCATGGACAGTGGGCAGAGGACCCAGGGTAAAGTAAAGATAAAAGGAAAAATAGGGAAACATAGAAAACATTGGGCCGGAATGGCCACACTAACATTGTTGCTAGCAACATTTCAGCTTACACGGGGAGCTGAAGGTCCTAGGTGGGGTAACGTGGGTGTCGCACGGAGAGGCACCCGCACACTTTAAACATTAAACACGTACAAAAATTCAATAACGGTATTCAAAACTAGCTAGAACCCCTGCAGGACTACTTTCTGAAAGATAACATGTATACTAAGCATGGGGGATATCCCCCTCCCAAGTACATCAGTAAATCTGCATCCTACAGGGTAATGTGGTAAACATCTGAGCACGCCTTGGTGACAAGGGTGAAACTTCTAGAAAACAGCATAGGGAAGGGAAAGGCGCGAGGGGGCCTGCCTAAGTTGGGATGGTTTAAGGCACAGTTCGCTGATATGATCCAAGGGGAAACCAGGGGCCACCAAGCCGGAGAGGGCCCCAGAAAGGATGAGCAGGGGAGGAGGGGCCCCCCCGAAAGAAGGGAGGACGCCACCGCAGTCCACCCGCCACCCCAGCCCAGTGCCCCCCCTAAACCAAATGTCCCAAACAGTAAGGATCTCAGCAGACTAAAGTCCATGAGCAGCAATATACAGTGACCCAAATGGCATGGGGGGCCAGGTCAAATCATCCATTGGGGGTCTTGGCGGTCTCCGACCTGGTTCGTCGAGGCTTCTTAGATTGTCTCTTCCAGCCGGAGAAGAGTTGAAAGCCCGGGGTGGCTGCTCGCAGTGGCCAGTCTGGGATGGAGATCTGCGGTAGTATAAAGGCACCCAAGAACCTGGGGAGGTCACCCAGCGAGCGAAAAACAGCCGACTTTCCGTCATGGGAGGCAGACAGTTGAAAAGGGAAGCTCCAGCGATATTTAATGTTCTTAGCTTGCAGGGCTCCAGTAAGGGGCTTCAGGGCCCGACGTAAGTCGAGCATCAGTTTGGAGACATCAGGCAGTAGATGGATGCGAGTGTCATTAAAAAGGATGGTCTCCTGCGTGCGTGCGTGCGGCTTGCATGATAGCTTCCTTAATGGCAAAGAAGTGAACCCTGCAAATCACATCTCTGGGGTGATCCGGGCTGGGGTTCCTGGGACCCAGAGCCCTGTGTACTCGGTCCAGCTCTATGGGGGCCTCCTTCTCCTTCTGCAGTAGGTCATTAAATAGGGCCAGATCCTTGGTCTCGACCGACTCAGGGAGGCCGCGGATGCGAATGTTTTTGCGTCTGGCTCTGTTCTCCTGGTCGTCCTGGGATAGCATAAGTTGTTGAATCTGGACAGTGTGATCATTAAGGATAGCCTCATGGGATTGCAAGGTAGCTACAGTCTCCTCCACATGCTGCTCCACTTCCTCCAGCCTGTCAGTGACATCCCTGCGCAGCTCAGAAATCTCCTGCTTGTAGGATCTCTCCATACGCTGAACGCAGGCCTCAAAGTCATGTCTGGTAGGTAGGGCTTTGATATAGGCCTCAAGGTCCCAGCCTCCATAGGAGCGGTGAGAGTCTGGGGAATGCCCGGCCGATCGGATGGAGCCAGCATCGGAGTCGGGGGGGGAGCTAGCCCTCTGCCTGGTCTTCATACCTGTTGTTGAGCGCTGTGAGGAGGCTCCATGAGAGGTCGCGTGGGATCCTGAAGGACGGGCCGCTGCTATCTTGGCTGGGGATGGGCCGCGCTGCTCCGGCCGGATTTTAGCAAAAAATCGATCGATTTCACCGTCCCTGCCTGGATCGGTGTTGCGGTGAGTCTCACCCCCTCCCTTCCATCCCATCACCGGAGTGTCTGGCGTGTCAGGGCTGCTGTTAGGGCCGTTATGCTGGCAGTGTGTGCGGGAGCTCCAGGCACAAGCGTCCTACTCCTCCATGCGCCAAGCCACGCCCCCGTGTAACACTCTTTAAATAGAACAAGATGGCTGACCCTAAACTGATCCTAAACTTGACAGACGTTTACCTCAGAACATCTCTTCCTCCTGCACACAGCTTGACAGACTTTTACCTCTGACGATCATAGAGATGGTCACCAGTTATCTCTATGCCTCCCATCCGGCGCCGGCAGATCGTTTCTCCGGTTCTCCGATGACATGGGATAGCCCGGAGAAGCACCGGATGGCGGTGGGAGGGGGGGACGTCCCCTCCCATCGCCTATGAAAACGATCAACCAGCGGAACCGCTGCTATGATCATTCTTATGGTGCACAGAATCGCCAGCTGAAGATATGGATATCTGAATGATGCCTGTAGCTACAAGCATCTTTCAGATATCCCCACTGAAAGTCCAGGACGTCATATGACGTCCTTGGGTGGGAAGTGGTTAAATATAACTAGGCCTCACTCTGAATAAGTCCCAGTTTACAGTGCCTTGCAAAAGTATTCACCCCCCCCCTTTCCTTAAATTATAATGCTAAATACCTTCTTCTCATATCCCTTCTGTGCAGACACGTGACCTCCCTCTGCTAGCTTGAATTCATCAGATTGAAATCTCAGCCCCTCCTACTGTTCTCACTTACTCAGGAAGGGAAGCAGAGGGAGGTCACATGACAGGACATCAGGGCTCGGAAGGTATTTAGCATTGTAATTTTCTGAAAAACACACACTGTACTGAGCCTGGGACCTAAAACAGAGGAGAATCAAAGTAATTAATACATGTGACTTTACAACCACTTTAAACATAAATGGACACACGAATGCACATGCTCAGAAGAAATAGAGGCTAAACTTGTTCATGTGAGTGATGCCCTTTAAACTCTGTGCCTAAAGAAAGCAAACGCACAGTACAACAGTGTAATTAAAATAATATATCAAAGTGATCAAGACACAATGGTGATCTTCTCTTCAAATCTCATGCTGCAATATGCAGAACTCATCACCCAGTGACACTTCAATCTGCTCACTGATCGCAGTATAAATGTGAATGGCGCCAAAAATGTGTCAAAAATGTCTGATGTGTCTGCCATAACGTCGCAGTACCAATAAAAATTGCAGATCGCCGCCATTTCTAGTAAAAAAATAATACAAAAAAATAATAATTCTGTCCCCTATTTTGTAAGCGCTATAACCGGAAGCTAAAATTTCACCTGGGCAGGAGGGGGGTATATGTGCCCAGTAAGCAAGTGGTTAATTTCTCTTATTTATTTTACCTTTTATTTTTATTTTTTACACTGTTATTTTTTTTTTAAATCTGTCACTTTTATTCCTATTACAAGGAATGTACACATCCTTTGAAATAGACAGGTCCACTAAAATATGAGATCTGGGTAAAAAAGACCTCAGATCTTATATTTAAACTAAAATGCAATAATATATAAAAAAAGGCCCTTTAAGGGCTATAGGCAGAAGTAATGGTTTTGACGTTGCTTCCGCCCTGCTATGGTATGGAGAAGGGTGAAGGCCATCTTCCCTTCACTCGTCTCCATATCCAGCCACGAGAAGGACCTAATCGCCTCTGCTGCTGCCCACGTCTCCGGTAAGTGGCGGAGGGGACGGGAGAGCGGTGGAAGGGTGGCCCTCTCCCACCGCCAATAACGACCGGACCGATGCCTGATGAAGAGGATACCTTGGTTATGGCAGCTAGCTGCTGAGCTGCTGCCATAACAGAGATATCCCTCTTCAAACAGCTGATATATATATTGTTGTGAAGCTGGTTAATATCCTAATCAAGAAATACTACATTATAAAGAACTTATATTCTTAAATCAAACATACTAAAACCTCTGTATCTTTTTGAAATGTGATACCTTATTCCATGTGCGATGAGGGAAAGAAATGTAAGCTCTCAAATGAGATGCTTAGGCTAATGCAACCTTTATTTAACTATTCACACAGACTGTAAAATGTCCTTGTTACTTTTCTAAATCTTGAAGAGATGCTATATACAGTATTTTAACTCAATTATACTAATGAGATCCAAAACATTCATACATATGTTAGAAGCCTTATTTGATCTACTATTTATCAACATTACTAACAGATAGTAAGTGACCGTATGCCACAGTATAGTCTCTAGGGTGTAGTCGGAGATGTGCAACAATCCGGGGGTGCATATTCCCCCTTGTATATCCACACTCAATGGTCACCATAGTTACCCCCCTTTCCTGCCAATCGCACATTGTTGTGGATAACCTAAGATGGCCCTTGCCCACCCCCTAAACCTCCAGTGAATGCGCACCTGTCAGTGGACAGCCACCGTGTGACACCACTGCGGCCTGATGTGACATCATGACAGCCCTGTGTGCTGGAGGTGCACATG
Source organism: Rana kukunoris (assembly GCA_029574335.1). Lineage (NCBI taxonomy): Eukaryota > Metazoa > Chordata > Amphibia > Anura > Ranidae > Rana > Rana kukunoris. The sequence continues at coordinate 294,192,601 of CM056051.1, read as the reverse complement.
CGCCAAATCCAAAGGTGCATGCGCACTACTATGCAAAGGGTTTTTATATTGCTCCAAATCAGTGTAAGCACTGGGGGAACACTGGTTGTGGTAAACAAAGCTCAAGCTACAGGATGACAACTGAGAACACCTAAAGGATAAGAGGAAATCTGCAGCAACCATAACAGAACAAATTAAATAGCTTAACCACTTAAGGACCGGACCAATATGCTGATAAATGCCCAGAGGCGTTTTTACATATAAATAAGACGAGAAAAATGCAATTTTTTAAATTGGTCATGAAAAACGGTTGTTTGTAGGCTCCAGAGCATTTTTCGTGATGCCATAAAAAATTTAGAACCTGCTCTGTTTTTTCTTGTTATTTTTCACGTCGTTGTTTTTCTCAAAGTGAAAACGGTCGTAGACTTTAAGGACGGGGAAAAAAATTAGCATGCTCAGAAGCAAGTTATGAGAAGGGAAATTTGTATATGGCCTATGGTCGTGCTGAGGTAGTTCAGTGACAGTTAAGTGACCCAGAAAACAATGATTCTGCAGTGTGGGCCCATTGTTGGCTTGGTAGGCTTTAATGATCACCTTAGATGATCACAAAGAAAATTAATGTTTTTTCTATGCAAAATTATCCAGCTGATCGCTTTTGGTCTGTTCACAATGAAGCAACGACCGTATCATCTGGGGTGTGCCAATATTGCCATTACCAACACACTCATAGAGGTGGTTGCTTCATTGTGATATTGCAAGCCCCTTCACCACAACAAGGTAACGATCACGAAGGGGAATTGACACATGTATGTGCCTTTTTTTTTGGTTTTGTTTTTGCAGCCACAGTGCTGCACCAGAGGCCAGAAAAATTAGGCATATACACTTGCCTGAAAAATTTGGTATTGTTGCAGCCGCTGCTGTAGCAGTGGCCAGAAAAATTGATGTTTTCAAGGCAGAAAGTGCACTAAAACATTGAGGCTTGAACCCTAGTTGGTGGCGGTCTGGCGGATAAGTCACGCAAGTCATCCGGCATGCAGAGATAAAATACAGCAGCGTGTGGACCATTTTTAGCCCAAGGCAGCTCATCTCATCAGGCCTTTTTTAGTCAAATGTATTGCCCACTGTCAGCCCCTTCGGGATCCATGCCTCATTCATTTTAATAAAGGTGAGGTAATCTAGACTTTTTTGACCTAGGCGACTTCTCTTCTCAGTGACAATACCTCCTGCTGCACTGAAGGTCCTTTCTGAAAAAACACTTGAAGCGGGGCAGGCCAGAAGTTCTATCGCAAATTGGGATAGCTCATGCCACAAATCAAGCCTGCACACCCAGTAGTCAAGGGGTTCATCACTCCTCAGAGTGTCGATATCTGCAGTTAAGGCGAGGTAGTCTGCTGCCTGTCAGTCGAGTCGTTCTCTGAGGGTGGACCCCGAAGGGCTGTGGCGATGCGTAGGACTTAAAAAGCTCCGCATGTCCTCCATCAACAACACGTCTGTAAATCGTCCTGTCCTTGGCGGCGTGGTCGTGGTAGGAGGAGGATTACTTTCACCTCTTCCCCTGTTAGATTCCCGTTGTGCTGTGACATCACCCTTATACGCTGTGTAAAGCATACTTTTTAATTTATTTTGGAACTGCTGCATCCTTTCTGACTTCCGGCAATTCAGTAACATTTCAGGCACTTTCTGCTTATACCGGGGGTCTAGTAGCGTGGCCACCCAGTACAGGTTGTTCTCCTTCAGCCTTTTTATAGGAGGGTCCCTCAACAGGCACAACAGCATGGAAGACCCCATGTGCACAAGGTTGGATGCCGAGCTACTCCCGTCCCGTTCCTCGCCCTCACTGATCTCACCAGCCACGTACAACACCACAGGTACCAGATAGGTGACAACAAGCACCCTGGGATGCCTGCTGTGGGTGGTCTTCCTCCTCCTCCTCCTCAAAGCCACATTCCTCCTCTGACTCCTCTTCCTCAGACTCCTCTTCCAGCGTTGCCGCAGGTCCAGCAAGCGATGCTGATAAGGCTGTTTCTGGTGGTGATGGTGACCACAACTCTTCCTCTTCCTCTTCACGCTCATCTACGGCCTGATCCAGCACTCTTCGCAGGGCACGCTCCAGGAAGAAAACAAATGGCATGATGTCGCTAATGGTGCCTTCAGTGCAACAGACTAGGTTTGTCACTTCCTCAAAAGGACGCATGAGCCTACAGGCATTGTGCATGAGCGTCCAGTAACGTGGCAAAAACATTCCCAGCTGCGCAGAGGCTGTCCTAGCACCCCGGTCATACAAATACTCATTGACGTTTTTTTTCTTGTTGGAGCAGGCGTTCGAACATTAGGAGTGTTGTATTCCAACGTGTCGGGCTGTCGCAAAGCAAGCGCCTCACTGGCATGTTGTTTCGCCACTGGATATCTGAAAAGTGCGCCATGGCCGTGTAGGAATGCCTAAAATGGCCACACACCTTCCTGGCCTGCTTGAGGACGTCCTGTAAGTCTGGGTACTTATGCACAAAACGTTGTACAATCATATTCAACACATGTGCCATACATGTGTCAACTTAGTGCCGCCAACAAATTGCTTCCGTTGTCACACACCACTTTGCCGATCTCCAGTTAGGGCGGAGTCAGCCACTGATCCACCTGTGCTTTCATGGCGGACAGGAGTGCTGGTCGGCAAGCAAGCTGGTCAACCCCAAGACGGCATGACACTGTCGTATCCGGGATGTGGAATAGCCCCTGTGGAGCTGGGGGGGTGCAGGTGATGTGGAGCTAGATGCAGCAGCAGAAGAGGACTCACCTGAGGAGGTTATCGCAGAGGATGGAGTAGGAGGAGTAGAGGAGGTGGCCTGCCTGCAAGTCGTGGCGGTGTCACCAACTCCTCTGCAGAGCCACGCATTACATGCTTGGCAGCGGTCAGCAGGTTTACCCAATGCGCAGTGTAGGTGATATACCTGCCCTGACCGTGCTTTGCAGACCAGGTATCAGTGGTCAGATGGACCCTTGCCCCAACACTGTGTGCCAGAGATGCCATGACTTCCTTTTGCACAACAGAGTACAGGTTAGGGATTGCCTTTTGTGAAAAGAAATTTTGGCCGGGTACCTTCCACTGCGGTGTCCCAATAGCTAAACATTTTTTTAAGGCCTCAGACTCCACCAGCTTGTATGGTAAAAGCTGGCGGGCTAAGAGTTCCGACAAGCCAGCTGTCAGACGCCGGGCAAAGGGGTGACTCTTTGACATTGGCTTCTTACGCTCAGACATGTCCTTGACAGACACCTAACTGTGGGCAGATGAGCAGGAACTGCTCAAGGTGAGAGACAGAGTGGCGGATGGTTGAGAGGAGGCAAGGAGGACAGCAGTGGTTGACGTGGCTAAAGATGCTGGACCAGGAGGGGGGTGGAGTCTTTGAGCTTGTGTGCTGCTTGTACTCATCATCATGTGTTGATCCCATAGGCGTTTGTGCTGTGAGATTATGTGCCTTCGCAAAGCAGTTGTACCTAGGTGGGTGTTGGATGTCCCACGACTCAGTTTGTGTTGGCACAGGTTGCAAATGGCATCACTGTTATCAGAGGCAGACATACAAAAAAAATGCCACACTGCTGACCTTTGCAATGATGGCATTCTGGTGGTGGCAACAGCATGTGTTGATTGTCTGGCTGACCTCGGGTGCCGATACATGCTGTCTGACTGTGCCACTAGCTTCTTGCGACGACCTCCCCCTGCTTCCAACTCATCTCCTCCTCCTCTCTGTCTCCCCATCTGAACTTTCCCCCACTTTTTCTTCTCTTGGAGCGGGCACCCATGTGACATCCACGGACACATCGTCGTCATCATCAACTGCTTTACTTGTATCTGACAACTCAGCAAAGGAAGCAGCAACGGGTACAACATACAACATCATCATCATCACACCATACGTCCATGTGTGTAATGCTGCCTGACTGAGACATATCCCTTTTATCTACATCCCTTGGCAATAATTGTTGTGCATCACTCATTTCTTCCAACTCATGTGTAAATAACTCCTCTGACAGATCAAGTGAAGCAGCTGTGATGCTAGTGTTGGTGGTGGGGGCAGGAGAGCGAGTGGTAACTTGAGAGGTGCCCGAAGCTGAGCTGGAGGAGGATGGTGCATCAAGGTCCTGAGCGGAAGCTGTAGAAGATTGGGTGTCCTGTGTTAGCCAGTCAACTATGGGCCAGATTCAGGAACACTTGCGCTGGAGTATTTCGATATGCGCCGCGTAACTGTGATGATGCGCCGTCGTTTCTATGTGCCCGTACCCACCAAACTAGATGCGCCCAATAACGGGTCATTTGCGACCGGCGGAACGTTCCGACGCCAGAGTATCGTCAGCGCTTATTTTCGCTGGGCGCATCAGTCGCGCCCATTGATTTCCCCTGCAAATATGCAAATGAGGTATTTTTCCCAATTCACGATCGGATTAGCACCATACGCTGGCTACATGCGCCGCGCGTATCTGGTCCGTCCGGCGCAAAGTTATTTCTACAAAAGGCTGCTTTATCTTTACTCCAGACGGTCACAGGTCAGCAGGAGAGCAGCTACAGCAGCGTTACCGACGAAACTAGCAAGCTGAACAACAACACTTGCAAGGACAACACCTCTGTGTGCCAACATGCCAGGGGCAATTGTGGTCCTAAGACTAGTACTGGGTCCCTCGCTACGGAGGAGGCGGGCACGTGAGAGGATATACCGCACTCTTATGAGCCTCTTTGGCATGGGGGATGAGGAGGTGTATCGCCTCTTCAGATTCAGCCCTGATGTAATACTTGAACTAACCACAACCCTGCAGGATGACATCACCAGCCCAACACACCGCTCACAAGCAGTGCAGCCACTGGTGAAGGTCCTGGCAACACTTCATTTCCTTGCCAGTGGATCATTCCAGCGTACAAGTGGAGTGGTGGCTGGGATGTCACAGTCCTCCATAAGCAGATGTGTGCACCAGGTTGTCCCTGCAATCCTCAGACGCATGTCCAACCAGTTCATCAGACCCACCACTGAGGAGCTGCGGCTGAAGGCAATGACAGATTTCTACAACATTGCCAGATTCCCACGCACCATCGGGGCCATTGATTGCACACATGTGGCCCTACAGCCCCCCAGTGCCACAGAGCACATATACCGCAATCGGAAGCATTGGCACTCCATCAACGTACAGGTGATAGCTGATGCCCAACGCCTCATATGGCACGTCCGTGCCAAACACCCCGGGTCCAGCCATGACAGCTTCATATACCGTCAGAGCCCCATCCCAGCAGAATTCGAGCAGAACATGTATGGGGACAGCTGGCTGGTTGGTGAGTGACAAGGGAGTCAGGCATGACTATCCCCTCCCGTGATGCACAACAGAAGTCGCACATGCATGACTAACATTCTCCTGTCTTTTACCTTACAGGTGACTCTGCATATGCACTGGGACCCCATCTAATGACTCCTTTCCGGAACCCCCAAACCAGAGGAGAGAGAAAATACAATGAAGCACACATCAAAACCCGTGGAGTGGTGGAGCAAACATTTGGGCTCCTAAAGTCCCGTTTCCGCTGCCTGGATAAGTCCGGGGGGACCCTATTGTATTCCCCTACCTTTGTGTGTCAGATCATCGCTGCATGTTGTATTCTGCACAACTTTGCTATGAGAAAAGGCCTGCAGATTGACATACGTGATGACCTGACCCCCGACCCACACAGTCCCCACCTGCCAGAGGACACCCAGTCTGCTGATGGAAGAGCAGTCAGGAGGGTCCTCGCCGTAGGCATCTTTGGACACTAAACCAATACATTAATCACACAGACAGTGCACGCGTGTACACCACTGGATCACACACACCACATGCACATCGCATTGGATTAGCCCAAGTCCAGCATGTAGGAGTTGGGAGCAGCAACGCCAGCGTCAAGGCCCCAATGATGTCACTGTCCATTCACACACCTTTCACACGTTATTCATTCATTCAGCCGTGGGGTTAACTTCACCACCACGGCCGAGGGTGACACCCCTTACTTTCAGGAGTGCCACCCTCTCACATTCACACACCATTCACACTGTCCCCTGCACTCCTGACCGTGTGCAGTACAAAATAAAAAAAAATATCTCATAACCTGAGAACCAAAAAATAAACAAAAACTCATGTCCTGAGTATAAACAATAATAATAAAAAATAAACAAAAACTCATATCCTGAGTATAAACAAAAATATATAACAACCAAAAAAAAACAAAAAACCCTCATCTGGGATGACGGGGGCTCCTCCTTGGGGGCACTCTCGGGCTCCTCATCTGCCTGGAGGGAGTGGGTGGTGGTGGGGGTGGGGGGGCATCAGGAGGAGGCTGATCCCCGGGTGGGCCACTCCTGGGAGCTGTTGGCTGCATGCCCTCCAATGCCACAGCGATACGGCTCAGATACAGGTTTGTTTGGGCCTGCATCCTCAACTGGCGGGTGATATTGTGCCGCTGGTCACGTTGCCGCTGCCTCCCCTCTTCCCGGATGGCAGCTGTGTTGTCTCGAACAGCTGCTGTCAAGTGCCGGATATCAGCCTGCACCTCCCCCAGGCTGGTCACAACTCCCTGCACGCGACTGGGCAGCTGTGACAGAGAGCCCAGGCTGTCTGCGACCCTGTCTAAGTGGCCAGCCATCTCCCCCATTTGCTGGGTCTGTTTGGCGTGGTCCAACAGCACCTGGTCCTCGACCAGATCACACACCCCCCTGGTCTTCCGGGTGGCCTTCCTGGGGGCAGAAGAAGGTTGTCCCCGTGGGGATGGAGTCGCCCTTGAGGGGCTACCTAGGATGGGGGAGGGGATCACAGAGGGCCCTGCAGAGGAGGAGGACTCCTCCAACATTAAAATAAACTCCTGTTCAGGGACAGGCTCCTCCACAACCACCTCTGCTGAAGTGGTGTGGGCACTCTCCTCCTCCACCTCGGTGTCTCCAGCACCCAGGGCCTCGTCTTCAGCATCCCGTTGGGGGGTTGGGGTGGACTGGCCGGCACGAGATGGCCCAGCACCGTCATCTGTGGATGACACAAAGCAGACACATGTTGGTGGTCCCACACACTTGCCACATGTAACCACCCCCCCCCCCCACATGCAACACACCAAAAAGTGGGTAAAAATCACTTACCTGTCCTGGAGCCTTCCCCTATGGAGTCATAGCCAGGGACCCCCTCCAACTGCTCCCTGTCCAGGCAGCGGGCAACCACCTCCTCCTCCGCGGTCAGGGTGACAGGACATGGGGGACCACCACCTGTGCCCCTCTCATGGCTCCTAATGGTGGACACCTTGCCCCTCACCTTGCGCCGCAGGTCATTTATTTTTTTTTGAATGTCCGAAGCACTCCGGGTGGAGTACCCCAGCACATTGACCCTGGCAGCTATGGTGTCCAGGATGCCCTGCTTCCTCTCCCGGCTGGTCTTCCTGCTTTTTTTCCCATGGAGGAAATCATTAAACGTCTCCATAGCCGAGATTATCACAGAGACCTCCTGGGCATTATAATTTAGGTTCCTCCTCTCTTTGGGGGTAGCGGGAGCAGCCATTACAGGGCAAAAGTATCTTCCCTGGGGTGGGGGGAAATGGAACTACTTTTGCGCCGTAATGGCGTTTCCGCCAGCGCTTTTAAGCGCCCAGCGGAACGCATTGCGCTGACGTTTCCCAGGAAGTGGTGCCGACGGAAGTTGTGAGCATGCGCACAAGGGGGCGAGTGGAGCCGCACTCACTGCGCATGCTCCGTGGATGATGCGCTGAACGTAAGCCTCTGCGCTGGGCTCCGCCCATCATTTACATATGATCACACCCACTTCCACTTGCGTCGGGTTACGCCAGCGCATTATCGTTACTCTGGCGCAAGTTTACGCGCAACTGCTATGTGAATTACAGGACTTGCGCTGAAAGGGTCTTCAGAGTAACGTAAATGAGAAGCGTTACTCCAGAGGAAAGATACTCTCATCTACCTGAATCTGGCCCTATGTCCTCAGAACTTTTCGAGTTCAGGGTATGTGGCCTCTGAACACTGGGCATTATTATAGAGCCAAATGTAATCACAGCACCATGACCACGATGGCCCCTGCGGGGTGGCCTGCATCTGCCTGTCATTTTTTTCTACTAGTTTAGTTGTACTATGCGTGCAAGCTACTGTGCCACCAGATATGAAATGTGGCACTGGACAAGTGGGCACAGTTTACGCTATATGAGCCAAAGACACCCTGGTAGAAAAATGACTAATATTCTGTATTGCAGTGAATTTTTTTCTTATATGTTATCAACTGTGCCAACAAAATATAGATGAGATGTGGCACTGGACAGGTGGGCACAGTTTACGCTTAGGAGCCAAAGACACCCTGGCAGACAAATTACTAATATTCTGTATTGCAGTGAATTTTGTTCTTATATGTTATCAACTGTGCCAACAAAATATAGATGAGATGTGGCACTGGACAGGTGGGCACAGTTTACGCTATATGACCCTGGGCACCTTACATTACACAGCACCCCACAGCTCTGGGCCCCTTTATATAGCACCCTGCACCACTGGACCCCTTTATATTACACAGCACCCTGCACCTCTAGTCTAGCTAAACTCAATACAGTGTATAAATATATATACAAAACCTGGAATTCATATATATCCTCTACACACTGTAACTCTAACTGACTAGCCTGCCTGCCCTATCTAATGCCGCGTACACACGATCACTTTTTGTGATGTAAAAAACTTCGTTTTATCTCATGAAACAAAACGACGTTTTTCAAACTTCATTTTAAAAAACGATGTTGCATACACACCATCGTTTTCTGAAAATCTTGCAAAGCGCGGTTACGTAAGACACTTTCGACGGCACTCTGTTCCATTGAAGCTCCCGTCTCATAACTTGCTTCTGGGCATGCGCGGGTTTAAAAACGTTGTTTTAAACGTCGTTTTGCCCACACACGATCATTTTTTTGTAAAACAAAAGACGACATTCTGAAAAACGACACAAAAAATTCAAGCATGTTGTTTTGCCAACACACGATCAATTTAAATGACGTTTTAAAAAACGTATTTTTTTTTATCGCAAAAAACGACCATGTGTACGTGGCATAACTCAAAAAAAATTACACTCTCTTTCTCTCTCTCTCTCTCTCTCTCTCTCTCTCTCTCTCTCTCTCTCTCTCTCTCTGTCTCTCTCTGTAAACCACGCAGCACAGATTAGAGAGAAAAAAAAAACAGACTGATTGATTAGCCCTAAAAAGGGCTGTTTGGGGTGCTGTCAGGACACTGTTCTAACAGCAGAGATCAGATGAGTATTTCAGGACTGGAGTACACTGGCCTCGCTATCGCTTTCCCTATAAAATCAGCAGCAGCAACACTGTCCCTCCTCTCACTCTGACTGCAGGTTCAGAATGAATCTAAAATGGATGCTGCCCTAGAGGTGGGAGGGTCAGGGAGGGAGGGTATGCTGCTGATTGGCTGGAATGTGTCTGCTGACTGTGAGGTACAGGGTCAAAGTTTGCCCAATGATGACGAATAGGGGGCGGGTCGAACATCGCATATGTTCGCCGGCGTTGGCAAACGCGAACAAGCGATGTTCACCGGGGAACCATTCTATACATCTCTAGTTGTACGGCATTGCACTTTGCTCAAGCATTTTTTATCACGATTATGTATATGCAAGGCAGGCTTGAGAGGAATAACGTCGAGAAAATTGTTGTTTTTTTTACATGACATGAATAACAGTCGTGTATACGCGGCATAATACTTAGAGAGTACAGCAATTTTTAGAGCATAACAATAGCATTACAGCAGCTGTTATCATGATCACCTGCTAGTATTTGGAATGCTTGGGACAGCAAAACATTGAGCTAGGTTTTAGTAAAACAAAGGAAAAGGTTTGATGCTGATGGTGGTAGAAATATTTATCAAGTGAAAAGTAGCTGCTTCCTCTGCTTTTTTGGCATTTATTTGTTGGTTTTACAAAATAGAAAAATTGGATTAGCATTTTTTTTTAATCTAAAAAATCTAAACGAAGACTATTTGTCTTCTATTTTAATGTGCTATATCTGTAAATCTGTGATATTTGAAATTTGAGAAAATATGAATTACCAATTAAAATTGTTTGTTAGAGCAAAAAATATTTAGTACAATTTTGCAACACATGCACATTTTTTTAAGCTTAACCCTTTAAAAATCCTACAAGTACACTACAATACCTGCTGTTCAGAAATCTAGTGTGCTCCTAAATTTCCGTGAAAAATCACCTGTTTACTCAATTACAGAACTCCCCCTATCCCTTACCCGTTTCTATTCCACTCAGCATGTATAATTAAACATTTTTCCGAAAAACCTTTATGCTGCCTTGACGTACAAGAGTCTGCCCACATATGCTGCAGAATTAAAAAAAAAAAAAAAAAAACCCTATCAACAGTATATAGGTGCCCTTCAAAATAGCATGCTACAGATTCAAAGAATCCTGCTGCACATTTTGGTAACTGTATCGACACATACAGCAGATTCAGTTTGTAAAACTGGGACTATTTAAAACTAAGTAGTGCTATTAATGCACCCAATTCAAAAATAATTACCTCCAGTACTGGAAATGATTAAAACAAACAGTAAGTTGGTGTACAGAAGAAGGCAGATTGTCTTCCCCTGTATGGAGTGTAGGAGACCAGCATATTCACTGCCACTAAGGCCGTATACACACAATCAAATTTATCTGCTGAAACTGGTCCGACGGACCGTTTCAGCAGACATCTCCGATCGTGTGTATGGGCTATCGGACATGTTTTCCCAGTGGACAAATTTCAAAGCATGCTTTGAAATTTGTCCGCCGGAGACATGTCCGTCAACGTCACCGCCACGTCACCGCGTCCTCAGCCAGAGGGGATTTTCGTCTGATGGTGTGTACACGCCATCGGACCAAAATTTGATGAGACATGTCCGCTACAAACGGTTAGTCGGACATGTTTGAGCAGACATGTCTCATCGTGTGTACGCGGCCTAAGTCTTCCTTGTCACTGGTGTGCTGTCAGCGTTGCAGCCTACAATCTCCAAGCAACATATCACACTGCAGTGGGCAGAGCCTGATGGGATTCACAGACATTAGTTCAGGTAGGCTCTCTCCTTTGACCCCAGGCAGTGGGTGTATTCTGTAGCCAATAGTAGGCTATCTATTGGCTAAGGATCTGTCCACTGGCTGCTGTCAATCACAAGGGGAGCAGACCGGATGGAGAACTTGTGTCTGTGAGCCTTATGAGACTTTGCCCACTCCCATGAGGAAACACTGTATGGACACCCCATTCTTAGTGCACCTCCACGTTAAGTGCATGCCCTTGTTTTATGCACCTGTATACAACACACACATGAATCTGTTGCCTGACGCACCATTTGTGTATGTGCTTGTTAGCAAAGAGTGTCTTAGACACACATTTTGTGTAGGGAAAAGGCTCTTGAGAGATGTAATTCTGGGGGAGGGGAGTCTGTGTTAATATAAACAGGCACACAGCAACTGTCTGCACAGCATTGTTCACGCCTGGTGATAGTCACAATATTTTCACTCCTGGTGATGGTATCTCTGTTTTTACATTGCAGGAACAAGGTAAAAGAATCATGTAATCTAAGACATAATCTAAAGGGGTAGTTGAGGGAAGTGGAAAAACTCTCTTCCAGAATTATCAGTTTACAGGAGTGCTTACAATGATCAGCTTGTATTTATTCATTTAAAACCTTTATCCTAACTCTATCCTGAAATGTGTTAGTGTATTTAAAGTACATTTAACACTTCTCTACCCCCCAATTTTCTGCTTTCAGCGCTGTCACCCTTTGAATGACAATGGTTATGCAACACTGTACCAATATGAATTTTTATATATGTTTTCCACACAAATAGAGCTTTCTTTTGGTGATATTTAATCACCACTGAGTTTTTTATGTTTCACTAAACAGACAACAAATGTCATAGTTTGTTATAAAGTTTTACAAACAGGTAATTTTTTTCGACGACGACACTGATAGGTGGCACTTATGAGGCAGCACTGAAGGGTACTGACAGGTGGCGCTGAAAGATGGCACTGAAGGGTACTGGCAGGCTGCACTGATAGGTGACATTGATTGGCAGCACTGATGAGCACTGATAGGGGGCACGGATTAGCAGCACTGTTGTGACCGATGTCCCTTTTAACAAAGCTGGTTATCGTCTCACTCCGATAACCAGCTTGTGTTTACATCCTGTGATCAGCTGTCTTTATCTGACAGCTGATCACGTGGTAAAGGACCGCTGTGATTTGGCTCTTTACCTTGATCTGTGATCAGCCGAGCCCAAAGGAGCTTGCTGCTCATGCCAACACAAGCCAGCAAGCTGGTTTGGCAATCTAGAAGGGGAGAAGATTATTTGGGTCATACCACTACAAAGAATTTAAGCTCTCCCAACCTTTGCTTTAGCCAAAAGTTGGCTACAGCATGGGCTTCCAGTTCTGGAAGGGGGGTCTATGAACATCCTGCCAGAACCCCGCCTCCTGCATGCACCCTGGGGCACACATCCAGCACGCTCTATGACCGCTGTGTCCTTTGACAATATAAAAGGTATATATCAGGAAGAGGGATTCTAAGCCTGTAATTTAAATAATTTGTGTCTTTTTTCTATGTCAGCCTCAAAGATGCATGAAAAAGGACCCTCTCTCTGATATATGAGATATTTCAAGAATTTTTTTTATGCAATAATACATATTCCCAATGGCAGTATTCAGCCTTCCATAACTTTTTGACAATACATTTCCTATTTGCCCTAGAAATTAACTAAAATTTACTTACAGGATTTGTTCTCAACAGACTTCAATGAAATTCACTGCTAAATTCAGGTCTGACAAACTTTAAACAATTTGCGGAATCCTCATTGACACAAACCAGGGCAGATTGGCTAATCACTATTCTTTAGTCTTAAGCCCTGTACACACAATCGCTTTGTCCGATGAAAACAGACCGATGGACTGTTTTCATCGGACAAACCGATCATGTGTGGGCCCCATCATTTTTTTTCCATCGGTGAAAAAAAGTAGAACATGTTCAAAATTTTTCCTATGGATAAAAAAGATAGAAAACAGCGATCGTCTGTGTGGAAGTCCATCAATCAAAAATCCACGCATGCTCAGAATCAAGTCGACGCATGCTCAGAAGCGTTGAACTTAATTTTTCTCACCACGTCGTGGTGTTTTACAGTAGGTGACTGGGATATTGTGTCAATCTCGCTCCCTTTCTCGGCGAGATTGACCACCTACGAGCCCCATCGCGGGAGCCAGCGCCGAGCTGGCTTGCCGCGATGGAGACAAAGACGTCATAGAAGCGACGGGGATCCGACGCGGATTCCCGCCAATTCTACACGTGGGCGGAGTTTGTTATGAATCCTGAACGAGAAATCCCCGCCGGATTTTTAAAGAAAAATCCGGCATGGGTTCCCCCCTCAGGAGCATAACGGGCCCTTAGGTCTGTTATGGGTTGTAAGGAGACCCCCCTACGCCGAAAAAAAACGGCGTGGGGGTCCCCCCACAATCCATACCAGACCCGTATCCAAAGCACGCCGGCCGGCCGGTCAGGAAGGGAGTGGGGGCGAGCGAGCGCCCCCCCCCCTCCTGAGCCGTACCGGGCAGCATGCCCTCAACATGGGGGGGTCAGGTGCTCTGGGGTAGGGGGCGCACTGCGGCCCCCCACCCCAGAGCACCCTGTCCCCATGTTGATGAGGACAGGGCCCCTTCCCGACAACCCTGGCCGTTGGTTGTCGGGGTATGCGGGCGGGAGGCTTATCGGAATCTGGAAGCCCCCTTTAATAAGGGGGCCCCCAGATACCGGCCCCCCACCCTAAGTGAATGAGTATGGGGTACATTGTACCCCTACCCATTCACCTGCAAAACAAAAGTTTAAACACAAATAAACCACACAGTGTATTGAAATATTTTATTAGTTGGCCGCCGGGGGGGGGGGTGTGTATGATCGCTTTTATAAAAGCGCCCCCCTCCGGCGGGCTTCTGTGGGGGGTGGGTGCCGCCGTCTGGTTCTTTTCCGCCGCCGGGGGGGGCGCTTTGATAAAAGCGCCCACCACCCGGCGGGCTTCTTTCGACGTCTTCGGCGGCGGGGGGGGGTCTTCTCCCACTCTCCGGGGTCTTCTCCCGCTCTCCGGGGGTCTTCTCCCACTCTCCGGGGGTCTTCTCCGCTCTCCGGGGGTCTTCTTCTTCTTCAGGACTCGCCGCCGCTATCTTCGTGTGTTAGCTCAATTACTAGCGGCGGCGGCCCCCTCTTCTGCGACGTCGGCGTCTTCTTCTTCTTCTTCTTCTTCTGCTGTCCAGATGTTGACGCGACGCTTCCTCCCGCTGTTATGCCCGGCGCGCGGCTCGCAGCGAAATATATAGGCCTGTCTTGTGACGTCGCAGTCCCATCATGCTCCGGTAGGTACCACGTGCTACCTACCGGAGCATGATGGGACTGCGACGTCACAAGACAGGCCTATATATTTCGCTGCGAGCCGCGCGCCGGGCATAACAGCGGGAGGAAGCGTCGCGTCAACATCTGGACAGCAGAAGAAGAAGAAGAAGACGCCGACGTCGCAGAAGAGGGGGCCGCCGCCGCTAGTAATTGAGCTAACACACGAAGATAGCGGCGGCGAGTCCTGAAGAAGAAGAAGACCCCCGGAGAGCGGAGAAGACCCCCGGAGAGTGGGAGAAGACCCCCGGAGAGCGGGAGAAGACCCCGGAGAGTGGGAGAAGACCCCCCCCGCCGCCGAAGACGTCGAAAGAAGCCCGCCGGGTGGTGGGCGCTTTTATCAAAGCGCCCCCCCCCCGGCGGCGGAAAAGAACCAGACGGCGGCACCCACCCCCCCACAGAAGCCCGCCGGAGGGGGGCGCTTTTATAAAAGCGATCATACACACCCCCCCCCGGCGGCCAACTAATAAAATATTTCAATACCCTGTGTGTTTTATTTGTGTTTACACTTTGTATTTGCAGGTGAATGGGTAGGGGTACAATGTACCCCATACTCATTCACTTAGGGTGGGGGGCCGGTATCTGGGGGCCCCCTTATTAAAGGGGGCTTCCAGATTCCGATAAGCCTCCCGCCCGCATACCCCGACAACCAACGGCCAGGGTTGTCGGGAAGGGGCCCTGTCCTCATCAACATGGGGACAGGGTGCTCTGGGGTGGGGGGCCGCAGTGCGCCCCCTACCCCAGAGCACCTGACCCCCCCATGTTGAGGGCATGCTGCCCGGTACGGCTCAGGAGGGGGGGGGCGCTCGCTCGCCCCCACTCCCTTCCTGACCGGCCGGCCGGCGTGCTTTGGATACGGGTCTGGTATGGATTGTGGGGGGACCCCCACGCCGTTTTTTTCGGCGTAGGGGGGTCTCCTTACAACCCATAACAGACCTAAGGGCCCGTTATGCTCCTGAGGGGGGAACCCATGCCGGATTTTTCTTTAAAAATCCGGCGGGGATTTCTCGTTCAGGATTCATAACAAACTCCGCCCACGTGTAGAATTGGCGGGAATCCGCGTCGGATCCCCGTCGCTTCTATGACGCGCTCGCTGGAATGTACTTTTACTATTCCAGCGAGTGCGAGATGTCGGCAGCCTGTCGCCGAGATTCAGCGCGATGCTGGCGTGCTGAAAACACATTCTCGGCGGCAGGCACTGTACGTCAACGCATTTGGACACGGTTGGATTTTTGACCGATGGTGTGTAGGCAAGACTGATAAAAGTCAGCTTCATCGGATATACGATGAAAAAATCCATCGGATTAGATTCCATCAGATATCCGATTGTGTGTACGAGGTTTTAGTAGATATCTAGAAATGTATCTAGAAAGAGATTATATTAGAAGAAGGGTGGTGAGTGACCTGGGAGAATCGGGTAGACATTTTGCATTATACTAATGTTCATTAATTTGTTTTAATAATAAAGAAGTGGTGCAACCTTTATTGTTAGGGATCTACTGTTCTCTGGTGTTTATACAATTTTTAAAGCCATCGGCTAAGTACTCTGAAATCTAAGTGTATTTGAGTGACTAGTGAAGCAGAGAATTGGAGACAAAGTAGCACTAGAAGGTCAGAGAGCAAGTTTGGTGGTCCTTTGGGACCCATTTGTCATTGTGGCCACTGACATTCCTATTGTTCTGGCATTGTGACTCCATTATGTGCTTCTGCAGTCTTTTATGTATGCTGTACAATTACAATGGATAATTGTAGGGGCAGGTGTGTTGTGTGGTAGCCCGGAGGGGGGGGCTCTGACATGAAGCAGCATCCATGCTAGCCTCAGAGCCTTGTCTCCGCCCACCCACCTGAAGCTCCCGCCACACTATGCCAGGGAAAAGTGAAGAGCGAGCCACGAGTGTATGGTAGCGCGAGAAGTGGAGGATTGTGTGGCCGGCCATGCCACTCACCACAATCAAGGCTCCATCGTGGCTCTCTCTCAGATGCTCCAACGCTGCTGATGCCCTCACTGTGAGCTAGTGCGGACATCTGCCTTTCCCTTGCCCACCCCCCAACTCTCCCGGTCTCGGCCTGGCGTGCAGTCCTGCGCTGCCCCTGAACATATGCTGCCTGTAGGGGACATGTTCTGGGGGAAGATAGGAAGGCTGCCTTTGGAAGCAGGGCTCTCCCTCTGAGTAGCTGTGAGGAAGGTCTCTGAAACTGTGAGCTGGTCTGAAGCAGGGTACATCTGCTAAAACAAGCACTGTGGAAGTGGTAGGACTAAATAAATGTAAACCTAAATAATGTATATACTGTGTAAACTGAACTTTAACTGAAGTGAATGGAACTGCTGCTATAGGATATGATAAAAAGTGTTTAAAACAGTGGTAGAGCCTCTCTCTCTCCAGTCATAGCTGCCTGCTGATGACTGTTGCTGGAAATGCTTGCTATTGGCTGTAAAACTAATATCGCTACTTGCTAATGCTAGCTGCTGATCAATACTGATAAAAATGGGGGGGGGGGGGGGGGTGTAGTGCTGCGCTGTAGGGAAGGGAGTGGGGATGGGATAATATGAAGAGGAATTGTGGCAATAAACTAGATATGTGGAAAAAAGAAAAAAGGAATAACCTAACTATTAAAATACATAGCAATGTCAGAAAAATGACAGTGATCAAATATAGAATGTGCTAAATGCAGCCTAAGCCGGCTGCCAAACCAATGACAGTGCAAAATAACATATAGGGCCAGATTCAGGTAGATGGGCGCTTCTTTACTGTGGAGTAACGTTTTTCATTTACGTTACTCCGGCGAAACTTTAGCAGCAAGTACTGTTATTCACATAGCACTTGCTCCTAAAGTTGCGGTGGCGTATCGAAAATGAGCCGGCGGAATTCAAATTGGGCGGGTAGGGGGCGTGTATTATTATAACTAGGCGCGATCCCGCGGCGAACGTACTGCGCATGCGTCGACTGTCAGTGCGCATGCTCCAAATTCTGTCAGTGAACGTCAATGACGTCAAATCCCCATTCATGGACGTTTTACCAAAGCGACGCAAATATTTTATTTTTCGACGCGATGACGACGGCTATACTTAACATAGGATACTCCACTAGGGGGCTGCTTCATCTTTACGCCGCGTATCGCTTACGGAAACGTCGGAAAGTCACTGCGTCGGGCCCGAATACGATCGTGAATTGCCGATTCCCGCTGATTAACATATTTTCAGTGTTATTCAGCGGGAAAGCCCCCAGCGCCATTTTTTAAATTGCAGTTGCGATGCGACGGCGAAATTCAATTACGCCGCTCATATCGGAACTCCAACCCGGCGTTTCTTGTTTTCTGACCACAGAAAACAGAATACTCCAGCCTAACTCTACCTGAATCTGGCCCATAAAGTGTAACTTCCTTATACACAATCCGGTGCACAGAGTGCCAGAAATAGCACACAACAGTGTTAATCAGGGTGAATGTCCGTAGAACAGGTAAATGCAATGTATAAATGCAATATGGAAATAAAGTTCAAAAAGATCTCTTGAGAAAATCACGTGGAGTGACGAATGCGCGTATGAGGTACCGCATATCTAGTTTATGGCCACACTTCCTCTTCATATTATCCCATCCCTACTCCCTTCCCTAAAGCGCAGCACTACACCCCCCCCCCATTTTTATCTGCCTTGGTTAATACACCATTCAGTGCAGCAGCTGTACCCACCCACTCCCCTATTCCACCCCCCCGTTTATGGTAAGCGCGGTAATATTCACCCCAACATTTGCTGATCAATACTGTTATTGTTTAAGCCTGCTGTACTTGCTGATAAATCCCTGCTGATGATTGCTGGGGATGATTTTTGTCACTTAGGGAGAATGCTTCTTAAGGCGGCCATACACGATACCAATTTTGATCCAAAATCCAAAACGAACGTAAAATCGCTGGTTTTTCGTATCATTAGTGTGCTTGTTCGACACGTAATTTTCGTACGACAGCAGAAATTTAGAGAACCAACATGTTTTTTTTTTTTCTAAAAAATTCCAAATTTGTATCGTTAGCGTTAATGGTAGAGTTGGACGATTTTACCTAAGAAACAGAACTGTGCATGATCCCAGGAAAATTCGAACCGGAAGGAAAATATACCGAAAAAAAAACACGAAAGAATGTTTTGTCTATAAAGAAACAATGATATTAATACAGGAAAATTCTAAAGAGGTGCCAACAAGTCTGCAAGAAAAGTAAATTAAATGCTTGTGCATGTATATAGTTCCTTTCACACCTTTTATGTCATGACATGAAAAAAAGATAAAGAAAGCAGTCAATAATGACATTTGCTATAAACCACAATTGCCTTTAGAAAAAGTCAGCATGTCAGCAAGTATGCTTCAGCCGGGAGGTGCCGAGCAAAGTGTACTAAACCAAAAATTGTCTGTGCATCTGTAATGGAAATTGCAATAAATGTATAACATCAAGTGTGGTAAATATACTGTATCTGCTATCACATCATGCACATAATGCTTAAAATAAACAAACTCCACACCAAATTATAACAAGCACAGATTTATTGTGCCAAACCCAAATCAGGAATGGTTTCATGTTTGTACCACCCGTATATATGAGCATGTATACAAATATTTTCTTCATAAAAACAGAACTTTTGTAATGCAAAAATAGAACTTCTTCATACAAAATCACTATACATTTTGTACAATAGTAGTGCAATTATAAAAAGGTCAACAATATAACAGTAGGGATGCAGTGTTCTAGTGTCTAGAGGTGGACAACAATACGTTAGACAGCTACAACAATATAAACTGCCCATATGTGCAATAGCTATATCACATAATATTAAACTTTACATATGCACAGTAGGTATATATTGTACTAGCCAGTACATATGGTCCAAACATTGCCTACATGTGCTCTGCAATTTTGCAATTATTAGAATTTGTACAATCCAGTTGGTTTGGACATATGGACAAGAACACTGTAGGTCAGGGGTAGACACTCTTGTCACTGCAGATGTTTTAAAACTAAAAATCCCATCAGACATTGCAACACCATGAAAATCATAGGCATGACACCTAGAGGCAGAGGCATGATGGGATTTGTAGTTCCACCACAGCTGGAGGGCCGGGGTTGTCTCCCTTTGCTGTAGGTGATCAAGTCCATTCCAATGTCCATTTGTACAATCAGTAGAGATGTTTACTACACTGTACAGATGGACAACATGATCATTTGAAGTTGGACAAGGCCCTAAAAATGTCTGCTTTGCACTAGATCATGAATATGCAATCAGCCGACGTCCATCCATTGCAGAACTACAAGTCCAATGAGTCATAGTAAGACCATGAGAGATTGAGGCATGATGGGACTTGTAGATTTGCAAAAGCTAAAGGCCTGCTAACGGAATATCACTGCATTAGATGATACAGATGAACAACAAAAAACACTGTAGGTTTGTCAAAAAATACATATGTGCAAAAACGAACAAGGGTATGCATGAAAAACCATTCAAACTGTTTATAATTGTTTAATAATCTCTGAAATTCTGCATGTAAAATAATTCAAAGTAGTTTGAAAATTTTCAATGTCACCATTTAATGACTTTAAAGCTGTAATTATTCCATTCGCTGATGTGCTGTCAAACGTTGAACTGCATGAAGCAGATGATTGAACACCTATAAAAAAGCCAAATATTTAAATGCAAAAAATATTCTAGAACTAAAAAAATATATATATATATCTATATATAGTTAATTTACCGGAAGTGAACACATGGCTGCTCTCATGACTCCCTTCAACAGGCGTCAGTATTGTTACAGTTGTGTCTGTTGCCATGTCAGACTGAGCACATGTCTGCTCCAAATCATGATCTACTATTTCCACCTCTCCATGTGTTTTTTGTAGGCTTCCTATAAAATGCAAAAAAAACATATAAATGACGTTTAGGTGCAGGTAAAGCATTGCAATACCATTTTTACTTTTAAAAACAAGAAAACTTTGTATATTTGTAGATTCAAGCAACCTAATGCAACGTAGATTCCCAAGGAACGCAGAAAGGATGCACATGTGATATTCAGATGGCATATACAGAACATACTCCAAACAACATGGAATATGCATACAAGAACATAATACATGATATATAAAATATAGTACTTTTGGGGATAATTTTGTTGATTTTTCTTAGTTTAATTTCTTCTCTCAACTTCAGGTCAGACCATCGCTTTCGTAACTGATCTTTTGTGCGATCAATGCCATGGCGTTTGCGTAAAACACGTTGCACCCTCTCCAATATTGCATCTTTGCGTATATTCATGTTGGTATATACTTGCTCACGACAATTGTAATCCTTCTTTTGCAGTATATTCACCATGTCTACCATTTCTTCTTTAACCTTCTTCTGACTGGTTTAATTGGCTGACTTCCCTCCATCTCCACCTCCACAATCTCCTCCCTTTGCTCTATCTGTGGCCCTGCACCTGGAGAATCTGCCATGTGCTCCTCAGCCATGATGTCTGCAACCGTGCACTGTCTTACAGAAGAGGCGTGGCCTGTAGATGATCTATCACATGTGATTTTACGAACGCCTATGGGGTTTGTGACGTAAGAAGGAATATTTGTTCGATAGCAGAGAATTCAAACATATCTATCTGGGGAATCATTGTTGATCATTAAATAAGAGGCATGGCCTGTACATGAACCATCGGTCTGTGACCTAAGAAAGTAAATTAATGTAAGGACCCTGTTGATCATTTAACCACTTGAGCCCTGGACCAATATGCCGCTAAATGCCCAGAGGCGTTTTTACAATTCGGCACTGCGTCGCTTTAACAGACAATTGCGCGGTCATGCGACGTGGCTCCCAAACTAAATCTGCGTCCTTTTCTTCCCACAATATAATTTTTTTTATGATATTTGATTGCCTCTGCGATTTTTATTTATAGAGCGACATTTTTTGAAAAAAACAATGGCCCAGATTCACAGAGCGATTACGCCTGTCTAACTGGTGTTAGACAGGAGTAATTTCAAATTTTGCGCGCCGTATCACTAGTTTGAATCCTCAAACCATGATACGGCGGCGTTGGGCTTCGATCTGACAGGCTTACGTCTTCGTACGCCTTCGGATCTACACTGCGATCTTTTTGCGGCCGCTGGGTGGAGTTTGCGTCGTTTTCAGCGTCGGGGTATGCAAATGAGCTTTTTACGGAGATCCACGAAGTTACGAGCGTCGTTCGCAATCGTGTACGTCATTTTTTCACTACGTAAAGTTAAACCAGCTTTTAGCTGGTCTAACATTACGCGGCCCATGTTAAGTATGGCCGTCGTTCCCGCGTCGACTTTCAATTTATTTTTTATTTTTTGCGTAAGTCGTCCGGGAATAGGAATGTCCGTAAACGACGCTACTCAAAAAAAAATTACGTAACGACGTGATTTCGCGCAATGCACGACGGGAAATTTCTGAACGAAGCATGCGCAGTTCGATCTCCGCGGTGACGCGCTTAATTTAAATGCCTCACGCCCCCTATTCGCGTATTTTGATTCCGCCGGGAGAAATACACTACGCCGCTGTACCTTACGGGCCAAAATCTCTCTGAATTCCTCCTAGAGCCAGGTAAAGTACGGCGGCATAGAGTATCTCTGATACTCTGCGGAAATCTAATTCTTTCTGAATCTGGCCCAATATTTTTTACTTTTTGTTATAAGATAAATCAAATAAACTAATTTTTAGTTGAACATTTAGCCCAAAATGTATTCAGCCATGTGTCTTTAATAAAAAAAAATCGCATTAAAAAAAATTAGCTACCTAGTGGCAACAGCGACACTAATACAGCGATCAGAAAAATGATCGCTTAGTGACACTGGTAATAGGGGGTGAAAGGGTTAACTAGGGCGGTGATCAAGGGGTTAAAACTTTATTAGGGGGGGTACGGGGCTACCCTGGACCTAACACTAACTGCCTGTCACACTAACTGTCACACTGACACTAAATGCAGTGATCAGTAAATATATGATCACTGCAATCAGTGACACTGTGACAGGGGGTGGGGGGTGATCGCAAGGGGTTAAATGTGCCTATGTGTACTGGTGTCAGTGCAGTGCTAGGTGCGACTTACTATGAGTGTTCTCTCCTCTCAGCGTTTTTAACTTTTGATTGATGTATTTTAATAAATTGATAAATTAATTGATGCATTTATATATATATATATATATATATATATATATATATATATATATATATTGTGACAGGAAGTCAGGTAAATCTGTGGGTGTTGTGACAGACGGGAGATGCATTTCTGCCTTGTTTAGACAATACACCAATTACTGCCAGGTGTCGGCTACAGAGGTAGCCAGAAAGGTTTAGGGTGTTGGAAAACTTCAGCTGTTCAGTATGAGGCAATTAAGGCCTCTATAAATCATCCAGAAGATGACTACTGATTGCTGCATCCTGAGGCTTTTTGAGTTAAGTTTAGCAGTGAGAAACACTTCTGAGGGGGTGAGGTGGTTGTTGATTTTTCTGTGTGATAAAAATCAAAAAGACTATTGTTTCTCTGCTGTATGACCAGCAGTGTCTGCCCAGCAGTAGGCTGTGCCAGACTCCATAGATAGGTTCCTGTGTGGTGAAGGTAGACGCCCCAAGTGGCCAGGGTTTATTTAATGTTTTGTTTTGTTTATGCTGTTTGGATGCTTGCACTTGTTTCCAGCAATATGGAAGAATAAACCAAACTCTTTGTTTTCAACCGTCTTCAGCTGCCTCTCTGTATAGTTCAGTGTGTAGTGAACCCATCCAGGGGGTCACACCCCCCGCTACCGAGCTAACCCCTTACACATGGTGGAGAATGCGGGCAGTTAAAGTAAACCCAAAATGGAGGAGATACTGAAACCGCTGGCTATAGCAAATGAAAATCAACAGCATACAAATGCAGGTTTGCAGCGGAGCCTTGCAGATCAACAACAGGCTCACACATCTCAACAACAGGCTCACCAAGAGAGCCTTGCAGCTCACCAAGAGAGCATGGCAGCTCAACAACAGGTTTACCAAGAGAGCATTGCAGCTCAACAACAGGCTCACCAAGAGAGCCTTGCAGCTCACCGAGAGAGCATTGCAGGCTTGGAACAGAGACACCAGCAGCAAATGGAGGCCATCGTGAAACGGCTTCAGAGACAGCAGACTGAGGCTGGGAATCAGGCCAGTAACATACCGACTTTTCGGGTAAGACACTTATTGCCAAAGATGACTGCAGATGATGACCCTGAGGTGTTTCTGACCACGTTTGAGAAAACAGCAGAAAAAGAGAGTTGGCCAGAAACTCTGTCAGCACCAAAAATTTTGAAAGGTGTAGTCATGGACGAATTTCTTAGGTCTCTTCCTAACACCCTGCAGAAATGGGTGAACCATGGTGGTCCGGAAACCGCAGAAAAACTTGTAGACCTGGTCGAAAGGTACCTAACAACAGAGAATTTGTCCTTTGTCCTATCAGAGACGCACAGACTTTCCACCCCAAGACCAGACCCTCCCCACCTATAGGTAAGACTGCATCAAGGTATGGGGGTGGAGAGAGGGACCAAAAAGCAACTAGAGGTATTATCGGGACTACTGCTAATGTTTGGCGAGAGTGGCCTGGAAGACCCATCCCACAGGAGAGGACCAGAAGATTGCTGCTGCATGTCCCTCTTCCCGGCAACGGTAACAAATCAGTTTGCCCAGCGGGTGATGAACCCATGCAGTGTGACTTTCTGACAGAGAGATGACAGTCCCTTTTTGCAACCACATGCACTGCAGTAAAGGGAAATGAGAAACCTTTATGTAGAATATGCTTAGATGGTAAAGATGTTATGGTATTGTTGGATTCAGGTAGCCTGGTCACCTTAGTGAAAAGTGATCTAGTGGTGGGAAAAACCTTACATCCTAGGAAAATGGCTGTAGTTTGTGTACATGGGGACACTCGAGAATATCCGGTGACTACGGTTTCCTTTAAAACCTTCCTCGGTAATTTGTGTCACCAGGTGGGTTTAGTTCCCAAACTGCCACATGACGCCATTGTGGGAAGCGATTTCCCAAAGTTCTGGAGAACTCTGGGACTGCCCAGATTCCCCAGTAGGTGGTTCTTCTGAGCCTGAAACATCTACTCCAGAAACCTCTAAGGCCACGTACACACGATCAAACATGTCCGCTGAAACTGGTCCGCAGACCAGTTTCAGCGGACAGATTCGATCGTGTGTACGGCCTAGCAGACAGGTTTCCAGCGGACAAAAGTTTTAAAACATGCTTTAAAACTTGTCCGTCGGACATGTCCGCTGGTTAGTACGACTAAAAGCATTTTATTTCCTGGTTTGGTGACGTGGCGGCGTCAACGTCACCGCCATGTCACCACGTTCTCTGTCCGAGGGGATTTTCATCCGATGGTGTGTACACACCGCCGGACCAAAATCCTGCAGGAGACATGTCCGATGAAAACGGTCCGCGGACCGTTTTTTTTTTTTATAAATTCTTTATTTTTGAAAATCTTTCATACAGATAACTGAGCACACTTTAAACAGTATCATTTATACAATATCATTATTATCCTATACTGCATCTTCTTACCAAACAGCTCTACCACTTTTATTATTAGTAACCTGGGACCCCCCCTGGTTACCTGACCTCCCAGTAGAAAACTTGCCTCCAACATTTAGGACAAGTAAAAAAATAAAATAAAAGAAAACAAGCTCCTCGCGCTCTTATGGATTCCATTCCCTAAACTCCCTATATGGTGACCATATCTCCCAGTATTTTTCTTCTTGTTCTCTCAGTATCATCGTTAAGTTTTCCATCTGCTGGATTTCCGCTATTCTCCCCATCCATTGCATTTTTGTTGGGGCTACTGTACTTTTCCAAAGGGATGGTATACACGCTTTTGCTGCGGTAAGTAAATGCCTCAATAAGGAGTTTTTATAGTTTTCATTAGATAGCGGAATATTATGCAGTAGGAAAACTGACGGTTTTTCCTCAAGAGACACATCTGTAATTTCTTTGATTGTTTCCGACACCATTTTCCAGAATTCTCTCGGTCCGGGACATTGCCAGAATATGTGCAGTATAGTGCCTTCCGCATTATGACAGCGGCAGCATTGATTAGACACATGGGGGAATATCCGATTCAGTACTGTTGGGGTTCTCTACCACCTGGTTAGGATTTTGTATCCTCCTTCCTGATATTTAGTTGCCATTGATGATTTGTGCGTAAATAACAGGATTTTCTTTTTCTGCATTTCCGTGAAGGTGACTCCCAAGTCCCTCTCCCAGGCTTGTACAAAGGCCAACTCTTGTGGGGCTTCCAATTCTACCAACAGCGCATACATAACTGATTAACTGGCTCCCCTTTTAAACAAATCTGTTCAAATCTAGAAAGTGTACAAATTCCTAATTTAAATTGTGTGAGTGACCTTAGAAACGCATTGAGTTGTATTCGCCTGAAGGGATCTAGTGTTTCCAGAAATTCCTTTTCAATCTCCCCTCTGTTCATTACATAGTTATTTCTCATGAAATGAACAATCCTACTCCTTCCTTGCCGCCTTAGTTCCTTAAAGCGTTGGTCCACCAAATCTGGTTCAAAACTTGGGGTCCCCAGTACTGGTAACATGGGGCTCGGACACATCGACATCCTGGTTTTCTTAAATGATTTTTTAATGATTTGGATTGTGGCCCCCACAGTGGGATGTCTTTTCACCTCCTGAGGGATCACATCTTCTGCGATCCATATTATTCCTTCCAGGGGTATGATAGTTATAGATTGTTCTAATTGTATCCAAGGTTTTTCCTTCTGTGCTGAGCACCAATCAAAAACTTGTGTCAGATGTGATGCTACATAGTAATTTACCGGGTCCGGGAGACCAACCCCTCCTCTTTCTTTTGGTAGCGACAGCACCGCTCTACGTACCCTCAGGGATTTCCCTGCCCAAATAAATTTCATAAACCTCGATCTGAGATCTATTAGAAATCCTGCAGGTAACCTAATAGGCAGGGTCTGGAAAAGGTATAAGAGTCTGGGCATTACATTCATTTCAATAATATTTATCCTCCCAAACCAAGTGAATGCTTCCTTATCCCACCTCAGAAAATCCCATTTTATCTGTCGGATCAATGGGGCAAAATTAAGTTCAAAGACTTGATTCAGTTTATTTGGTATTTTGGTCCCTAAATAACAGATATGTGAATCAGTCCATCTAAACTCAAAATTCTCGGACAACTGTTGTTTCATTTTCCCATTCATTTCTACTCCCATTGCCTTGGATTTACTGTAGTTTACCTTGAAGTTGGATACCTCTCCATATTTCCGTAACTCCTGTAACAATACTGGTATAGATAGCACTGGTGACCTTATAAAGAACAAGAAGTCATCCGCATAAGCGGCGACTTTGTGTTCTCTACCTTTTGATAGGATACCTTTGACATCTGCATTGGCCCTAATTGTCCTCAGAAAAGGTTCAACAGTTAAAATAAATATGATAGGTGAAAGTGGACATCCCTGCCTTGTTCCATTGCCAATTGTAAATGATTTAGACATCCGATCATTCACCTTAACACTTGCTTTTGGGCAAGAGTATAGGCTTGTGATCCAGTTCATCATCCCTTTTTCCCGCGGACCGTTTTCATTGGACATGTCTCCTCTAGTTTACGGGGCCTTACTGTGAGGATTCTCCTGAGTTTCCATTCTCAGTCTTAGCAGGGGAAACACCAGTCCCTAGGGAGGAGCCTGCTACCTCAGAAGAGGAACAGCGGCCGATAGGGTTTGATGACCTGGAGGTGCACAGAGAAAATGTTATCACTAAGCAATTGAGGGACCCCACATTTCTAAGAGCCCCGGGAGAATGTAGTAAAGATAGATGGGGAGTTGGTTAACCCTGATAAGAGGGTTGCCCTCCCTTACTTCATTATTGAAAAGGACTTTTTATATCGAGTGTCACAGAGGATAGAGGACACCATTGAGCAACTGGTAGTGCCTAAACCGTACCGCAAGATGGTTTTGGAACTGGCCCATGGGCACATTCTTGGGGGACATTTGGGAGCAGAAAAAACCTGGGAGAGGAACACCCAGAGGTTTTATTGGCCTGGGATCACTAAGGAAGTGGAATTGTATTGCTCTTCCTGTCCAGTGTGCCAGATTACTGCACCCATGCCACATTTCCGCAGTCCGTTGGTACCCCTGCCCATTATCGAGGTCCCTTTTGAGAGGATCGCCATGGACTTGGTTGGCCCCTTACTGAAGTCCACTAGAGGGCACCAGCACATCTTGGTAATAATGGACTATGCCACCCGTTACCCAGAAGCGATTCCTCTCTGAAACACCTCTGCTAAAATTGCCAAAGAGTTATTTCAGGTTTTCAGCCTTGTTAGTCTTTCTAAGGAAGTCCTAACTGACCAGGGCACCCCGTTTATGTCTAGGGTGACCAAAGAACGCTGTAAACTCCTGAAAGTGACCCAA
This sequence comes from Rana kukunoris, assembly GCA_029574335.1. Classification (NCBI taxonomy): domain Eukaryota; kingdom Metazoa; phylum Chordata; class Amphibia; order Anura; family Ranidae; genus Rana; species Rana kukunoris. The sequence continues at coordinate 294,164,738 of CM056051.1, read as the reverse complement.
TTACGTACATCAGTATATCACTCTCAAACAGACGGGTTAGTGGAAAGGTTTAATAAAACTTTAAAACAAATGTTGAGGAAGGTGGTGGATAAGGACGGAAAGAATTGGGATTATCTGCTCCCTTATCTGATGTTTGCCATAAGAGAGGTTCCCCAATCGTCCACAGGGTTCTCTCCGTTTGAGCTACTGTATGGGAGGCAACCCCGGGGTCTACTGGACATTGCCAGGGAAACATGGGAGAGTGAGAGTTCCCCTCATCGAAGTGTGATTGAACATGTGGCACAAATGCAAGAAAAAATTGCCCAAGTGTTGCCAATTGTGAAGGAACATTTAACCCAAGCCCAATTGGCTCAACAAAGGATTTACAATCGTGGGGTCCAGGTCCGTTCTTTTGCGCCTGGTGATAGGGTGTTGGTCCTCACGGTCGAAAGTAAATTCCTAGCCAAATGGCAGGGTCCCTATGAAGTGTTAGAGAAATGGGGGTGGTGAATTATAAAATTAGCCAACCGGGAAGATAAAAACCTTAGCAGCTCTATCACGTGAACTTGTTGAAACCATGGAAGGATAGAGAGTCAGATTTTCTGCTCCATTTAACTAGTGTTGCTCACGAATATTCGCATTGCGAATATTCGCTACGATTATTGCATATTCGAGTATTCGCGAATAACACGAATATCGCGGCGAATATTCGCTATTTCGAATATTCGAATTTTTTCAATTTTTTTTTTAGAACAGATCACATCCTAGAGATCCCCATCGACGTCTAAAAGCATTGCTGGTATGATTAGAGACCTTGGGCCGAGTAGCTGCAGCGCTCATTTTATATTGCCGAAAAATCGCAATGCGATTATTCGGCAATAGCGATATTGCGCGATTATTTTATATTGTAATATATCACGAATATTCTGAGCCAATCAGAGTGCTCCATTCCGCATTTCTCGAAATTTCGCAATTATTTTGTATTGTAATATATCACGAATATTCTGAGCCAATCAGAGTGCTCCATTCCGCATTTCTCGAATATTCGCAATTATTTTATATTGTAATATATCACGAATATTCTGAGCCAATCAGAGTGCTCCATTCCGCATTTCTCGAATATTCGCAATTATTTTATATTGTAATATATCACAAATATTCTGAGCCAATCAGAGTGCTCCATTCCGCATTTCTCGAATATTCGCAATTATTTTATATTGTAATATATCACGAATATTCTGAGCCAATCAGAGTGCTCCTTCCGCATTTCTCGAATATTCGCAATTATTGTGTATTGTAATATATCACAAATATTCTGAGCCAATCAGAGTGCTCCTTCCGCATTTGCCGAATATTCGCAATTATTGTGTATTGTAATATATCACGAATATTCTGAGCCAATCAGAGTGCTCCTTCCGCATTTCTCGAATATTCGCAATTATTTTATATTGTAATATATCACGAATATTCTGAGCCAATCAGAGTGCTCCATTCCGCATTTCTCGAAATTTCGCATTCGCAATAGCGAAAATTCGCAATAATTTAATTTCCAAAAAATATCACGAATATTCGTATTTAGCGAATATATCTCGAATATTCGACTATATATTCGAGATATATCGCGAAATCGAATATGGCATATTCTGCTCAACACTACATTTAACCTGGCTGTCCCTGAAGTTGGGATAGAGAAGACTCTGTCCAAAACTCAGCAACAGCAAGTTAAAGAATTTATGATAGGGAGACGTTTTCAGACCTGCCAGGTTGGGTCTCCGGAGTTGAACATGAGATTATCTTTTTTTTTTTTTTTTCACAATCAAGATTTATTTGTAAGATTAAACAAAGTATACAAGTGACATATCAGTTACAGAATATTTGTAGATGCAGAGAAAAAAAAGGGAACAAACAACATATGTCAGAGCGTAATAACATGTGGCATGAGTCAGAATAGCAAATTCCAGTTAATGCACATTGAAAATATAACAACTGTAATCCGATTACATGAAAAGGGAAGGAGTAAGGGGGGAAGGAAGGGAACAGGTTAGGGACTAATGGGGGTGAAAAGATAAAAGGAAGCAGGGATGGGGAGAGGGAGGCACAAAGTATTTGCGTCTAGTCAGAAATAAGGCACAGCATGCGATATACAAAGAAAAACCCATACATTGCTGTAAGTACAAGGGAGCTCAACAATCGTCTAACATAAATCGAATAAAGCAAATTTGGGTGTAGGGAAAATTCAATGACACATCGTAAGATATTCAGCAGAGTATCTAAACAGAAACCACGGCTGCCACACGTTATTGAAGGAGGTGCTATTTTCAGTTTTCATTGCAGAAATTTCCTCCATTTTAAAAATGTAATCAACCCTGTCTAACCAGTCCCTAACACTCGGAGTCCGAGCTGACTTCCAGTGCAGAGGTATAAGAGTTTTGGCAGCGTTTAATAGGTGTCTGGTGAGAGTCTTTTTGTATGTGTTGATCGAGAGGCGGTTGATATGAAGCAGACAGGCAGCAGCATCAAGTGTTATAGTCATTTCTGTGATACGACCAATCCACTCAGTCACATTTCACCAGAATTTGGAAATAGGGGGGCATTCCCACCAGATATGCAGGAAAGATCCTACAGCTGATCCACAGCGCCAGCACGTGTCTGAAGTCGTGGGGAACCACTTCCTGGCCCTCTGTGGTGTAATATACCATTGGGTGAGTATTTTGTATGAGATTTCCTGGTATCTGGTGCTGAGGGAGCATTTGTGTGCCAGTATGCAGGCCTTTTCCCACTGTACATCCTCTATTTGGAATCCCAGGTCCCTTTCCCACCTCAATTTGTGTTTGTTAAGGTCTGCATCCGATTGCTGTACTAGCCACGAGTAAGCCAAGGAGGTAGTATGTGGGACTGGGGTTCTCTTATGACATAGCGTTTCAATGGGTGATAGTGGCCGACAGAAAGAGGAGAGGGATTTAGAATTCACCAAAAAGTCTCTCAACTGGAGGTAGAACCAGAAACCAGGGAATGTTTCGCCATATTCTGTTTGCATATCACTGTAAGATTTCACTCTGGACCCAGAAAGGCAGTTAAAGGCCAGAAGGTCCGGAATCTTCTTTCCCTGCAGTCCTGGGCAGAAGTCCGGGTTGTCAAAAATTGGTGTGAGTGGGCCGGTCTATCGATGCCAGGGAATACTTTATTGCAATTTTGTGCCATATTTTGAGTGTGCTCGCTATCAGAGGGTTCTTAAGCAGTCTGGTTGTTTTTGAGTGTCGGGACCAAGGAAAGAACAGAAGCTGGTGGGGGGCTAACTGCTGCTCTAAATTAACCCAATCTTTTCCCCCGCTATGGCAGTGCCAGTCCATCAATCTGGTGATGTGGGCGGCTTGATGGTATTTTTTATAGTCTGGTAAACCTATTCCCCCGTGGTCAACATGAGAAAAGGGAAATGGGTACCTGAGGACCCTGGGATTATAAGTCGGTGTACTAAGACAACGGTTAAAATGGTAGAAAAGTTTTTATTGATACTGTGATGGTTTGGATCTGTCTTGCCTGATGGATGGCTGGTTTTCGCCATATTTTGGAGAGACAGACACATTGATTACACAGCTGTGTGTTCAGCTTTTTAGTGCTGGCCTGGCTCTGGCTCAGGGCCCCACCCACAGACAGGAAGTCTGGTCCCTGGGAGCCAGGTGAGCTCCCAACTCTCTGAAAGGAGTCAGAGAGAGCCTGCATGGATTGCAGCTAGTGTGTGCAGATCTGCAGGTTGCAGATGCCGCTTTATGTTTGAGCAGCAAGTCGCTGACTAGGAGAAAAGCAAGGATTGAGCTTATCTCTGGGAACCGCTGTGTGTTCTGAGGAACAGAACATGGGCTTAGGCTAGAGGCCTGAAGCCGTCGGATGCCAGGATTGAAAGCCAGGAGGCTAAGCTCTTTAGTTTATACAATGCAGTAATGGTGGAAACCCCCTGCAAGGGATGCTATTGCATATGTGAACCTTTTGTGAGTTTTTAAATAAAAGTGGGCTACCAAGCCCTTAAAAACGCACCTGCCACTGGAGTTTGATTCCCCAAACCTTACAATACACAGAAAAATTATACATATAAATAGAGAACCATCTGAAGTTTTTTTTTTTAAATCAGAAAAAGTTTATTGTAAACAAAGAAAAAGTACATAGACATACACAAACAGGTCGTGATTTAGATTTTTGCATTGGCAGGTGCAGACATTCAGCAGAGCCTTACATCAATTCAATAACTAATCCTGCAACGATCATCAGTATAAGTACAATCAATTAGTGAAGTGCAAATAAAGCAAACATGAGGATAGGAGTACCAATGCATACGATACTGCATAATAAGGAGTGTATCCAAGTTGACAGAACCTGAGTGCGTTCACTGTAGCCTAACACGACCACAGGAGGGGAGAAAAAGGAAGAAATAAAAAGGGAAGGAGAAAGAAAAGAAAAGAGAAAAAAGAAAAACAAACAAAGAATGAAGAAGGAAAGATCTTTCAGAGTTAAAGTGAGAACAGTAACTGAAGGCTGTAACACAGTCATGGCTCTCCTACATATTCTCAATCGCCAGCTACCACTTAGAACTTTGTGCAGCACATCACCTCCACTAGTTTGTCCACACCTCTCATACTATCACATAGCCCAAACCTGTTCCATCCCTGCCACGGATAGGTTAGCCTAGCAACAGTCTATCCCTCACCAGCTGAAGGGGGCCCAATCCCGGGACATCTAACCAGGGTTGCCACATTGAGTAAAATTTTCGTAGGACATTGCGAGTTTCTCACGAATTAGAATGCTATTAATGCGCTTTACCCACTGCCCACCCGCTGGTACCCTCGGAGTAATCCAGTGCCGCGCAATTTCTTTGCGAGCGATGTAAAGTAGACGTAGCACAGCAACATGCCCGTTGGGCGACAGCTCGGGCAACTCCAGGGCACCAAGCAGGCACACAACTGGGTCCCGCAAGGTTGGTATCTGAAACACCATAGAGATAGTGTCAAGTACATACTTCCAGTAACGAAAAAGTTTGGGACACTTCCACATCATGTGTAGTAGATCACCGGTATGTGCTTCACATTTCGGACACAAAGGCGAATCCCTGATGCCCCATTTATGTAATCTGGCTGGGGTTCTATACACCCTATGCAAGAGGTACAAATGAGATAGCCTCTGTGAAGCAGAGACCGAGACCTGGGGAGCAGACGTCAGGCAAAGATCCCATACGTCTCCATCTATAGGCCCCAAGTCTCGCTCCCATCCCTTCCTACAGGGAAGTCCACCTGCGTCGTGGGTCAAATTGAGGAGCCTGGTATATATCCGAGATATCATTCCCGTCTTCTCACTTGTCAAGAGGACATCCCTCGTCAGGGGGTGTACCGTCTGGACAAATGGAGACAGTCTGCTTTCCCCCTGCACAGCATGACGCAGTTGTAGGTATTGGTAGAATTGAGAATTTAGTAAATGAAATTCCTCTTTCAAATGTTCAAAAGATTTAAGTTCAGCTCCAGTAAATAGTTGGATGATATAATGGAGTCCCGCCCCCTCCCATAGACTGAACCCTTGGAGCTTGAACAGTTCCTTATAATATTTGTTCCCCCATATTGGGGTGAACTGGCAGACCGCTCTGATCTTAAAGAGGGACCTTACGTATTCCCATAATTTATTCAATAGTTTAATAGTGGGGAGAGTGTTTGGAAATTGCGTGAGACCTGCATCAAGGTATGCCAGCACCGGAATATTAGAGTTCCCCGGGACTATGAGGGACCTAATAGTGTCAGAGTTATCCACCTCCCCCCAATTACCCAGGTGTTGGAGTTGTGAAGCCACATAGTAGTTTCTGGCATTGGGTACCGCCATACCACCCTGGTCCCTTGCGAGTTGCAAAGTGCGCAGGCTGATACGTGCCGGTTTGTTGTTCCAAATTAGTTCCCTGAATTGAGCATCAATTCGGGAAAACCATTTATGTGTTATCCAGACTGGGGCGTTGTGAAAGACATAGAGGAGTTGAGGGGCCCATACCATTTTTATAAGATTAACTCTGCCCGTAACAGAGAGTGGTAGTTTCTGCCAGGCAGAGCACTTCAGCCGAAACCTCTGAAGCAAAGGTGACAAATTTTTATCCAGATAATGAGTAGGATCCGGTGTAACCTGCACTCCTAAATACTTAAATTCATTGACTACAGCAATGGCTCTCGCGCAGGCAGGCAATGGGCCCGGGAGAGGATCTAGGGGCATAAGTACTGATTTGTTCCAGTTAATGCTGAAACCCGACAGCTGCCCGAAGGCAGCTATCAGGCTCATCACATTTTGCAGGGATCCGACAGTGTCACCCAGGTATATGAGAGTATCATCCGCATACAGGGAGACAACATCCTCTCTGGGGCCCCTACAGAATCCTACTATATCTTGTGATTCCCTAACATGGATAGCCAGAGGCTCTAAGGCCATGGCAAACAGCAGGGTGAAAGAGGACACCCCTGGCGGGTGCCTCTAGCCAGGCTAAAGAAGTCCGAGACCCCCCCATTAATGCGTATTCTCGCCGTTGGGGCACTATATAATAACTGGACCCATCTTAGGAATGAGGGACCCACTCCAAATTTAGTCAATACTTCCCATAGATATGGCCATTCCACACTATCGAATGCCTTAGCGGCATCCAATGACAGTATCGCCCTGTTGCCCATGTTGTCTGTGGGGATTTGCAGGTTCAGGAAGAGTCTGCGTAAATTTTGGGACGTGGACCTAGTTGGAATAAACCCGGATTGGTCTCCATGAATCACTTTTTGTATACAGTTGGCCAACCGATTCGCCAGTATCCTAGCCAGCAGTTTAACATCACAAGTGAGTAGCGATATTGGTCTATAGGAATCCGGAGACAAAGCGTCTTTGCCGGGTTTCAACAGTACCACTATAATGGCTTCATTCATGGAAGAAGGAAGAAAACCCTTCTCGAATGCGTGGTTATACACTTTAAGTAAATTGGGAAGAAGTATAGACGAATATCGCTTGTACACCTCAGATGGTAGACCATCAGCACCCGGGGCTCGACTATTTTTAGCATGAGACAGAGCCTCCAATAACTCCTCCTCAGTTAGAGGGGCATTAAGTTGAGCCACATCTGATGCGGCCAAACAAGGTAGGGGGTATTTATCCAGGAAGGAGCAAATGTCACTCCTGGAGGGCCTAACCTTGGACGAGTAAACATCCTGAAAGAAGAGTTTAAAAGTCTCCGTGATGTCACCAGTGGAATAGCATGGAGTACCGTTGGCATCCAATATAGATACAATGTGAGAGGATGATTGTTGTGACCTAGCCAGCAATGCTAGCATATGCCCTGTGTTCTCACCCTCCTCAAAGTGATTTTGTTGCAAGAAAAAACGTTTATTCTCAGCAAGTTGCAGTGACAGATCTCTCAACATAGACTGAGCAGCCAACCATGAGCGTTTTGTCTCATCTGTGGGATCTGCAACATATTTTGCCTCAGAGGCTCCTGCCTCCTTCAGGACTGACAACTCCCATTCTTTAGTAGAGGTTTTAATCTGGGAGATTATTCTGATAAACTGTCCTCTCATGAAAGCTTTGGCTGACTCCCAAACTACATCCAGCCCTGCAGAACCTAGATTATGTCTAAAAAAGGTGTTAAGAAGATCTGGCATAGGGTCTGGATCAGGGATTAGCGAGAGCCAGAAAGGGTTAAGCTTCCAAAGGGTATTGCCCCTACTCATCCCAAAGCGGACATCTATCGTTAGGGGGGAATGATCAGATACCTGCCGGGGATAGTATTGGGAGGAATCCAACATTGGTAGAAGTAATTCATTTCCCAGCCCCAGGTCTATTCTGGACAGTCCTCCCAAAGAAGCAGACTGACATGAGTATACCTTGGCCTCTGGATTACGTACCCTCCAGACATCTATCAGGCCCATTTCTGACAGCAGACGGGCAAACGGGGTAGGCCCAGTCCTTCTCAGTGGTTCACTCCTCCCACGTACAGACAATCTATCTTTGGCCTGGTCTAGGCAATTATTGAAATCACCAATCACCAGAACCGGGACACCCGGGAAGCGGACAACAAAGTCAGTTAGTAGTCTCAGGATGGTAGTAGAAAATGGAGGGGGGACATACATCCCTGCAATAATACATTTGGTCCCGTAGAGGGAACAGAAAACAAAAACATATCGACCATCAGGGTCTAGTACGACCTCTATCATCGAGAACTGTACCCCCCGCTTGATCAGGAGACTCACCCCTCTCGAGTACACTGAGAAAGTAGAGTGATACTGGTGGCTGAACTGTCGCACAGCAAATTGAGGCATGGAGGACGGGGAGAAGTGAGTCTCCTGTAGACAGACAACATCAGCAGTTACCCTCTTAATTGTGCGGAGCACAGCCAATCGTTTGACAGGGTTACCTAGCCCCCTAATATTCCAGGACAAAATTCTAGTTATCTTAGACATGACAGTGCACACATTAACACATTAAGGATGTTTCCGGCTTGCCCAGATCGCCCTGAGGCGGGGCAGTAAAGAGCACTAAAATATGTAGGCATCAATAAAGCAGTAAATAAATCGGGAGGACGGTAAATAAAAGAGTGAAAGTCATGTAGCAATGGTGGAAGTCCCAGCAGGACATGTCTAATAAGTGGAGTAGTCACGATGGGGACCGTGGTCCCCTGGAGCAGGTGGGGTAGCGGTGGCGAATGTCCCATGTAAGAGCCTTCCAAAAAGGGAGATATCAGTAGAAATAGAAACAAAAATAAAATAAAAAATAACAGGAAATAACGGGCCAACATGGCCAAACTTGAATGCACCATGGCAAAGAGAGGCCTGTACCAGGCCAACATGGGGGCTGCAGTGGAAGCGCACGAAAGCGTCCAATCTTCTCAACAGCTGAAACAGGTAGCTCAGACAATGAGCAAAGAAGGGGTAAAACATCAGCAACTCTTCCGCCTTGACGACCAGGTATGGGCATCAGTAAGAATCAGGTTGTACATCACTCATCTTGCTGAGCACGGCGCCTAGTGCGGTTGTCCCTGATCGATCTTTCTTCTCTATCCAACCACTGTGCAGCCGCATATGGTAGATCAAAAAAGTGGACAGAGCCCAGGGCCTCCACTCTGTCGGGAGGGGTACAGCATAGCATATTTTACATCTAGGTCTCTGAGGCGACGTTTGACATCAAGGAATTTAGCACGATGCTTTTGCAGTTCAGCAGAGAAATCAGGAAAAAAGGAGATCTTAGCATTATCAACTCTCATAACTGCAGGTTTGACTCTGGCATTATGTAGTATAGCATCTCTATCTTTATAATGGAGCAGTTTGAATAGGAAGGGTCTGGGAGGGCCTCCAGGAGAAGGAGGCCTAGCTGGGACTCTGTGAGCCCTCTCCACGGAAAACAATGGGGTGAACACTTCTTTGCCAAACGCAGTTATCAGCCAGTTTTCAATAAATTCAACAGGATTCTTTCCTTCAGCCCTCTCAGGTAGTCCCACTAATCTCACATTATTCCTTCTCATCCTATTCTCCAATTCTTCCAAACGAGATGAATGCTGTGTAAGTAGGTGGTTGTTATATGTAAGGTCCCTCTGCATGGGAGCCATATCATCTTCAATGGAGCTCACTCTCCCCTCCACCGCAGAGGTCCTTTCCCTTAGCTTTTGTGCATCCTGTCTCAGGAAAGTTATTTCTGCTTTGACTCCTTTAATATCAGTGGCCAGGGCAGCAATGGAGGTGTTACAGGAGGTTATGGCCATGAATATGTCTCTTAATGAGGGTTCACCATCAGAGATAGGACTGGTGGAGGCCTGCGGCCTAACGGGGGTGTCATCAGGAGTACTCACTGCGTTCCAAAGGAACCCTGATCCGCATCCATCTTCCAGGGGGACAGTGTCATGCGCATCCGAGGAGCCACCCGATGATCTCCCCTGCAGTCCTGGGTTAGTGCTAGGGTCTGGAACAAGCACCCTGGAGAACAGTCTTTCCGCCCCCTCCTTGTGCCTCTCCTTTGGCGTGCGTTGGGCCTGGGCGCCATTTTGGCCTGGCATGCTGTCTCCGGAGCGGGCCGCGTGTGGCGGATTAGACGCGGGCATCCTTCGTGGATCGGGACTCAGACGGCACCGGGACACTCCGGGGACCTTACAGCAGCGATCAGGCCGTTGTAGTAGGTGAGCCGGGTAGTGTAGCAGGATCAGTTCAGGAGATTCGGCGGAGAGGAGCTGAAGATGCGTCCGGCTACATCCGCTGCCTGGCCACGCCCCCCTGAACCATCTGAAGTCTTGAAAAGAATCGAACTTCAACAATGTGAGAAAAAAAGTTCCATGTAGTTATAACTTGCTCGACATGTTTCGCTCACATATGAGCTTTTTCAAGAGCTTTTATAGACAACTACACAGTATCTAGAAAAGATAAACATAAATACAGATGGTCAATGAAATAAGATATGGGTATAAATACCAAGTATCTTCTTTTGAAGAAATTGCATGTAGATATGCCACATAGCATATTTAACAGTATTGGATGAGTATATAAGGTTTGACAATAGGAACATTTTACTAAAAATAACAGATTTCAAAATAAATCCTGTTGGTACAGTAGAACGGGCACGGGGGACTTACCTCAACATGCATAAAAATAGATTTACAATCGCCTCAAATGATGAGGGCAGAGCCACACAGATTATATCCCCAGTGATGCATCATGCTGTCCACGAACCATACACTAAAGAAAAGCCAATAGTGATCAATAAATAATAAAATAATGGGATTTTGAGACATCGATCAAAACTACATTAGGGATATAGTGATATCTAAGGATCCTGTACCTTAAAAAGATAGGTGAGTGAGTTCGGGTAGATACACTTGAAGATGCAATCCTAGAAACTTCAGGATGATTGCAGGATGGATCAAAGAAAGGGTTAACCTTTCAGTTCCCAATAGTTGTTCAAGTAAGCAAGGGGTCAAGGGGAAGTAGTAACAACTCTGTTGTAAACATAAGGAATAAATAGAAAGGGGATATCCCATGTCAGTACATGTACTGGAATACACATGGAGTAAAACATTACACAATGAAGGTCACTATCAAAAAGGAAGAAGATCGGTGCTTACCTATGGATCGTTTCAAGGAGAGGAGATATCTGGTGGGGTATGGGTGTACTGCTAGGCAATGTGCCTCTGGCAGCTTCCCAGGAGATTGTGCCTGTCATTGCAGCTTTACGGCGGGGCTTTAAATAGAGCGATGCGGCTGACGTCAGCAACAAAGTGGCCGCAGCATGGACATGTGACTCACCGCGTCATCAAGCATCGCCAGAGACACGCTCAAAGTGTATCTAAGGGGCAGCTTGCGGACGATGCACGCGCACGGAGCGGTGCTCGGTCTGTTGAGTCTCCGCCCGCACGTCAAGAGGCGTGTGCCACCATGTTGGATGTGGGAAAGGATCCCACAGATGGGGGTATGGTGCATAAGGTGGTAAAATGAGCCATGAAAGATAAACCTTGAGCAAGGTGGGGCATGCAAGGACTGGGGGAGTACCAATTGAGTGGACCTCTAACAAATAGAAAAGACCTGATAGTTGCAGATCAAAAAAGTAGGGTCCCACGCGTCCCTATGGTTCATGAGAAGACATGAAAAAATGGCATCTAAAGGGGAAAATAAAACAGGGGCTCGAAAATGATGCTGATGTTAAACAATGGAGTAAAGATAATAATTGGTAAGGTAAGGAGTACATGAGTATCATAATTTGGTATACTTGTGTTTAACGCGGTAATGGGAATAGGTCATGGAGGAAAGAGATATTGCGCCATAAATGAATAAACATAAATAAAAAATGATGAATAGTAAATACAAATTGAAAATAAAGATAATAATAAATATAAACGGAAAAATAAATGAGGAATAAGATGAGACTCAACCAATTAAGTTATAAAAGAGATTATAGAAGGCCTCGTACACACGATCAAATCTGTCTGCTGGAAACAGTCTGCTAGACCGTTTCAGCAGACAGATTCGATCATGTGTATGGGCAAACACCGACAGATTTACAAGCATGCTTTGAAATCTGTCGGCTGGGAACCCGTCTGCCCGACATGTATGCTGGTTAGTACGCTAACCAGCAGACATGTCTTCTCGCACACGCGCCGAATGGTTTCGACGCATGCGCGGAAGTGTTTTACTTCCTGGTGCGGTGACGTGGCGGCGTCAACGTCACTGCCACGTCACCGACACGTCAGCGCGCTGTCTGCTGGCGGGGATTTTGGTTTGCTCGTGTGTACACGCGAGCAAACCAAAATGCCAGCAGACAGATTTGTTCAAATCGGTCGGACAGACCGTTTTGAACAAATCTATTTACTCGTGTGTACAAGGCCGAAAAGGTTTGAAGCTGAAGGCTTCATTTAAACCAGGGGATTGTAGCGCAGAGAGGGAATGGATCCATTTGTCTTCATGTTGGAGTAGGATCTTGTCAAAGTCACCTCCTCTGTCACCAGAGGGGACATGTTCAAGGGTCCAAAATGTCATTCTGTGACTGTCGAAATTATGATGCAAACCTACATGAAGGCTGATGGGGCTTTCCATTTTTTTCTTAGTGATTAGACTTACATGGTCCCTTATTCTGTGGTAGAAGGGGCGTTTCGTTTTGCCTACATAAAAAGAGCCACAATCACATACCATAATGTAGACAATTCCTACTGATTGGCATGTCACTGACAGTGATGATTTATGGATGCGTCCGTTTGGGAGCATCATTGCGGTAGCAGAGAAAATGTAGGCACAGAAGGGACACTTGTGGCACAGTCTGGTGCCGATTGGTCCCTTTTTGGAAAATTTGATGGGGCGGTGATGACTGTGGACAAGTTTGTCACGTAGTGACTGAGATCTTTTGAAGGTTATTTCAGGGTAATCTTTAAGATGTTTTGAGACCGTCTCATCGCTTAGTAGGAGGTACCAATATTTGTGTAATATCCCTCTTAATTGTTTATGATGACCAGTGAAGCGAGTGATTATCCGTACTACTGGATTGTCCCTTTTGGCTTTTTGATCGTAAAGAAGTGATTTACGGTCATGTTCCTTTGCTCGTGCATAGGCCTTTTTTAGGCATTTGTTGCCATAGCCACATTCCCGAAAACGTAGTTGTAGAGCTTTGGCTTCTGTTTCGAAGCTCAAATCGTCGCTACAATTGCGGCGTAGCCTTAGATATTGGCCGTATGGTATGCCCGATATTAAAGATTTGGGATGCTAGCTATCAGCATGCAAGAGTGAATTGCCTGCTAACGGCTTGCGGAAGAGGGAGGTGCCTACATTGCCATTTTCATCAACCACAATTTTGACAATTTTGATGTCAAGAAAGTTGAGATTCGTTTGGCTGGTTTCAAAAGTAAAATCTAAATTGAAATTGTTGGTTTTAAAGCTTTTCATGAATTTCAAAAGATTGGAGTGGGTGCCTCTCCATATGAAGAAAATGTCATATATATATCTCCTCCATATGTGGTCCATGAACATCTGCATGCCTTCGTGATGGAATAGATTCAGCTCCCACTCCCCCAGGTACAAGTTGGCATAGGTGGGGGCACACTTGGTCCCCATTGCCACACCCTGTACCTGGAGGTAGTGGGAGCCATTGAACATGAATATGTTATTTAACAAAATAAAGTCCAATAGGTCAAGAATAAATTGATTGTAAGGTGACGGGATCTCGGTTTCTCCTGAGATGAAACCTTTTACCCTCTGGGAATGGGGGATGGAGTTATATAGAGTCTCCATGTCCAGGGAGACCAGCCATGCCCCTTTCGGGACATTAATGCCATCCATGGCTTTGAGGAGGTCCCTAGTGTCCTGGAGATATGATACTAGGTTGGTGACATGGGTCCTCAGATAATCATCCACTAGTTTACTGGCTTGTTCAGTCAGAGAGCCATTTCCCGATACAATCGGTCTTCCAGGGGGATCTAGAGCATTCTTGTGTATCTTTGGTAGGGCGTACAGAGTGGGTGTGCGAGTGATAGGCACGTCCTATTAGATGTTGATAACGTTTAGAGGTCAGATTTAAGTGTGTCTGTGTAACCTTACGATACCAATTTTTGTTTTTTAAGATCTTTAATACCATTAATTCATATGCTGGCTTGTCCATTATAACCACATTTCCCCCTTTGTCGGAAGGTTTAATGACTATTGTGTCATCATTCTGTAGTGTCTTTAGTGCCTGCCTTTGGTTTTCCGTGAGATTGGAATGAGATGGGTTAGACCATCGTGTCTGTGAGATTTCTTTAGATAACTTGTTCGTAAAGGCCCATACACTGGGGTTACCTTGAAGGGTGGGGAACATCTTCGATTTGGTTTTGTGGGAGTGGGAGCTGAATCTATTCCATCACGAAGGCATGCAGATGTTCATGGACCACATACCCATATGGAGGAGATATATAGATGACATTTTCTTCATATGGACAGGCACCCACTCCAATCTTTTGAAATTCATGGAAAGCCTCAAAACCAACAATTTCAATTTAGATTTTACTTTTGAAACCAGCCAAACGAATCTCAACTTTCTTGACATCAAAATTGTGGTTGATGAAAATGGCAATGTAGGCACCTCCCTCTTCCGCAAGCCGTTAGCAGGCAATTCACTCTTGCATGCTGATAGCTAGCATCCCAAATCTTTAATATCGGGCATACCATACGGCCAATATCTACGGCTACGCCGCAATTGTAGCGACGATTTGAGCTTCGAAACAGAAGCCAAAGCTCTACAACTACGTTTTCGGGAATGTGGCTATGGCAACAAATGCCTAAAAAAGGCCTATGCACGAGCAAAGGAACATGACCGTAAATCACTTCTTTACGATCAAAAAGCCAAAAAGGACAATCCAGGAGTACGGATAATCACTCGCTTCACTGGTCATCATAAACAATTATGAGGGATATTACACAAATATTGGTACCTCCTACTAAGCGATGAGACGGTCTCAAAACATCTTAAAGATTACCCTGAAATAACCTTCAAAAGATCTCAGTCACTACGTGACAAACTTGTCCACAATCATCACCGCCCCATCAAATTTTCCAAAAAGGGACCAATCGGCACCAGACCGTGCCACAATTGTCCCTTCTGTGCCTACATTTTCTCTGCTACCGCAATGATGCTCCCAAACGGACGCATCCATAAATCATCACTGTCAGTGACATGCCAATCAGCAGGAATTAACATAGTGGGAATCCGCGCTTAGGAAATGGATGGGTGTGAGGGTGAAAACTAAAGTGGTAATAGATGTGAATAAACGGACTGCTGCCCCCCCTAACACGTACCCCTAAAAGGGGTAGGTAAAAGATATGAAGGAATGATGGGGGTGGTGGCGCTGTCTGTATTGGTCAGTAATATACTAGTACCTAGGTACAAGAAGTAAATCTGACAAGAAGTGATAATAATATGCTCTAGGTCTTATTGACTCATAGGGCAATGAATGCAAAACCGGTGCAGTAGAGAGTCACCTAAAGAGGGTAAACATGTGTGAAAAATAATTAAGGCCCTGTGTAACCGATGAAGGTAACAGTCAGAAACATCCAATATACTTATTATAACTCAGTGCTATATCATATAGTGACATAAAAAATCATAAACAATAATAACATGGAAAAGTGATTCAGTGAGAAAATTATTGACTAAATTGTAAAACAGTTAGTCCATAATCAATTACAGAGATCCAACAGTAAGGGAAAAACTTCCAGGCATTCCTGGTGTAAATGAAAATCACAGTTCACAGTTGGTGCTATCCGCAGTGGGTTCGGTGCTCCCCCTCCTGTGTCCCCACTCACCAGAGACAAAAGAAATACAAATAGTGGTGCAAAAACAATCAGTAGTATGTAGCAGCTACAAAGTCCGCTATTTTTTTTAAAAGTCCTGCATAAGACAAATTATTAAAAAGTTATGTATGCGAGGATAAAAATTACCTGTAGATGAAAAGTGGAGACATGGAGGGGAGAATGCTGATCTGTTTAAAGCTGTTGGTCCTGGTCGTTGTCCCAAGGCAGGCCTTCAAAGGTGGGGGAGACAAAAGCCCAGACTCCAGGATATGTAGAAAGAAAAAAGAAGAGGGCGCCAATGGGTTAAACGACAGATAGCTTTAATTCGTTTTAGATCGCAGCATCCACTTACATATGAAAAGTTGGGAGTCCAGTATGTAGATCCTGTATAGAAGTCTTTATTGTGGCGTCCTTCCTCGCTGGTTGTTGGCTGAGAGTGCTCACGAGCCTTACGGTGTCCGTCTGCCCAGATCATCGGTAAACCGGCTAGCATGGAGGGACTGACTGAAAGCGAGGCCTGGAGCGCAGCTGAGTCGCGGTGACGTCACTGGGTTGCGACGACGTTTCGGAGCTTGCGCCTGTGAGTGAATAGGCGCGCTTCTTTCTCAAGCATGAAAGACTAACAGTAACTGGATGCTTATTTATACAAAGGAAAGTGTGCCATCTAATGGAGAAAGACGGAACTGAGCTAACTTTAGAGTTTACATAAAAGAACTCTTTGCAGGCACTTAGAAAGGAATGGAAAAATGAGGGAGTATTGGGAAAGTAAAAACAAGTGCAAGCATAGATATATACACACATATATATATATATATATATATATATATATATATATATATATGACAAATATATGGCATATAATTTAAATGATGAATAGGAAAATAATAATGTAGAAAAATAATAATATGTGGAAGACAAAGGGGGGGGGGAAGATAAGTAAATATGATGGAGTACTCGGCCTGGGCCAGCAGAGTGTGGGGGGGGGGGGAGGGGAAACGGGAAGAAAGAAGAAAGAAGGTAAAGAAGAAAAATGTTTTTTGGGGGGACTATTGCAATGGAAGGAAGTGGGGACATGGATGGATGGAGAATTGAGTATATATACATATATATATATATATATATATATATATATATATATATATATATATACACATACACATAGTGCATATGTATACATATTCTGATAACAATACATTTAAAATTATTTAGGATGTTTAGGCAATCTGTTTTGAGATAAGGGGGTAGAATGCCAAAGATAAGAAAAAAGAAAAGGGGGGGAGGGGGGAAAGGGCAGATCATGTTATGTGATCTGTATTGCTAGGATGTGGATCAGAGGAGTGTGGATATTTCTAACATTTCATTAAGGCCTCCAGGCGAGAGAGTATCTAGGATATAAATCCAATATGTCTCGCGTTCGCATAACTTAAAAAACCATTCCGCTTCAGTGAGGTTTTTGGGCATTTGTTCGATCACCCAGACCTGTAGATCGTCAGTTGAGCCTTTGTGGAATTTGGCAAAATGTTGGGAAACGCTATGTTTATCTTTCCCACCCTCTATTTTTCTACGATGCTGTCCTAACCTCTGTCTAAGTGGACGAATTGTTCGTCCTACATAGAGTAGTTGGCAGGGGCAGCGTAGACAATATACTACATGGTCTGAAGAGCAATTGTAGAAGTCATTAGACAAATACGTTTTTCCTTTTTCAGTGAAATTCTTTTGACCGTGTTGTACAAAACTACACATTTTGCATAAGGCCTTTTTACATTGGAACATACCGTGTAATGGTATTAGGCACAACTGTTGCATTGTGACCGAAGGAGTGGACTTAAGCTTACTGGGAGCTATCTTATTTTTAATATTGGGTGCTTTTCTATATGTAACTTGCGGAAATTTTGGCAAGACTGATTTTAGGTGAACGTCTTCCAGGAGAATAGGCCAATGTTTTTTGAGGATGGTTTCCATCTTTCTGTGATCATGATGGAACCTGGTGATGAATCGGACCGAATGGTCTGAATTAGTGGTAGTTTCTCTATCTTTTGGGGAGTCCTGTGCAAATTGATTATATGCTTCTTTGATTAGGGATTCTTGCAATTTTATAGTGAGTAACTGGCTTTGCTCTATGAAATCTGTTTTACTGGTACAGTTACGCCGTAGATGGCAGAATTGACCTCTTGGAATATTGTTTTTCCATTTTGAATAGTGGCAACTCTTATAATGCAGAAGTGAATTTCCGGCGGTTGGCTTAGAGTAGTTCTTTGCATGTATGTTATTGTCAGTGTGGTATAGCTCTAGATCTAGGAAGGCTAACTTTACAGAGTCTGTGACATGAGTGAACTTTATACCGTACTTGTTATCATTACAATAGAGGACAAAGTCTTCACAGTCTTTGTTGCTACCACTCCATATAATGATTATGTCGTCTATGTATCTACCATAGAAGACAAGATATTTAGAGTGAGCGTTGTTACTCCAGATGTGTCTTTCCTCCCAAAACCCCATTGAGGGGTTTGCGTACGAGGGGGCAAAGTTGGCTCCCATTGCTGTTCCTGTTGCCTGCACATAAAATTGGCCGTCAAATGCAAAATAGTTATGTGTAAGACAATATTCAGTACATTCAAGGATAAAAGATGCCTGTCTGCTATTCATGGAAGGGTTCTTACATAAAAAATGTTGTACGGCAGTAATGCCAAAAGTATGTGGAATTGATGTGTACAGAGAGCTGACATCAAGGGACATCCACATATAATCTTCCAAAAATAAGGTTTTAGGAGTTCTAAAAGATGAGTGCCATCTCTATAGGAAGGTAGTGCCTGGGCCATAGGTTGTAAATAAAAATATATGTATTTGGAAAGACCTGAAGTTATACTGTCCATGGCAGCTATTATGGGTCTGCCAGGAGGGTCTATTAAGCTTTTGTGAATTTTTGGAATATGGTAAAAAATAAGGGGTACGATAGAAATCTTTAACCAAAAAGAAGGCCTCTGATTTCTCTATAATCTGTGAGCTAATGGCCTGTTTGATAAGAGAATTAATTTCTGATTTATATTCTGGATCTTTATTTAGTTTTTTATATGTTGATTGGTCAGCAAGCAGATGATAGGCTTCTCTGAGGTAGTCATCTCGATTGTGTATGACTATGCCTCCCCCTTTATCTGCTGTTTTAATAATCAGATAATCAGATAATAATCAGATTACTGTTGTTAGAAAAAGCAGAGAGGGCTTTCGTTTCACGGGGGGGGCATCTGTAGAACTGGGGGAGGAGGAATGAGCACACAGTCTTTTTATATCTGCAAAGACCATATTATAAAAAGTGGTAAGGTGGGGACCTTTTGATTGATACGGGTAAAAAGATGACTTTAAGAGTGGAATGTACTACCGGGGGTGAGGTATGTAGCTGTTGTGTGTAGTTTTCTAAGTTATCATGTGTACTTTCGCTGTACAGTTCCTCAAGCATCTCAATAATATCACTGTCAAAGTCGAAATGATAATTGACTGACTCTGGTACTATAGGGGACACTATGGGCCAGATTCAGGTAGATGGGCGAATCTTTATTTTGGAGTAACTTTTCTCATTTACGTTACTCCGCCGCAACTTTAGGAGCAAGTACTGTATTCACACAGCACTTGCTCCTAAAGTTGCGGCGGCGTAGCGAAAATGAGCCGGCGGAATTCAAATTGGGCGGGTAGGGGGCGTGTATTATTTAAACTAGGCGCGATCCCGCGGCGAACGTACTGCGCATGCGTCGACTGTCAGTGCGCATGCTCAAAATTCTGTCAGTGAAGGTCAATGACGTCAATCCCCATTCACGGACGTTTTACGCAAACGACTCTAGGGGGCTGGTTTATCTTTACGCCGCGTATCTCTTACGGAAACGTTGGAAAGTCACTGCGTCGGGCCCGAATACGATCGTGAATTGCCGATTCTCGCTGATTAACATATTCTCAGCGTTAATCAGCGGGAACGCCCCCAGCGCCATTTTTAAAATTGCAGTTCCGATACAATGGCGAAATACAATTACGCCGCTCGTATAGGAACTCCAACCCGGCGTTTCTTGTTTTCTGCTTACTGAAAACAGAAACGCCGGCTCAAAGTGAGAGTTAGGCTGGAGTATCACTGATACTCCAGAGTAACTCTACCTGAATCTGGCCCTATGTCGGTTTGTTTCTTATTTTGTATTTGAAAAAACCTCTTTAGAGTGAGATTTCTTATATATTTATTTAAATCTTTAAATAGTTCATAGGGATCTGGTTTGTATGAGGGAGCAAAGTTCAAACCTCTGCTGAGCAGGGTAGTTTCTTGAGGTGTGAGGGTATGGTTGGAGAGATTGAAGATTTTAACAGTTTTGATGGCCTGGGACGGTTCACCTTTCTGTTTATTTCTTCTTCCCCCTCTATAGCCTCTCCGTCGTGCTTTCTTTTTTGTGGAGCAGCTGGGGAGGGGTTCATTACTAAAAAAGAAGACTCTACTTGGGAATCTAAACAAAGATCTGGAGGAGGTTGGGAACCAAAGGTTAGGGGATTAGTATTGGTGGGGAAGGTAATATTGGGCCTAATTTTGGGGAAGGATTGTGAAGCAGTAGAGCTGGGGGCGACTATTGCTACACCTACGGAAGAAGGGATTGGGATTCCTGAGTCACCAGAATCCATAGGTGAAGTAAATGGACTGCTCACTGTTAGGCTGGTTATTGGGGTGGATGGGACTGGGGGTGTTAGGGTTATAGTGCTAGACTTACTTCTATTATAAAATTTCTGATGCTCAGAAAAGGATTTTTTACGCTGGGTATTTTGTTGTATACCCATTTGAATTTTGGAGGGATTTTTTTGAGGCCGTGTATTCGGGTTTTTATTATTATTATTAAAGGTTGAGAATCTAGATTTGTAGTCTCTATGGTTGAATGAACTTAGGACTGGGTGAACAACCAAAGAGAGTAAAGATGGGATACTTGATGTACCCCGACCTGTGGAAAAAGAGATATCTGGGTTAACAACCCTCACTCTAAACATCTTGTCTTCTATGGTAGATACATAGATGACATAATCATTATATGGAGTGGTAGCAACAAAGACTGTGAAGACTTTGTCCTCTATTGTAATGATAACAAGTACGGTATAAAGTTCACTCATGTCACCGACTCTGTAAAGTTAGCCTTCCTAGATCTAGAGCTATACCACACTGACAATAACATACATGCAAAGAACTACTCTAAGCCAACCGCCGGAAATTCACTTCTGCATTATAAGAGTTGCCACTATTCAAAATGGAAAAACAACATTCCAAGAGGTCAATTCTGCCATCTACGGCGTAACTGTACCAGTAAAACAGATTTCATAGAGAAAAGCCAGTTACTCACTATAAAATTGCAAGAAAAGGGGTACCCTGAATCCCTAATCAAAGAAGCATATAATCAATTTGCACAGGACCCCCCAAAAAATAGAGAAACTATCACTAATTCAGACCATTCAGTCCGATTCATCACCAGGTTCCATCATGATCACAGAAAGATGGAAACCATCCTCAAAAAACATTGGCCTATTCTCCTGGAAGACGTTCACCTAAAATCAGTCTTGCCAAAATTTCCGCAAGTTACATATAGAAGAGCACCCAATATTAAAAATAAGATAGCTCCCAGTAAGCTTAAGTCCACTCCTTCGGTCACAATGCAACAGTTGTGCCTAATACCAATACACGGTATGTTCCAATGTAAAAAGGCCTTATGCAAAATGTGTAGTTTTGTACAACATGGTCAAAAGAATTTCACTGAAAAAGGAAAAACGTATTTGTCTAATGACTTCTACAATTGCTCTTCAGACCATGTAGTATATTGTCTACGCTGCCCCTGCCAACTACTCTATGTAGGACGAACAATTCGTCCACTTAGACAGAGGTTCGGACAGCATCGTAGAAAAATAGAGGGTGGGACAGATAAACATAGCGTTCCCCAACATTTTGCCAAATTCCACAAAGGCTCAACTGACGATCTACAGGTCTGGGTGATCGAACAAATGCCCAAAAACCTCACTGAAGCGGAGAGGTTTTTTAAGTTATGCGAACGCGAGACATATTGGATTTATATCCTAGATACTCTCTCGCCTGGAGGCCTTAATGAAATGTTAACTGTCCTAACTACCTGTTGATGGATCCCGGCTTTCTGGCTATTTACCTAGCACTCAGGAACGAGTGCTTTTTATGTGAGTGTTTTTATTTGTATGCAATAAATTTTAAGTATGCTTCAGAGAGCACTACTGTAGATCTCTTTCAATTCTTTTGCATAATCACAACTGGCGTTTGAGTCCACTGATGCCGCAATGAGTGATCCACTGTTGGATTGATCAGACGAATCAGGAGGTCCTTGTTATCACATGCTGTTTGACCTTTTTGGTCTAGGCAACAAGGTGAGAGGCCATTCTTACCATTCTTGGTGGAGGTTTTCTTCTGATTTCATCATTCACATTTTGGATTTGGCTCCTCGTATTCACTTTGGATTATCAGTGCACCTATGGACATTTTGTTTTTTCTTATGTTTACTTTTTATTATATTTTATATTAATTTGTTTTGCGCTGCACTATCTTTCTATCAATCTCTGTTGGGGTGTTTTATTTGAATTAACCTTCAGTGCTGGCTTGCATTAGTTTGTATTGTGTGTTAGGTTTACTTTCTAGCGCTGAATAATTTATTTACTTGTAGTGACCAATACTACAAATGAATTAAAAAATAATACTAATAGAACTAAAAAACGCTGGCTGATAGGTCAGCGTAGCACACCACTGCCTGGAGTGTCTAACCAGCATGGGAACGGCGTGCGTTCCACTTGCGGTCCAGCTGGTAGATCCGGGAGCGTGTGCCTGAGTGTGCGTGTATCCACTTTACGCACGTTTCATTTAGTTACGTCTTCTGAAGCGGGTACACGCATACCTGGCTTATCGAATAAGTAGCAGACGTCTCCATGTCAACTACTTCCCATTAGACGGCTGAGCCAATCAGGAAGGTCCCAATCTTAGTAATTTACATATGGGTCCGGCCGTCAGACCTAATAGATATCCTCAATGTTTAATTTGTTGCCATGTAGACGTCTATTGCCACAGTACCCAGGATGGCCACATAACATCAAATTTGGGGGTACCGGGCAGGCTAACACAGAGTTGGGAACAAAAACATAGGGATAATTAAAAAAATCATACTAGTCTAAACCATAGATAACAGCAATTAGCTCTGTGCATCAGGCAGAAACTACTTAAAGGGCCGGAATACATTAGAAAATTATATATGTCTAGGTTAATATCGGCAAGTTAATGTACACTGTCAATCGTCGATCCTTAGTATAAGCAGATGGGACTAGAGAGGATGAAAAAGGGGACTAATAACAAAGGATTAGTCTATACATAATTAAATATCAATAAGTACATGTTAGATGTTAAAGGCAACGTAAGAGACAAAAACCCACATACCCATTATTTATAGAGAAAATCATAATAACCGAGTGTTAGTAAATGCCGGTACCACTAGTCCTAACAGGTATGACCTGGAAGTGTACTTATTGATATTTAATTATGTATAGGCTAATCCTTTGTTATTAGTCCCCTTCTTCATCCTCTCTAGTCCCGTCTGCTTATACTAAGGATCGACGATTGACAGTGTACATTAACTTGCCGATATTAACCTAGACATATATAATTTTCTAATGTATTCCGGCCCTTTAAGTAGTTTCTGCCTGATGCACAGAGCTAATTGCTGTTATCTATGGTTTAGACAAGTATGATTTTTTTAATTATCCCTATGTTTTTGTTCCCAACTCTGTGTTAGCCTGCCCGGGACCCCCAAATTTGATGTTATGTGGCCATCCTGGGTACTGTGGCAATAGACGTCTACATGGCAACAAATTAAACATTGAGGATATCTATTAGGTCTGACGGGCTGGACCCATATGTAAATTACTCAGATTGGGACCTTCCTGATTGGCTCAGCCATCTAATGGGAGGTAGTTGACATGGAGACGTCTGCTACTTATTCGATAAGCCAGGTATGCGTGTACCCGCTTCAGAAGACGTAACTACACGAAATGTGCGTAAAGCGGATACACGCACACTCACGCACGTGCTCCCGGATCTACCAGCTGGACCGCAACTGGAACGCATGCCGTTCCCACGCTGGTTAGACACTCCAGGCAGTGGTGTGCTACGCTGACCTATCAGCCAGCGTTTTTTAGTTATATTAGTATTATTTTTTTAATTAATTTGTAGTACTGGTCACTACCTTGGACCAGTGCTAATTTTACATTTTTACATTTTTGGATTTTTGGATTTTTTCTTGTTTGGTTTTGTGCACCCCACCGCTGAGTGGTAGTGCTAATAAACACATATATTCTACCACCTACTACGCTATGCGAGGTTTTTGTTCCTCTGCTTTGATGACTTAGGAACAGTGGATGACATCTGGCACCCAGAACTAGAGATCACCCTTAAGGAGAACAAGGACGGTAGAGCCGTTTGGAGGACCAGCCCTGGTTTATACGTGCACTTTACCCCTGCAGGGGTGAGTGTCTCTGGTGAGTGGGGACACAGGAGGGGGAGCACCGGACCCAATGCGGATAGCACCAACTGTGAACTGTGATTTCCATTTACACCAGGAATGCCTGGAAGTTTTTCCCTTACTGTTGAATCTCTGGAATTGATTATGGACTAACTGTTTTACAATTAATCACTAATTTTCTCACTGAATCACTTTTCTATGTTATTATTGTTTATGTTTTTTTATGTCACTATATGATATAGCACTGAGTTATACTAAGTATATTGGATGTTTCTGACTGTTACCTTCATCGGTTACACAGGACCTTAATTATTTTTCACACATGTTTACCCTCTTTAGGTGACTCTCTACTGCACCGGTTTTGCATTCATTGCCCTATGAGTCAATAAGACCTAGAGCATATTATTATCACTTCTTGTCAGATTTACTTCTTGTACCTAGGTACTAGTATATTACTGACCAATACAGACAACGCCACCACCCCCATCATTCCTTCAAATCAGTAGGAATTGTCTACATTATGGTATGTGATTGTGGCTCTTTTTATGTAGGCAAAACGAAACACCCCTTCTACCACAGAATAAGGGACCATGTAAGTCTAATCACTAAGACAAAAATGGAAAGCCCCATCAGCCTTCATGTAGGTTTGCATCATAATTTCGACAGTCACAGAATGAAATTTTGGGCCCTTGAACATGTCCCCCCTGGTGACAGAGGAGGTGACTTTGACAAGATCCTACTCCAACGTGAAGCCAAGTGGATCTATTCCCTCTCTGCGCTACAATCCCCTGGTTTAAATGAAGCCTTTAGCTTCAAACCTTTTCTATAATCTCTTTTATAACCTATATGGTTTAGTCTCATCTTATTCTTCATTTATTTTTCCGTTTATATTTATTATTATTTTTTTTTCCAAAAGTGTTTATTAAGGTTTACAACAGGTACAAACAGTGTAGCTTTTTACAGTGGTTAACAGTGGAAGGTGGGTGCGGACGCAGCCGCCTCAGTTTACACATGACAGAAGTAAGCAGGCAAACATGTTATCTGGAAGCTGCTGTGCATACGCTGTAGGCAGTAACAATTACAGTAAACAGTAAAAAAAATAAAAAATAAAAAAAAGATAAAGAAGAAAAAGGAGAGAATAGTTGGTAAGAGAATCAATCAATGCGAGTAAGGCGACCTGGGCAGGGCACCCGAGGCCGCACTAGTGTCACTCATCTTAATGCACCACAGTAGAAGTAAAGCCCTACCTAGGTGGACAACCTTCGCATCTGACACCCAGTCAACTCACAGACGTCTGTGAGGCACGGGATGCAGGCGGTGAGATGTCATCTCGGGCAGTCCCTAAACCGGTCATTTCAGTGTCCGTTCATCGGTCAGATTGGTGATGACCGGAGGATCTTCAACTGTGTCCTGTGAAAAAATGGAAGGAGGAGGGGAGGTAGGGGTTGAGGTTGGGGGGGGGGGGGAAACAGACAGACCGCCACAGCTTGGTATAGAAGTGTGAAGTAAGGAAGTCTGGTCACAGTCGTCAGGGTCTGATATTTTTGTATTCGTCTGTCGTGGTGTAATCGATCCAACAGGCCCAAGTTTCGGTGAATTTCGTGGGGGTATCATTAGATTGGTGGATGAGATCCTCCATCTCCATCGTTTTTTGGAGGCGAGCGAACCAGTCAGCCAGGGACGGGGGGTGCGGGGAGAGCCATTTAAGCGGGATGCACATCCGTGCAGCATTTACCATGTGCATGGCCAGGGAGCGGCAGTAGCCCCTCGGGAGGGTCTGGGCATGGTGGAGAAGAAACTGACCCGGTGTAAAGTCTAAGTTGTCGGTCGTGATTTGTGCAATGAGTCTATGGACCTCCACCCAAAAGGGTTGGAGTTTGGGGCAGGTCCACCAAATGTGGAGGAAAGAGCCCGTCTCCAAATGGCACCTCCAGCAATCCCTTGGGAGAGCAGGATTAATTCTGTGTAGTTTGAGCGGGGTTTTGTACCATCTGGAGAGGAGCTTGTAAGCATTTTCCTGTGTTTGGACGTTGACTGAGCCCTTGTGGGCCAGCCTGTAAGCGGTTTCCCAGTCCTTGTCCGTGAGGTTCAGAGTGAGGTCCCGTTCCCACTGTTGGTTTGCCCAATGAAGTTTAGAGGATTGCGAGGAAAATAATAGACTGTATATCGTGGAGATGAGGTGTCTCTGTGGTTCCCTTTGTGAGCACAGGTTTTCGAAGGGGGAGCAAGGCCTAGACCAGCGGGAGCTTGGGGCTGTCCTGTCCAGGAAGTGCCGAATTTGTAAGTATGTCCAAAATGGGAATTCGTCTCTGTCGGTGTAGGTGGCTAGTTCTGATTGCAGCATTAGTCTACCCCGCAGGAAGAATTGACCCGCCCTTACGGTTGTGTGGGGCCAGCTGTCAGACAGGAAGGTGAGATTATTTCCCGGAGGGAAGTCGGGGTTCAGTCTAAGGGGGGTCATGGGGCCGTGTTGATCTGATAATTTGTGTTTGGTACAGGCCTCCCGGAAAGCCTGCAAGGAAGGGAGCAGGAGAGGGTGCATTTTACAGTCATTTGGTGTGTTGCCAGGCGAGACCCACGGTAGGTGGGATAGGGGAAGGGGGGAGAATGCCTGTTCCAGTCTTACCCAATTCTTTCGTTCCCCGTCGACGATTCTAGTGAGGCCACAAGCCAGGTTATATTTATGGATATCTGGTAGGCTCAAGCCGCCTTTAAGTTTAGGGACCGTGAGCCTGACGTAACTTAAGCGTGGGCGGGCATCGTGCCATACAAATTTTGTGCAAGCCGATCTGTACGATGAGAAGAAAGCCGGGGGGAGCCTAATGGGGATTGCTTGCATGGTGTACAGTAGCCTAGGCAGGACATTCATTTTGATCACCGCGATCCTCCCGAACCACGATATGTGTTTAGGGGACCATTCCTTTAAGTCTTTAAGTATAGACTGGAGCAAAAGGGCGTAGTTAAGGGAGTATAGGTCGGAGAGGGAGGCAGGGAGTTGGATCCCCAGGTATGTGATGGCCCTGGCATTCCATTTAAAGGGGAAGTTGGCCTGGCATAGGGCACGCAAGGTCCCGGGTAGGGAGACGTTCATGGCAGACGATTTAAAAAAGTTGATTTGAAAGTTGGACAGCATTTTGAAATCCGCAAAGTCCTTCAGTAGGTTAGGTACGGTCGTGAGGGGGTCCCTGAGGAAAAGGAGAATATCGTCCGCGAACGCAGCAAGTTTGTAAGTGTGGTTTTTAATGTCTATGCCCTTAATCGTTGGGTTGGACCTGAGTCGCCTCAAGAAGGGCTCTAGGGTAAGGACAAATATTAGGGGGGAGAGGGGGCACCCCTGACGGGTCCCATTCGCGATGGAGAAGGCATCCGACAGGTGGTTGTTTACTCTGACCCTTGCCGTGGGGCCTGTGTACAGTGCAGATATAAAGCTCAGCATGAGCGGTGGGAGGTTCGTGGCCTTGAGGGTAGCCTGCATGAAATCCCAGGCCACCCTGTCGAACGCCTTCTCTGCGTCGAGTGAAAGGAAAAAGCCCGGGGAGCTGCTGGAGGTGAGCCAATGGTGTATGTTTAAGGCAGTGAGGGTATTGTCGCGCGCCTCCCTGCCAGGGATAAAGCCGGCTTGATCAGGATCTATTAGGGTGGGCATGTATGGTAGCAGTCTGTTCGCGATCGTTTTGGCGAACCACTTAAGGTCCACGTTGAGAAGTGAGATGGGTCTATAGTTGGATACAATGTTCGGGTCTTTGTCTGGTTTGGGGAGTACCACAATGTGGGCAGCTAGAAGGTCTCGAGGAGGGGTTGTGGCGTTAGCGAAAGAGTTGTAGGTCGAGAGGAAGAAAGGTGTAAGAACGTCAGCGTAAGTCTTGTAATACCCAGCCGTCAGACCGTTAGGGCCTGGGCTTTTGCCGGGCTTTAGTTGTTTTAGGGCCAGTCTCACCTCTGTGCTGTCGAGGGGTCTGTCGAGGGGTCTGTCCAGCTCCATCCTAGCCGTCTCTGACAGCTTGGTGGGACCGTATTGGTGTAGGAAGTCGTCAATCAAGCCCTGCCTGTTGAGTAACGCCGCCGGCGTGGTCGGTGAGGGCAGGTTGTACTGGTTGGTATAGTATTTGACGAAGAGCTTGGCAATGTCTGTAGAGTGTATTTTGACACCGCGGTCATCTGTCAGGGAGTGGACGGTCGCTTTGGCCTTTCTAGATTGCAGGGCTTTCGCCAGTAGTTTGCTCACTTTGTCACCGTGTTCGTAAAACGATTTTTTGGCCAGTGCGAAGGAACGTCTAATCTTTTTACCGCTAAACTCTAGGAGCTCGGCTCTCGCCTTATTTAAGTCTTGTAGCGTCGCGAGGGCTTGCGAGTGTTTGTGCATGGATTCCAGCTGTTTGATCCTCCCCAGGAGGTTGTCGTATTGTTTGCGCCGTTCTTTATTGCGTTTGGCAGCGGCAGCTATCAGAAGGCCTCTGACCACACATTTGTGGGCCTCCCAGTTAACTGCAGGAGACGTGTCTTCCGGTTTGTTTTCCCGAAAGAAAGTCACTAAAGTCGATTCAAGGTCTTTAGCTAGCACCGGATCCGTGAGCAGGGACGGATCCAGCCTCCACACCTTTGTTCTGGGGTGGCAGAGGGGAAGTGATAGTGTTGCCGAAATCGGATTGTGATCCGATAACCACATGGGTTCTATAGACGCAGAGGACAACAGGGGCAGATCTTCCTGGTTTATAAATAGGTAGTCAAGTCGGGAGTAGCGGTCATGGGGATTCGAGTAGAACGTAAAGTCTCGTCCTGTAGGGTGTAGGGCACGCCAGGTGTCGTGCAGGAGAAGGTCTTGGAGGAGCATCTTGATTCTCCTCAGCGCTGAGTATGGGATGGACGAAGTGCCCGTGGATGTGTCTTGTGCGGGGTTGAGGGATATGTTGAAGTCTCCCCCTAATATCAGTGTCCCTGCTTTAAAGGGTGTCAGTAGGGCCAAAACGGTTTTGAAAAAGGGTACCTGACGTGAATTAGGTGCGTATACAGCAGCGAGCGTGATAGTGCGGTCCAGATGGGAGCCTTTTAGAAAAATATACCTTCCCTCCGGGTCAGTCAGCTTCTCCTCCAGTCGGAAGGGGCAGTGTCTAGCTATCAGTATGGAGACCCCTTTCGTCTTTGCGTGTGGATTCGTGGCGTGGTGAGCTTCTGGATAGTGAACATTGTGTAGTTTGGGTATAAAATATAGGTAGATGGCGCACGACTTAAAGAATGCAATCAAAAGAATTAATAATATAATTAACAATTAGTAGATCATAAGGTCCATGTCAATATCAAAGAAAAAAATATAAATGACCATATAATGATAGTCCAAATGAATGACCATACAAAAAATGGTCAAAATAAAAGGTCCCAAAAGTTCAATGTTTAATCCAGCAACACTAGTGGCAGCACAATCCTGAAGCAGAAGCAGACTCTGAAAAATATATGTAGACAAGAAGGACATGCGCCAAACTAAGTGTAGTAAAATAGGGATTTAATGAGGTAAAAATAGTAGTAAACAGTAGATTGGCTACTCACAAAACAATTGAGAGCAAGGGCACATCAGGGGTTAACGGCTGGTCAAGGGTCACAACGATCGATTACAGCTGCAGGCAGGCTGACTTGGCCAAGTCATGGGAGATATGAAGACCCATCCTGGGGAAGCCTAGGAGAAGCAACAGGGAATCCAGGAGCCGTGTTTCCTGGATAGGACGCGCTATGCGTTCCAGCATGAAGCGCAGTCTGTCGCCGTACGACCGGAAGTGACGTCGAACCTCGGGCCAGCCAATGGGATGACGCGTTTCTCAGCATCCGCTGGTTCATCAGATCCAAAACGTCCAATAGGAGCGGGCGTATTATATATGCAGGGCATTATCGTGATTGGTCAGCGGGGCTTAATAAACAGAGTGCACACAGGAAGTGCTGGGAAATACTGACATAGATAGTAAAGGGCACTAGAATTATATATATATATAAGCAAAATGCGGAAAAATGAAATATATATAAAATGTTAAAAATAATATATATAATTATAAAGAGGTATATATGTAAATAAATGAACATATATATATAAAAAGAATATATATATATATATATATATATATATATAAAGAGATTTATGACAACATTTCTGGAGAAAACTATAACATATATTAAGAATTATTTAAAAAATTATTCAAAAAATTCCTAGAAAAATTACTAAAAAATATATATATATTAAAAAATGTATGTATATATATATATAACATATACTAAAAAATATACTAAAAAATACACACTAAAAAATACCATAAAGTGCCATAGTCACAGAGACCCAATATAAAATGAAATAATATAGAATAATATAATAAATAATAATCAAGCACATAAATTAGGTATGTATATATATAGGAGATATAAAGTCACCGTACGCATATGCGCAAAGCAAACATAACTATGTGCGTATGGGTGACTACAGGTGACACATCCACAGACCAGGGTAATATATACACATATATACATGTAGGTGGGGTGTGATACACATACACACACATGTACAGTATATACATAAAAATGTTAAATCAAAAAATCGGGAATAGTTCAGTTTGGACAGTGATATGCGGGGGGAAATAATATAAATATTATAAAGCTGATGCACAAACAAGGCAGTCCTGTATAGTCATGAGTGTGCAGCAACATATGTATTCTCTGGAAGAAATTGTGTACGAAAAATTATACTATGTATATGTGTATACATACAAATACATGTATAATCGCATGCACACATGCATACCCACACACATAATACGGTGCAGGGAAGTATATCGTCAGTCACCAAAAATAATAAAGACGATAATACAGGAAAAAATGATTATAAAAGTCATAACAGCAAAAAGGTAATTATGAAAGTGGATCATTAAGAAAGAAGTCTTAGATAATGTTGTTTGTTTCTATTTCCTCATTGAGTCCATGTGGCGTCATCGTATTGAGGGAATAGATCCAAAAGGTTTCCTGTCTGCATAGTCGTTGAAATCTCTCGACTGCAGTAGGGGTTTCAGGAATGGCCTCAATAACCCAAACCTGTAAAAGAGAAATGTCCCCATGATGGTGAATAGCAAAGTGTCGTGCGATACTAGATTTGGGGTCACCAGCATGAACTGCACGTCGGTGCTCCCCAAATCTAGTACGAAGGGCTCTAATCGTCCTACCCACATAAAGGAGTCCGCAAGGGCAAGAAATACAGTAAATGACATATGTCGTCGAGCAATTATAAAACAAATCAAATTATAAGTCTTGTTGTTGGCTGTAAAATTCTTTTTACCATGTTTAACATAAGAACAAGTTAAACATTTCAGCTAGTGATCCTGAGTCCATATGTATTTAGACCTTGAACTGTTCCATGACCGGAATACTATCAGTGCCAAGAATTTTACTAAACCTACAGCCGTGAATTCTTACCTCCATCATTCTAGTTGTCACCACCCCAAATGGATCAATAATGTTCCGAATATAATTCTAGTGCCCTTTACTATCTATGTCAGTATTTCCCAGCACTTCCTGTGTGCGCTCCTATTGGACGTTTTGGATCTGATGAACCAGTGGATGCTGAGAAACGCGTCATCCCATTGGCTGGCCCGAGGTTCGACGTCACTTCCGGTCGTACGGCGACAGACTGCGCTTCATGCTGGAACGCATAGCGCGTCCTATCCAGGAAACACGGCTCCTGGATTCCCTGTTGCTTCTCCTAGGCTTCCCCAGGATGGGTCTTCATATCTCCCATGACTTGGCCAAGTCAGCCTGCCTGCAGCTGTAAACGATCGTTGTGACCCTTGACCAGCCGTTAACCCCTGATGTGCCCTTGCTCTCAATTGTTTTGTGAGTAGCCAATCTACTGTTTACTACTATTTTTACCTCATTAAATACCTATTTTACTACACTTAGTTTGGCGCATGTCCTTCTTGTCTACATGTAGTTTGGGTATAGCATCTGACTTAAAGTGCATTTCTTGTATGAAGGCGATATCCGCCCTAGCTCTGTGCAGAGCCAATAGAGCTGAGATCGCTTTTCAGGAAGATTCAGCCCCCGTGCATTGAGGGAGACCACTTTCAATTTGGGGTTGTCAGCGCCCAGCGGTGAGCCTGTCATAGTGTGCGGTAGCGCGGTCGAAGGGCTGGGCGTGTTATGGATGCTGGCGTCCAAGCTGTGGCGGTGTGGGGAGGTGTCCAGGGTGGGGGTGATACAGGAGCGGGATCAGGGGCAGAGGGCACGAGGGGTTCCCGCTAGGAGGCACGACACAGTGGATATCAGGTGTGTGAGGGGCGGGTCCCCTGAGAGGATGAGGTGTACCAGGGGGGGGGGATTCACAGTTCTTCCCGTCTACGGGGAGGGAGAGGGGGTAGAACCGATTTAGGTGGTGGGGACACAGTCCCTCCGCCTATCCTTTATGGGCAATCGGTAGGGTGCGGCCGCGTGGGGCACCCGCACAGTGAAGGGGGTACGGGTACCAACACACGACACCGCTCGCGGGTTGACCTGAGCCGAGCCCGAAAACGACTGGGTGTTGAGAGTGGTATCCGTGAATGGTATGCCACCCCAGAGCGTATATCTATGTAGCGTAGCCAGGGGTGGGGTCCCGAAGGGGAGCAAACAGCGGAGGGCATGGCGGAGTGGCGTCTGGAGCAGAAAGGCAAGACGTAAATAAAGTCTGAGATCCCCCTTCCTGAAGGGGAGGCCTGCTGAGAACGCACCCCTTCATAAAGCTATGGCCTCAAGGAATGGTAATGGTATAGGGAGCGGGATATGGCATGTCACCCGCCGGAAGGCCCCCGCGAGTGGCATCCCCTTAAGGTGTATCTGACATGGGGGGTACGGGGGGGGGGAGAGATATACTCCTCGTCCCCGCCCGCCGACCACAGGCATAGCATGAAACAATCAAACCATATAACAATTAACCATGCAATTACTTAGTCACCCCATGCTTCTTGCTAGCACGGTAGCCTTGCAATACTCGCCGGTTCCAGCTCACAGAGAAATCCGGGCAAGGACAGGGGCGGCAAGTATACTTATCTGAGGGTGTGAGAACGTGCCCCATTGCGTGCGGTACTGTCTGTGGTGTAGTAGAGGAGTCGTCTTCTCCAGGGAAGGGGGTCGCGTTGGCCGAATCGGAGATCAGCAGCGGGGAGCAACCCGGTGTGCACTGTGTTGGGGCCCTCCGGGACCATAAGGCCATGAAGTCCTAGCGTTGGGTTTAAGCCGTCCGGGGCATCCTGCAAGCAGGGGGTTGAGGGAGGCGACCAGGCAGGCAGTCTTAGAGGGATGGAGAACGGAGAAGGGGTCGTTGGGAGAAAGTCAGGAGGCCCAGCTGATCGATCGGAGTTCCATGTAGATTCGCCCTCGTCCAGTCACAGGAGTGTTGAGTGAAGTGTCTCGTGGTGGACTCGGCGGATAAGCACCCGAGGCTCCCGGTAACGGCGGCTGTTTCACCTCTCGCCTCCATGTCGGATTTACCCTGGATGTGACGTATGCGCAGCGCGCCGGAAGAGCGCAAGGGCACAGGGCTCCGGTCCCGGAAGAGATAGACAGCGCAGAGGATCCTGGGTGTTGTAGTGTCAAGAGCGGGAGGAGGAACCCGAGCTTTCCTGCAGGCCACCAGGGCGGAGTCAGATAGCATCCTCTTGTGCCGTGGGCGGGTAGGGGCCTCAGGCATCATGTGCAGGGTGTAATGACAGTCTGAGCATAGACGCACATAGGGTGTTGGTTGCGAGCGGGGTCCCTGGCCCAGACAGTGTCCTCCAGGGGTAGTAAACGTGGTAAACGTCCAACATGTCAACAGGGGAATAAACTTTACAGCAGTTCAATTAACAGCAGTTCCAACTGATAACGGGCCAGCTAATTAGCGGTCTCTCCTGGGCCCCGTGGCATTGGCAGGAGCGCGGGAACCCGAAGGAGAGCGCCTCCTGCGGGATCTCGTAGGTTGTGTTTCCATATCTTCTGCTTGGGGACCAGACCAGCGGCCGACAGAGCGGCGATATAAGGCATACCACTCCGGGAAAGCTACGGGCGGTATGCCCAGGGTCTCGAAAAAGAGCGGGAGGTCTTCAGGCACCTTCAAGTGTGCGGTGCGGCCCTGGTGAGAGTCCACCAGGCAAAAGGGGTACTTCCATTTGTACCGAATGTTCTCGGCCCGTAGGACATCCAGCAGGGGTTTAAGGTCCCGGCGATGTTTCAGAGTGATCCCCGAGAGGTCCTGGAACAGTTGGATCGGGGTTCCCGCGTGTTGGAGGCGTTGGCCCCTGGCTTGTCTCAGGATCTCCTCCTTCAGGCCGAAGTCGACAAGGCAACAGACAATGTCCCTAGGAGGGTCCGCGTCTCTGCCCCTGGGTCGCAGCGCCCTGTGGATCCTTTCCATGGCGATTGCTGTATCCGGGGGTCGTTGGAGGATTGCGTTAAAGATTTTCGTCACCTCCTGTACGGTCTGGCCCCCTTCGACAGTTTCTGGCAGGCCCCTCACGCGTAAGTTATGGCGCCGTCCCCGGTTCTCAAGGTCCTCCAGGTGCCGGTTTATTTCCCTCATTTGTAGGGTGTGATCGTCAATTTTTCTGGTGGAGCGCTGGAGTACGCCGTCGTGGTCATTCAGCGTCTTCTCAGTTACAGCCACTCTCCCATCTAGGGCTTTGAAGTCCAGGCGCAGTTCCGCTATGGCCGCCGTGAGCGCATCTTTGATGTCGGTCGCCATGGCCCTCAGGTCCAGGATAGTGATCGGTGGGGCTGCCGACGCGTGGGGCAACGTGTGCTCTGGTCTCCCCTGGGTCGTTAGCTGAATGTCAGGTGGAGAAGCAGATAGGACGATATCTTGTGGCTGGGAAGGCAAGGGTTGCGAGCGGCCCTGATGCGCTCCTTGGTGGGAGGCCGCCATATTGCCTCGGCCGGTTCGGAACATCTCCGGATGTGATGGCCCAGGGCGTCACTGTGTTCCCTGGGGGATCGGGATCGTGAGGCTGAGGAGTGCCTCGATGAAGTGCCCATAGTTTAGAGCAAGAGCAGGGGGTAGAAGTCACCGCAAATTGTGAAAAACGCCCTGAGGTGGCAGGAGCTCAGCAATCAGGCAGCCATCTCCTAGCTCGGCTCGGCCACGCCCCCTATATTTATTATTATCTTTATTTTCAATTTGTATTTACTATTCATAATTTTTTATTTATGTTTATTCATTTTTCCTTATTCCAAAACAAATGCTGCTGTTGTTACAATTTGCCTTGAATTTATTTTAATGATGTTTCCACCAACATCCTGCGCAAAATGTTGAACTATAATGTCATTAATGTATGGAGCTAACGATTTCTCCCTGTTTCGGACAATAGATGGCGCAATATCTCTTTCCTCCATGACCTATTCCCATTACCGCGTTAAACACAAATATACCAAATTATGATACTCATGTACTCCTTACCTTACCGATTATTATCTTTACTCCATTGTTTAACATCAGCATCATTTTCGAGCCCCTGTTTTATTTTCCCCTTTAGATGCCATTTTTTCATGTCTTCTCACGAACCATAGGGACGCGTGGGACCCTACTTTTTTGATCTGCAACTATCGGGTCTTTTCTATTTGTTAGAGGTCCACTCAATTGGTACTCCCCCAGTCCTTGCATGCCCCACCTCGCTCAAGGTTTATCTTTCATGGCTCATTTTACCACCTTATGCACCATACCCCCATCTGTGGGATCCTTTCCCACATCCAACATGGCGGCGCACGCCTCTTGACGTGCGGGCGGAGACTCAACAGACCGAGCACCGCTCCGTGCGCGCGCATCGTCCACAAGCTGCCCCTTAGATACACTTTGAGCGTGTCTCTGGCGATGCTTGATGACGCGGTGAGTCACATGTCCCCGCTGCAGCCGCGTCGTTGCTGACATCAGCCGCATTGCTCTATTTAAAGCCCGGCCGTAAAGCCGCAATGACAGGCACAATCTCCTGGGGAGCTGCCAGAGGCACATTGCCTAGCAGTACACCCATACCCCATCGGATATCTCCTCTCCTTGAAACGATCCATAGGTAAGCACTGATCTTCTTCCTTTTTGATTGTGACCTTCATTGTGTAATGTTTTACTCCCTGTGTATTCCAGTACATGTACTGACATGGGATATCCCCTTTCTATTTATTCCTTATGTTTACAACTGAGTTGTTACTACTTCCCCTTGACCCCTTGTTTACTTGAACAACTATTGGGAACTGAAAGGTTAACCCTTTCTTTGATCCATCCCGCAATCATCCTGACGTTTCTAGGATTACATCTTCAAGTGTATCTATCCAAACTCACTCACCCATCTTTTTAAGGTACAGGATCCTTAGATATCACTATATCCCTAATGTAGTTTTGAGCGTTGTCTCAAAATCCCATTATTTTATTATTTAATGATCACTATTGGCTTTTCTTTAGTGTATGGTTCGTGGACAGCATGATGCATCACTGGGAATATAATCTGTGTGGCTCTGCCCTCATCATTTGAGGTGATTGTAAATCTATTTTTATGCATGTTGAGGTAAGTCCCCCACGCCCGTTCTACTGTACCAACAGGATTTATTTTGAAATCTGTTATTTTTAGTAAAATGTTCCTATTGTCAAACCTTATATACTTATCCAATACTGTTAAATATGCTATGTGGCATATCTACATGCAATTTCTTCGTAAAAATATACTTGGTATATATACCCATATCTTATTTCATTGACCATCTGTATTTATGTTTATCTTTTCTAGATACTGTGTAGTTGTCTATAAAAGCTCTTGAAAAAGCTCATATGTGAGCAAAACATGTCGAGCAAGTTATAACTACATGGAACTTTTTTTTTTCTCACATTGTTGAAGTTCGATTCTTTTCAAGACTTCAGATGGTTCCCTATTTATATGTATAATTTTTCTGTGTATCAATAAAAACGTTTCTACCATTTTAACCGTTGTCTTAGTACACTCCATTAGCACCGACTTATAATCCCAGGGTCCTCAGGTACCCATTCCCCTTTTCTCATGTTTATATTTACACGGGATGAGGTGCTCCAAATTTGAGGATCTATTTATCCACTAAATTACATTATTCCCCCGTGGTATTTGGGTAAGGTAAGGAGTTTAAAATTGAGTCTGGGGTTTTTGTCTGCCCACAGAAAATGTCTCTGTAATTTAAGTAGTTTAGTGAAAAATAAGTCAGAGATATGGACAAGGAGGGCATTAAAAATGTACAGGAGTCTAGGAAGGATGGTCATCTTAAGAATTGAGGCTCTACCGAACCACAAGAACATTTTGGGCGTCCATTTGAGGAGGTCGTTGGAGATCGACTTTAGCAATGGGGTGTAGTTAGCATGATAAAGAGAATCCAGGTTGGCGGTTAGGTGAACTCCTAAATATTTTAAGGAGGTAGGGACCCACTTGAATGAATGGTTGGATTTCAGGAGTTCCAGTAAAGCAGGGGCTAAAGACAGATTAAGGGCTTCAGATTTCGACTTTATTTTAAAATTTGAGATATAGCCAAACGTTTCAAATAATTTTTGTAGGTTGGGAATGGAAAGGTGGGGTTTTGTGAGGAAGAATAATAAATCGTCAGCGTAGACGGCAACTTTGTATTTCCTTCTGCCCACCTTGAATCCCTGCACGTCCCTGGACAGGTTAACGGCTCTGATCAACGGTTCCACGGAAATGATAAAAAGTATTGGGGAGAGGGGGCAGCCCTGGCGTGTGCCGTTCTGTATTTTTATTGGGTCAGAAAGTATGTTATTTACTTTAACTCTAGCTTGAGGGTGTTGGTACAGAGCCGATATCCAGGACATCATGCTCCCCCCAACCCTATGTGTGAGCAAGTAGAGAACATGTATTCCCAAGAGATCCAAACGAAAGCCTTTTCGGCATCAGTGGAAAGTAGCATCCCATCGGTCTTAGAATCTTGGGCAAAGTGGATCAGGTTAAGTGCTTTCGTGGACCTAATAGCTTTAGGTCCATGTTCAATAACGAAATGGGTCTATAGTTGGCACAATCGGTAAGATCTTTATCAGGCTTGGGGACTACCGCGATGTGGGCCATAAGGAAGGAGCCAGAGTCATGTTTATTTTTTGATAGATAGTTAAAGGAAGACAGAAGAGGTTTACTAAGGGTATTTGAGAAGATCTTATAATATTGGGAGGAGAAGCCATCCGGACCTGGGCTCTTCCCTGCTTTTAGGTCCTTGATGGCAGATTGCAATTCTAACAAATTTATGGGTTCCTCCAATTTGGAAGAGTCTTCTTGGGGTAGGGTGGGGAGTTCACATTCTTTTAGAAAGTCTGATATCATTTCTCTTTTGGTGCCTAGGACATGGTGGGGCCTGTGTTGATCAGGGAGATTATAAAGTTTATCATAGAACTTGGAAAAGAGGTCAGCTATTTTCCCTGAGTCATGTCTTAAAACCCCTTCTCTGTCTTTGATAGCGTGAACGTGATTCGCTGACTGAGCTTCCCTAAGGGCCTTAGCGAGTAACTTCCCACTTTTGTCCCCCAGTTCGTAAAAAAAAAAATTCTTGAAGAAAAGGGATTTTTTAATTTTGATGTCCAGTATTTGTCAACTCTTGTCAACTCTTCTACCACCCCAATCGACAATGATTGATAATTTTGCGCTTCTAGATCAGCTGACATTATCACCACACCAGGGGATAAGGTCAAGTTGAAGCCTTATAGAATTCCAGAAGCTCGGCGAGAGGCGATTCAGCCAGAAATGAAAAAAATGCTTGAGCTGGGGGTGATAGAAGAGTCAAATAATGATTGGTCCAGTCCCATTGTTTTAGTGCCCAAACCAGATAGAAGTTTGCGGTTTTGTAATGACTTTTACCGCCTAAATAAAATCACTAAGTTTGACACCTATCCTATGCCCCGCATAGATGAACTGATTGATCGCCTAGGCACTGCCCGGTACATTACAATGTTAGACCTGACCAAGGGTTATTTGGAAAATTCCTCCCTCGGAGTCGGCCAGAGAAAAAAAAAATTGTAACTCCAGAAGGATCTTTCCAATATCGAAGGATGCCTTTTGGATTACAGAATGCTCCCCCCACATTTCAATGCGCCATGGATAAGACCCTTCAGCCTCATCGAGCCTTTGCTGCTGCATACCTCGATGACATTGTCATCCACAGTAAGGATTTACAGCCAATCCAAAAAAATGTACCCTTGGGCTAGAAGAGGCAAAGTATCTGGGGTATACCATTGGAAGAGGTCTAATCAAGCCCCAAATAAACAAAGTTGAGGCTATTCAGGATTGGCCACGTCCCACTAACAAGAAACAGGTTTGTGCATTTTTGGAAATCGCTGGGTATTATCGCCGCTTTATCCCCCATTTTGCCTCACAGGCTGCTCCCT
The DNA here is from genome assembly GCA_029574335.1 of Rana kukunoris. Lineage (NCBI taxonomy): Eukaryota > Metazoa > Chordata > Amphibia > Anura > Ranidae > Rana > Rana kukunoris. Next base: position 294,125,088 of record CM056051.1, on the reverse strand, counting down.
TGGCCAATTTGACCAAAGGGAAGGAGTCTGTCATGACCAAATGGACTCCTGAAGCCGAAACAGCTTTTCAGGCTTTAAAACAGGCCTTATGTAGTCAGCCAGTTTTAAATTTGCCTGATTTTTCACGGGACTTTGTGGTTCAGACAGAAGCTTCAAATGTGGAGTTAGGAGCTGTACTGTCCCAGATTATCAAGGGGGAGGAACACCCTGTTATGTACCTCAGCTGAAAGTTAATGGCCCATGAGGAGAATTATGCCACCATTGAGGAAGATTCTCTCCGGTACTACCTCGTGGGTAGACAGTTTGAACTGGTGACGGATCATGCCCCATTGAAGTGGATGGCACAGAACAAGGAGACCAATAGGAGAATAAATAGGTGGTTCCTGGCCCTCCAGGAATTTAGTTGTGTGGTAACGCATCGCCCGGTGTTAAAATGGGGAATGCAGATGGGTTTTCCCGAGTGCATGCGTGCCTGGCAACCTGTGTCCCAACCCTAGGGTTGAAATAAGAGTGGGGTATGTGATAGGAAGTCAGGTAAATCTGTGAGTGTTGTCACAGACGGGAGATACTTTTCTGCCTTGTTTAGACAATACACCAATTACTACCAGGTGTCGGCTACAGAGGTAGCCAGAAAGGTTTAGGGCGTTGGAAAACTTCAGCTGTTCAGTATGAGGCAATTAAGGCCTCTATAAATTATCCAGAGGATGACTACTGATTGCTGCATCCTGAGGCTTTTTGAGTTAAGGAGAGCAGTGAGAAAGGCTTCTGAAGAGGTGAGGTGGTTGTTGATTTTTGCCAGACTCCATAGATAGGTTCCTGTGTGGTGAAGGTAGACACCCCAAGTGGCCAGGGTTTATTTTATGTTTTGTTTTGTTTATGCTGTTTGGATGCTTGCACTTGTTTCCAGCAATATGGAAGAATAAACCAAACTATAATATATAAAAAATATATATATATATATACACACACCTGTATATATATATATATATATATATATATATATATATATATATATATATATATATATTTATATATTTTTTTTTTTATTAATTTCATTTCTTTTTACTTCAGGAAAGAGAGATTAGACATTCTACTCTCCAGTCCATGGGTCATTTTTAAGGATCGATTGTATCTTTTATAGAACATCAATGACTACCGTCCCTTAAAAATGCAAAGATCAAAGCAATTACTTTATCTGATCATGCCCCAGTAGTGATTAAGCTAGAAATATTAAATACTAGGTCCGGAAGGAACTGGAGACTGAATAAACTCCCTTATTCAGGACCCGGGGATAATTAAGAAGATTGAGCAGGAACTTGATTTTTTTTGTGGTAAATGATACACCAGAAATCTCCTGTGCAGCCCTGTGGGAAGCACACAAGGCCATCATAAGGAGTGATACTGATAGGGCTAGGCGCCTGTTAAAAGAGAGAAAGTGGAAGAAACTCCATTCTCTATATAGAGAGATTCAGAACGTAGAACAATTGACAAGACCCCAAGGTATCCTGGAGAGACAGGAATTAGTAACAAAAAGGGCGCAATTAGCAGACCTTTTAGAACAGGAGAAAAAATGCGCCTTTCACATGGTAAACAAGGAGAGGTATCAATAGGGAAATAAATCCGGGAAGTGGCTGGCTAGAATAATAAGGGAAAAAATAAATGTTCCTTCATCCCTAAAATTAAGAACTACCAGGGAGAGATGGTTCACTCGTCCCCGGAAACAGCAGAGGTCTTCCAAGAATACTATAGTTCATTATACAACATGAATCAGAGGGAGGTACATAAGGAGGGAGAAATTTATGAGTACCTGAGAGGCCTTGACCTTCCCTCGGTGCCCAGGGAGGAACTGGAGCAATATGAAGTCACAATTACTCCGGAAGAAGTAAGAAGAGTAATAAATAGTATGGCCTTTGGAAAGTCTCCAGGACCTGACAGGTACTCAATCTTATATTACAAGAGATTTCAAAAGTTTCTGATCCCTAAATTATGTGAATACCTTAATTCCCTGGCCGAAGGAGAGACTCTGCGGGAAGAATCATTATTGGCCTATATAACCCTCATCTTAAAAGAAGGGAAGGACCCAACAGTCTCAGCGAGTTATCACTCAATATCCCTGTTAAACACAGATATAAAGATTTTTGCTAAATAGCGGAAAGACTAAAGCCCCTACTACCAAGCTGGGTAAATAGTGATTAGGTAGGGTTTGCAGCAGGGAGAGAGGGAGAAGATAACGGCCTAAAGTGACTGTGTCTGATCCATGAAGTAGAGGGGGAAGACCACAGTCTCATTTCTGTCGATTAATGCCAAAAGGGCCTTCGACAGGGTGAACTGTAGCTTCATGTTTGGAACATTAAAACATCTGGGGTAAAAATGATGAAATGGATAGGAATAATTAACACTAAAAATGAATATTCTACCAAGGCTGACTTATATTTTCCAAATGATCCCAATAACAGTACCCCAAGACTATTTTAAGAAACTAAGATCAATGATATTAAAATATATCTGGGTACATAAACCCAGAATCGCATATGCAATCTTGACGAAAGCTAAAAGTTCGGGAGGATTAGCAGCCCCAGATTTTGAGAAATACTATCAGGCGATTTGTATTCCGTGGATGTTAGCGTGGGTTTAAAATAAAGAGGGGAGAAGCTGGGTGAATATGGAGATCTCACAAAGTAAGGTAGACTTAGGGAAGATGGTCTGGATACCACGGCAGCACTGAGACTTAGCTAACAGTACAAATCCACTAACTAGAAACACTTTCAAAATTTGGAATGGCTTAGGAAAAATGCACCATTGGGATCGCATCTCACAACTATTATCGATACTGGGCACAAATTACTTTAAGCCAGGGAAAGAGGAACACATATATTTCACTAGATGGACAAAAAAAGAAGAAAAACTATTACAAGATGTAATGATAGGAAAAGGGATTCGCACGTATGAGGAAATTACACAAAAATGGGGAAATATGCCACTAGATAAGTGGAGGTACACGCAATTACAGCATTTTACACAATCACTGCCACAACCGCTACAGGGAAAAGGACACATGAGGACAATAGAGAAACTTTTTCGCTCTCCCCTTAGCCTAAAGCAAAGTACCGTATATCTAAAATCTATAGGCTACTAATTAAAGAGAAAGAACCAGAATTTTCTCCATACTTGGGGAAATGGGAAGAGGAGCTAGGCCCGCTTATAGATGAGGAACATAGAAGGAAAATTCTGAGAATGGCATGCTATTCCTCAGGAGATGCAAAGACTGTTGAAATGTGTTACAAACTCCTGGCAAGATGGTATGTAACCCCCCAGAGATCGCACAGGATTGGGGCAGAGGGGCCCCTTAACTTGCTGGAGGGGATGTGATGCCCCAGGAACCTTTGCGCACCTCTAGTGGGGATGCATAAAGATCCAACCCTATTGGGATGGTATGTTGGCAGCAACCTACCAAATCACAGGAGAACAGATCCAGAAGAATCCATGGGAATGTTATTTCATGATACAAGGAAATCGGCCCCTCAATATAAAAATACCTTAGTTCCATTTCTCTTAAATGCGGTCAAAAGCCTGATCCCGAGTCTCTGGAGGTCTCAGGAAGTCCTGAGTATGAAAGACTAGGTTGCAAGGGTGGAAACCATAAGAGTCATAGAGGAAACTGTTCATATAGAGGAAGAGGCATTGGAGAGATTTTGGAATATATGGGGGAAATGGCAGGAGTTTAGGGAGTCGGGAACCTGGAGGATGTGGGAAGGTGTAAGGAATTGAGGAGGGAAGGAGGAAGAGGGGGGATGGTATGTTTTTTTGGGGGGTGGGGGGTTTCTTTAGGGGTAGGGGGAATAAGTTTATAGGGTATGGATGAAGAAAAAGGATGTCTTTAACATGTGACTGTGTCTTTCTATGTCTATACAATAAAATAAAAAGTGAATATTCAAAAAAAAAAAGTGTGTTGGGTGGTGGCCCAGAGATGGGTAGAAGGTTTTGTAACCCAAGTCAATAGGACTTGGAAGAAACACACTGTAAAATATAATATATTTACTTATTGTTCTTCATGTACTGACCAACAAATGTAGGATAGTGTATAACATTTTTTTTTCCTGTTTATTCAGATTTTTATTTGTTTGTACCCAACCCCAAGGATTCAATGAATGAAATGTCCTCCCTTTAAAGAATGACACCATAAAAATATTTTACAGTTTCAATATAAAACTGTCTTAGTGAACTGCTTACAGTGCCAAATGGTTGATTATTTTCATCATTCCTCAAATTAGAAGTGGTTGGTTTATCTGTGACATTTTTTTCTGAGTTACACTCGCAATCCTTCAACAGTAAATATTGCTTTCAACTACTTGGCAGCTCAGTGATGAAAAAGGGCAGGATTTATGTCTAGAGGTCCTGTCCGCCACTGTGGTTTACCTTGCTTGAGAGGAATATACTCACGTCTTTTAAAACCATGGTAATGTTGACATGATGTAATACATTTAACCTCAAGAAAACATTCTATATAACTATATAGAATTATATAGTTTAGTATAGTATAAGTTAGCTATTAAACCCCTTCACGATAGAGGGTAAAACAAATCCTAATGCCTGAACTCAATTTTTCATCTTTGACATGCATTAGTATAACTCTTGCTATTGCCACCAAAAAAAAAAAACACAAATGTAGCTTTATATTTCTTTCTATGACAATAACCTACCACCAAAAAAAATATCCTGTTCCTGATGTTTGCAGTGATACCACATATGTGTATGTTATTTGTACCCACAGTAGGACCCAGAAACACACTTTTGCTGACAGAAGGATCATTGTTCCAGGAGCTCTTCCTGTTGGGTCTGAAAGAGTGACCCTCCCCCAGGGCGAGAACTGTCCCAGTAGTAATCGGCGCACGTACCTACCAGTAGGACGTGTGGCTCCTGGGCTCCAGACAGGCAGGGTTTTCCACCCCCCCGCCCCAGCAGGCCTTCTCATCCGCCTTCTCTGGCCGCTTCTCACCCTCCAGGTAAGCCCCTGCTACTCAGGGCGATCTACACCTCCCCAGGACCTGTAGGTGGCCGTCCTTGTTAGGACAGCCACGCCGGCAGCCTAATCTCCCCCAGCGGAGATACAACCCCCCCCCCGCGATCCGCTTCCTCCAGCTTCGGCCCCCCCCAACAACCAGCCGCTCCCCCGCTCCTTCACTCTGGTCCATACGCCCCCCATACAGCCATCACCATTCAGAGGCACCTACTTGCCCCCTCTCCACGGCAATTTTTTGCCATTCCAGGTCGTTTTTTGGGACCTCCGCGCCAGGCCTCTCTCATACGCGGGGCCGCGATCCAGGAAAGTCCGCGGCTTCACCTGCGGCCTAACTCCGCGCCGCAATTTCACAAACAGAATCCCCTCCAAGCCACCAGAAACCTCCCAGGAGTTCGCCCCCAGCCCCCTGCAGGACTCATCCACCCCTCAACAACCAGTCCCCCCCCATCCCAGTCCTTCCAGCTGACTATACATCAGCCTGGGTCCCTGGTCCTGCTCTCAGTCGGCGGCCAGCTTGGTACACCCCAGCAGCAGTGACAGCTCTCACCCCCCTGTTTCATAATTTAATAATACTTGATCCAGGGGCTTCGCCCGATCGCCATTCAGGGATCAGGAAGGAATTTTTTCCCCTACCAAAGCAAATTGGCACAGCACGGCTAGGGTTTTTTTTGCCTTCCTCTGGATCAAGCTGGGAGGATTCACTGAATCCTCCCCCCATCGTCTCCAAAAAATAACTACTTTGCCCGGTGATTGGCTACCATGGCTAATCTGCGGTACTCCGCAGAAACCATTTGGGATCTGAGGAGTTGCGCCGCAATACTGCCAGCCATCACCAAAAAGACCCTAAGAATGGAGCAACTTTTGAGGATCGATCGACGATCGACCATCAAAAATTTTAGCCGTTTACCCCAGCCCAAGCACATTTTATGTGCTTTGATCAACACAAGATCGGCAGTAAAACATAGACTTGAAATCCATGACTTCATTCTACAACACGATTTAGACTGCCTCTTTATTACAGAGAGCTGGCTCACAGCCGACTGTAACACCATTCTAGGAGAACTGGTGCCAGAAAACTACCGTATTATCACAGAAAACAGAATAGGGCAAAGAGGGGGAGGCCTGGCGGTGATCCACAAGATTCATCTTGCAATCACAAAACCAGCCCTTCAAAACCCTCTTCCATTCATGGAAACCCTTACTCTGCAACTGCAAGCAAATTCAAAGGAGACCATCCACGTTCTGCTCTGCTATAGGCCACCGGGCCCAAAATCGCAGCTGCTATCATCATGGACGGATTTCTTCTCCACTTATACCCTCAACAGCAAACACTTGTTGCTGTTAGGGGATTTCAATCTCTGGGCCAACTCCTCACAAGACATCGTTGCGGATGCCTGTATTGACCACCTGGAAGATTTAGGGTTACAGCAACTAGTATGTGGGCCCACACATGCTTCAGGCCACACACTTGATCTTATTTTCAGACAATATCTGGAAATAAAAATTTTGAAAAATGAAAAGTTGCCATGGACAGACCACCATGCAATTAAATTCATTTCCACAATCCCCCCCACAACAAAAACATCAAATCCAGTGACAACACACTGGACTAGATGTCAGAAGAAGCTCCACTCGGAACTCTTCAGAACGACTTTAAGGAAAAAAATAGAAACAACTCAGCCGCATCAAACGGAAGCCATCAACTCGGCCATGCTACAATCAGCCGATTTGGTAGCGCCGAAACGAAGAACCCGCATTCGGAAAAACAACCGCAGCTGGTTTAACAACCAGCTGTCGTTACTGAAGCAAGAACGCAGAAGGGCAGAATCTGCCTGGAAAAGATGTTCTTCAGAGCTAAACCTATCCATCTACAAGGCGACAACAAGAAAATACCACAAAGGAATTTTCCAAGCCAAGAAGAATTATTTCTCGGAGGCTATCAACGGGGCCCTTAACCGCCCCCGCGAACTCTTCAAGATGGTCACCCAGACCATGAAACCAGGATGTATTGAGGCCCCCAGTTCTGACACACAAGAATTTTGCAATGAGCTATCGGATTATTTCGTTGATAAAATCGAGGCAATCCGTGAAAGCATTCAGCAAAACTATTCTCCCCTCAGCCCCCCCTGTAGCCTCTCACACAGCACCCATAGTAATTCTCCTATATCAGGTAAGTTTACCCTGGAACCCATCTCCGTTGAGTCCACTAAAAATGTCATTTGTACTCTGCGCAATGGCGCGGCGCCAAATGACATTATCCCCACAAAACTGCTGAAGGAATGCGCCGACATCCTGGCTCCTCCCATTACGCAGCTTATCAACCAGTCTTTCCTGGAGGGCATAGTGCCCTCACAGTTGAAAGAGGGTATAATCCAACCCATCCTGAAGAAACCCTCCCTGGACCCCAAGGACCCACTCCACCGCCGTCCCATAACAAGCCTCAACGTATTCTCTAAGATAATGGAAAAGTAGTGGTACAACAGCTGCAACAGCATCTAGATACCCACAAGCTACTTGATCCATTGCAATCAGGCTTCCGTCCCGGACATGGGACGGAAACAGCATTGCTAAAAGTATGGGACGATGTTCTCAAGGCCGCAGACGAAGGAGAATCTTGTCTCCTGGTTCTGTTGGACCTAAGTGCAGCTTTTGACACTGTAGACCACAATCTGTTACTGACTCGGCTTACTGAAGTAGCCAGGGTCGCAGAAGGCGATTTATCTTGGTTCTCCTCTTTTTTGGAAAACCGATCGCAAACAGTGAAGCTAGGACCATTTACGTCTGAAAAACGCACAGTAACATGCGGAGTCCCTCAAGGATCGCCGCTGTCACCAGTGCTGTCACCAGTCCTCTTTTTGAGATTATTAGCAGCCAAAAACTGCTTTATCACTCTTATGCAGATGACACGCAACTGTATTTCCGCATCTGCAACAGACAGGATCACCACCTCAATCTAGAGATATGCCTCTCTTTGATAGAGGATTGGATGACAAAGAGTTATCTTAAACTCAATGGAGCGAAAACAGAACTTCTGCTGTTTCACGCCAAGCGTAGGAATCAACTTTCAACAGCGTGGACCCCCCCGCCTATTTTGGGCAAACTCATCACCCCTAGCGCCAAAGTCAAAAGCCTAGGGGTCATTTTTGACTCCTTTATGACAATGGACGCACAAATAGGGTCAGTGGTCAGCGGATCTCACCATCTACTGCGCCTACTACGCAGACTCACTCCGTTCATCCCTAAAGAAGACCTAGCGGTCGTGGTATGAGCTATTGTAAACTCCAGGCTGGATTATGCAAATGCCCTTTACCTCGGCCTCCCCAAGTACCAAATCGCTCGTCTGCAAGTCGTTCAGAATACGGCCGCCAGACTTGTGACTGGGAAAAAACCCTGGGAATCCATCTCACCTTCACTGAGATCCCTTCATTGGCTGCCAGTCAAAGACAGAATTGCTTTTAAAGCTCTCTGTCTTACCCATAGATGTGTCCACGAGAGTGCCCCCCTTTACTTATGCGAATTAATAAAAGCGCATAATCCAAATCGCGTTTTGCGATCCACGAATCAGAACCTGCTCCAGGTTCCGAAAGCCAACTTCAAGTCCAAAGGAGAGAGAAGATTTGCGATCCAAGGTCCCAGACTATGGAACGCTTTACCAACCAGCATTCGGTTGGAGGAGAACCACCTAGCATTTAGGAAAAAGGTCAAGACTTTTCTCTTTTGATATCAAAGGAGACTGGAACAACAAGCGCCCAGAGGCGATTCAGTTCGCATGTGCCGCGCTATATAAGTTTTCATTCATTCATTCATTCATTCATTCATTCACACTGGGCTCCATTCACAGAACCAAAGCAGAGCAGTATGTAGGTGTCCAAATAAATGTTTCCTAAATAGTGCTGAAACTGTCAATTCACTATACTGTCTTGTGGTATTTACCACAAAACACTGAAAACACTTGTTAAATACCACATAAATAGGCATTACACTTACAGAAGGAAAGAATCACTAATTACTGCATGCATTTAATTAGGGTTGTCCCGATACCGATACTGAGTATTTGCGCTTGTACTCACGCAAATACTCCCGATGCCTGGTAGAATACTTTTTTTTCCCCGAGTGCGGGTGGAGAGGGGGTGGAGTGCGGGTGGAGAGGTGGTGGAGAGGTGGTGGAGTGCGGGTGGAGAGGGGGCGGAGAGCGGAGCAGAGCTGTCCTCGTATGGGGGAGAGGAGAGCTGCTGCCGCTGCCGCCGCTGCCGCCTTAGACAAAGCCAAGTCAATCCCCCCCCTCCTCCCGCTGCTGCCGACATCTAATTACTATGCGCTGGGGGAACACAACAGCTTTCATTTGCATTTGAATAGCTGTGTTCCCCCGGCAAGGGGGAGGGGCTATACATGACGAGGCGCGGCGGGGGAACACAGCTATTCAAATGCAAATGACAGCTGTTGTGTTCCCCCAGCGCATAGTAACTAGATGTCGGCAGCGGCGGGAGGACTTGGCTTTGTCTTAGGGGACATGGCTGAATTTAGGGACATGGCTGAATTTAGGGACATGGCTGAATTAAGGGACATGGCTGAATTTAGGGGCATGGCTGAATTGAGGGACTTGGCTGAATTTAGGGACATGGCTGAATTAAGGGACATGGCTGAATTCAGGGACATGGTTGAATTTAGGGACATGGCTGAATTAAGGGACATGGCTGCATTTGGGGACACATGGCTGCATTTGGGGACACAAGGCTGCATTTGGGGACACGTGGCTGCATTTGAAAAAAAAGTATCGGTAATCGGTATCGGCGAGTACATGAAAAAAAGTCAAAAGAAAAGAAATCACCGCTCCAGGTGAGACCTGTAGACGATCAAGGATAATTAGATTACCAAGGTGCTGGCGATGCAAATGGCAATGATGATGAAGAAAAGAGGGAAGGACGGCCGCACTCCAAGGATTTTCAAACGAAAAAAGTTGTCTTTATTGTAAATCCAAAAACATGTACAGTCACAGCAATCACAGAAAACAGGACAGCCGACGCTTTTCGCACTCGATCAGTGCTTAGTCCTGCTGAGGAAGTAGTATTACGATACGCGTCCGGGGTCAGGAACCATCCCATGTCACTCCTTGATGTCCCACATTTTCATTTGAGCTGCCTGATATGGTGTTTTATGCCTGTACTTTCTACTTGAAGAGTACCCTGCACATTTTTTACTCATTAAAGAGACCTGGTTTATATGGAAGCTCTTAGATCTGGCCTTTTTTCTTTGCATATTGATTCGTTGGTGCCACTGAGGATACTTGCATATCTCCGGGTCCTTCAGCTGACAATTGCACATCTTTGAGCCATCTGGATTTTCTGCCATTTGTTCTAAGCGTTTTAGACCTTTGGCAAAACAAGGGTCTTGGTGTGAGGTGAGAGTACCCATCTTTACTGGTGAAGGGATCACGTTTGAAATATTTGAAATATTGGTTTTCCAAGTCACATGGTGGAGATACTCTGATTGTTTCGATCACAGGATTTGTTTGCACTTTGCAAATGTGGACTTTCTTTTTATTTTATTTTATTTTATTTTTTCACTGTTATTAATTCAACTATGTCTTCACTGGTATGAGCATATTCGTTTTAATATTAATATTATGCTATTTAGGTTTGCGCTGCACTGCTCTGTTTGATATATTTACTTCAGGAATTTTGTGATTGTTCTTTTGGTGTTCAGCTTGCATCCATATGAAATTCACTCTTTGAGTATTTTTCATTTTTACACTTATTATTTTTATTTTTTTCTGATCTTTATATTTTTGCGCTGATTGCACCCCCCCTGTTTTACTCTATCAGAGAGAGGCATGTCTCTAGATTGAGGTGGTGATCCTTTTTATTGCAAATGCGGAAATACAGTTGCGTGTCGTCTGCATATGAGTGATAGAGCAGTTTTTGACTGCTGATGATCTCAAAAAGCGGACGAAGATAAATGTTGAATAACACCGGCGACAGCGGGGATCCCTGAGGGACTCCGTATGATACCGTGCGTTTTTCCGAAAAGAAAGGTCCTAACTTCACTATTTGCGATCTGTTTTCCAAAAAAGAGGAGAACCAAGATAAATCGCCTTCTGCGACTCTGGCTACTTCAGCTAGCCGGGTCAATAAGAGCTTATGGTCTACTGTGTCGAAAGCTGCGCTCAGGTCTAACAGAACCAGAAGATAAGATTCTCCTTCGTCTGCGGCCTCGAGAGCGTCGTCCCATATCTTGAGCAATGCTGTTTCCGTCCCATGTCCAGGGCGGAAACCTGATTGAAATGGGTCGAGTAGGTTGTGGGTGTCCAGATGCTGTTGCAGCTGTTGCACCACTGCTTTCTCCATAATCTTGGAAAAAGTGTTTAAGCTTGTTATAGGGCGGCGGTGGAGTGGATCCTTGGGGTCCAGGGTAGATTTCTTCAAGATGGGTCTAATTATACCCTCCTTCAACTGGGAGGGCACTATGCCCTCCATGAAAGATTGGTTAATAAGCTGTGTGATAGGAGGTGCCAGGATGTCGGCGCACTCCTTCAACAGTTTGGTGGGGGTGATATCGTTTGGCGCAGTGCTGTTACGCAGAGTACCGATGATATGTTTTGTGGCTTGGATAGTGATAGGTTCCAGCGTGAACTTACCTGGTTGAGGTGAATTACTACAGTTGTTGTGTAAATTGTTACAGGGGGGGCTACGGGGGGAATTGTTCTGCTGAATGCTTTGCCGGATTCCCTCAATTTTATTAATGAAGTAATCCGACAATTCACTGCAAAATTCTTGTGAGTCCGAATTGGGGGCTTCAAGACATCCTGGATTCATGGTCGCAGTGACCAGTTTGAAGAGTTCGTGGGGGCGATTCAGGGCGCTGTTGATGGCCTCAGAAAAATAATTTTTCTTGGCCTTGAAGGTTTCTTTGTGATATTTCTTAGTTATTGCCTTGTAGATAGAGAGGCTCTCATCTGAAGAGCTTCTCTTCCAGGCGGCTTCCGCCCTTCTGCGCTCTTGCTTCAGTAACGCCAGTTGGTTGTTGAACCAGCTGGAGTTTTTTTTCCGGATGTTGGTTTTCCGTTTCGGCGCTATTAAGTCGGCTGACTGTAATAGGGCTGTGTTTATGGAATCCAGTGTTTCTTCAGCTGATTGATGCGGCTGAATTGTTTTTATTTTTTTCCTTAACGCGGCTTTGAAGAATTCCGAGTGGAGCTTCTTCTGACATCTAGTCCAGTGTGTTGTCACTGGATTTGATGTTTTTGTTAAGGGGGGGGAAGTTGGAAAGAATGAATTTGATGGCATGGTGATCTGACCATGGCAACGGTTCATTTTCCAAGATTTTTATTTCCAGATTTTGTCTGAAAATGAGATCAAGTGTATGACCTGAAGCATGTGTGGGCCCACATACTAGTTGTTGTAGCCCTAGACCTTCCAGGTGGTCAATGCAGGCATCGGCCACAGGGTCTTGTGGGGAGTTGGCCCAGAGGTTGAAATCCCCGAGCAGCAAAAGGTGTTTGCTATTAAGGGTATAGGTGGAGATGAAGTCCGTCAATAATGGAAGAAGCTGCGATTTTGGGCCAGGTGGCCTATAGCAGAGTAGAATCCGGACGGTCTCCTGGGAGTTTGCTTGCAGTTGTAGAGTAAGGGTTTTCATGAATGGAAGAGGGTTTTGAAAGACTGGTTTTGTGATCGCCAGATGAATCTTATGGATCACGGCCAGTCCTCCTCCTCTTTGCCCTATTCTGTTTTCTGTAATAATACGATAGTTTCTGGCACCAATTCTCCTAGAATGGTGTTACAGTCGGCTGTGAGCCAGCTCTCTGTTATAAAGAGGCAGTCTAAGTCGTATTGCAGGATGAAGTCATGGATTTCTAGTCAGTGTTTTACTGCCGATCTTGTGTTGATCAAAGCACATGATATGTGCTTAGGCTGGGGCAAGCGGCTGCGACTCTTGATAGCCGATCGTCGATCAGTCCGAAAGAGTCGCTCCGCTTGCAGGGCTTTTTTGGTGATGGCTGGTAATATTGTGGCAAATCGCCTCAAACCCCAGATGGTCTCTGCTGAATATTGCAGATTAATCATGGTTGCCAAACACTGGGGGGGGGGGATGGGAGGATAGTCAAGGATTAGCCGAATCCTCTATCCTGACTTGGTCCAGAGGAAGGCAAAAAAACCCTGATCATGCTATGCCAATATGCAGTGGCAGGGAAAAAAATTCCTTCCTGACCCCTCAAGAGGCGATCGGACGAACCCTGGATCAAGTATTACGGTGTACGGTTTGGGGCTGGGTGTAGTAGAGATGGCCACTGAACCAGCAGCAAGATCCAGGCTGGTGAACTCCCAGATTAGGTGGATCGGTGCTGCTGTAAGGGCCAGGAGGGGTCAAATGAGTAGGAGCTACTTTCTGGGGCTATGGGGGGGGGTATTTGGGCCGTTTCAGGAGATTGGGAGAGCTTGGGACGGCGAGGAGCGGCGCGCCGCTAGGCCGCGGTTGAAGCCGCGGTCTTTCCTAGTCGCGGCTGCCGAAATTGTTTCCAGGCCGGCGCTGAGGGGTGAAAAACACCCGAAAACCGCCCGAAAAAGGTGCAACTGGCAGGGGGGGAGGTTTAGTGTTTGGGATGCGGCAGGGGGTGTTGGTCGTCCGATTCCCAGGGCTGGAGACCGCGGCTTATCCTGAGAAGGACGGCCGCACTCAAACCCAAGGGGGACAGACCAGGCAAGGCAAGGAAGCCTTGAGAGAGAGCTGCCGGGGAGCTCCTTACCTTGGGGAGGTAGCAGGGGGAAGAAGGAGACTGGAGACTGGAGATGTTGTAGCCTAGATCGAGTGATCATGCGGAAGATAGGTACAAGCTGATAGTAGGGGGAAGTATGGAGGCCAAAGGGGTGGAAGGAGAGCTGAGAGCCGTGAGTCCTGGATGCAGCCAGGGGCTGGGGGAACACCTGCCTGCCTGATCTATCTCTTGGTGAGCCGACTCGTGTGAGAGCATCCTGCTTGCACCACTCAGACTGACTGACTGCTGTCATTTTATTTTAAGAAAACAATGAAAACAATGGTGTGGGGTCCCCAGCCCCAGTCCATACCAGGCCATTCAGGTCTGATATAGATTTTGAGATGAACCCCAAGTCCAAAATAAAAAAATGGTGTAGGGTCCCACCCAAAACCTTTATGGGACGCCTATCCAAGCATGCAGCCCCGCAGGTCAGAAAAGGAGGGGGGCAAGTCAATGCCCCCTTTCCTGAACTATACCAGGCCACATGGCGTCATCATAGGGGGGTGCTTTGGTGTGTGGAGGCTCTGCCTCTTCCCCGCTACTCTGGCTGGTGATTGTAGGTGTCTGCGGACGGGGGGGCTTATCGGAATCTGTAAGCCCCCAGATCTCAGCCCCGCCACGTGTACATGGTACCTCTACTCAATCACCAATTAGATGTGTAGTGAAAAAAAACACAGCATGCAGTTTCTGACTGGTTCTTTATTAAAAAAACAAAATTTCCCCCTTGTAGATCCATCATCAATCACAATGCCCACCGCTACCACCGACCCCCCCCCCCCCCAAAAAAAAAAGTTTAGCTTCCTATTAAGGCTCCCGCAGTCTAACAGCTCTTTAACTAGCATGCATGCCTCCGGTTAGTGACATCACAAGAGCCACTGTCACAATAGAGCTCAGAGCAGCGAGAGAGTTTTCTGCATTCATATCGCTTGTATTGATGCAGGGATCTGTTCATTTGTTTTTTCATTCAACCTGTTCATCGTGTATAGCTGATTTGATCATGTTTAACGTTCACATACTACTACTACTATCTGAGAATCACTACTTACTCCAGTCCCAAAGAAATGGACAGCATTAGTGGCAAATGCCTATATGAGTTTCCACAAATTCTAGAATTGTGTAAAAGCAATCTAATAAATTTGTTGATATAGTTAGTGAAGGTATATTGCATAGTAAATTATTTTTGCCTGTGCTTCCGATGGGGGTGGCCAAATCACCATGACTCTCTGCTTGGTTACCTGACTGGTATCTATAGACGCTGGGTGATGTACTAGCTCCACCCACAGCTGACGAAGTTCTATCCGGACGTAACATGTGTACGGGGGAGGAGCTTTTCCTGTGACGTCACCCACATTCTTTCTGCTGCTGCTCGTGGCTGTTGCTCCAAGTTTTTATTTTATTTTATATTGCCAATCACCTACTGGCCAGTTGTTTTCTGGCAGATTGTCTGCAGACATACCATATTGACTGTAGTATGTTGAAGCGATGTTTTTTACCTTTCCCTGGAAAAAAAACACTACACTTAGAACGTGTTTTTATTTTTTTATTCCGCATTGGACCTACTATTCACTGCTGCATTGGACTCCACTGCACCATCTCTCTTATGGTGAGAACAAGCTGTCTTTGACCACTTGTGAAAACATATGGTCAATCTCATCTGGTAAGGAGGCACTTCTTATACTGGTGGAGGATATCATCACATTTGCCGAAGATTTTTGCTATTTCACTGGGTGTCATCTTTATTCTTGATTCTTCAGTCAAGGACTTTATTTGCGCTGCACTTTTATTATTATTTGTCATAGTAAATGATTGCATACTAAATGTACCAATAAATTCAGTTATTGGGTATATTGTTCATTCTTTCTCTGTGTTACTATACTGTATGGCAGTGTTTCTCAACCTTTTCCCAGTCGGGGCACCCTTAAAAGTATTTTCAGTCTTGAGGCTGCTATATGGCACAGCAATATGGCTTACATAATTAAGGAAAGCTTTTGTTTTAACTAGCTGAGCTTGCTTTGCAAAAATAAATGTAGAGGAAGATATATTGAACACTTGGGGAAGGATGATAACAGGTATATAACAGAGTGGGGACTTGCCTTTTTAAAGAACCGTGAACACTGTTGGTGTTAAATAAAATCTGTATAATAATAAAATAGAAATCCTTTATAATAGGGATGTTTGTTTATGTGTTTTAACATGCATGTGCTATCAAAAAATGTATTTGACATTTATGAGATGACACATTTGGGTATACAATATAGTTATTTAAAAGGGATATTGACACTTAAACCATAACAAATTAAACAATAGATTTAGTACCAACTTTTGTTTTTAGTTTAATATTTTTACTTAATCATTGATTTATTCAGGACCATTTCCTGATCTCATGGCATAATATTAGAGATATAGCAACATTCCCAAAAAGAGAAATGTAAGTCCTTGCAAATGTATAATAATTGGCAAATATACTGTATATAACAGCTGCTAATTACATTTTCACTTATGCAACAGTCTCACAATTTGCATTCAGTTGGAGACTTGGGCACAGATGATACTATTTATTCAACTGCACAGCATACTTAGATTTGTCAGTGTATGAGGAAAATGTGATGCAATTCCTAAAATAGAACTGTCAGGGATGCATCAAGTCTTTGCAGTGAAATGTTTATATAGCTGTTTATCCTCCACATTATCTGAACTGTCATTTTATTGTCTTGATTACTCTGTAGTACACCAATGTAGTCTTGTGACCCATTATTAGTTGTTGTATCATTGTGTTTCTCATTTACAAGTGACAGTTAACTTCAGCTTTAGAAAGCAACACCAAACATTATACACCATATTAGTGAGAAGGTAGGATAATTAACTAGACTCTGTCTATTGTACATTCATATCTGTGTTACCATATGGCAAAGCCATATGGCTTACATAAGCAAGAATAGTTTTTGTTTTAACTGACAGAAGTCTAAAAAGAAATCAAATGCTTTTCAAAAAATAAAAGTAGAGAAAGATATGTCAAACATATGAGGAATTATGATAACAAGGGACTGATGGAAAGAAAACTTTAATTGTAAATCAAAACTAAAACCAGTAAAGAATTGTTTAGGTAGTCTTGTAAAGTCTCTTTGTTATTTTTATTGAAAAAAAAATAAAAAACAACATGTTATACTTACCGTAATTGCTCTGTTGCATTGGATTTGCACAGAGCAGCCCAGATCCTTCTCTTCTCGGGTGCCTCTTACGTGATCCTGGCCCCCCTTTCCTGCTGAGTGACCCCACAGCAAGCAGACACAGATCGGCCTGTCTACTGACTTTGCTCTGTAAACTAGAAGTGATCTGGACAGCTGACAGATCAGACCAGTAATGGCCAGGTAGAAAGCAGATTGGAGATTCTTTGTCCCTATCTGCTTGAACACAGTGCAGAACTGGTATAAGGGGTCTAATGGACCACTGATATCTGCTTAAAGAGAGCTTATCACTGCACTATATTATAACATAGGGGTATTGTGTAAGGATGAAACAAACACCCCCCGCTACAGTTCGCAGCAAAACATGCGAACAGGAAAAAATATATTTGAACACGCAAACACCGTTAAAGCCTATGGGACATGAATGGGAAAAACCAAAAGTGATCATGCTAAAGGTTAATATGCAAGTTAATGTCGAAAAAAATTTTTTGGGGACCTGGGTCCTGCCCCAGAGGACATGTATCAATGCAAAAAAGTTTTAAAAACGTCAGTTTTTGTCAGGAGCAGTGATTTTAACCACTTCCCCACCGCGCCATAAGCATTTTACTGCTACGGCGCGGTGGAGTTACTTTGACACGACGTCCCTGGGACGTCGTCCTTCACTTCCGCGATTGCGCGTCCCCTGGGACGCGCTCACGAAAGTGTCCGTGCTCGCCGGGTCTAGAAGACCCGGCGCATCAAGGATCACGGTAAATTGCCGCTGATAGCGGCCGTTTACCACGTGATCGCGCCGTCGAATGAGGGCGCGATCACTTGTAAACAAACCGGCGTCATTTGATGACGCCGGTTCCTCCCTCTCCTCCCTCTCCTCTCTCTCCTCTCTGTACCGTTCGGTACAGTGTGCGAGGAGAGGGGGGGAGCGGGGTGTCAGCAGCTGAGCTGTGGCTGGATCTGTGACAAATGCAGTCACAGATCCAGCCATCCCTCAATCCATCCCAGCTCTGCAATCCCCCAGTACCCTGCAATCCCCAGTACTCTGCAATCCCCAGTACCCAACAATACCCCAGTACCCAACAATACCCCAGTACCCAACAATACCCCAGTACCCAACAATACCCAACAATACCCCAATACTCAGCAATGCCCCAGTACTCAACAATACCCCAGTACTCAACAATACCCCAGTACTCGGCAATACCCCAATACTCGGCAATACCCCAGTACTCGGCAATACCCCAGTACTCGGCAATACCGCCTATGGGGATTTTTAAGTAGCGAAGTTTGGCGCCATTCCACGAGTGTTCGCAATTTTGAAGTGTGACATGTTGGGTATCTATTTACTCGGCGTAACTCCATCTTTCACATTTTGAAAAAAAATTGGGCTAACTTTACTGTTTTGTTTTGTTTTAAGCACAAAACTGTTTTTTTTTTAAAACACGCGTTCAATAAATTTCTGCGAAAATACCGTGCGAGATAAAAAGTTGTAACGGCCGCCATTGTATTCTCTAGGGTCTTTGCTAAAAAAGCATATATAATGTTTTGGGGTTCTATGTAATTTTCTAGCAAATAAATTATGATTTTTCCATGTAGGAGAGAAATGTCAGAATTGGTCTGGGTGTTCCAGAACGCCTGATGGCGTTCCCTGCATGTTGGGCCTCTGTATGTGGCCACGCTGTGTAAAAGTCTCACACATGGGGTATCGCCATACTCGGGAGGAATAGCAGAATGTGTTTTGGGGTGTAATTTGTGGTATGCATATGCTGTGTGTGAGAAATAACCTGCTAATATCACAGAAACAAGTTTTTTTTTTTTTTACAGAATTTTCAGTCGTTTTTTTTTTATAGCGCAAAAAATAAAAAAAAACAGAGGTGATCAAATACCACCAAAAGAAAGCTCTATTTGTGTGAAAAAAAGGACAAAAATTTCAAATGGGTACAATGTTGTATGACTGAGTAATTATCATTCAAATTGTGAGAGCACCGAAAGCTGAAAATTGGTCTGGTTAGGAAGGGGGTTTAAGTGCCCAGTGGTCAAGTGGTTAATAATGCTTAAAGTAAAACAATAAAAGTGAAATGTTCCTTTAAATTTTGTACCTGGGGGTGTCTATAGTATGTCTGTAAAGTGGTGTGTTTTTCCCGTGTTTAGAACAGTCCCTGCACAAAATGAAATTTCTAAAGGAAAACAAGTCATTTAAAACTACTTGTGGCTATAATGAATTGTCGGGTCCCTGCAATACAGATAAAAAATTTGATCAATAAATCTCATGTAACAGTTGGACAGATGGGGACTGATAGGTGGCACTGATAGGCGGCACTTATGGGCACTGACTGGTGACAGGCGCTGATGGGCACTAATAGGTGGCACTGACTGGTGGCTGTCACAAATAGATGACACTAATAGGTGGCACTTGTGGGCACTGGTAGATGGCACCGATTGTACTGATAGCACAGTGCTATCAGTGCCCATAAGTGCCACCTATCATTGCTATCAGTGCCCATAAGTGCCACCTATCAGTGCCCATAAGTGTCACCTATCAGTGCTATCAATGCCCATAAGTGTGATACTATCAGTGCTATCAGTGCTCATAAGTGCCACCTGATAGGTGGCACTGATTTCACTGATAGGTGGCACTTATGGGCACTGACAGGTGGCACTTGTGGGAACTGACAGGTGGCTGGCACTGAAATGCTGCAAAAAAATTACACAGGATTTATTTAAGAAAAAACTATGCTGCAACGCCAATCTTGGTACACCCTGCACTTAGCCTATATAGCCTGGGCTGGGTGTAACAAGATGTCTACTTCTGCTTACTGCAGCCAAGTGCAGGGTGTACCAAGATGGACGTAGGGACGTTCAGCCGCTGACGGCAACCGAATGTGACAGCATCGGTCACCGATCCTGATGCGCTGTGCCCTACACTTCTGCCAGCTTACCAAGTTCCACTGCATATGATGACTCGCTCTCCGCCCGCTGACTCTGTCAATGACTGCGCCCGCCCTCTCCAGCTAGACTTCGCCCGCACTTTCCTTCCACAGACTCTGTCTGCCCTCTCCAGCCAGACTCCACTGGCACTCCCCCACCCTCCCAGCCACTGACTTCTCCCGCCCTCTCCGGCCACACTACAATAAAAAATCAGGTGAAGCATCTGGAGCATTTGCGCGAGTACTCGGTATCCCTACCCACAACTCTTGTCTGGTGGTTGTGGGGGTCTGCGGGTGGGGGGCTTATCGGAATCTGGAAGCCCCTTTAACAGAGAGGTCCCCCAGATTCCCCCCTCTATGTGAATTGGTAACGGGGTACATTGTACCCCTACCATTTCACAAAAAAACACAGGAGACAGCTTGGGACAATTCCTTTATTAAAAAAAGAAAACAAAATAAGAAAAAAATTCCAGCGATGTACATCCATTTTTGAGCAAAGGATATGGAGAAAAAAAAACCTGACAAGATCCACCTCCATGAGTGGTTCCTATCAAATTACACTACACCCACTGTGACAGCTCTTAAATAGCTGAGGGCGGAGCCACCCATCGTGTGTGAGTGAAACCGCCCCCTCTGGTGCAAAGGACTTGTCCTAAGCTGTCTCCTGTATTTTTTTTTACAGTTTTTTACACTTTTTTGTGAAATGAATGATGTGACCCTCCTGCCCGCAGACCCCCACAACCATCGGGCAAGGGTTGTGGGGATGAGGCCCTTGTCCCCATCAACATGGAGACATTCTCCCCATGTTGAGGGCATGTGGCCTGGTACGGTTCAGGAGGGGGGCACTCTCTCACCTCCCCCTCTTTTCCTGCGGCCTGCCAGGTTGCGTGCTCAGATAAGGGTCTGGTATGGCTTTTTGGGGGGAACCCCACGCCATTTTTTTTAAATGTTCCCCTGGGTTTCCGCTTAAAATCCATACCAGACCTGGAGGGGAAAACCTGCATTCAATTCGCAATAGTGTGAACCCAGCCTAAGGATAAGTTAGAACCTCTGTCAGGCTTTGGTATATGTCTGTGATCTCATTAAGGATACTTCTGATCACTTACGGTTTTGTTTGACACCTATTACCTGGACAAGACATGAGGGGGAATCTTCCAATGGTTACCCCCGATGTTCTAATATTTTCCTTTTGTACTACAAAAACAGCATATTGACAGCCTAAAAAAATCTGTTTGTTAACTGAAGGAGCTATACTGTATTTTGGGTATATTACTAAACATTTGATTACATGTTATACAACGTACATCCTTCAAAATAAAACATATACAGACCGTGTCACCTGCCCAAGTGACAGTGCTTCCAGACAGCCCTCAGTAGCAAGTACTACTCCCCAATCTGTGCACGCTGCCTCTCTGCTCCATTGGAACCTCCACTCAATTGCTTTAATGAAGTGGGGCATCTGGGTATGGTGAAGCATTTGACCTGCCCCATGGTAGTGCTTGGGACTTTGAGACCAAATGCCAAACCCAAACATTGTCACATTCAACAAGGAGGGGGCGTGGCCGGACCTAGCTAGATCCTGAGCTCCCGCCACCTCAGAGCTAACACACCTGATAACCAGAGATTTTGGCCTATTCTCTCCCTCGATAGCTATGGGCACTGCATCTAGAACGTCTTCTACCTCCAGATCGCGATCCCCCAGGGAAAACACTGGTGCGGTTACCCAGAACATACCGGACATGTTCCACTCTCAGAGAGGCAACATGGCGCCTTCCCGCCATGGCTCATCCTCGAACCTTCTACAACCCCCTCCTCACGGACCATCGGAGATAATACTCCTGACACAACCGGGTGTATGCCCGCCAGAGAGCGACCAGACCGGACCCCCTGTCCCCCCTCAGCAACAATCGCTCTGCATAGCCGATCTGAGGGCCGTCGCGGCCGACATCAAAGACGCTTTGTCAGCTGCTGTTGCGGAGCTCCGGCTGGACATCAGATCGCTGACTGACAGGGTCTCACAGACAGAGAAAGTGGCGGAGAAGCATGAAATCATCCTCAAGCGCTCAACGAGGAAGATAGACGACCATACCCTACAGCTCCGGGATGTGAACCGACACCTCGAGGACCTCGATAACCAAGGACGCAGACATAACTTAAGGGTACGGGGCCTGCCAGAGGCCATAGAAGGGGATCATATACTCCGGGTGGTTACTGGCCTCTTCAACTCTGTGCTGGACAGACCACCACAGGCGCCCGTCCCCATGGACAGAATCCATCGAGCATTGCGGCCCAGGGGTAAAGACACGGACCATCCACGAGATATAGTCTGCTGCCTCACAGACTACAGGATGAAGGAAGACATCCTGAAAAACGGTTGGTACATGAGGGTGCCCCAGTTCATATCTTCCAGGACCTCTCGGGGATCACTCTGAAGCACCGTAGGGATCTACGGCCGTTGTTGGATGCCCTACGTGATTGTAACATCAGATACAAGTGGAAATTCCCATTCTGTCTGTCAGCCTCTCATCAGGGTCGTACCGCATTGCTGAGGGTCCCGGAGGATCTACCACGTTTCTGTGAGACGCTGGGCATGCCAGTTGTTGCGGTTCCTGATTGGTATGCGGCCTACCGCCAGTCTGTGAGTAGATGGCCAAAAGCGCAGGAAGAGCCGATGGAGACCCAGGCTACCCGGTTCAGACGCCAGAGGTCCCCCTCACCATCCTGGCCTCCCCCAGGCTCGCAAGTCCCCAGGGCTGACTACGACTCGCCCCCTCCCCCGGGAGCTAGACGGGCTCGGAGGGACTACTAAATACCAGTCACAAGGGCTCCCCCTGCCATGTAATTCTGACTTTGTTTTGGACCCGGTTGATGCATGTTTTGTTTGACTGTTTATTGCTACGTTGCCCGCCTTCAACCTGCCTCGGCGGCAAATTCGGATCTCACTGGACTTAAAAGGGCTCTGTTGGCCTATCACACGGCCCTGAGCGTTCGTTCGCGCTTTCTTCATGCCTCTTGATGTCTGACTATAAGGCCACCTCGCTGACCACGCCTGTCTTTGAGCCCTAGTGGATCTCCCCATCTCCTACACTACCCAGGATGCAGTGCGGTGAGCGACAGCCTACGACCCGCCCGGAGAGAGACGGAACTGTCGCTGTCTCCTGCAAACTACATTTCCCGACAAGCGATGCGATGGCTTGGTACAGAGATCCCGGATATGACGGCGCCACCGCTACAACACGTCACCCCCCGGCACCGGATGCAACCTGTCCCGTAACAACATGTTGCTCCTGACCGGCTGCCTGCGGGTACTGGGTTGCCTCCTGACACCTCCATGCTCACCGCAAAGGGCCCCAACGTCCACACCATGCCGACAAGGCTGTCCACACTGCCGGACCGCACCAAGAGACTGCAGTACCGCCCACCACCCGGATCGCTCCTCGTTGTCCAAGACTCGCCTACAGCGACCACGCTGACCGGTGACACAGGTCCCCCGGACATTTCAATCCCATCACCCCTCTCCACTCGGCCTCCTTCCTCCCATTGCCCATGCACCATTGCCATCGACCACCATGGAGCCACCACCCCTGCGGACTCTGCTACGAGATCTGCCCTGAACTGCCTCAGCCACACATCCCTGCAGACACCGACTTTGGAGAGCCACCACTGCCTACCGGATCGACCCCTGAGATCTCTTCACTACCGTAGACTGTTGCCGCAGACGCACTCCACCTCCTTCAAGCTTTTCAGAGACACGGGTTTGTATCTTGGGTTGGTGGTGGGTGGGTGGCCCTGTGCTGTGCCTATGCCCTAGCTCCTGTTACAGCTGCATATCGGCTGTGTCGGGCCCCGCATGTTTCTTGGCTAGGGACACCCTTTGAGCCCCCCGGTGGAGACCGCAGTGCTGTTGGTTGCCCCCCTCTCTGCCGAGCGCAGTGTTTCTGCTCGCCGAGGCGGCGAGCGACCGGGGGGGACGGGGTGAAATCTATGTGGCCGAGAGGGGATGGACTGATGGACCGCACAGACCGGGTGGAGACGACCTTACGGCCCCACACCCGGATGTCCGGCCCTCTTTCTGATTACCCCCTTAAAAGAAGGTTTTAGAATGTCTATATAGCGAGATCTGTTCCACTCCGCACCCAAGTCTCCCCAACGGTGCCAGACCATGGGTCTCTCCTGCTCTGGGGTGGCGTGGTGTTTTTGTTTTTTGGTGTTATATCGTTCAGTTCAAGTTTCTTTGTTATTACACCTAATCTTGCCATCGACTGAAACCACCTTCTGGCGTGCTCCGCCCAACCCCCACACGGCTGTGCGAGGTAAATTGCTCGCCCATCAGCAAGGCGCGCAGTTCCTGCGCACACCATAAACCCCCGAGTGCCCCCCCCTCATTAGGTGGGGGAAACCTACTCGTGTCTCGCTCCCCTTTCACCTCTGTTAGGTACAACCATCATCGGAACCTTAGCCCACCCCTAGAGGTGCCCAGAACCACCCAAATTCCCCACTGACTCTCTCCCACCCCCCCCCGACCCCACCCTCCCCTGACCACCATGACGGACCAGACTAACTCGGACCCGCATACCTCCAATCTAGACGACACCCTTCGGACGCTCAGACTGTACTCCCTGTTCAGGGACTTTACAAGCCCAAAAAACGTTCCCAGCTGCTTTACTCCCTGCAGCAAGATAAACCACACATTGTACTTCTTCAGGAGACACACTTTAGGTCGGATAGTGTCCCTAAACTGCACAATCACTGTTTCCCCACAGTATACCATGCGACTACAGCCGAGTCAAAGGCTAAGGGAGTATCCATTCTCCTCTCCAAACATTGTCCACTACAGGTTGAAGACATCTCGAGTAGTGTTGCTCACGAATATTGCATATTCGAGTATTCGCAAATAAATCGAATATCGCGGTGAATATTCGCTATTGCGAATCTTCGTATTTTTTCAAATTTATTTTTAAAACAGATCACATCCTAGTGATCTCCATCGACATCTAAAAGCATTGCTGGTATGATTAGAGACCCTGGGCCGAGTAGCTGAGGCGATCTTTATGTTGCCGAATATTCGCAATGCGAATATTTGTATAACGAATATTCGCAAATACTTTCTCTGCCCTTCTGTGTTTTGTGTATAAAAAATAAATAAAATTAGCTTTAGTTTAGTCATATACGTTTGTGTAAGTAGAGTTAGTGTTTAGTGCATATTAGTTTAGTAATCCAGGAAATGATCTCCGTTTTCGCTTGTTGACGAGAATTTCGCAATCAATTTCGCATTCGCATTAGCGAAATTTAGCAAAACATTTTTTTTTATAAAATATCATGAATATTCGATATTAACGAATATTTCACGAATATTCTTCTATATATTCGTGAAATATCGTGAAATCGAATATGGCGTATTCCGCTCAACACTGATCTCGAGGGATGTACAAGGTAGATACCTTTTTATTAAAGGGAAACTCCAGGGAACCCCTGTCACTATTGCGAACATTTATGCACGGAGAAATTTTAGACTCAATTGATAGAATGCAGAAAGGCTGCTTGTGGCCAGTTAGCATTAATCATGGTTCTGGTGTTTGGAAAATGGGATTTTCAAGGCACTGGTAGACACCAAAATAATATAAAAAATTAAATTTATTAACAAAGAACAGTTAACAATATAAAAACATTCAAACATTTAGGGACAAACCCCACAGATAAATCTAAGATAGCAAAAAAACATCTGTGTCTCAATGAGTGGAGCCAATTGACCTCGACCGGTTTCGCGGTGAGAACCGATTCTTCAGAAGGGTCTAAAAAATATTTGTAAAGTATATGATAAATATCAAGCAAGAGAATACAAATTAGGTCAATAATTGGTAGAAAATAAGCAGTGTATTCATTCAGGGCGAAGCAAAGGGAATATTGCTCACCTGGGTTGGTCAACACAATCAGGTGCTGCGTCTGGCAATTCGCCTGTAGCGCACGAAGGGATATTAAGAGAACGGGCTGTAATACGATAAGTTGAAAAGAGATATTTTGTTTTGTTTCCTTGTGCAAATTGCTTTCCCTGTCATGTTCATGATTATTCGGTACTCTATTGCAATTAATTATCACTATGGACTGTACTGTCTATATGTATTTCATTTACCATTTAATAATTAATATTTTAAGCTATCTACAAATGTTTTTTAAATGTATGTACTAGCAGCCTATTCGGAGAATGTGTTCACATGATCACATGATTTGGTTCTGTTTCTGGCTTCCTTCCCTGATTGGCGCACAAAGTGTCCGTCCCGAATGGGGAGCTCCTATCATAGCTCCTCGTTTGCAGTCTGTGACCTGGCATCTTGCCATTGGGTCCTACGACTGCACACCTGCGCACTGGCTAGTGCACAGGAGGCGGGACGGGAGACCACGCTGGCGTTGTGATCTCATGACATCCAGCGTGGTTTGGGATTTGCTTACATAAGCGGCTTACACAGCTGCTTTAGTGAGACAGCACGGAAGCTTTCCCTGGGGAATGCGTGTGAATCGGCATTTAATGGTAAGTGCCTGGGACAGTGCTTCTATTCACAGGTCCTCTTTTTCATTCATTTTACCTTCCATCTCCTGTCTCCCATATGCTGTTAGTTGTGCCTAAGCCTTTGCTTCTGATCTCCCTTCAGCTTGACAGATTATCTCATGGTCTTATATACCACCTGCCATCACTGCCGAGTTCTATCCTACACGCTCTCTCTACCCCAGTTTTTATGAGCTTATATTAGCTCCAGTTGGTAAGATAGTATCTATTGATTCATCAAAAGTTTTTTCTTCTTGGGACCCTTATACGTTTAAGTCTCTTCCTCTTCTTTTTCATCCCCAGCACCCCCCCCACCCCTTAAAACCATTCTTACAGCCCTTTTTCCTTCCCCCTCTTTCCTTTCTTTCTCCCCCCTCTTCCTTCCTCCTCACAATTAGGCTCACCCTTTATTCCACATCACACCCACCCTCCCCCATCCCCTCCCCCCCCTTTCCCCCCCCTCTTTTTCCTTCTTCCATCCCCTCCCTCTTTCTCCCCTCATTGTGGTTCTTTTTCCCCCTTCCCCCCTCCCCCTCCCCTCCCCCCCACTTCCTCCCCTCCCCCCCCTCTTTTCCTTCTTCCATCACCTCCCTTTTTCTCCCCTCATTTTGGTTCTTTTTTCCCCCTCCCCCCTTCCCCCCCCCTCCCCTTCCTCTTCCTTCCCCCTCTGTTCCTTCCTTATCTTTCCTCCCTCCTCCCCCCTCCCACCCTCCCTTACTGGTTTTCACCCCCCCTCTTTTTTCTTTCTCTTCTCCCCCCCCCCCCTTCCCCCAATGACTGCCATAACTGGACAGCGGTTACTTTTCTTTTTCTCTTTCTTCGGCATAATTTTCTGCATTATTACCTCTCACCTATTTTCCGCTTCCCCCCTCCCCTTATCCATCCCTCCTAATTTATCAATTTTCCCTCTCCCCTGTTCTTTCCCCCCCCTCCCTTTCCTTCCCACTCTTCTTCCCCTCTCCCTTTCTTCCCCTTTCCCCTTCCCCTCCTTCTTTTCACTGCCCTTCCCCCTCCCCGCCCTCACTCCATACCCACCTCCAATCCCTATTCCACACCCCTCATACCCTTTCCCTCACATGTCTGCAATTTCTTTCCATCACCATGGTGTCCCAATCTCATGATCCATTTCAAACATATTTACATATATCTCTTTTCAACTTATTGTATTAGAGCCTGTTCTCTTAATCCCCCTTCGTGCGCTACAGGCGAATTGCCAGACGCAGCACCTGATTGTGTTGACCAACCCAGGTGAGCAATATTCCCTTTGCTTCGCCCTGAATGAATACACTGCTTATTTTCTACCAATTATTGACCTAATTTGTATTCTCTTGCTTGATGTTTATCATATACTTTACAAATATTTTTTAGACCCTCCTGAAGAAGCGGTTCTCACCGCGAAACCGGTCGAGGTCAATTGGCTCCACTCATTGAGGCACAGATGTTTTTTTGCTATCTTAGATTGATCTGTGGGGTTTGTCCCTAAATGTTTGAATGTTAACTGTTCTTTGTTAATAAATTAAATTTTTTATATTATTTTGGTGTCTACCAGTGCCTTGAAAATCCCATTTTTCAAACACCAGACCCATGATTAATGCTAACTGGCCACAAGCAGCCTTTCTGCATTCTATCAATTGAGTCTAAAATTTCTCCATACTAACCGAGATGCTGGCACATCCTAATTATTTTCTCTAATTTAACTGAGGCAATACTCACACTTCTTGAATATTTACGCACCTAACACACGACAGATACAGTTCTTTCGAGACACCCTCCACCACCTGACCGCTTTCCAAACTGGCATATTGATCCTGGGAGGCGACTTTAACGTCCCGTTGTCTGCCCTCCTAGACACTTCGAACGGCTCCTCCTGGCTGACATACAGAGCATTCAAGGCCATTAAGTCCCAGCTCAGCCAGCTGTCCCTGCATTACTCCTGGCGCACGCTCAACCCCAATACTAAAGATTTCACCTTCTTCTCTCCCATGCATAATAAGTATTCGCGCATCGACCACCTTTACATCACTCAAAACGACCTCAATCTGCTCTCGGGTGCATCTATCAAACCCATGCTACTCTCGGACCATCACCTGATTACAATGACCTTAACCTGGCGGGGAAGACGCCCTCCATCAGGGATCTGGAGAATGGATGACTCCATCCTCCTAGACCCTGGAGATGTTGCTACTCTGACCTCTAGACTAACCCAATACTTTGTGGACAATGGCTCAGGGGATGTAGCCCCCGCATCAGCGTGGGCTGCCCACAAATGTGTCATCAGAGCTGAATTACTCTCTCTGATGTCTAGACGCCATAAGGACAGGATGGCCCATATCACCGAACTGACGCACCACATCAAGTCCCTTGAGCAGACACACAATTTGCTATTAGTGTCCAAGAAGCGCTCCTGAAAGCTAGACAGGACCTCTTAGATTTATTCCAAACTAGACTAAGACGTAAATTTGCTTTGACCCAAAAATTGTTTTACGAGTTTGGAAACAAGTCAGGGAAGCTCCTGGCCAACGCATTGCAAAAAAAGAAAGCAGCTCTTACAATACATTCCATACTCTCGACTAACGGCGACTCGGTCACCAGGACCGACCTCATAGCACAACAGTTTACACGTTACCTCTCCTCGCTCTATGACTTGCCCAAACCGACTATATCGACTACAGCCATACCGAGACCTAGGCTCCTAGATGAATTCCTCACAACGTACGGCCCGCCTCCTTCCCCTGCCCCGGACATGTCCCTCCTTGACGCGCCAATTACAACAGAAGAGACCCTCACAGCCCTAAAACAATTAAAACCAGGGAAGAGCCCGGGCCCAGACGGGCTATCTTCAGGCTACTACAAGACATTCTCTACAGTGATTATTCCCAGGTTCGTCAAAGCGTTCAACGACATCCCGCTCCCCCCCCACACAGACAGGGACATACTGGAGGCACACATCACATTAATACCCAAGCCCGGAAAAGTTGCCACCTTAGTCTCCAACTACAGGCCCATCTCTCTACTAAACGTAGATGTCAAACTGTACGCCAAAATCCTGGCTAACAGGCTCCTCCCCTTTTTACCCGACCTGATCTCCACTGACCAGGTGGGATTTGTCCCTGGCAGAGAAGCCAGGGACAACACCACCAAGGCCATTAACATTCACCACTGGCTCACTTCGCAAAAAGTGGGCGGCTTCTTCCTTTCCCTTGACGCAGAGAAGGCGTTTGACAGAGTGGCCTGGGATTACATGCTGGCGGCCTTACGCCAGGCGGGCTTGCCGATCTGATTCCTCCAAATGGTTATGGCACTGTACTCTACTCCGACCGCTAGGGTTAGGGTGAACGGCCACCTGTCAGACCCCTTCTCTGTCCACAACGGAACCAGACAGGGGTGCCCCCTCTCCCCCATACTTTTCATCCTATCCCTCGAACCGTTCCTCCGCAGGCTGAGGGACAACCCAGACGTCCGGGGCGTCACGATTGACCGACGACAATATAAAATTGCTGCATACGCAGACGACGTCTTACTGTTTCTGACAAACCCCCTAGTCTCGAGCTCAACGTCTCCCTGCCCCATGCAACGGTTGCCCTCTGCAAACAGGACTTCCCTTTCAAATGGGGAGCTCAGGACATTACTGTACATATTTGGGCATAAAACTCCCGAGGCAACTGACCGACCTCTACGCTAACAATTTTCTCCCTGCCCTTCGAACGATAAAAACTGACTTGCTTAATTGGACTAAGGATAATTTCTCCTGGTTTGGCAGGGCGGCGGTGATCAAAATGAATGTCCTCCCGAGATTGCTGTATTTGTTACAAGCTGTCCCGATCAGACTGCCCCCCTCCTTCTTCACCTCTCTTAAACAGATTTGCCGATCATTCCTTTGTTACAAGCTGTCCCGATCAGACTGCCCCCCTCCTTCTTCACCTCTCTTAAACAGATTTGCCGATCATTCCTTTGGACTGATCGCCCCGCTAGGTTGAGCTGGAACAGACTGACCCTACCTAAGCACAAGGGAAGCATAGGCCTCCCGGACCCGTTTCTTTACTATACTAACTGCCACCTCACCAGGATTGTAGACTGGCATGTCCATAGGAACAGCAAGGACTGGGTGGCTTTGGAGGATGCAATTTTGGGACTGCGGACTGCTCACTTACCTTGGATTGACCCCCCGCTCCGCCCCTGACACATGCAAGACCCACCCGCTCATTGGCCCCTCCATGAACATTTTCAGGACAACTTGCAGATCCCTGGACACGACACCCCCTTCCCAGGTCCCATGACGCCCCTCACCCACAACCCCGACTTCCCTCACATGAACGAACGATTCGTGCCCACCATTTCTTCGAGAACGGCTCACTGCTTACACACTCGGCAGTGCCCTCGAGACTCCCAGAGACTACTATACCTCGCTTTAACTACTTCCAAATCCGACACTTCCTGCATAACGTACCGACACTTCGGGTTTGGACCAGAGACCTCACCCCCTTCGAGCGTTTGTGCAACCAACCTGACCCACAGAAACACTTAATCTCGACAATGTATTCCTTACTGACCTCCAGACTCAAACCCAACACAGATACCCACCACTCCTGGGAAACGGACTTATCCATCTCCCTCTCAAGCGACAACTGGGAAGCGATCTGGGACCACACCCACAAGGGGTCAGTCAACGTGTCGACCGAAGAGAATAGATACAAAATCTACTCCCGTTGGTATAGGACTCCCGAGAAACTCCACAACATTTTCCCCTCCATTGCCCCCATGTGTTGGAGATGCAAATCGGACCCCGGCACGCTCCTCCCCGTGTGGTGGGACTGCCCTATCTTGCAACCATTCTGGAAAGAAGTACATACCCTCATATCCCAAATCACCACCTGCACACCCGACTTCACCCCCGCACAACACCTACTGCATCACACGTCCCTATCCAAATCAACACATCGCAAATCACTGATCCTGCACCTCATTAACGCGGCTACACAGTGCATACAGGTTCATTGGAATGACCCCCTTCCCCCCACTGTAGCTGAATGGCGGTCCCGAGTCGACAGAATAGAGGAGATGGAAATGCTTATCCACCAAGCCAAGGATACTCCACCAAGCCAAGGGCCACGCCGACCCGGCACCATCCACTATATCAATTGACACTAGGGTCCAATGATCGTGACATCCGTCAACCTCTCTCTCTCCTGCTCCCACTACCAATTCTCATACCCTCCTCTCTACCGTTGACTCACGAACGTATTAAACAGACGGTGCACCTGCCCTACAATCCCCCCATGCGTATCACGCACCCCCTGCGGATCCAGAGGGATGGCTCCGGGAGTATACTAACCCACCCCAGTGGCTGTTGCCACCGCCCCCTGAAGTGTCCCCGTGCTAAGGGGCCTCTTCCCATTCCTTGGACAGTGCCAGGTAGCTCTTACACTTTTTGAAACTCCTGCTCCCTCCCGCCCACAGATTGTTCCCTATAGGGGTGGGCAATGGTAGGGTAGCGCCCCATTGGTCCAAGCCTATATCACCTACACAAATCAGCTCCTGTGCCCATCTCCCTCTGGACCGCTACATTTAGGGTATCCTCAATGCCTCGCCGACCGAGGCCCCCCCTGACAGGGTCCAGGAAGATGGACAAATCCCGTCTGCTAGATTCATATGCTCCATTTGGAATTCCTAAACGCCTCCCGACCCCATCCCCTGGCATACCTTGCTTGTCTTTGCACACTGTACTGTGACTGTTCTCTGTTTTTCTTTCTGTTATGCAATCTCTTGTTCGTACCTTTAAAAACTGACTTGCAGGGCGAAAGAGGAGCCCATAGAATTTGTGACACTACCCAGCTGCCCTTCCTGTTCATGCTTCTGCTACTGTATATTGTGCAAACTACTCTTTGTGACACAGCGGCTGCGACCGCGATTCCAATTGTACAATCTACTATGTTTGCTACGCTGTATTACTTGTAATGTTAACATTCTTGTCAATAAAAATTATTGGAAAAAAAAAAAAAACATTCAACAAGGTAAACTCCAAAAACACCAAAGCTTATTTAGGGTGTGCTCTCAGGTATACCTTTCTGGGGAGGGAAGGGGGGGTGGGGTTAAGGAAGCACTGTTACTGAATAGGCAGTATCACTTTATAAAAGCACTGAAAATTCACTTTAAATAGGCAAACTTGATCTTGATCTAGCCAAATTCAAAGTTTGCAATAGCTAAAAAAGTGAAGCAAATATGATTTATTGATAGCATTTACATACATTTTAAGCTGTATTATAACCGTAACAATTTCCCACATACTGCATACTGATTACAGTTAGGAAATGTACAAAACTGATATGCAAGTAAAAATTATCTTGTCTAGAGTATGCTTATAAATTATCTCCTTAGTGACCATACTATGGTACTACACATTTTTACACTTACGTTTTTTTTATAATTTTTTAACGTACCATAAATTACTAATTAAGTTGGAACCAAATATTTAATATAGAAATTGAATTAATATATTTTCCCTTGCCATAGATAACAATTCACGTTTGGTAGAATAGTGTCAAAACTAATATAAATGATGTTATATAGTGATAGAATTGAAAAAAAAAAATCCCAAGGAATGCATATCAAGTAGATTTCATGAATTGTCACCTGCTAATAACTCTACTCTTTGATAATATCCTTGGAGGCTAAAGGTGCTTGATGTCAGCATGTTACATGCATATTGCAGGGAAATCGAAGGAAGGATGACAGCTCATTATTGATTTACAGCACCATTCTGCTTTAGTGATAATCAAACAACATTTTTATTGACAAATGATCAGTACAGTGATAACACTTCTAAACCTAATCCTTTACAGCTGGTGTTCATGTTTTTATTGCACAAAATATACTGGAAATGTTAGGAGAGTTTCTAAATCAGAAATTATTCTTAAGCACTTGAATCACCTGGTCTTTTTCTCCCTAAGGCTAGGTTCACACTAGTCAAAGCTCTTGTTTTTGTCATTTCTTTTTTGCCTATGGGCAACTGAACTGCAGTCAAGAGTAAGGCATTTGGCTCACGGTTGTGGTGAGGCCCTATTGACTTAAATGACTGAATTCGACAGGCAGTGTCACCTGTCAACTTTGCATGCCACGTTAAATTTGCTAAGGCTGTGCACAAAGCATTGCAGCTGTAGCATGTGAACAGCTTCCTCTGGCTGCATTTTAGACTTTAGGTGGGTGGCCACGGGGAGTTAAATATAGGCGGCTGAGGTGGCCGGAGGCCCGTATGAAAGAGGCTTAATAATAAAAACCAAAGAAATAAAAGTATATTTATTACAATTTGCTACCAAATTAAAGCCCTACCTACCCTGTTCAGGGACTCAAGGGGATTATCCTCGAGTCCCTGAACAGGATAGGCAGGGCTTTCATTTGGTAGAAAACAGGTTTTTGCACCACTTCCGAGTATAGACTTCTGTGGGAGTCCGGCCCCTCTGCGTCACCCCCCCAGTTGTGTTCTGGGAAACACTCGGCTGCCAGAACACAACAGAGACCAGTGGGAACTGCACAGCGCGACTCGCGCATGCGCAGTAGGGAACCGGACAGTAAAGTCGCAGCGATTCACTTCCCGATTCCCTTACCGAGGACGGCGGTGGGGGGAAGCCGAGAGCCAAGCTACCGCTCGGCTTCGACAGCCGACGTCGCCGGCGACTTAGACAGGTAAGTGTTAATTTTTTTTTAAAGTCAGCAGCTGCTGTATTTGTAGCTGGTGGCTTTTAAAAACATTTTTTTCAGGTGAACCCCGGCTTTAAGTGATTCAGAAACAAACAAATTTTAAACAAAGATAACGCGAGTAAATACAAAATGCAGTTTTAAAACAGTGATTTAATTTATTAAGGGAAAAAGCTGTCCAAACCTGCCTGGCCCGAGTTAAATGTCACCCAGGCCTTATTACTGCCAGACCTGTTGAATCAAGAAATCACTTAGGTGGAGGCATACGTGTGAAAGAGGCCTAATGGAATTATAATTACAATACAAACCATTTTTTTTGTTAATCCAGTATTCCACAACTTCCTGATTTCTGAATGCTTTGCAGCTTCTTCTCTGCGGTTTACTTTCAATGTCTAAAGACTATATATCCCATCGTACTCCACTGCTTGCAAGCAGCAATTTCTGTACTGACTCCACCTTGTGAAACCCCTCCTCCCAGTACCTATGTAATGCAGAACGCAGGCTCTTTTAAATGTGTGACGCAATGATGCCTATTCATAGGGCATAGTAAGTACAAAGTAAGTTCAGAAACTTCAAGATTTTGATCATATTATTAGGAGTAGGCTAGACATAATTGAAATAAAATGTTGAAATTAATATATGATTTTACATTTTGACCAAAGATAGCAAAAACTAATGCCCCTTATTTCCAGTGAAGGGAACTCATCAGCATACCAAGACATTTTGGAAAATGTCATGCTCCCAACCCAATTTTCAGTACTGGACCCCAGGCGTCACTCTAATCAGAGAAGAATAGTTTGGGGGTTCACTACATCTGTTTTCAAAACATACAGGAATGCATTGAGCTACTAAGGGAGGAGGTATTACTACATACCTACAACCCCTTTAAAAAGGTATAAGCGAACATGTTCCGTTTTCAGACCAGAAGCACGTATTCTATAAATAACAAGTGTCAAGCACATAGCATAAGAAAATACTGTATCCGGATATCATATGCTTGAAAGAGGCAACTGTTAGTTAAATGGTTTAAGAATGTATGTCCCTTTTAAGATATGGCACAATAGTAATATGAATCCTCAATAGCTAATCCCAAGCAAGGTGGTTAAACTTGAGCCAGGTTCAAATACTATACTTAGTAAATACAATATGAGAACAGGGTAATTCTAGAGCAATACATGTAATGTAGTAAGGGTACTTATCCATTTGCAGAGCATCAGGCTTCTTAGTAATTGCAGAGTATTGTTGGCAGCAATGGGATTAGGTACTTGAGGGTCTCCTGGTGGTGGATATCTTTGGGTGTCCCCACAGCAACTGAAGTAACAATGGCAGCGTGGATCCAGGTTGAGAATACTTAGCAGCAGTGAGCAGTAGCTTGATGGTAGCATGGATCCGGGCTGCGGTAGTTTACTGCACTGGGGATAGTTTAGCCAATAGTTTGATGGTAGCGTGGACTGGCTACGGCCAGCAATAATAGAAAGGCATGTAATGACAGCGCTGTGTGTTTATAGCAGCAAAGCATGGGTCTCTGATAGAGCGTTGATTACACTTGGCACTTCTGCGTTCCACACTGGAACGCACGCTGTGCCGAGCGATGACGTCAGTGCGCAGTCGCCGTATGCGTTCCAGCAGGTTATGATTTGAGGTGTGCTGCTATTTGTTGAGGTTGTCACAAAGTCACTTGAAAATATTTCTACTTCTGGATCAGGTAAATCTTGCTAGATCAGATGGGATTGCATCAATCAACCCCAACACAATATGCATATGAAAAGGAAAGAACAAAATCTAGTGCTCTCCGTTTGAATATAATTTATTTAAAGAAGATAAAAAGATCCACTTACAAATCAAGCACTGTTAAACAGTGCAAAGGATCTACAGCATGTAATCTGTATCTACTCCACGAAACATTGTAGTTAAACACGGATGATGTCACAATCGCAATCACGTGCTCCGTACACGTTAAGTACTTAAGGGGGCGGGACCTCTTCAGCGGTGACAGACTGACGTGGGGCACCCACTTAAATACACAATAAAACAGCATCTCTTACTTGATGACAACAGCTTAAGTAGGAATCTTCACCATAGGAACCGTGCGCAACGGCTGATTTCAGTTAGAGA
Source organism: Rana kukunoris (assembly GCA_029574335.1). Classification (NCBI taxonomy): domain Eukaryota; kingdom Metazoa; phylum Chordata; class Amphibia; order Anura; family Ranidae; genus Rana; species Rana kukunoris. The sequence goes on along the minus strand of CM056051.1, from coordinate 294,088,862 downwards.
ACGTAACGGTCTTAATACTGACAAAAAGTTTGCTATTTTATTAAAAACATCGCTGCTTTATTACTAAAGCCAAGCAATACTACAGTAGCTATATGGAATAGCTTATATCTCCACAAAAAAGCATTTATTTCAATAAAAGATTAAAAATCATATTCTATATGTCATCCCGCGCACTAACTATGTCTCATGGGTGTTTACAGAGAACATAAGTATATATCACTACAACAATTGGATATAAAACATAAATAAAACTGAATAAACTGTTTAATTTCTGACCAATAATTACCCATCCAATGTCAAATTTGACATTAAGGCCGCCAAGCACCATAACTTTTGTTTTATGGATCCAATGGGATTCCCTTCGGCTAAGCTGTCTAAGCATTGGAGAGGTGGAAATATTTTAAATTACCCTTTCAACACCCCAGAAATTTAAACCTCTGAGGTTTTGATTATGAACTCATTTAACATTTTTGGACACATTGGGGTCAATTCACAAAGAGAAACGTTATTGGTTTTCTTCAGGTGTTAAATTAGCACTCCTTATTTAACGCTAGCAAACATGGTATTCACGAAAGCTATAATCGTTATTTAACATAGTCTTTATGGTTTTCAACTGACTCTTTATCCAAACGTTATGCTAACTACTCAGACGTTATTATTAACATTTGGGACGTTAAAATAACTCTTAAGATCGTTAAATAATGCTGGAGAGATGCATTCTGGGAGCAGAAGGGGAGGAGAACAGCTGCATGTGGAAAAGAGCAGATACAGAGAGAGAGAGAGACACAAGCAATACACATGGAGATTGAGCATGTGATGTGCAAAATTTCTAGTGTGTGCTTTTCTAAAGCCATGTGTATTTTCTCATACAGAGAATAAATCATGGGAGATGATAATCGGAATTTAGCTATCACCTGGGTTTCAGAAAAGTCATCCAAAATAGTATGTGAATGGAATACACGTTTATAAATCTGAACAACATTCTAACGTGTTCTTCTTCGCCTCTGGATAATTTTAAGTTCAAATAGAGCACGGTTCTAGCTTGCCCAACACTACACTACACTACAAAAATCGCCAAAAGCTTCCTCTAACAACAAAATATCTCCTGGGAAATGTCATAACGCCACCCTGAGGGAAGTGTTAATTTAACGATTGGTTAACGATTGATAACTGTCAAAAAAATCTTTGTGAATTGCACTTCTGTACATATTTAACGATTTGACTCTTTAAAATAACGTTTTGAATCTTTAAAATAACGGTTTGACTCTTTAATACGGATCCACACCTTAAAATATCGGTTCTGTGTAGGGAAACGTTATTTGATGATTTTTCAAAGCGTTAAATCGTTTAGTGAATTGAACTAGCTTCAATAACGTGCAAAATCGTTAAAATAACACTCGCAATCTGAAAATAAAGCTTTGTGAATTGACCCCAATGTGCATCTTAAGTCCTTTCTTGATAGTGTTTACATGCTTACCTAATCTTACATGGAGTGGTCTTGTGGTTCTGCCTATGTATTGGAGACCACGCTCACATTCGAGCATGTAGACAACACCCACTGTGGCACACATAATAAGTTGGTCTATGTTAAACTGTTTAATTTTTGGCTGTGGCCAAAAAATCCTTATGTTTCTTGACATTACATTTAGAATGCTTGCACGCCGTGCATCGCCCACAGGCATAAATCCCTGAGAAAAAAGCCTACTTTCAGACTGTACCGGTGGGTTAACCACCCCTGGGGCCAGTTGGTCACAAAGAATATGATTCATATATAAAGAAGGGGTGATCAGGTTACAAGGGACCCAGTGTCTTATCTTTGAAATGGACCAATTGTTGTATACAATTTTCTCAATTTTTTTTATGGTGTACATTGTAATCCAATATCATCCTAAAATTAGAGACACTTATGCTGGTTTCCCTAATTTTTTTTGGAAATCAACACAGATCTATCTAAACTGCATATTTTTTCACTTTCTTTACACAAAGAGTCCTCACTATATCCTCACCATATCCCTTTTCTTGGAATCTGGAGGCTAATAATTGAGACTGAACCGTAAAGTCCTCTTCTTGTGTGCAGTTATGCCTTAATCTAACAAATTGACTTCTGAGGATGTTACAGCTCCCCAGGGGTATATAGGAGATCCGATCAGTGGGTTTCAGATGGTTACATAGACGGATAAAAATACTGGTAGATGAACATGTTACTGATTTGATAATTTGGATAATATGTTTTGTGTCTTTAAGATATGCATCTGTCTTAGACACTAGGGGCTGGAGAAAGCTGTCAATGTATTGTCCTAATCCAGAGGAAATCAGGGATGGACTGGCCATTGGGACTACCGGGAGATTCCCGGTGGGCCGATGGCTCAGTTGGCTGGTCCGAGGTAGGAGATCCACGGGCATCTACCCATCAATCGCTGACAGCTGGCGCTTGACGGGTAGATCGAATTTTAGCCACTTAGCCAGCATGCAGAGTAGTGCAGGCAGGAAACGTGTGTAATAAGTTGCGCCCGCTCCCTGCCCCCTGGTGGCCCCTCCTCTCTTCTATCCCCATTTGCTTGTGACATCATCTGGGATAAACGAGAAGAGAGGAGAGGCCGCCGGGGGGGTTGGGGAGCACCCGCTACGAGACATGAGAGAGAACTTATTACACACGATTACTGCCTGCGCTACTCTGCATGCTGGCTGGTAAACAATGTGCCCTGATGTGCGCCCTGTGCCTGTGTCCCTGATGTACTATGTGCCTCGTGCCCTGATGTGCTATGTGCCCAGTCCCCCGATGTGTTCTGATGTGCTGTGCCTCAATGTGGTGTGCTGTGATGGGCCCTGATGTGCTGTGCCTTGTACACTGATGTGATGTTCCCTGTACGTGTTGTGCCCTGATGTGCCCCTTGCCCTGATGTGCTAAGCTCTGTACCGTGCCCTGATGTGCACTGTACCCTGATGTGTTGTGCCCTGGGCCGGTCTGGATGATGTCCAGGGCCACATTTTTGTCCCAGTCCAGCCCTGGAGGAAATGGAATCAATAGCATTAACGATAGGCCTACCTGGTGGTTTGGCACTATCCTTATGGATCTTGGGAAGATAGGGCCAGATTCAGTAAGACTTGCGCTGGAGTATATCAATATGCGCCGTGTAACTGTCAAGATGCGCCGTAGTAGCTATGCGGCCGTACCCACCAAACTAGATGCGACAGAAAATGGGCTTTCTCCGATCGGCTTAACTTTCCCTTGCCAGAGTATCGTAAGCGCATATTTTCGCTTGTCGCATCCGTCGCGCCTATTGATTTCCCATTCAAATATGCAAATGAGGGAGAATTCCCCATTTGCGAACGGATTAGCACCAGACGCTGGCTACATGCGCCGAGCGTATGTCGTCCGTCTGTCGCAAAGTTATTCCTATAAATAACTGCTTTATCTTTACTCCTGACGGCCACAGGTCAGCAGGAGAGCAGCTACAGCAGCAGCGTTACCGACGAAAATAGCAAGCTGAACAAACACACTTGCAAGGACAACACATCTGTGTGCCAACATGCCAGGGGCAGTCGTGGTCCTAGCACTACTAATGGGTCCCCCGGAACGGAGGAGGCGGGCACGTGAGAGGATATACCGCACGCGCATGAGCCTCTTTGGCATGGGGGATGAGGAGGTGTATCGCCTCTTCAGATTCAGCCCTGATGCAATCCTTGAACTAACCACAACCCTGCAGGATGACATCACCAGCCCAACACACCGCTCACAAGCAGTGCAGCCACTGGTGAAGGTACTGGCAACACTTAATTTCCTTGCAAGTGGATCATTCCAGCGTACAAGTGGAGTGGTGGCTGTGATGACACAGTGTAATAGAACTATTAGAGACCCTGATTAATTAATCAATTACTCTCCTTACAGTCTCAGGGAAGCTGGCATTATCTTACTGCAATAAAGAAAAAGGCAGGATGCTTCTTAGTAGAGGAAAAAGAAAATGAATGAATGCCTGCCGCACAGGCAGCTCCAGTTTTATTAAACAACACAGAGTGTTTTTCATTGGTTAACATGATACAGATACACACCCTCACATGATAAAAACACACCCAGTTCCCTCCCATCCAACCATTGGCACACCCCACGCACGCCCTCATCCACGCCCACTCAACAACATGTGCTTTAGTCCCTTTGTTTAAGCCCTTTCTATGGGGTTTCCCATACAAAAACCTTATTCCATTTCCAGGGGCTCTGAGTATAACATGGGACAGTCCAGTAGAGATGGAAGTTTCATGCTTAGAAAAAATGTCCTTCAGTTGGTTTCTTCCTGATACAAGGTCTGCAATCCATTATCACAGGATGTGAGGGGGAGGTGTAGGGCAGAGCACACATTCCTCTTGCAATGTCCAGGCCCTCACACAAACTTTCTTCACAGGAGGGGGTCAGGAGAGAAAATGTCTTGTAGGCTCTTCAAAGCACAGACTTTCAATGCTCGTTCATATTTTCCATTATCACATATCTTACGTGATATCAAGGAAGATAAGGCACTGCAGTGGTTCATAATCTCATACATGCATAAATGTATATATAAAAAGGTATATAAAAAAGATTATATAAAGGAATATAAAAACGTAAAGAAATATAATGGAGAAACACATCAGTGGTTTCTAAAAAAAAAAAATCAGCTTCAACTTATCAAATATAATATTTTGAAATAATTCCATCACAATCCCCCCTAAAATGTATATTTGAAAAGAAACGGCCCCCCTAAATTAATATTTTTAAATGTGGTATGTATGTTTTCATTAACATTATCGTAACCAATATAAGCAGAAACAAAATTGTGTTACAAATGTGTTTATCACCCAAAATACTGTCCTCAGGTGACATTTTAAAAGGCACCCCCCTTGTTCATTAGGGCCATCTGCTTCATTTCCATTACTAGCTTAAATTTCATAAAAGCATCCATTTCACCAAATTCCTGTATTTGTCTTCTTACTATATTTCCAATCATGAACATTTTAATTTTCCAGAAGAACATTAATTTTATATTGGGCTCTTTCCTAAATATTTTACTCCCTAAAGAAAGGAACTTATTCATTACATTACACTAGTTATCAGAACCGATTGGTCACACAGTATGAATACTCTTGTCACATGACTGTTTAAACAAACATAGCAGCCTTCAGCATAAACGAACATTCAGAAGTTTCATTGTTCCCCTACACGGATCCAAATAGAAGGGCCAATATTCCCTCCATTAATACATTTGTCAATCTGAAGCCTGGAAAGTGACATTTTAATCCATAAATATGGCTGTATCATCTGTTCATATCATATATTTAGTTTTCACTATTTTATCTGACCTTTCTTAACCTATGCAGATTAACACCATGTTTTATTCTCTTTGAAATGACACCCTTAATGTAAGGTATTCTTCAAAACAAATGGTGCAAAAAACCCACAGTCTAGTGAAATATGAGAGAAAGAGAGAGAGAGAGTGTGTGTGCGTGAGTGTGTGTGAGAGAGAGTGAGAGAGTATGAGTGTGAGAGAAAGAGAGAGAGAGAAAAGACAGAGAGAAAGTGTGAGTGTGAGAGAAAGAGAGAGAGAGAGAGATAGAAAGAGAGAGACAAGAAAGAGAAAGAAAGAGTGTGTGTGTGTGCGCGTGAGTGCGTGTGAGTGCGTGTGTGGTAGAGAGAGAGAGAGAGAGAGAGAAAGAGAAAAAGAGAGAAAGAGAGAGAGAGAAAGAGAGGGAAAGAGAGATAAAAGAAGGAAAGAGATAGAGAAAGGAAAATAGAATTTTCTTTTCATTATCTGGCAAAAACGTAGTTAAAAAAATAAGGGTTTAATAAGCGATTGTGTTATTAAAAGAAAGATTTACCATATATTTATAAAAACTTTAAAAGTCTACTTAACATAAACTCAGATATCCTTTTTCCTTCCAAATTTTCAATGAACTCTCAGAGTCATTTAAAACCCATATTGTTTCTGCCTCCTGCAAACACACAGCAGGATAACACGGCATGTGGGACTGTGTAACCTGATCTGATCTCCACCAGCTAGGATCACATAGCCTTCAAGGGGAAACCTTTGTTTAAACATCTGTTCGCCACTACTTGGAGAGATTGTAGACAATCTATACGGAAGATACACACCATATATAGTACAATCGAATTGCACCGTTTTTCTCATTTTTAACGCTTTTCCAAAATTGTTAAACATATTTAGTTTGTATATATGTTAAAAATTATGTATATTATATTACAATTTGACATTTCTTACTAAAGCAGCGACAACAGATCGTTTAGAAGAGAAATCTCACGAAACCCACAGATCAGTCCCTGCGCATGAACCGACCAGAGTTTTCCTCCAAGAAAATTTCTCCAATTACTTCAACCAACCGCTCTGTCGGAAACGTCACATTATAAAAACTTTTTAACATTTGTTTATTTTTATTCTATTTTTATCAAATTTTTTAATTTTTCCTATTTTTATCTAATTTTTTATGTTTACTCTTTTTATTATTTTTTTATGTTTACTATTTTTATATAATTTTTTGATTGAACATAACCTTCATATTTTAATATTTTTACTATTTTTTTCGTTTTTTTGTTTTTATAATTCGTTGCGGGGTTTTGAGGTTTTCCTCCATGAGCAGATGTGTGCACCAGGTTATCCCTGCAATCCTCAGACACATGTCCCACCACTTCATCAGACCAACCACTGAGGAGCTGCGGCTGAAGGCATTGACAGATTTCTACAGCATTGCCAGATTCCCACGCACCGTGGGGGCCATTGATTGCACACATGTGGCACTCCAGCCCCCCAGTGCCACAGAGCACATATACCGCAATCGGAAGCATTGGCATTCCATCAACGTAAAGGTGATAGCCGATGCCCAATGCCTCATATGGCACGTCCGTGCCAAACACCCCGGATCCAGCCATGACAGCTACATCTACAATCAGAGCCCCATCCCAATGGAATTCGAACAGAACGTGTATGGGGACAGCTGGCTGGTTGGTGAGTGACATGGGTGGCAGGCATGACTGTCCCCCCCCATGATGCACACATCACAAGGGGCACATGCACTACTAACATCCTCCTGTCTTTTCCCTTACAGGTGACTCTGCATATGCACTGGGACCCCATCTCATGACTCCTTTCCGGAACCCCCAAACCAGAGGAGAGAGAAGATACAATGCGGCACATATCAAAACTCGTGCAGTGGTGGAGCAAACATTTGGGCTCCTGAAGTCCCGTTTCCGCTGCCTAGATGTCTGGGGGGGCCCTTTTGTATTCCCCTACCTTCGTGTGTCAGATCATCGGTGCATGTTGCATTCTGCACAACTTTGCCATGAGAAAGGGCCTGCAGATTGACATACGTGATGACCTGACCCCCCAACCAGACAGCCCCCCCTGCCAGAGGAGACCCAGTCAGCTGATGGAAGAGCAGTCAGGAGGGTCCATCTTTGGACACTAAACAAAAACATTGATCACACGGACAATGCACACATGCACACCCCTGATGTCCCTAGATCACACACACCACATCCACATCGCATTGGATTAGCCCAAGTCCAACATGCAGGACTTGGGAACAGCAACGCCGGCGTCAAGGCCCCAATGATGTCGCTGTCCATTCATACACCATTCACACAGCCGTGGGGATAACTTCTCCCCAACGGCCGAGGGTGACACCCCTTACTGGCAGGAGTGCCACCCCCTCACATTCACACACCGTTCACACTGTCCCCTGCAGTCCTGACCGTGTGCAGTTAAACTAAAAAAAAAAGCTCATAACCTGAGCAAAAATCAAAATAAAAATTCATAACCTGAGCAAAAATCAAAATAAAAACTCATAACCTGAGCAAAAACCAAAATAAAAACTCATAACCTGAGCAAAAACCAAAATAAAAATAAAAACTCATAACCTGAGCAAAAAAAATAAAAAAGCCCTCATCTGGGCTGACGGGGGCTCTTTCTTGTGGGCCCTCTCTGGCTCATCAGCTGCCTGGAGGGAATGGGTGGGGGTGGGGGGGCATCTGGAGGTGGTTGATCCCCGGGTGGGCCACTCCTGGCAGGTGTTGGCTGCATGCCCTCCAAGGCCACGGCAATCAGGCTGAGATAGTGGTTGGTCTGGGCCTGCATCCTCAGCTGGCGGGTCACATTATGCCGCTGGTCACGCTGCCTCTGCCTCCCCTGGTCCCGGATAGCAGCAGTGTTGGCCTGGACAGCTGCAGTGAGGTGCCTAAGATCAGCCTGCACCTCCCCCAGGCTGGTCACCACTGCAGCGCAGTTGCAGCTGACGTCCTGCACTGCCTCTGACATTTGTCCCATGGAGGCCAGGCTGCCAGCTACCCGGTCCAGATGCCCAGAAATCTCCCCCATCTGCTGGGTCTGCCTGGCCTGGTCCCTCGCCATTTGATCATGGACCACGTCAGACACCCCCCTGGTCTTCCGGGTCGCCTTCCTGGGGCCAGAAGATGGTAGTCCCCGGGGGGATGGAGTCGCCCTTGAGGGGCTTCCTATGATGGGGGAGGGGATCTGAGAGGGCCCTGCAGAAGGGGAGGACTCCTCCAAAAATAAAACAAAGTCCTGTTCGGGACCAACAGGCTCCTCTTCAACCACCTCAGCAGGTGAGGTGTGGGCACTCCCCTCCATCACAGTGTCTTCACCACCCAGGGGGTCGGGCACAGGATGCCGTTGGGGGGATGGGGTGGACTGGCCGCCGACAGATGATGGCCCAGCTCCGTCATCTGTGGATGACACAAAGCAGACACATGTTGGGTGGTCCCACACACTTGGCACATGTACCCTCCCCCCCCACATGCAACACACCAAATAGGGGATAAAAAACACTTACCTGTCCTGGAGCCTTCCTCCACGGAATCATATCCCGGTACCCCCTCCAACTGCTCCCTCTCCAGGCAGCGGGCGACCACCTCCTCCTCTGCGGTCAGGCTGACCGCACATGGGGGTCCACCACCCGTGCCCCTATCATGCCTCCTTATGGTGGCCACCTTGCCCCGGACTTTGCGCCTCAAATCATTTATTTTCTTGCCGATATCGGCAGCAGTCCGGGTGGAGTAGCCCAAAGCATTGACCCTGCCAGCAATGCTCTCCAGGATGCCCTGCTTCCTATCCCGGCTGGTCTTCCGACTTTTCCTGCCGTGGAGGAAGTCGTTGTAGGTCTCCATAGCGGAGATCACTACTGCCAGCTCCTGGGCGTTAAAATTGAGGTTTCTCCTCTCTTTGCGGGGAACGGGAGCAGCCATCACACAGCAAAAGTAACTTCCCTGGGGTGGGGGGATCCAGATATACTTTTGCGCCTGAAAGGCGCATCTGTGGCCGCTTTTATACGTGCAACGGAACACATTGCGCTGCCGTTTCCCATGAAGTGGTGCTGACGGAAGTTGTGAGCATGCGCACAGGGGAGCGAGGGGAGCCCTCCCTCACTGCGCATGCTCCGTGGATGATGCGCTGAACGTAAGTCACTGCGCTGGGCTCCGCCCATCATTTACATATGATCACACCCACTTCCACTTGCGTCGGGTTGCGCCAGCGCTTTTTCGTTACTCCGCCGCAAAGTAACGAAAATGCGCTTGGTGAATACTGGACTTGACTCGCTAGTTCACGTCAGCGTAACGTATATGCGCTGCGCTACGCCGGATAAAATATGCGCGCATCTACCTGAATCTGGCACATAGTATATAATTGGAGTCCTGCAAAATAGAGGGTCCAAATATGCTGCTTCCTTTTTATTCAATACATTTTGTGCCTTCCCTTCCTCTATTAACAGGTGCAGTTCATCTTTATATGTCAACATAGGGTCCTTATTTAGGACATCACCATCACTTAACAAACGATCCATCTCAGCCAAGTAATCAACCTTATCTAAAATTACAAGCCCCCTTACTTTATCTGCTGGACATATGAGCCCTTTTCGTTTCTCCAATGATTCCATGCCTTTTTTGATACACTGAGGGTCAGGAACCTTGCTTACCCTCATTTTATCAAGATCATTAAAAAACATATTTTTAAACACTTCGAGATATTTATTGTCCACATTCAGAGGGTTAAAAGTAGACTTGTTACGTAGGTTAGAATGAACACCCACATCCACTGTAGATGGTCTGCTTGGATTATATAAATATATATATTTTTTCATATTCAGGTTCCTAACATACTTATGAATATTTACATATTCATCAAGTTGGGTGCAAATTCAAGTCCTCTATCTAGTACCTTTAATTCATCCTCACTCACTCAGTGTACAGGTGCTCAGGTTATAAATACCTGCACCTATTGGGGCTTTGTTTTTTTGTATTCTCCTACCCCCTCTCCTTCCTCTCGTTCTTTTCTCTTTCGTGGTACCCATTCATTACTGGAGACTGCTAGGGATGATGTCTCCACCAGTCCCCAGGATTCGGCTGGTATATCGGAGGGCCCCACTCTGTGCCCCCAAAAAATCCCCTCTTTGCTGTATACTGTTGCAAGGGAGCAAATCTATTGGATAAAGGTAATTGTCCCCACGCTGGGCTTGTGATCCCCCTGCTGTAATTGCCATAATTAGGACCTCTATCCTGCCAAAGCTTATCCCATCCATGGGGTGACTCATATTGTTGTTGATGTTGTCAATAATTATTTTTAAGGGGAGTATTCCCCCTTTGATTATTGCCTCTCTGTGCTGGGACAGTACCTATCTGATTATAGGGACCCCGTTCCGTATAATCATAGGTGTAATTTCCCCTTTGAGCAGGTAATGAAGATTGTACAATACCATAATGGGGTATATCGAGATTAGGAATAGTTTCTACAACCTGCAGGTTGGGAACACTAGTATTTCGCCATTTAAATACATTTTCATTCATAAAATCCTCGTAATCCCTAATATATTTCTTATTTTTCTTATTTTGCACTTCCATGTCCCATTTGCTAAGTTTATTTTTTAGCTCAACTGACAGTCTCAAAAACTCCTCACCTCATTTGAGAAAATTGTATCCAATAATTGGTCCATTTTAAAGCAAGATAAGACACTGGGTCCCTTGTTACCTGATCACCCCTACTTTTATATATAAAAAAGCCCCTTCTCTGTGTGACCAACTGTACCGGTGGGTTTCTCTTTTCTCTCAGGGTTCTATGCCTGCGGGTGATGCGCGGCGTGTAAGCATTCTAAATGTAATGTCAAAAAATGCAAGGATTTTTTGGCCAGAGCCACAAATAAACATATGTGCCGAATGTGCGTGCATATGTCTGTATCCTGCATCCCTGTCTACCTGTTACTTATACTGACCCGGCTTGCCTGACCATCTGAACCTCTCCGACCCTTGACCCCTCTGCCTGAACCTGTGACTACGCTCCACCCCACCGCATCCGCTGCCTGACTACCTGTTGTGACCCGGCCTGTCTGACTCCGCTACTGCCTGTTTATCCTTAACCCGGCTTACTTCACCAGCTCCTGCTGGTAGACAGGGAGACAGGGATGACAGGGATGCAGGATACAGACATATGCACGCACATTCGGCGCGCGACAGCGCGCAGTTACATACAGCCACTGCTGCCTAACCTGTGCAGCTGCTGCTGCCTAACCTGTGCAGCAGCATGCGCACACACCTGGAACAGGTTCCAGTACCACCAGCTCCTGGTCGCTGATCCGCTGCTTCTGCTCCAACTGTCCTCAGTTCCAGCCATTCCTGAAGGATCATCATCCAGTGCCTGACTACTGCTACCACTCCGGCACTCCTACCTCACTGCGTTCCTGAGCTTGCTATCCCCAATTCAGTAACTCACGAGCCAGGGCTGTAAGAAAGGCCTTCTACTAGGCTCTGATTACCGGGTACGTTCGTACATAACAGTGAGAGTGGTGTCCAATACATAGGCAGGACCTCAAGACCACTCCACGTAAGGTTAGGCGAGCATGTGAACAATATCAAGAAAGGACTTAAGACGCACAGTGTGTCAAACATTTTAAATTATTTCATAATCAAAACCCCAGGGGTTTAAAATTCTGGGGTGTTAAAAAGGTAATTAAGCATTGGAGAGGTGGAAACTTTTTAAGATAGCGTAACCAAAGGGAATCGCATTGGATCCATAAAAAAAAGTTATGGTGCCTGAGTGAGTGAGTGAAAAACGTATAAAGCGCAACACATGCGAACTGAATCGCCTCTGGGCGCGGTTTCCATTCCTTCGGTAAGGAAACCCTTGACCTTCAGGAGAATGATTAAAACTCATCTCTTTCTGAGGTAAAGTGGTCCGACTCCAGTCGGATAGTGGTTGGTAGTGCATTCCACAGTCAAGGTCCTTGGACAGCAAATCTCCGATCTCCCTTGGATTTGTATCTTGCCTTGGGTATTTGGAGTAGGTTTTGATTTGTCGATCGCAGAATGCAATTTGGGTTATGGGCTTTTATTTTTTCGCATAGATATTGGGGGGCGTTTCCTTGAATACACTTATGTGTTAGGCAGAGTGCCTGAAAAGTGATTATGTCTTCTACTGGTAGCCAGTGAAGAGATCTCAGCGAAAGGGAGATTGACTCCCATAGTTTTTTGCCAGTCACTAATCGAGCAGCCGTATTTTGAACGACTTGCAGACGAGTGATTTGGTATTTGGGGAGTCCAAAATAGAGGGCATTTGCGTAGTCAAGTCTGGAATTGATGATTGTTCCCACCATGACTGCAATGTCCTCCTTAGGGATAAAGGGGGTGAGTCGGCGCAGTAGGTGCAGCAGATGATGGGATCCGCTGACCACAGACCATATTTGTGCATCCATTGTCATGTAGGAGTCGAAAATGACTCCGAGACTTTTGACTTTGGTGCTAGGGGGTCATAGTTTTACCCAGAATGGGCGGGGGGGGTCTAAGTTGAGGTGGGGTGACTTTTTCAGTTTGCGTGAAACAGGAGAAGCTCTGTTTTCGAACCATTGCGTTTAAGATAACTGGATGTCATCCAGTTATCTATTAGAGTGAGGGATCTCTCTAATCCAAGAGAATGATCCTTTTCATTACTGACGCAGGGATACAGTTGAGTGTCATCTGCATAGGAATGGTATAGTAGCTTCTGGTTGCTGATGATTTCAAAGAGGGGGCGGAGATAGATATTGAACAGTACCGGTGACAAGGGAGATCCCTGAGGGACTCCGCATGATACCGTACGCTTTTCAGACGTGAAAGATCCCAATTTCACTGTGGTCAAAGTCGAGGAAGCTGATCTACCCTGGTTCTCCTCCTTCTTGGAAAATCGATCGTTTTCCAAGAAGGAGGAGAACCAGGGTAGATCAGCTTCCTCGACTTTGGCCACTTCAGCTAGCCTAGCGAGTAGTAGTCTGTGGTCTACCGTGTCAAAGGCTGCACTTAGGTCCAACAGGATCAGGAGAGAGGATTCTCCTTCATCTGCGGCCTCTAGAACGTCATCCCATATTTTTACCAGAGCTGTTTCAGTTCCGTGACCTGGCCGGAAGCCTGATTGAAACGTATCGAGTAATTTTGGGGTTTTTAATTGCAGTTGTAACTGTTGTACAACTTCTTTCTCCATTATCTTGGAGAAAACATTTAGTGCTGTTATGGGCCTCCTATTGTTTGGATCTTTAGAGTCAAGGGTGTTTTTTTTAGGATAGGTTTTATTGTACCTTGTTTCAACAAGGTGGGAACCATGCCCTACTTGAATGATTGATTTATAAGCTGCATGATAGCTGGTGCCAATATATCGGCACTTTCTTTCAGCAGTTTAGTGGGAATGATGTCATCTGGTGCTGTGCTGTTGCGCAGAGTCCCAATGATGTTTTTAGTGGCAGCAATGGTGATGGGTTTTAAGGTGAATTTTGGTGCTTGCGGCGAGTGTATAATAGTATTTGGGTTGGGATTAGGGGTGGGATTAATGATTCCTTTTTGCTCAATACTTACACAGGTTTTTTTCAATTTTTATTAATGAAATAATACAACAGTTTGTTGCAAAATTCTTGTGAATCAGAATTGGGGGGCTCTAAACAAGCTGGATTCATCGACTGTGAAACCAGCTTGAAGAGTTTGCGGGGGCAGTTTAGGGCATTGGTGATGATGTTGGCGAAGTGATTTTTTTTGGCCATAAAGATTTCTTTGTGATATTTTTTTGTTATTGTGTTGTAAATGGTGTGGTTTCTATCTGAAGAGCTCCTTATCCATGCAGCTTCTGCTCTTCTACGCTCTTGCTTTAGCAACGTCAGCTGGTCGTTAAACCAGCTGACGTTGTTTTTCCGGATGCAAGTATTGCGTTTTGGTGCCACCCAGTCGGCGGACTGAAGTAGCGCCTTGTTGATGGCGTCAAGTGTTTCTGCGGCTGTTTGTTTTTGTTGGATTGTGTTTATTTTGTTTCACAGGGTAGTTTTGAAGAGTTCAGAGTGGAGCTCCTTCTGAGATCTAGTCCAGTTTTTTTTGTTTTATTTGGCCTGAGGTGGTTGGCGATTTTAAATTTAATGGCATGGTGATCGGTCCATGGTAGCTTATTTTCCCAGACTTCAATTTCCAAATCCTGTTTGAAGATGAGATCGAGGGTATGGCCTGAGGCATGAGTGGGGCCTCGTATTAATTGCTGCAGACCTAGTCCTTCCAGATGGTCGATGCAGGTGTCAGTGATGGGGTCCAATGAGGAGTTGGCCCAGAGGTTGAAGTCCCCAAGCACCAAAAGGTGTTTGATGCTTAGGGTGTAAGAGGAGATGAATTCTGTTAATGACGTGAGAAGGTGCGTTTTTGGGCCCGGTGGTTTGTAGCAAAGTAGGACATAGACCATGTCTTGGGGATTTGTTTGCAGCTGAAGAGTGAGGGTTTCCATGAATGGTAGTGAGTTTTGAAGCGAGTTTGGTGATCGAGAGGTGAATCTTGTGGATCACCGCCAGACCTCCCCCTCTTTGCCCCACTCTGTTCTGCATTTAAATGCGATAATTTGCTGGCACCAATTCTCCCAGAATGGTGTTGCAATCAGCTGTAAGCCAGCTTTCTGTAATGAAGAGGCAATCTAGATCATGTTGAAGGATGAAATCATGGATTTCTTGCTGGTGTTTTACTACCGATCTTGTGTTAACCAAAGCGCAGGATATGCGTCTGGGCTGGTGTACCTGGATGCAATTTTTTACTGTTAATCGTCGATTGATTCTTAACAGTTGCTCACTCTTTAGAGCTTTTTTGGTGACAGTTCCGAGTGTTGAGGCAAATGGTTTTAATTCCCAGATGGTTTCTGCAGAGTATTTCAGATATCCTATGGTTGTAGAAAAAACTCAGGGAAGTGTTGATTATGGGGGGGGGGGGGGGGTTGGCGGTGCTGGGAGGAAGAATATCCAAGTAAAACTGTCACTTTTTACATCTTCCCTCCCTGAAATTGGTCCAGAGGAAGGCGAAAAACCCCAGGCGTGCTATGCCAATCTGCAGTGACTGCGGAAAAAATTCCTTCCTAAACCCCTGCTGGCGATCAGTAAAAAACCCTGGATCAATTGCTTTTATGAGTAAGGGGCGAGTGGGGATGCGTACCCCTGGATTAACTGCAGAGACCAAGTTTCAGGTTTGAAACGGCCTGTGCAGGGGAAGGTGAGGGAGAGCGTGGGTGGTGTTATTTCTGTGCAATGAGAGTACCAATATGGCTGCCTGGGACTAGGCCTGAGCCGGGGGCTGAGGTACGAGGGCAGCGAGGGGGGAGAGGGGGACCTGTAAGGGCACCGCGGGGAGAGTCCTCGGGGGGGGGCCTGAGCGGTGTAAGGTATTTTAAAGTAATAGGGGGGCTGTCAACTTCGGCGTGGGGGATGTCCCGCTAGGCCGCGGCTGAAGCCACGGACTTTCCTAGGATGCCGCAGCCGCGATTGCGGCCGCGATCCCATTGCGGTAGTTTCCCGGACCCCCGAAGATATAGGTGAGGTGGTGAGAGGGAGATGGCGGAGGGAGACGGAATAGTGTTTGGGATGCCGGGCGGGGGTGCTGGTCGCCTGGTCGTTCGATCCCCGGGACTGAAAAACCGCGGCTTATCCTGTAAAGGACGGCTGCATTCAATCCCAAGGGGACAGACCAGACCAGACCAGACAAGTTTTACCTTGTAAGCACACTGCAAGTACACTGCAAGGGAGGGAGAAGGGATGCTGATCCTGGATGAATGCTGCAATGAGGCTGGGGCTGGGCTGGGACAGAAGACCTGCCTGCCTGGAGCTATAGCATACACGCCCTACTCCTAGGAGACGTGCGTCATAGTGAGCTCCTGTAGCTAATCCTAAATGACTAAATGACTGGCGGCCTAAATGTCAAATTTGACATTACTTGTTTCATTTTTGACCGATAATTACCCATCCAGTTTTATTCAGTTGTATTTATATATCACTACAACAATTACATATCAAACATACTTATTTTCTCTGTAAACACCCATGAGACATAGTTAGTACGTGGGATGACATATAGAATATGATGTTTAATCTTTTATTGAGATAAATGCATTTTTGTAGAGATATAAGCTATTCCATATAGCTAGCATGGCTTGGCTTTAGTGATAAAGCAGCAATGTTTTTAATAAAATAGCAAACTTTTTCTGTCAGTATTAAGACAGTTACGTTCTCTAACTGAAATCAGGCACTGCGCACGGTTGCTATGGTGAAGATTCCTGCTTAAGCTGTTGTCATCGTCAGTCCATCACCGCTGAAGAAGTCCCGCCCCCTTAAGGACGCAACGCATACGGAGCACGTGATTGAGATTGTGACGTCACCCACGTCTAACTACACTGTCTTGTGGAGTAGATACAGATTACATGCTGTGGATCATCTGTACTGTTGAACAGTGCTTGATTTGTAAGTGGATCTTTTTTAAATAAATTATATAAAATAAATAAATTATATGCAAATGGAGAGCACTAGATTTTGTTCTTTCCTTTTCATATGCATATTGTGTTGGGGTTGATTGATGCAATCCCATCTGATCTAGCAAGTTTTACCTGTTCCAGAGTGGCTGGTTCTCACTGAGTTTGCTTCACATCACAGCTTGGATTTCTGTATAACATTCATTTGTCTAAGATATAGACAAATGGATGTAATACACTCAACATTGTGTAGATAAAATCAAGCACATCCATAGAAGCTGTGGTTGCTCTCCTGAGCCCAGAAATTCAAGCTGGATGTGAAGCAAACTGACAGTTTGCTTCACATCAGAAATTTATTTAAAAAAGATCCACCAGCAGCTTCCGAAAAACTGCACGAGAGCCACCCGCTCTCAGTGAGGATCCTGGAAAGCAGAGAGCAGAATTTCCTTGTGTGAAGTCCCTATGCTTTCCAGGATCCTGGCTGAGAATGGGGCGGCTCTCGTGCAGTTTGTCGGCAGTTGCTTGTGGAGTGTTAGACAGAAACTGTCAGTTTGCTTCACATCCAGCTTGAATTTCTGGGCTCAGGAGAGCAACCACAGCCTCTATGGATGTGCTTGATTTTATCTACACAATGTTGAGTGTATTACATCCATTTGTCTATATCTTAGACAAATGAATGTTATACAGAAATCCAAGCTGTGATGTGAAGCAAACTGACAGTCTCTGTCTAATAGTCCACCAGCAGCTTCCGAAAAACTGCACGAGAGCCACCCGCTCTCAGTGAGGATCCTGGAAAGCAGAGAGCAGAGTTTCCTTGTGTGAAGTCCCTCTGCTTTCCAGGATCCTGGCTGAGAATGGGGCGGCTCTCGTGCAGTTTGTCGGCAGTTGCTTGTGGAGTGTTAGACAGAAACTGTCAGTTTGCTTCACATCCAGCTTGAATTTCTGGGCTCAGGAGAGCAACCACAGCCTCTATGGATGTGCTTGATTTTATCTACACAATGTTGAGTGTATTACATCCATTTGTCTATATCTTTTTTAATAAACAGAGAGCGCACCGACCCTAGTGTGACACTCTTTTATGCTTGTCTAATAAATAATTTGGAAGCAAAATAATTAGGAGTATAAGACATTTCATTTGTTTCCTTATTTTATAAAGAAAATAAAGATACTGGAAGATAAAATAAATAAAAAAATAAAAATAACAGATAGCGCTGCCTTAGACCTGGGGATACGCATTGATTGGGAAAAAAGGGAATAAATGATTTTGACTGTGCTTTTCACAGTACAAAAGAATGTCTCATCTCCCACATGTTTAGATGGCAGAATCAATAAAAACAGTTATTATAATACACTGCAAATGTCTTTCTATCCATTTGTATCCTCTATTTGAACAAAGGGAAGCATCACGACTTTCAGAGCCACAGACTAAGCTCTTGACACAGCCTTTTTATCTTGCCTTTTTTCTCTTAGTCAATTGAGCTTCCAATTAAAATAGTGCTCTTAGTGAAAAAAAAAATGATTGGTTTGGTAAAGTCATATGAACTTTTTTGTGCTGTTTACTGTTAGTATTGACAGCACCTCTAAAATTATCAGCAATTTCCACTCAAATAAATGGAGGAAAAGTAAATTCTTCTTTTAGTTACAGGAAAACATATACACAACCCATAATGGAAAGCTCTTATGTGTCCTTTTAAGCACTGTTAAATATACAATGCTGTTTTTTACAAAAGCTTACAATGAACAACTGTTCCAGATAGGTAGCAAAACTCTTGATATGCAGCTGGGTATGTTTACTAAAAGAGTGGAACAAAGTTAAAGCTGAACTCAAGCCTTACATTCAGTCTTGCACAGCTTTGCAAGCTCCTCTCCTGTACTAAAATAGTTGACTGATATTTTATAGCATGCTGTGAGCCAGTGCCGGGACAAGGTCATCTAGCGCCCAGGGCGAAGATGCCAAACTGCGCCCCCCCCCCCAAGATGTTTGAGCATCATGTGTTACCAAAAATCCCCCAACCCCCCCAAAAAAAAGGAAATACAAAAATTGAGCACTAATCAGCACGCTTAGCCCTAAGCATAAATTCCCATTGCAAGCCTTGCCAAACAGAAATTCCCCTCCTTTCAGTACAAAACTCTCCCCACAGGAATCACCTCTCCCAGCACACATCTCCCTCACCCCCCAATCCTCTCTATAAGCTTAAATCCTTCCCGAATGTTCCCTGCTAGCATAAATACCCCTCACCAAAAAAGCCCCTTTTAGCACAAATACTCTTCTGCTTATTGCCCCAGCACAAACCACCCCCCAAATCACCCTCAAATGTACCCTCAGAGCATAAATCTTACGCCTCTCAACCCCCCCCAAATTCCCCCTCCTAGCGCAAATCCTCACCCCAAATTTTCCCTCTGGCACCCCTATCATCCCTACCAGCATAAATCTCCCCCCTAAATCCATATTTCTAACAGCCCCAATATTTCCTGTCCTAGCACAAATCCCCTCCCCAATCACTTCTTCTAGCACAACCCCCCAAATCCCCCCCTCCTAGCACAAATTCCCTCTCCAATCACTTCTTCTAGCACAACCCCCCAAATCCCCCCCCTCCTAGCACAAATCCTTTCCCCCCATCCCTGTGGCACAAACCCTCCTCCTAGAACAAATCTTACTCCTGTCACCTCCTTCCCCCAAATCCCCCCTTGTAGCACAAATCCCCCCCAAAAAATTCTTCCCTAGCACACATACACCCCAGCATCCCTACAAACACATTTCCCTATCCCCCATCCCACTAACAGCTTTAGGCTTTCCCATACTAGGCCAAAATCATCTTCCTCCTATCCCCCAGCACAAATCACCCCATGTAGCCCCCCCAATATCCCTCCCAGAAAAAATTGTGTTCTGTCACCCTTCAAATTCCCCATCCCAGCACGCACAAAGCCCCCCCCCCCATGATTTCACTTCCTAGCACAAATACACCCTCCCCCCTCCCCCAATATCGATCCTAGAAGTAATCATCTTCTCCCTATGTCCTCAGTGAGTGCAGTTCTTTCCCTCGCCTGGGCTGCAGCTTTCCCCATACACTTAGACCTCAGATACAGCGCGGCACATTGCTCCGTGATGTCCGTCTTCCGAGGCTTCTTCTCATGTTGACATGTCGGGAGCTGAGGAGGAGCCTGTGGGGAGCCAATCTCAAAGCCTTTGCACAGGCAGATGGCAGGAGAGCTGCCACCCGCTGCTGAAAGGGACTGGGATCGCAGCTCAGGGATGCCAGTGCCAGTGGATATCACCTCCGGAGTTTGTTAACACATTGATGGGAGGAGATGGGGGCGGGTAAACCAACGGTAAAGTCCCGATGGAAGAGCGCTACAGTGATAGGAGAGTGACGCTGGAGAGAAGCAAGAGAGCACATCCCACTCTATCCTGCTCTCCAGATTTGGCACATATCATGCAACACTAAGCGCTGACTGAAGTAGTGATGCCGCTGTCACTATTTCTGTCAGCAAATAGTCGCACAAACTCTCCTTGCAGCGCCCCCTCCACCTCCTATGCTGCTTGCGCCAAGGGCAGCCGACCCTCCCGCCCACCCCTTGTACCGGCCCTGCTGTGAGCTTCCCATAGTGTGCATTAGAACCTGCTGAATGTCAGATAGAGTCCAACTCATTTCCTGACTGGAGGATTGTCCAGCATCATCTAGACCTACCCTCTCCAACCTGACTGGCCTTAGTCTGCACCTTTCATTAGCTGTTTTTTTCAATCATATTTAAGCATTACTTAGAGCACTCTGCATGCAAATGTGGCCTGTTTACTGTAGTAGTAGTAACCCCCAAAGAGCTGTAGGTTGATTGGGTCTTTCTGATTCTGGAAGACCAACTCAAATAGTACCTGAACTCACCGGAACACCTGGTCATTTCAATGATTTAAAAAAAAAAAAAAATGGGTGACATACAGGCAGTAATTTATTGCAACATATATATAGTATGTTAAACACACCTCACAAATTCAACTGTGTACTGTAAATGAGCTCAACTGTTCAAGTGCAGTAATTCTTTCATATTAAATGCCAGCCTTGCAGCAATACTCCTGGAACTGCAGGTCTCTGGAACAGCACGTCTAATGACCAGCAGATCTCTGGAATAGCAGAGTACAGTTCCTGCAGCCAGCACTGTACAGCAGCACCTCTCTGTCTGAGGCAGCCATGCACACATTGTCCCTTCAATCCAGGGGGGTTTGTACAACAGGTTCATAATTTGGAAAACAAACTGAAGTTTTCTTTGTTTTAAACTAAACTAACTCCATGTCAGTTCCTGAAAAACAAGGTGCCCACTAATCGGTTCCTTAAAATAAGCAGGCCAGGTCTTAGACCATTTTAGTCAGTCAGTACTCTGACTTTTAACACAGCAGCAGACTCCAACAGCAGACAGAATGAGAGAGTCCTGAGCTTCAGTCAGATCACATATGAAAATTCCTGTTCACAACTGAGACGAATAATGAGGCTTGGATACCAGGCCAGACATGGACCTAGAAATGGAGGCTTTATCCCAGGCAAAACTCTTCAAAATACAACCTGCCTGGGGCCTGGAGACTTTGATTTTGAGACTGCATAGTAGTCATCAACACTGGAGCCCCTCATCATGTGAAGATGGGAAACCTAAGTGACATACAGTCCATACATTGGGGTCAATTCACAAAGCTTTTTTTCCCGATTTCGGTCGTTATTTTAACGATTTAGCACGTTATTGAAGCTAGTTCAATTCACTAAACGATTTAACGTTTTGAAAAATCGCCAAATAACGTTTCACTACACGGAACCGATATTTTAAGGTGTGGATCATTTTTTAACGATTCGACTTTTTTTTTTAACGTTTGAAACGTTATTTTAAAGAGTCAAATCGTTAAATATGTACAGTACAGAAGTGCAATTCACAAAGATTTTTTTGACAGTTAACGATCGTTAATGAATCGTTACATTAGCACCTCCCTCTGTGTGGTATTATGACATTTCCCAGGCGTTATTTCATTGTGAGAGGAAAGTTTTGGCTGTGCAGGGTTGTGTTGAACTTGGTTTTGGGCAGGATGGAACCATTCGGATGTGCTCTCTACGAACTGAAAACAATTCAGAGGCGACGAAGAACACGACAGAATGTGGTTCATATTGAGAAGAGAGTATTCCGGTCACGAACAATATTAGATGACTTTACGGAAACACAGGTGATAGCCAAATTTCGGTTATCATCTGCCATGATTCGCTCTGTTTATGAGGAAATACATAAGGACTTGGAGAAACGCACCATGCGAAGCAATGCAGTACCTGGGCTTGTCCGTTTTTTGGCAGTTCTGCATTTCCTAGGAAAGGCCTCCTACCAACATGTAAGTGGTGAGGTTGTTGGAATCTCACAGGCAAGCTTTTCCCGCTGCTTGGTGGAGGTCCTGCAAGCTTTACGGCAACTAGCCCCTAAATATGTACATATGAGCAAGTCACGTGAAGAGCAGGATCAAATTAAACAGGGTTTTTACGATCTTGCAGGAATGCCCAATGTAATTGGGGCAATAGACTGCACCCATGTACCTTTATGTCCCCCATCAGAACAGGAGCACATTTACCGCAACCGTAAATCTTATCATTCGGTGAACATACAAGTCGTCTGCGATTCAAAATTAATAATCAGAGATGTTGTCACCGGCTTTCCTGGATCCTGTCATGATGCCCATATATTGCGACAATCAGGAATATATGAAACTTTGGACCATGACTCTGAAAATAACGGATGGCTGCTGGGTAAGTGTTCTCCACTTTGTTTCATGTGTATTCCAGCTATATATATATATATTTTTGTTGTTATTCCATACTGGAATGACATTCTTGCTAAATCCTCAACATGCCTGCTCCACAGCATTACCTTAGTCATATTCACAAGTTAACCACTCACTTACAGGGCCCATATACCCCCCCTCATGGCCAGGTGAAATTTCAGCTTCTGGCACTGCGTCGCTTTAAGTGACGATTGCACGGTCGTGCGACGTGGCTCCCAAACAAAATTGGTGTCCTTTTTTCCCCACAAGTAGAGCTTTCATTTGGTGGTATTTGATCACCTTTACGCTCTTCATTTTTAGCGCAAAAAAAAAAAAAATGAGCGACAATTTAAAAAAAAGCAAAAACAATATTATTTACCTGTTGCCCTAATAAATATCCCAATTATTTTTTTTTAGATACATTTTTTTCAATGTTTAAACCGATAAGCATTCATCTCGATATTGTTGGTGAATTTTTTTTTTTTTTTTATAAACGACTGGTTTGCGCAAAAGTTATAGCACCTACAAAATAGGGGACATAATTATTTATTATTTTTATTTTATCTATAAATGGTGGTGATCTGCCAATTTTTTTGGTGATTGCGAGGTTACGGCAGATGCATCGGACACTTTTGACACTATTTTGGGACCATTCACATTTATACAGTGATCGGTGCTATAAATATGTACTAATTACGGTCTAAATGTGACTGACATTGAAGGGGTTAACAATATGGGGGTGAGGAAGGGATTAAATATGTTCCCTGTATAGTGTTCTAACTGTGGGGGGAGGGGTGCTAACGATCTGTGTACCTATGTACAAGGGACACAGAGCTGTCTCTTCTTTACAGAGACAGGACGCTGTGTCTGTGTATAAACCGGCAATGAGAGATCATCTCATATGTTTACATTTGAGATCTTCTGCCATTGGTAGCGCAGATCGCGTAGCAAACTGCCACTCTGATTTGCCATTCGCAGCGATCTGTGATTGACTGTGTCCAAGGGATACAGACACGCGCAGAGGGTTGAACGCCCTAAAGAGTTGACCGTTAATTGACGGCTGTTTCAGGGCCGCACTTTAGCCGTCATTCGGTTATAGCGCGGATCTGTAGTGGTTAGATTTTCAAAATTCTTTCAAGTTGAGATATCATCTGTTCTTACTGTCCATAAATCTTAAGTGTGATGTATACTGTTCCACATGTTCCTTGTCTGTTCAAAATTAATTCACAATTTTAAGCTTGTTGATGTCAAACGTGCTATTGTACTACATCACATCACATGAGAGAGCTAGGAAATACTTATCAAAATACACATGACCAAGGTTTTCCAAATTAACACAACCTCCAGAAGTAAGGACGGTATCTATTTAGACATGATTGAAGAATATTATGCAATAATATTATAGTGTCAGTAGTTAACCACTTGCTTACTGGGCACAGATACCCCCTTCATGCCCAGGCAAAATTTCAGCTTTCAGCATTGCGTCGGTTTTAATTAAAATTGCGCGGTCGTGCAACATTTCTCCGAAACAAAATTGGCGTCCTTTTTTTCCCCACAAAAAAGAAAAAATCGCAATAAGCGTAAATCAATTGGTTTGCGTAAAGGTTATATTGGTTACAAAATATGGGATAGAATTCTGACAATTTTTTTTTTTACTAGTAATACGTCAATTTGCAAATTTTGGCAGGAATGTGATATTGGACGCATCGCACATTTTTGGGACCATTCACATAAAAACGCACTCATTACTGTATAAATGTGACTGGCAGTGAAGGGGTTAACTCTAGGGGGTGAGGAAGGGGTTAAATGTGAGTTCTAACTGTGTAGGGGGAGGGGGGTGACTGGGGAGGATGACCGATGCTGTCTCCCTATGTACAAGGGACACAACATCTGTCACCTCTCCCTGACAGGACGTGGAGCTCTGTGTTTACACACAGAGCTCCACGTCCCTGCTCTAAAACTGAAGATCGGCGGGTACCTGGTGGACATCGTGACCACCAGGCACGCGCATCGGCATCTCGTGTACGTTCCTGGTGCGCGCGCGCCCCCCAGTGGCCGGAAAACACTATGCCGTCAATTGACGGCGGTTTGGATATTTAGATTCACCCTGTCACCGTCATTTGACGATAGTCAGTTCTCCAAAATCGCAAACTGTAACCTCCCATTAATCATTCCATCAAGCAGAGCAAGGACAACAATCAACCCCCCCCCCTCCCAGTGTTCAAATTGTACCTGATTCAGAGAAATTTCTCTCTGGGCCCACAATAATGTCCCAGGATTAGTTCTACACTAAACATTGAAATATCAATGACAGCCTGAATGTTCATCTTGAATGCTTGTTTTGATAGCATTAGCATACACTGCACTAAACACATGCACCATGTGTTATGCTCTTGTGTTTTGATGTAAGTACCATCAAAAGATCTATCACAAAAACTACAATTAGATTGCATAACATTGACTGCCACATAACTTGGCAATAGGTGCTTATCAAATTTTTTTTTTTTGAATTTATAGGAGATGCTGGTTATCCTTGTTTGCCATGGCTCTTTACGCCAATCAACAGGCCGTCCTCCTCTGCAGAAGCATCGTACAATTTTGCCCATTCTAAGACCAGAGTGGTAATAGAAAGATGCTTTGGTGTCCTAAAGAGCAGGTTTAGGTGCATGTCATTGTCTGGTGGATTCCTGCAATATTCCCCTAGTAAAGTTGGCGACATGTTCGTAGCATGCAGCATCCTACACAACATCGCTAGGCATGGAGGACTTGAAGAGGAAATAGACCCTGCAGTGGAGGATGACATGCCTACTATTGCAGTCGAAACAGATCACCGGGGCAATGCAGCTAGAGAGCAACTAATTGCAAACTATTTCTCAGGTAATCTACCCCATGAACAATTTTTTTTAAATCCAACTTCATCATAAAAAATTACAAAGTTGCATCATTAAATTGGAGAGATGCATGCTTTGTAATTAATTTTTTTGACGAAGATCTTATTTTCCAATGTAAAATCTCACCCAATGATGTTTTGTTCTCATTTTAGGTTAATGCAAAAGAAGAATAGAAGACAGACGTAAAATTTTAAACCAAACGGGATCTTTATTTTCTCTTTTTTTGTACAGTTATTTACTTGTTGTTGTATGTTTTTTGGTGAAAAAACTTTACATGTGCAGTGTTTAGATGTAAAATGCACAGTTTAGTTTACATAAAAGTCTACTACAAAAACAAAGTGCAGTTTAATGCTTTATTACAGTAATATGGTTAAGTGTGGGTTCTACAGCAGAGATTTATTTTTGACTGACAAAAAGGAGAAACATTAGAGACATTAGTGAGAATCAATCCACGTGAGATAATTTTAACTACTCCAGGCCATTTGAAATATTGCAAACCGACCAAGTGCAATTTGCAGGAACATGTCTACCTTATTAGTAGGTAAATGCTACCTACATTTCCAAAGAACAATAAATACCAACATTTTTTCAAAATAAACTGAAAGTGAGATTCAGTAAGAGCAAAAAAGATATGTACTATATGGGTGGGCATGATGGAAGATGAAACCATTTTTATGTTCTAAATAACATAAAATTGGCCACAGTCGAATAATAACACATCAGCAAGTGAAATGTGTATTTTGTTCTCGTAATATTTTGGATACGAGTTCTGAAACCCAGGTGATAGCTAAATTGCAATTATCATCTCACATGATTTAGTCTCCATAACTGAAAATACACATTACTTTAGAAAACCACACATAAAGATAAAAAGTAGCGCAGTGTAGACAGAGTAGAGATACAAATCCGCAGGAGTTGAGTGAAATCTTCAATCATGTCCAGTTAAAGAGGGGGTTCTCCCTTAAAACCACTTTCTCCCATCCCATCCAGCATACTGGCATCAGCGTCAGTATGCTTTTTTTTTTTTTTGGACTTAGCTCTCAATAGATAATTTTCGTCCTAGCGCGGGGTATGGCGGCGCTATATATCGTCACGCCTTCCAAAAACAGCCGACTAGCACTCGGCTCTTCTCGGCGCCTTTGCACAGACCCAGGAGCTGACTGCGCTTTTGCCCTATATAGCCGCGTCACGCTCTCCAAAAAAAGCCAAAATAGGACTTGGCTGTATACGGCGCCTGCGCAGTCAGCTCCTGGGTCTTTGCATAGGCGCTGAGAACAGCCGAGTGCTAGTCGGCTGTTTCCGGAAGGCGTGACGCTTTATAGCGGCGCCATACCCCGCGGAAGGACGAAAAATAAATTATCCATTAAGAGCTTAGTCCAAAAAAAAAAAAACTGACGACAGTATGCTGGATGGGAGAAAGTGGTTTTAAGGGTGAAACCCCTCTTTAACCTCCCTGGCGTTATGATTCTGTCTGGAATTTTGTACCAAAAGCGTTGCAATTGTTTTGCAAGGAAATGTGGTGTTATGTATTATAGGCCTGCAATTCTTAGTAAGTACTTACTTAAATCTATCTAAACAAGAGTCTAATAGGCATCCCGGGTATGATTTTTTTTATTAAAAATTATAATATAATAAATAATTATAAAAAATTATAACAAATAATAATATAATTATAGTAAAAATTATTCAATAATGTAATCAAATTAAAATCACTGAAATTTGCTCAGTTGCAGAATTTTTGCTGTCATTATTTATTTTTTTTATGACGAATTTCCCCACAAATCGCTATCGCTAAATTCTGCAAGTGATTATAATTTATTATCGCTGTTTTTTAGCCGCTCTAAAACAATTTTTGCCATAAAGGGACACTTTTGGTTGCTATGGGCAATCTACAGTTTGCAGGGAGAAAGAAAAGTTTTTATTATATAAAAGGACATGTAGGGCACTGGGCAGACCACTAGGGACATGGGGGGTGTGTATTTTTTACATACAGTACTGTAATCTATAAGATTACATTGTACTGTATGTATAGTGTTTGTTTACATTTTTGAATTGGCGCCGTTCTCTGTCCCCGTGCGTCGTAACGTCGCAGGGAACGGAGCTCGGCGGCACACGGGGACGCTGTGTGAATCGAGCGAGCACCCGCTCGCTCACACAGCGGGGATGCATCGCTGGATCCACGGAGAAGGTAAGTAAACTGTCTCTGGATTCTGCGAGGCGAGCCCGTGTCTGACACGGGATCAACAATAGTAGCAGCAAATTTTTACCCCGTGTCAGACACGGGAAAAACGCCAGGGAGGTTAAGGGGGTAAAATATCACTTTAACAAAAAGGCAACATTTTTTGAAACAATCATAGGGTGCCTCCCTTATGGAAGAAAATCATGAAAACCTGTCACATCCACGTTTTTCTTCCGTGAGAATGGGACAACCCTGTCAGGTTCCAAAGCGTTGCCCTGCTGTGACATATTCTCCTATTAAACGGACATGATTGATGATTTTAGTGCTGGTGAATTCTCTTAGCAGAGAGATAGTTCACCGTTACAACATAATGCAATTGTTTATAATTTACTCCTACTTTTCTCCTAACCTTTAACCTTTGTGTTAATACCAATTTAAAGGTTCTTATTTAACACAAAAACAAAATATACATGTTAGAACAAATACTTCTTAGTTTTGCACATGCATTTTTAAACTAAAAAATCCGAACATTTGAAAAACGTAATGTTACACTAACGAACCATTTAAAGTGCTTAAAAGTTCAAAATAGGATTTCACATATTTCACATACTGTTTTCTTTTTCAAAGGAAATTAGGGTATAAATCGAAATTATCCTAGATGGATATCTGTACGAAAAAAGTCAAAGCTACATAACTGACTAGATTTATGTCAAAGACGTTTCACTGGTCATCAAACCAGCTTTATCAATGATGTCCAGTCAAACATCTACAACTAAAATAAAGTACGTCTAGTCGATTAGACTTATTTGGCACAGATCAAACTTAGCATGGTCAAATGTGAATTTTTTCAGAAAAAAAGAGCAATATAGTCGTCAATTTTGTGCAAGATCAAATTGTACAAGGCTGCCTGCTTTAAAAGCATGCAAATGTTACGTAAAAATAATTTTTTTACTGCAAATATCAGTTGTGAAATATGTGAAATTTATTTCCAAAAAAACAACAACCTTCTTTTAGATATCAAGATTAGAAAAATTAACATTAGCATCATTATCAGAAATATCTCCACATACACCACTGTTGTGGTTGCTGCTGGTTAAATTCCTAGCATTAAGAGATTGTTCACCAGAAGACGGTAGATGTGCTTCTAAGGCCTCGTACACACGAGGGGATATGTCCGCTGAAAACGGTCCGATGGACCGTTTCAGCAGACATCTCCGCTCGTGTGTATGGGCTAGCGGACAGATTTCTCCACCCGACAGATTTCAAAGCATGCTTTGAAATCCATCCGGTGGAATCTGTCCGCCCGACATGTCTGCTGGTTAGTACACTTACCAGCAGACATGTCGTGCCCCACCGCCGCCGCCGCCGAACGGATTCGGCGCATGCGCGGAAGTGTTTAACTTCCTGGTGCGGTGACGTGGCGGCGTCAACGTCACCGCCGCGTCACCGCGCCGTCCGGCGGCGGGGAATTTGATCCGATGGTGTGTACACGCCATCGGATCAAACTCCCGATCGGACATATCCGATGGAAATGGTCCGCGGACCGTTTTCATCGGATATGTCCGATCGTGTGTACGAGGCCTAAGAGTTCGCTTAGTTTGACCATAAAGGATAGCTTCTGCTGGCGATAGATGTTTTGAGCTGCATTTTGTTGCTCTAGAAGAATATTAAATTTGGATACGTTAGTATTTAGGTCATCCATTCCCTGCATGAGTTGTTCTCTAAATTTCTGTTGTTCACTGTGAAATCTATCACTCTGTTCTCTATCAAAACGGTACTGTTCCCTATCCATGTTTCGTGTCCTACAAATTGTTCTCCTGTCTCTAGGTCTGCTTAACTCTGGGGGCTCAGTAGCAACCACATCAGGAATTCAAAGGATAGGTGTATCAATACTCATAGGGTTGTTTGCAGTTTGGTTTGGCATTACTTCAGAAACATTTGCATTACTAACATTTTCATGACTAGAATCTTCTAAGAAAAGGATGATTGAATCCTCCGGGTTGGTTGGTGTATCATCCTCCACCTGGAAGCAGAGAGGCGGCTGTGCATTCAAAGACTGATCACTTTCAAATTCAGCTTCTGATTCTAACTGTCTTTCGTCAGCACCCTCTTACAAATAAATAACAAAGAAATGGTTAACCAGATAGCTACGGGTGATCAACATCTTTAAAAAAAAAAACCCATAGATAATTTTTTAAAGGGTTTAAATCTTTAACATACAGTACAACTAGGATTGACAAGTTTTTATTATGCCAAACCCTTTTTAGAGCGGTGCCATGATGAACAGTAGGTGTGGCCAGATGGTTGGAGTTCCACCCCGCCCTCAGTATGTTGCCTAGTACATCCTGCTCAAGTCAGTCAGTTTCCCAGTGCAGTCTGCTCCCCCCCCACCCAGGTCAGATGCCGCTGTCCCATCAATACAAGGTAAGTGACGGCCGGGCGATGCACAGTGGTAGCGCTTGATATTTTTTGGAGTTTGCTTGAGCTCCCGCCCCCTCCCCCCCCCCAAAAAGAGAATTTTCCACCACTGTAAGAGTCCCCAATTCAGAAACAGAGGACCCTCCTCCAGTAAAGAAGATCCCCAGAGTGATAAAAGGGAAACCCTTTCAGATTAGGAATTTTCCTCACCGGCCACTGCAGTTTTATAAGACCCACAGCCAGTAGGACTGCAGGGGGGTGATAAGGGGGACCCCCATCTTGGAATAGGTGAGTGATGATAGGAAGGAACATTTGTACCCTCCCTTCCGTAGATAGGGACCCCCTTGTCAGGAAGAATACAGACCTCTGCCCCCTAATCCTTCTGAAAAAGGTGAATGACAGTTCAGTGAGTGAAAATATTCAGAGTTAAAGACAGTCAACAGTTCCGGTCACAGTGCAGAGGTGGAGGGGTGACTCACCTTAGGTGATATGGAGGAAATCACTGTACAGCTGCATGTCTGCTTCGCCTACTCTCTATGTTCTCTGCATTGATGGCACTCTCACTCTCAGCAGTGGTTGCAAGGATTTACAGGCTGCCAAATTTGGGGGTGGGGGGCTTAGAAGGCACCGTCCAAGTTGCAGGGGAGGGAAGTAAAGTGAGTGCTGTGTCCAGTTTAGAAGAGGACAGGTAGAAGTCTCAAAAACCGAACTGTACGGATCATTGCCGTATGGGTGGCAACCATGAGTACAACCGCTATATGAGAACATGTTAAAGGTTAGGATTTCTCACCACTTTGATTGTGCCAAAACCAGCCTTGATGCCAACAATGGAATCAATATCGATGTATGGACGCAGTAACTCTTCATACTGATGAAAATATATATTTTTCTCTGGGCCACCCCCTGTTGCTTTCCTGCGATTCAAAGAGACATAGGTGTTACAACACATATAATTGATAAAATTGGCATTCGCTCAAACATTAATACCTGAGATGGGACAGAATACACAAACACAACATCAAAGTAAACACTTTTTATGAATTAGGGCTCAAAATTTAAAGTTCGAAGCTACTAATCAGATCTTAAGAGTAATTTGCCAGCAGTCGCCCCCACCTAACCCCTACCTTGCGCCAGCCTTCATCCTCTGCCGTCATGTCATCCTGTGTCCCCACAGCTTATTGGAGTGACAGCGCAACCTGCCAATGGCCTTGCCACTTTTCCTTTGTCAAGGACACGCCTCCTCGTACACCCGGCACCGCTGGCTAATGGTGCCTGAAAGCAAGCTGCTGGGTGTACAAGGAGGCGTGGCCATGTTCAAAGGAAAAGTGGTCCGCACGTTGGGAGTCTGCCTAGCCGCTACAAGAAGCATGTGGAGAAAACAGACAGAGATCGAAAGTGACGAAGTCCCCCACCTGGATTTCCACTTACCCCCACGCAACTTTCACTCGCCAATTGTGAGTGGAGATTTTGAACACTGTTGTAAATTACCTGCTCTTGTTCTCATCCGAAATCTTTCGTCTTAGTCTAAGCCGAATGTCCTGGTACCGCTTACGTACTTGCTCTGCTGATCTTGGGAAGACACCAACACTCTTAACTGCGGCTGCAATTTGCTTCCACATTGCGTTTTTCCATGTTGACTCCGTAGAAGCTGCTTTATTTCCAAGGAGCTTATTAAAATGTGGAAGAAGGTTCTCAATTAGGACTAGATTTTCATGCAATGTGAATTTTTGATTACGGATTCGCTTTTTTTCCAGATTTTTTTTTGGCCTTGTTGAACTGCTGTATTCTCAGATTCAATTCCATCTATTAAAAGGCTCTATTACAGAGGAAGTAAGGAGCAATATTGCTAGGCTAGGTTTAGAGAAATATAGCGGGTTGAAAGGTAGGAAAAATAATAATTTAAAACTAGGCTGGTCAGCCAGGTGTGCACTATTGAATGTGCGCTCCTTGCCTGCTCACACGATAGAAGTCTTTGATTTTATAGAAGAATATAATCTAGACTTATTATTTGTAACGGAAACCTGGCTGTCAGTAAGTAACTACACGGCTTTAGAACAGGCTATTCCAGTGGGTTATGGCATTGTCAGGGAAGACAGGGGTAAAGGAAAAGGTGGAGGGACGGCAGTAATTTTTAAAAAGGATTTAAGGATAGTAAAATTAGAAGAAATTAGTGACAAGGGCTGTGAATTCATACGAGTTCACCTTGAATGGGACACAGATACATTTTTAATGTTTTATGTATTTTACATGTCTCCAATTAATAAGGGAAAAGCCCTGGAGACTTTTAAAGATATTTTAATTAATAAAATGTGTCACTCGGTTCCATGTATGGTTTTAGGTGATTTTAACATATGGTTTGAGAAACCTGACCTCATGGAGGTCAAGAATGTGCTAGACATACTCTTAATGGCAGGTTTCTCCCAACTGAGTAAAGGGCCTACACACTTAAAAGGCCATAGTTTAGATGCTATTTTTTTTAGAGACACTATTGTTGATAGTTTCTCGATTATAGAACATGGTTGGACGGACCATTGTTCTCTGCACTTTACCATTTATGGTAAAGAAGAGGTTAAACATAAAATCACCCCATTACCACTTATAGAATTTAGAAATTTTACAAATTTTCCAATAGATGAGTTTAAAACTAAAATATCTTTAGAACTCAATCAACCCTTTCCCCCAGATGTGGAACGCATGTATGTTTTTTTCCATGCATGCATGATTAAAGTATTAGATGAACTTTGCCCCATAATTAAAAAACGCCCATGTAATAGAAAAGACCTGGGGAACTCAAAATGGTATACCGTGGCTTTAAAAAAACGTAAAATTCAAGGGCGTGCCCTTGAGAGGCGTTGGAGAAAGAGCCATATGCCATTTGAGTTCCAAAACTGGAAGACATGGCGGCGGGGATATAAGGCCTCTATATTTAGAGCTAAAAAAGCTTATCTAGAGAGCCGTATTTGGGGTGCACAGAACAACACTAGAGAACTATTTAGAATAGTGACAGAGTTTCTCCAACCTGAAGCAATTAAAACCCAAGAAATAGCTACACCAGAGTATGCTCAGACTCTGGCGGAGTTTTTTATGGAGAAAGCTCAAAAAATACATGATGGCCTGGCCAACCATATTGTTGAAACTAAAAAAAATAATTTTTTAATACCCGACATTATTCGAGAAAGGAGAAACGACTGCCTGGACAATAGTCCAACCTCTATAGGCAGTGTTCCTATGTTTTATTTTTCACCAGTAACCGTAGAAGCAGTAGGACATTGCATTGCCACTGCTAAAGATAGTGCTCCCCCATCAGACCCATGTCCGGGTCTCGTGATGAAGTTGATAGCTGAAGAAATAAAGGGTTTTGTGGCTCAGCTAATCAACAGTTGTTTTGATAAGGGCGAATACCCAGAGCATTTCAAAAAAGCTATAGTTACTCCAATACTAAAGAAACTTAATTCTGATCCAAGAAAAAAGGAGGAAAGAAGACCCATCTCAGGGATAGCCTTCCTGGCAAAGCTGTCAGAGGGAATAGTCTGTCAACAGCTGCAATGTTTTGTGGAACAACATGGGTTGCTGGCGGAGCAGCAGTCAGGGTTCCGTCCCAGTCATGGTACGGAAACTGCAGTAGTGGAGATCATGGATGACCTACTGTTTGAGGCAGATGCAGGCCAGACCTCCGTCCTCGTCTTATTAGATCTTTCGGCAGCATTTGACACCATCGACCACGAGATCCTAATGCGTAGACTAGTTGAGGTCGCGCATGTTAGTCCAGAGGCTTTAGGTTGGTTCATAGCCTTCCTAAAGGGTAGAGAATTCAAGGTACGACTGGGCCCATTCTATTCAGGCCCAGTACGCCTTGGTTGTGGGGTACCCCAGGGTTCCCCCTTATCTCCCCTCCTCTTTAACATCTACATGCGTCCTCTGCTGGATATGATAAAGGACCGTGGGATGAGATGTCAGTCGTATGCTGACGATACCCAGTTGTATACCAGGATTGATGCCGGAGGGCCGGGGGACGAGGTGGATCTTCTGGAGACTCTTGGGGCCATCAAACAATGGATGGCCGACAATTGTCTCCAATTGAACCAGGCAAAGACCGAGGTACTCCGGACGGGATCAGCCCAGAACTTACACTGGGTGTTGCCTTGGCCGGATGAGGAGGGGAGATTCCCTGTAACTGCCGAAAAGGTGAAGACCCTAGGCTTTCTGCTGGACTCCGGTCTGTCCCTGGATGCACACATCGGCAGTATTACCCAGTTATGTTTCCTCAAGATGAGGCAGTTGTACAAGGTTGTACCCTTTTTGTCAAGCTCTGCCAGAATTGCTGTAGTTAGAGCGCTAGTCTTACCCCATTTGGATTACTGCAATGCTCTTTTCATGGGTTTGCCTCAGACCCAGATTAGACGCTTGCAGAAAATCCAAAATCAGGCAGTTCGGCTGGCACTCAGGCTACCAGGGCGGACGTCCACCTCCACCCACCTGAAGAGCCTCCATTGGCTCCCAATACGGGAGAGATCAGAATTTAAGGTTCTTTGTATTGCTTACAAAGCCTTTAATAATCTAGGCCCATGTTATATCCGCAAGAAATTGCGGCGACAGTTTGTGATGAGAGCCTTACGGGCCACGTCACAAACTAGATTGGTGGTTCGGCCTTATAGGCTGAAAAAATGGGGGGGCAGAGCTTTTTCAGTTCAAGCTGCCCAGTTATGGAATCTGCTTCCATGCCACCTGCAACAACAGGAGAAGTACCAGGTATTCAGAAAAGATCTGAAGACCCTGTTGTTTACTAGGGCCTTTAGTGGTTTGGGGTGAGATATCTCTTTCTCTATCTTTTCCCCTTCCCCTTTTTCCCTTTCCTTCCTTTCCCCCCTATTCCTTTTTTGTTGTTTTTATGCAGTTTTTAACGTTTTTATAATGTATACATGTAGTACCGAGTGTTAGAATGTCTATATGTTTATTGTAACCGCCACTCGATTTTATGTTGTTTTTAAAGTTTGTTTTCTTGGTATGTTTCTGGTAACGTGACTGGATGGGAAGCAGGCGCATCGATGCAATCCCTGATGAGGCAGGACTAGATGACAGGGTAACATCTGACCTTACTGGCTTGGGCACCTTTCTTAGGACTTTAGGAGAGGACGGTGATTGCCGAGATGATTCCAGTGTTGTTGATTCTGGATGGGACTTGCTCGCTTTACTAATTCTACATTCCTGACTGTCTTGATGGTAGACATTACTCTTGCTAGAGTCAGGCTGCTGCTTTTTGTGATGTTGGTGGTTAGCTTTTATGTATGTTTTTGAATGCTTGGATCCTTTCGACGTATATTTTGATGATTTAGATCTATGTTGGGAATCCGATGATTTGTGTCCGTTATGAAACACACTTTTGATCTGCATGGAAAAAATATTTAATGTTTGTATCGAGCTAGCTATAAACGATAAAACTCAGATGGAAGGACATGTGAAAACATGCAGACATGCAAATATTATAAATTATGGATATAAGAGAGACATTCATTTGGTATGCACTTTAAAATTAACAACATTTAAAACTCATTAAATACATACCTTTATACATTCCCCAAATGTTTCCGTGAAATCGGATGGACCCTGATCCTTTTTTAGCTCCTTCATAGACCTTTCTGTTTTCTGTATTTTATTACGTTTCTTACTAAAATTACTTGAATTAATATTCTCCTGTTGACAAATTATTTAAGAAAATAAAGAAAACAGCACTTATAAGTAAACATCATCACATGTAAAGTGAGGTGCAGCAAATCACTGAGTCAGGATACTTACAGCACGTGTGGACTGTGTTGAGCAATGTGGCTTGGAATATGACGAATGATTTTTTTTGGGCTTCGATGATGTTTGCAGTTTGTGTTTATCTTCTAGTGTTATATTTTTTGGGGAGCGCTAGACAATAAAAATAAGAATTCTAGGTCTCAGAATATTAAAAAGGAGAGACAGGGTGGGAAAAAGAGAGGGGTGTCTGAGAGAGAGAGAGAGAGAGAGAGAGAGAGAGAGAGAGAGAGAGAGAGAGAGAGAGAGAGAGAGAGAGAGAGAGAGAGAGAGAGAGAGAGAGAGAGAGAGAGAGAGAGAAAGAGAGAGAGAGAGAGAGAGAGAGAAAGAGAGAAAGAGAGAAAGAGAGAAAGAGAGAAAGAGAGAAAGAGAGAGAGAAAGAGAGAAAGAGAGAAGAGAGAGAAAGAGAGAAAGAGAGAAGAGAGAGAAAGAAAGAGAAAGAGAGAAAGAGAGAAAGAGAGAGAGAGAGAGAAAGAAAGAGAGAAAGAGAGAGAAAGAGAGAGAGAAAGAGAGAGAGAGAAAGAGAGAGATCTAGAGAAAGATCTAGAGAAAGAGAGAGAGAGAGAGATCTAGAGAGAGAGGATCTAGAGAGAGAGAGATCTAGAGAGATTGCGAGAGAGAAATCTAGAGAGAGAAATCTAGAGAGAGAAATCTAGAGAGAGAAATCTAGAGAGAGAAATCTAGACAGAGAGAGAGAGAGAGATCTAGAGAAAGAGAGAGAGAGAGAGAGAGAGATCTAGAAAGATCAAGAGAGAGAGAGAGAGAGAGATCTAGAGCATGGTT
Organism: Rana kukunoris; assembly: GCA_029574335.1. Classification (NCBI taxonomy): domain Eukaryota; kingdom Metazoa; phylum Chordata; class Amphibia; order Anura; family Ranidae; genus Rana; species Rana kukunoris. Next base: position 294,052,250 of record CM056051.1, on the reverse strand, counting down.
CTTCAAACTACGGCCCTCCAGGTGTTCAGGAACTACAATTCCCATCATGCCTTAATATGTCTGTGAACGTCAGAGTTTTACAATGCCTCATGGGATTTGTAGTTCCGCAACAGCTGGAGGGCCGTAGTTTGAGGATCCGAGAGAGAGAGCGAGAGCGAGAGAGCGAGCGAGCGAGAGATAAGGGAGGGGTCAGATAGAGAGAAGAACAGCAAGCGAGAGGGACAGAGAGAAATGCAGCTAACTTACCACTGTTGTAACTTTAATTTCAGAGACATCACCCACTGATTTGGCACTTCCATTATTGTCAATTTCCTAATTTGCAAACAAACAAGTAAAAAGTAAGCTATACTACAAAAAAAAATACATTTGTCTGGCAAATTTAAATGTCCTATATACACACACCTCATTAGAGCTGCACTGTTGATCGGAGTGTGTGATGGGGGAATTAACCTGGAAAGAGGATATACATGAAACATAACTATTCATTCTTCCATCAACCCCCAAACACAAGCCGGCCTCCGTTGCTGTAAATAAAAATAAAAAAAGCTAATTACTTACAATGGTTTGGAAGAGCTCCCGTACACTCCGGTTCATGTTTGTGGCTGTGTTTTGCACAGCACGTGCTCGATCTCCACGTGTGTCTTGTTTGTTGTGTCTCTCTGTCTCTCTCTGCATTCGCTCTTTTCCACACAAACGGGGCAAAGGACTTATTGCAGTTGTTCTCCTCCCCCTCTGCTCCCAGAATGCATCTCTCCAGCGTTATTTGCAGCTTTTTGGATGTAATTATTACGTTTGGGACGTTAATAATTACGTTTGGGACGTTAATAAATAAGTTTGGGACGTTATAATAAGGCTTGAACGATAAAAATAACGTTCGTCTAACGTTTCAAAAATTAGCATAACGCTTGGATAACGAGTCAGTTGAAAACCATAACGGCTATGTTGAATAACGATTACAGCTTTCGTGAATACCATGTTTCTAAGCGTTAAATAAGGGGCGGTAATTTAACACCTGGGTGAAACCAATAACGTTTCTCTTTGTGAATTGACCCCATTGTACACAATCCATTCTGGTCAAATAGAATATTATTGTGCATAAGCAATAGGATATAAGCAATTCTTATATACAAAGATCATTATGAAGGTTTGCAACATACTTCATAGTTTTTAAAGTAGGTGGTGTAGAACCCAATGAAAGACTGGTATGCCAGAAACAGTCATTTAGAATATACCTATTTATCTGCTACCAGTTGATGTACAATAAATAATTGATGTACAAATAGGATACTACAGTAAAGAACATGTTAGTAATAAAAATGAAGAACACAGGTTAGCCTAAAATCAACCAATGTCTGGTAATACAAGGCTTTTGTAATATGTCTCATTGGGGTGGATTTACAAAAAATGGCGACCCATTCACCTGGAAGAAAGAAGTGTCAATAAAAAAAAACACACTAGACAGGTTTTTAAAGTAATTTATTATGCAGCCCCGGGGGTCTTCTTCCGACTTTGGGGGTCTTCTTCCGATTTCGGGGGTCTCTCCGGCCTCTTCTCTGGTTCTTCTCCCACTCTCCAGTGCCTTCTGCCGGGCTCCTCCGCTATCTTCTGGTAGATCGTTTACTAGCAGTGGCCCAGTCTTCTCCATTGTCTTCTTCCCTCTTCTCTTCTTCCGATGTTGACACAACGCTCTCTTCCGCTGTAATGCCGTGTGCGTGGTGTGCAACAACTTATATAGGCATGGGGCGAGGTCACCAGGTGATGTAAGCACAGTGGCGGGGAACTCAAGAGGGGCGGATTGTGTTTGGGTACCATTGGTTTTTCACAGAGTCAGGGTTTTGCTGCCTCATGTTGGAACCTCTAGCAATGAGCAGCACAGTAGTGAAATCGCCAAATCTCACTCCAAATTTCCTGAAACCAGCAGTCAGTCTGTGAAGCTTTAGACATAAGAGTTTCTAGGTATACTCACTTACCAATAAGTGCACTTCTATTTTTAGTAGGAATTTGAGACAAGTATTGCTTTCAGGCACAATGAACAATTTCAAATGTTTACTTTTTTAGCTCATTTTCAATTTAAGTCCTTCACCTATATCTATGACATCTTTGTTTACCATTTGCTACATTGCACATAGCATACTGTCACATATCATCCTAAAATTGTCTCTCCAAAGCTGACATCTCTGTGTATAGGAGTGTTTTAAATAGTTGCTCTGGCAAGGTCTCCAAGTTTCCTTCTAAATGAGCCCCGACTCTCAATGCCTAATACCATACTAACTCAAACGACAGTCAAACCAAATATGCTAGATCAAAACATGTTTTATGAACTAATTCAATTTGTGTGATTTGTTTTCCATATTTACTACTTTATCTTAAACATTCCAGTCCCAGTTCAACATAAATAGACTTAATAAAAAAATAATTTAAAATGCATTAAGGAAATTAGGAGTGTATTACTACATGTAATTTAGGATTTTTAATTTTAATAAGCACCATTCAACCTTTATTTCTCACTAACAATACAATGGAACATTAAATATATATATATATATATATATATATATATATATATATATATATATATATATAAAGTAACTTCCAGTTTTATTAGATTTCATAAATACAAAAAAAAAAAAAAACTTTTAGTACTTATCCTAGATAAGGTTTTGCATTTCCTTCTGTACTGCCAAAACTTGAAGCCAGAATTAGACTATTATCTATTGAGTTACTATGGCCAAAGTATCTCTACTGACTGCTATTGGGCCCAGGAGTTCTAATGGGAAATGGAAAAGCCTCCTCTTTCTGTCTCTAATAAAAACCAATTAACTCAGCTAGCATCTTGTTAAGTTATTAAGCTGAGCTCAAGGCTAAAAGCTAAAAACATAGTACATACCAATACCCACAATACGCAACTCCATTCTGTTTAATGCTATGCAATTTGTTTTGCTTTTGTAATATAGCTTTGGTTGGCTGTGGATTTTGGGAAGGGTTTTTCCTCCCGTGCACACATGATCCCAATTGCCTTGTCTTACTTTATATCAATAAGTTCACAGATGCTATTGGCCAAGTGGGATCATGTGATCTAGTGGGGACATTGTTTAAATATCACTGTTTTTGAACCATATTCCAGCCATGACTAAGCAATAGTGTGAAACGTGTCGGTTGTACAGTTCTGTGGCTGTCTGTTGATGTGTTATGCTGATTTTTACTGAATAAAGACAACTTTTCTGGAAGTTCCCTGGAGTGCGGCCATCCAATTTTTTGCTTTGTTTCCTCTACTGCTACGTGCACTGCTGGCACCCTGGTGTTCCGAAGATTCCTTGATTGTTTGCAGCACCCACCTGGAGCGGTGATTTCTTCCTTTCACGCAACTCCATGCAATGAAGGGGACGTAACACAGTAAGGATAATATGCTAAAGTGAAATAGGCTGTTAATTTTGCAAGGACATTTTCCCTTAGCTTAGTGAACGCTGCAATCATTCAATTTGCAAAAGCATACCAAAACACATGCAAGAAAAATTATTGTTATTATACAGGATTTATATAGCGCCAACAGTTTACGCAGCGCTTTAAATTAGGGAAGAGGGATGAGCTTCTATTCGATGCAAACACATGTTCGCATCGAACATTGGCCGTTCGATCGTTCGTCGAAAACGAACAAATCGGGTAGTTAGCGCCAAATTCGAATGACCCATAATTCACTGTGGCGTTGCGCGCTGATGATTGGCCAAGCATGCACCATGACCCCACATGCTTGGCCAATCACAGCGCCCAAAAAACGAAGAGACCTAATTGGCCAAAGCCTGGGTGCTTTGGCCAATTAGGGCTCAGGGCTTTAGCACACGCCCCACACTATAAAAGGCCGCCTCCCGGGCGGCCTCGTGTAGTGTGTTCCGGCTTGCCTTACAGACAAGTTAGACAGACAGTGAGTTAGATAGATAGATAGAGACACAGGGGTAGATTCATGTAGCACTTACTCCGGCGTTTTTAGAGATGTGCGGCGTAACTGTTACTTAGCGCCGTCGGATCCATGCGCCGTACCTACTATACCAGATCCGCCTTCAAATAGGCTACTTCTTACCGGCGTAACTTTTTCACGCCGGCGTGGCTTTGGCGCATCTTTACGCGGGACAGATCAACCGTTCCCATGGATTACCTATTCAAATATGCAAATGAGGGAGAACCGCCGATTCAGAAACGTACGGTTGTCTGGTGCCGGCGTAACCCGGTGCGCGTAACTGCAATTTCCTGCGGAAAGTCACCCCTCATAAAGCAGGGGTAACTTTGCACAGGAGTTGAACAGATCAGCTGGAGAGCAGCTAAAGCAACACTGTTACAGACTAATTGAGCAAAAACACTTGCTGGACAACACATCTGTCAGCCAACATGCCAGGGGCAGCCGTGCTCATAGCCCTACAGCGTCGACGTGCACGTAGGAGGGCACGGGAGAGGATATTCCGCACGCGCATTGACGTGTTTGGCATGAGTGATTTGGAGGTGTTTCGCCTATTCAGATTCAGCCCTGAAGCCATCCTGGAACTAACCACAACCCTGCAGGATGACATCACCAGCCAGACACACCGCTCACAAGCAGTGCAGCCACTGGTGAAGGTACTGGCAACACTCCATGTCCTTGCCAGTGGATCATTCCAGCGTACAAGTGGAGTGGTGGCTGGGATGTCACAGTCCACCATGAGCAGATGTGTGCACCAGGTTGTCCCAGCAATCCTCAGATGCATGGCCAACCACATCATCAAACCCACCACTGAGGAGCTGCGGAGGAAGGCAATGACAGATTTCTACAACATTGCCAGATTCCCACGCACTGTGGGGGCCATTGGTTGCACACATGTGGCACTACGCCCCCCCCCCCGGGACACAGAGCACATATACTGCAATCGGAAGCATTGGCATTCCATCAACGTACAGGTGATAGTTGATGCGCAAGGCCTAATATGGCACGTCCGTGCCAAGGACCCTGGGTCCAGCCATGACAGCTACATATACCGTCAAAGCACCATCTCCACAGAATTTGAACAGAACGTGTATGGGGACAGCTGGCTGGTTGGTGAGTGATATGGGTGGCAGGCATGAATATCCCCTCCCATGATGCACACATCACAACGGGCACATGCACTACTAACATCCTTCTGTCTTTTTATTACCAGGTGACGCGGCATATGCACTGGGACCCCATCTCATGACTCCATTCCGGGATCCCCAAACCAGAGGAGAGCAAAGATACAATGAAGCACACATCAAAACCCGTGCAGTCGTGGAGCGCACCTTTGGCCTCCTGAAGTCCCGTTTCCGATGCCTGGATAAGTCTGGGGGGACCCTGTTGTATTCCCCAAACTTTGTGTGCCAGATCATTGGGGCATGTTGCATGCTGCACAACTTTGCCGTGAGAAAGGGCCTGGAGATTGACTTACGTGATGACCTGACCCCCGAACCACACAGTCCCCCCTTGCCCGAGGGTCCTCCGTCTGCTGAGGGAAGAGCAGTCAGGAGGGTCCTTGTGGTTGGCTACTTTTCACGTTAAACACACACATTAATCGTGGCACAATGAGAATGCATGCATGCACACCACTGTGATCCCTAGCGCACACACACACCACATCCACATCAAATTGGATTAGACCCAAGTACACCACATGGGACTTGGGAGCAGCAACGCCACGCCACGGCTCCAATTATGTTGCTGTACATTCATACACCATTCACACGTGTCGTGGTGATAATTTCTCACCAACGACTGAGGGTGACACCCCTTAATGGCAGGAGTGTCACCCCACACATTCACACCACATTCACACTATAGCCTGCACTCCTCACCGTGTGCAGGGAGATTAAAAAAAAATAAAACTCATAATCGGAGTATCAAACATAATTTTTCATAAATCAACGGCCCTGTCGTGGGCTCCTTCTTGTCCCTAGGCTCCTGGGGCGCAGTTGCCTGGGGCGAGCCACAGGTGGGGGGGCTGGTGGTTGAACCTCCCCCAGTCTCTCCCTGGCTGCCTGGCTGCCCTCCATTGCCACGGCTAGCCGGTGGAGGTATGTATTGGTGCTGTCGCCGTGTCTGCCTCCCCTCCTCACGGACAGCAGCTGCCAGGCTCCGGACCTCGGAGACCAGGCCAGATGTGGTGGTCTGCAGGTCCACCAGGCAGGACAGAAGGGCTGCCCCGTTCCCCACAACGTCCTGCAGACTATCGTTTATAGCAGTATTCTGGCCAGCCTGCTGGGTGATGGCTTCCTGCACTGCCACAGTGCAAGCAGCCTGGCTCTCGGCCGAGGACGCCAGGCTATCTGCGACCCGATGCAGATCACCAGCAAGAGAACCAATATGGCGGGTCTGTCTTGTCTGGTCCCTTGCCAGATGATCTTCAAATTCGTCAGGGACTCCTCGGGTTTTCCTCGTTGCCTTCCTAGAGGCCTGAGAGGCTGGAGGACGGGTGTAGGGGAGGTCCCTTGATGGGGAAACCCTGGAGGAGATGGTGTCCCTTGAGGGAAAATCCCTGGAGGGGATGGTGTCCCTTGAGGGAGAATCTAGCAAGGGGGGGTGGTTTGGGAGTGGCCAGGTATGGGGGTCTCCTCCAGCATATACACAGCAGCCTCTTCTACCCCGACGTGCTCCTCCTCAACCTCCTCAAGTAATGCTGTAGGGGCGATCTCCACCATGGATGGGGTGGCTCGCCCTGCATCCAATGACGGCCCAGCTCCATCCTGCACATCTGTCGATGACACAAAACAATCACATTTTGGAGGAGCCACACACTTGTCACATGTAAAACCCCCCCCCCCCACCCATGCAACACACCACAAAGCAGATAAAACAGACGTACCTGACCTCAAAGGCTGATCCCCTGATTCGAAGCCCGGAAGACCCTCCACCAGCTCCCTATCCAGCAACCTGGTCACTACCATGTCCTCTGCAGTCAGGCTGATTCTCGTGGCTGGTCCTCCACCTGTGCCACTGGCATGCTTTCTCATTCCCACAAGCTTGTCTTTGACCAGTCTCCGCATATCGTTTATTTTTTTGCGGATATGCTTGGGCTCCCTCTCCGCCACACCGACAACATTAACCTGCCTGGTGATTTCGGCATAAATGCGTGTCTTCTCCGATTTGCCAGTGTTGGCACTCTGTGGCCCATAGAGGCGGGACCCATGTTGGGAGAGCGCATCGGTTATCACAGCCTTCTCCTGAGGGCTGAAGTTAAACATTCTGCGGTCACCGGCAGTGTCTGGTGCAGCCATCCTAAATGCAAAAGCCCTGGCAATTCCAAAAAAATGCTGGTCACGTTTTGCAAGGGAGTGGCGCTTCTGTGTGCGTATTTATGCACGAGTAGGAAGTGATGCGGCGGATCTTGGTGGTGACGTCGGTGCCGTACTGCGCATGCGCACAGGAGCCAGACAGCCAGGTGCCATCAGTGCGCATGCGCCGTTTAAGATACACCGTACGGATCTCTCAGCGCCACCGTCAGACCATCATTTGCATGTGGTGACGCCCACTTCCAGTTCTGCCGCCTTACGCCGTCGAAAAACCGCTACGCAGGTGAGTGAAAAATTGATGAATACAGTAAATGCCTCTCTGCGCTGGTACGACGTAACGGAAAAAAGATGCGCCACGCCGGAGCAACGATGCGCCATTTTACAAGAATCTACCCCACAGTGTCTTTTCACATAGATAGATAGATAGATAGATAGATAGATAGATAGATAGATAGATAGATAGATAGATAGATAGATAGATAGATAGATAGATAGATAGATAGACCGTTTCAGCAGACAGATTCGATCGTGTGTACGGGCAAACAGATGGATTTGGCCACCCGACAGATTGGAAAGCATGCTTACCAATCTGTCGGCTGGGAACCCGTCCGTCCGACAGTACACTAACCAGCAGACATGTCTTCTCGCACACACGCCGAATGGTTTTGACGCATGCGCGGAAGTGTTTTACTTTCTGGTGCGGTGACGTGGCGGCGTCAACGTCACCGCCACGTCACCGACACGTCAGCGCGCTGTCTGCTGGCGGGGATTTTGGTTTGCGCGTGTGTACACGCGAGCAAACCAAAATGCCAGCAGACAGATTTGTTCAAATCGGTTGGACAGACCGTTTTGAACAAATATATTTAATCGTGTGTACGAGGCCTTAGTGTACACGTGTTAGTTAATTGCACATAGGCGCATTAACTGTTACTGCACGTGTGCCATTTATTTGCACAGAAAGGCAGTTGCTGTTAATGCAAGTGGGCTATTGAATTGCACAGAAATGCAGTCGCTCTGACTGTGCTGTTACATACCACCTTAGCGCATTTGGTGTCACCGCACGTGTGCTGTTACATACCACCTTAGCGCATTTGGTGTCACCGCACGTGTGCTGTTACATATCACCTGAGCGCATTTGGGGTCACCGCACGTGTGCTGTTACATACCACCTTAGCGCATTTGGTGTCACCGCACGTGTGCTGTTACATACCACCTTAGCGCATTTGGTGTCACTGCACGTGTGCTGTTACATATCACCTGAGCGCATTTGGGGTGACCACACGTGTGCTGTTTAATACCACCTGAGCGCATTTGGGGTCACTGCACGTGTGCTGTTACATACCACCTTAGCGCATTTGGTGTCACCGCACGTGTGCTGTTACATATCACCTGAGCGCATTTGGGGTCACCGCACGTGTGCTGTTACATACCACCTTAGCGCATTTGGTGTCACCGCACGTGTGCTGTTACATACCACCTTAGCGCATTTGGTGTCACTGCACGTGTGCTGTTACATATCACCTGAGCGCATTTGGGGTGACCACACGTGTGCTGTTACATACCACCTAAGCGCATTTGGGGTCACTGCACGTGTGCTGTTACATACCACCTAAGCGCATTTGGTGTCACTGCACGTGTGGTTTTATATACCACCTGAGCGCAGTTAGTGTCACTGTACGTGTGCTTTTATATACCACCTGAGCGCAGTTAGTGTCACTGGACGTGTGCTTTTATATACCACCTGAGCGCAGTTAGTTTCACTTGACGTGTGCTTTTATATACCAACCGGAGCGCATAAATATGTCTAGAAGAACAACAAAGAGAGGCAGAGAGTCACGAGGGCAAGCAGGCTCTGCATGTAGAGGTAACGCTGGTAGTGTATGTGGTGCATCCTCTTCAGCACGTGGACGTGGCCGTGGCCGCTCGTCCTTCTTTTCGGGAGGTGGCCGTGTTGAGCCTCAACATGCAGAGAAATTAGTAGAGTGGATGACCAAGCCGTCCTCATCTTCCTCATCCTCTCTCACACAGACTGATCAAAGTTCATCTGGCAAAGCAGCTGCCAAGGCGTCCTCTTCCCTCTGCACAATGGCTTCACACAATACTTCCCTAGTACCACCATGTCCTCCTGAGGAGTCCCCCGAACTGTTTCAACACAGTGTTGGGTACATGCTGCAGGAAGATGCGCAGCGTTTTGAAGACTCCGATGACGGAACACTGATAGAGGAAGGCATTGATGTGGGCCCAGGGAGAGGGGGTGTCCGAGAGGGACAGCAATTTGTCAGTGATGATGTTCCCCCAGCTGGAGCATACTGCCAGGTTGTTGACAGTGATGAGGAGGGAGGGGATGATGAGGTCACTGACTCTACCTGGGTGCCCGATAGGAGAGAGGAGGAGGAGGAGGAGGAGGACGAGGCACAAGCACATCTCCAAAGAGGCAGGATGCCCTCCAGGGGTCAGCTTAAGGTCACACCCACTGCATTACAGCGCACATCTACGGCGCTTGTGCATGGCACTGCTGTGTCTGACCGGTACAGAAAAAGTTCTTTGGTGTGAGCCTTTTTTGAAACATGTCCACAAGATCGTACCTTTGCTATTTGCAACTTATGTCGCAAGCGTATCTCGCGTGGCCAAAACATCAACTGCCTGGGTACCAAATGCTTGTCCAAACATATGTTGACCTGCCACGCAGCTCGTTGGCAAGCACACCAGAAAGACCCACACCAAAGACAAAAGCGTACCCCCCTTGCCCTTCTGGGACCTCCAACCCCAGTAGACCCCCAGTCCTCTCTGAAACCTGCAGTGAAGGTGTAGAAATAGGTGTGTCACAAGCTAGTAGTAGCGGTCAATCTAATGATAGTACCAGGTAAATTTCCCTGCCCCAGCTGCTGCAGCGCCGAAAGAAGTACAATCCCAGCCATCCACATGCCCAGCAGTTGAATGCTAGCTTAGCGAAATTGCTAGCACTTCAACTGCTACCTTTTCAGTTGGTAGATTCTGCCCCCTTCCGTGAATTTGTGCAATGTGCAGTACCTCAGTGGCAAGTACCAAAACGCCACTTTTTCTCACGGAAGGCTATTCCGGCTCTCTACCGGCATGTGGAAGGCAATGTCCATGCCTCGCTGGACAGGTCGGTCAGTGGTAAGGTGCATATTACCGCTGACTCATGGTCCAGCAGGCATGGACAGGGACGTTACCTGTCTTTTACGGCACATTGGGCGACTCTGCTGGCAGCTGGGAAGGACGCAGGGCAAGGTCCAGTAGTTTTGGAGGTTGTTCCGCCACCACGCCTCCAAAACAATACTACTGCTTGTGACACACCTCTTTCCTCCACCCCCTCTTCTTCTTCCTCTGTGGCCTCTTCCTGTGGGGATGTTTTCTCCGAACCAGCCGTGCTCCATAGGCGTACAAGGGGATACGCAGGAATGCAGGCCAAGAGATGCCATGCGGTGCTAGAGCTGGTGTGCTTGGGAGACAGGAGCCACACTGGGGAAGAGGTTTTGTCAGCTCTGCAGGGTCAGGCTGAGAGGTGGTTGTCGCGACGCCAGCTGAAGCCTGGAATGGTGGTCAGCGATAATGGCACCAACCTCCTCTCTGCCCTGCGACAGGGAAAACTCACCCACGTGCCCTGTTTTGCGCATGTCCTCAATTTGGTGGTGCAGCGGTTCTTGGGCAGGTACCCGGGCTTGCAGGATGTCCTGAAGCAGGCCAGGAAAGTCTGTGTGCATTTTCGGAGGTCATATAATGCCACTGCTCGGCTGACTGACCTCCAAAGGGAATACAACCTGCCCAAGAACCGCCTAATTTGTGACATGCCCACCAGATGGAACTCAACGTTGGCCATGCTGCAGCGGCTGCACACGCAGCAGCGGGCCATCAATGAGTACCTGTGCCAATATGGCAGCAGAACTGGGTCAGGGCAGCTAGGTTTTTTTTTCCCCACGCCAGTGGGCCTTGATCAGGGATGCATGCACTGTCCTGTCACCATTTGAGGAGGCCACGAGGATGGTGAGCAGTGACAGTGCATGCATCAATGAGACCGTCCCTCTTATTCACATGTTGGAGCACACGCTACGTGGAATAATGGACAGGGCCCTTTAGGCAGAGCAGAGGGAGGAAGAGGAGGACTTCCTTACATCTCAAGGCCCCCTTTACCCAGACAGTGGTCCTGCTTGCCCACCTAGCACGGAGGAGGAGGAGGAGGAGGAGGAGGAGGAGGAGGAGGATTGTATCAGCAGCATGGAGGTGGAGCCTAGCACTCAGCAGCAGCAGTCTTCAAGGGATCATTTACAGTCCCAAGGAGCACGTGGAGTTTTACGTGGCGAGGACTGTGGCCCGAATGCCTCTGCAAACCTACGCTGCATGGCCTCCCTGATCCTGCAATGCCTGCGTAAGGATCCCCGTGTATGTGCTATTAAGGAGAGGGATCATTACTGGCTGGCGACTCTCCTTGATCCACGTTACAAGAGTAAGGTTGCAGACCTTATGTTGCCATCGCAGAGGGAGCAGAAGATGAAACTTCTGCGGGAGGCCTTGCAGAAGGGTCTGTGCAATGCGTTCCCAGAACCAGGGGGATTACCAAATCCTGGCTTTGGACAACGTCTTGCTGAGGCTTCGGTGAGTCACAGAAGGGGCAGTGGAGGAGGTGGTCGTCTGACGGATGCGTTCAGGCAGTTTTTTAGTCCACAGCCCCAAGGTCTGACCAGTTCCAGCAACCATCGCCAGCATCTGGTTTACATGGTCCGGGAATACCTAGGGGCAAGATCCGACTTGGACGCCTTCCCCACCGAAAATCCTCTGGCTTACTGGGTCTTGAGGATGGATCACTGGCCAGAGCTTGCCCAGTACGCAATTGAGCTACTGGCTTGCCCTGCATCCAATGTTCTTTCAGAACGGACATTCAGTGCTGCTGGAGGCTTTGTGACTGATCACAGGGTGCGCCTCTCCACCGGCTCTGTTGATCTACTGACCTTCATCAAAATTAATCAGGCTTGGATCAACACCAGCTACCAAGCACCTGATGCTGATATTAATGAATAATATCTTTTTTTTGAAATGTCGGATCCCTTTTAGACTGCTGATGCTGAGTGACTGTCCTCTTATGCTGCTGATGGAATATCCTTCTCCTCACTTTTCTTGCCGATAGCTAGTAAGAAATGTTGTGTTTCTGGGCTCCGCCACCAGTGCCTAAGGCACAATTTTTTAGCCCCTGTTTAACAGGGGCGCCTAATAATTTTTCATGCAAAACTTTGCACGTGGTTCCTTGTTGCGCTCCAATTGGAGTTATTGGGAGGGGTTGCAAGTGTTGTGTTGTGCCCAAGGCACAATTTTTCAGCCCAGGGCGCCTAATAACAATTTTTGATGCAATGTTTTGCACTTGGCTCCTTGTTGCGCTCCAATTACAGTATGTTTGAGGGGTGCCCTTTTTTCTAAAAAATTTCTTTCACAAAACAATAATGGCCCCCCACCACCGCTAACATATTCGACATAATGTTGCCACACAGAACTTGTGCAAGTAGCATTAATTACTTTTTTTTTTATAGTCCTCTCATGTTGTGCAGGGACATTTCTAAACACGTGCCACTACTATAGACACCCAGCAGGTGTGATTTTTAAAGGATTTTTTTTTTCACTTTAAGCATCATTAAAATGGCTGCTCCGCAAAAAACGGTCGTTTTAAAAAAAAAAAATCCATTGATACATGTTCCCTGGGGCAAGACCCGGGTTCTGAAGGACGTTTTCCAACATTTAATTGAATTTTGGTCTTTAAAACGACCGTTTTTGAATTCGAACGTTCGAGTCCCATAGACTTCAATGGGGTTCGAAATATTCGTGCGAACCCGCGGTCTGTTCGAACGTTCTGGTGCGAACCGAACCCGGGGGTGTTCGGCTCATCCCTATTAGGGAAGACAGTACATTCACAATACAAATCAATACAGGAGGGATCAGAGGGCCCTGCTCGTAAGAGCTTACAATCTAGAAGGGAGGGTCAAGTGGAACAAATGGTAGTTAGCTGTGGGGGATGGTCAGATGGACTCAGATGAAAAGTGCATTTGCTAGATGTGGGAAGGGTAGGCTTCTCTGAAGAGGAGGGTTTTCAGGGATCCTCTAAAAGCTAATAGAGCGGGAGATAGACGGATAGATTGGGGTAAGGAGTTCCATAGGCTTGGAGAGGCTCTGGAAAAGTCCTGGAGACGAGCATGGGAACAGGTGATGAGAGAGCTAGAGAGTAGGAGGTCTTGGGAAGAACGAAGAGAACGATTAGGTTGGTATTTAGAGACTGGGTCAGTGATGTAGCTGGGGGCAGAGTTGTGGATGGCTTTGTAGGTAATTGTTAGTAGTTTGAATTTAATTCATTGGGTGAGCGGAAGCCAGTGGAGGGCTTCGCAGAGAGGAGCAGCAGAGACAGAGCGGTTGGTAAGGTGGATGAGTCTGGCAGCAGCGTTCATGATGGACTGAAGAGGGGATAGAGTATGCAGCGGTAGGCCAGTGAGAAGGGAGTCGCAATAATCAAGGCGAGAGATGACCAGGGAGTGAATCAATAGTTTTGTGGTGTCATTGGTTAGAAAGGGGCGTATTTTGGAGATGTTGCGAAGGTTGAGGCGGCAATTTTTGGGCAGTGATTGAACGTGAGGTTTAAAGCACAGTTGAGAGTCCAGGACTACACCTAGGACTTTGGCATGTGGGGATGTGCCATCAATTTTGACAGGGGAAGAGACACATGGGGGAGGAAAAATGATAAGTTCCGTTTTGGATAGATTGAGTTTGAGGAAGTGGTGCGACATCCAAAGTGATATATCTGATAGTAAATTAGTGATACGGGAGGAGAATGAAGGAGTGAGTTGAGGGGTAGAGAAATAGATTGGAGTGTCATCAGCGTAGAGATGATATTGGAAGCCATGGGAGGCTATCGGCTCACCCAGGGAGGAGGTGTAGATTGAAAATAGGAGAGGTCCAAGAACAGAACCTTGGGGGACCCCAATGGAGAATGATAGAGGAGAGGAGGAAGTAGAATTGTAAGTAACGCTGAAGGTACGGTTGGATAAGTAAGTAGAAAACCAGCGAAGATTACAGTCACGGAGACCAAAAGGTGTGGAGTTTTTTGAGGAGGAGGGGGTGATCAACTGTATCAAAGGCAGCAGAGAGGTCCAGGAGTAGGAGCACAGAATAGTGTCGCTTAGTTTTGGCCATTAGTATATCAATTGTAAGTTTTAGGAGAGCAGTTTCTGTGGAATGTTGAGGACGAAATCCTGACTGAAGGGGATCAAGAAGGTTATTATCAGCAAGGTGGACGCTCAGTCGGTTTTAGACTAGAGGTTCAAGGAGTTTGGATAAAAAAGGGAGCAAGAAGATGGGGCGTAGGTTGTCAAGATTGGATGGGTCCAGTGAGGGCTTTTTGAGTATGGGGATGACAAGTGCATGTTTCAAAGAGTTAGGGAAGATTCCAGAAGAGAGGGAGAGATTGAAGATGTGGGTTAGAGAGTGTAGAATAGAGTCAGAGGGTGAACGTAGCATTTGTGAGGGAACAGGATCCAGTGCACAGGTGGTAAGATGGACGCTAGCAAGTAATTTAGTGACCTCGTCTATGGTGGTGGGGTTGAAGGAGGGAAGTAATGACTGTGCCTGTGGGCATGAGGTGTGAAGTGTAGAGGGTATCTGAACAGTAGAGATCTCCTTGCGAATTGTATCAATCTTCTGTTTGAAGTGATTGGCAATCTCCTGGGCAGTGAGTGAGTTGGTGGTTGGTGGCAATGGAGGACGAAGGAGAGAGTTGAAGGTAGAGAAGAGTTGCCGAGGACGGGATGATAAGTTTTTAATGAGGGTGATGAAATAGATCTGCTTGGCAGTGAGGAGGTTGGAATTGTATTTTTGGAGGGCAGATTTATACTGGACAAAGTCTTCCTGGGACTTAGTCTTGCACCACTGACGCTCGAGAGCGCGGCTGTGTTTTTTCAGGCTTCTAGTATCATCTGTTTGCCAGGGTTGAAGGGGGCGTGGTCTTATTCTGCATGTATTGAGGGGGGCCAGTCTGTCCAGTGATGCTAAAAGTGAAGTGTTGTAGACAGAAGTGGCTAGGTGGGTGCAGGACAGGGGTGCGATTGTGTCATAGAGGTGGTCAGTCGCAGAGTATAGAAGAGAAGGGTTGATATGGTAAATGTTTCTACGAGTATCTGGCATTTGGAGGGAGAGGAGGCAGAGGAGAGGGAGAGAGTGAAGTTAATAAGATAGTGATCAGAGAGGGGGTAAGGATAGTTGGAGAGGTTGCACGGGGTGCATAGGTGGGAAAAGACAAGGTCAAGGGTATTGCCTTCAGAGTGAGTAGGAGCATGTATCCATTGCTTCAGGTCAAAGGAGGAGGTTAGATCGAGGAGTTTTGAGGTTGTAGGAGTGCTAGCATTAGTAGGGATGTTGAAGTCACCAAGAATGATTGTGGGGATTTCAGAAGAGAGAAAGTAGGGTAGCCAGGCAGAGAAGTCATCAAGGAAGGAGGATACTGGGCAGGGGGGGCCGGTAGATCACAGCTATCCTTAGAGAAACTGGGGAGAAGAGACGAATGCAGTGTGCCTCAAATGAGGAGAGTGACAGAGAGGGAGGTGGGTGAAGTATCTGAAAGGTGCTATGTGGGGCTAATAGGAATCCAACACCCCCTCCTTTGCATCCACAGGGTCTGGGGGAGTGAGTCCAGAGAAAACCACTGTAAGATGAAGCAGCAGAAGACACAGTTTTGGATTCGTGAAGCCATGTTTCTGTAATGGCAAGTAGATTAAATTAATTAGTGATAAAGAGATCGTGGAGTGAGGCGAGTTTGTTACAGACCGAGCGAGCATTCCAAAGGCTGCAAAAGAAAGGGAGTCTGGTCTTGGGAAGAAGAGAAATGGGAACTAGATTGTGTGCATTGCGGCTACTGCCAGGGGGTGTAGGGTAAAGGGTGCGTTGAGCACAGTTAGGTGAGGGAGGGCCAGGGTTTGGGGATACATCGCCAGAGGATAGGAGAAGCAGAAGGGTGAGGGAGGTAATGTGGGAATGTGATTTATATGAAGGGACATTCACCAGTGATTTGGAGAATTAGGCGTTTGACTTTAGAATTAGCATGAGTTGGTGAGTGCAGTAATAGGAAGAGGACAAAAGTGAGGGCGATACATATAGGGTGTGGGGTGGAGAAGAGGGGTGAAGGGAAGACAGTTTAAGGATAGAAGACACAGCTATCAGAAGGAGTGGTAGACAGTGCATTTTTAAAAGGCAAAAAAATAAACAAAAAATTAAAATAGTGCAGAGTCAGAAGTGCGTCCACTTATAGAAAATCCCCACTTGAAGAAAGAGCCCCAGATGCAATGAGCCCCCTGCTATGGCTTCCCCCAAAGAGATGCATACTTTTATACTGATGAGATAGGGGGTGGGTGCATTTCAATTATCTAATCAGGAGGTAATAAAGGTTTGCTGGTCAATAGGGCAAAATTCTTACTTCAGAAACAGATCAGCAAGAGGGCAATAAAATTAATGGACCATAATTTTGGGTAGGTTAAGGGAGATAATAAAACATTGTAATGTGGACAGGCCTACATAGGGTTAAGCAAAAATAACATGTCAGTATTATCAAATAGACATAGCAGGCAGCAATGTTTCAGTATTTGGCAGGATGGCACACAGCTGAACATACCATAAGTAATTTGGACTAGAGAAATAAAAAACTTTAGGTTTTCAATTCTGGGCGGATAGCACACAGCTGAACATACCTGTGAAGAGATGGAGAAGAGATCTTTACACAAATGCAGAGTCAGAAGTGCGTCCACTTATAGAAAATCCCCACTTGAAGAAAGAGCCCCAGATGCAATGAGCACCCTGCTATATGATTCAAATAGGTAAACAAACTATAAGAAATGGCCTAGTACACAAATCTAATAATCAATTAATAATAAATTAATCACCCCTGTGCAAATAGCAAATAGTCCAAAAACGTGCAAATTAAACTCAAATATTTATAGCATCCAAAATAAAGTGCAAGTGCTCCGTGTACTGCACACTATCCTTAATATATTGAGTAAAGCAGGGATCCTCAAACTACGGCCCTCCAGCTGTTGCGGAACTACAAATCCCATGAGGCATTGTAAAACTCTGACGTTCACAGACATGATTAGGCATGATGGGAAATGTAGTTCCTAAACACCTGGAGGGCCGTAGTTTGAAGACCCATGGAGTAAAGTATATTGAGCACTTCCTGTTTTCTTCAACAAGGAACCAGGAAGTGCTTTGGAGTAAAGGCTAAGGATGGTGGGAAAGCCGGATGGTGGCAAAGCTTGTTTTATATTATGAGGAGTGTAATTCATAATAAAAATGTAAAACGTTATCACACTATTGCAAGCTTCTGTTGTTTCTACATGTGGCATATATGAGGTGAGGTCACTGTTAACCAGGCGGAAGAAGTTGTTATTGATCTGAAATCTGAGCAAAATAGTTACTACAGAAAGGAGGAACCACAAGAGGAATCCCTAATGTCCCGTACACACGATCGAAAATTCCGACAGCAAAAACGGAAATTCCAACAGCAAGAACGGAAATTCCGACCGTGTATGCTCCATTAGACTTTTTTGCTGGCGGAAATTCCGACAGCAAGATTGAGAGCTGGTTCTCAAATTTTCAGACAGAAAAAATTCCTATCGGAAAATCTGATTGTCTGTAGCAATTCCAACTCGCAAAATTCCAAAGCACGCTGGGAAACGATTTGACGCATGCTCGGAAGCATAGAACAAAATTTTCTCGGCTCGTCATAGTATTGTACGTCACAGCGTTCTTGGTGGTCGAAAGTTCAGAGAACTTTTGTGTGACGTGAGTATGCAAGCCAAGCTTGAGCGGAATTCCGTCGGAAAAAACATCCAAGATTTTTCTGACGCAAAATTTGATCGTGTGTACGGGGCATAAGTTGATATACACATACTACATTTTTTTTTCAAAAAAGCTCTTAAGGTGAGGGTTCATCCGGTGGAGGGGTGCACCAGGATTTTGCACACTGCATGAAGACACCAGCATCACTTTTATTCATCTCCCTATGATGGACTGTCAAGATTTTTACTCAATATATTAAGGATAGTGTGCAGTACACGGAGCACTTGCACTTTATTTTGGATGCTATAAATATTTGAGTTTAATTTGCACATTGTTGGACTATTTGCACAGGGGGTGATTAATTCATTAGATTTGTGTATTAGGCCATTTCTTAAAGTTTGTTTACCTATTTGATGATCATATTGCATTTATTTGTTGCCACACTGCTGATCACCTTTTAAAGGGCATTTTTTCTTGCACTTATATGGTATATACGTCACAACAGTTTTGACTACATCAATTCAAGACAACATTGATTATTTTTCACTTTCTATAGATACGCCGGCGTAAAACGTTTGTGAATCCGGGCCATAGTGATCAACCTGCACTTCTTTACCATTGCAGAAGTCTACCCTGGATAAACTCTGGTGTGAAAAGATGTTAGGAAAAGATGTTGGAGAAAGTGTTTGATATCACTGCTCCCAACCCCCCCCCCCCGCCCCAAGTTCTGGTGTTGGATGATGTTGGAGCTTACCTGGCTGGGGGATATCACTATCCTCCTACCTACAAACAAACACACACACACATACACATGACTAGATAAGCTCCATTGTTGGCTGATGTTGGAGCTTACCTGAGTGGATGATCCCAATAGCCCCCCACCCACAAACACACAAACTCTACTGTCAAACGGGGTAGGAGGTTACCCGGGTGGGTGATATTCTCATTTCCCCATACATACATACATACATGGCAAAGTTCTGGCCTGGTGATTGGCCACTCAGGCCCAAGCACTGTTACTTATGGTACCCCATACCTGGAAGCCCCACCCTATTAAAACAACCAAACAAGGTCTCTGATAAAGCAGGCAGGCAGTGAGGGAGTGTGGATCAATAAGTATAACTTGCTGATTGGGTGGACTATCAAGAGACACTGTTTCTGAATGTGCAAAAAGTGAAGCAATTTTTTTTTTTACATTTTAACCTGTACAGGTATGTCTAAAAAGTTTGATAAATGGTCTGATATCTTAACACCAACATGGGCCAGGTGCATGCACTTGGCTATCCAGAGACATGTAGAGAAGTGTCAGCTAGTGTGAAGTACATATGACCATCAGGGTAATCCCAAGGCAGGAAGTCAAACATAGCCAGTGTGAGAGGTGGAGTCACAGTGCAATGAAGCATCATGTTCTGCTACAAATTAGGGAAAATGGCGATGGAGATGCATGAAATGTTGGTGGAGTGTACGGGACTGAAGCCGTGTGCAGTAAATGTGTTTACAACTGGTTCAAATGCTTTCATGATGGGAAGGAAATGACCGAGGATGAGCCTCATTTGGGTCGTTGACAAGCAGAACCCCAGACATGATCAAGCAAGTGCGACAATTACTGGCACGAGATCGGCAACTGACTATGTTTGATGACAGGAATTGGGCATTATGAAGGAGATGGTGTGCACCATCGTTCACAAAGATTTGGGTAAGCGAAAGATCTGTTTTCCTCTGTCAGCTTGTGCGGCACACAGATGTGAAACATCTTCACAGGGGTTGAGACCTGGTTCCACCAGTTTATCGGGAATCCAAGCAGCAATCGATGGAACGGCATTCCCTGTCTTCTCCACAAGCCAAAAAGAGTTCTCTGCAAAAGTCCAAGGTCTAGAAATCATGAAAGGCACACGTTTTGCGGTTGTGGCAGCAATCCAATGTGTGACAGCAGTTTTGCGATCGATTCTTAAAGAGGCATTTGCTGACAGTTTCCAGAAGCTTTATGAACGTTGCCAAAAGTGTGCTGTAAAGGATGGCAATTATTTTGAAGGTTAATAAAGTAATTTGTTTGTATCTTCTGTTTTGTTTGTTTTCTGATACCATTTCCTTAACTTTCTAAGGCTTCATTTCCATGGACGTTTTTACAGCCACTCTTTTTTAGCCTTTTTTACAGCTTAAAAACGGCTTAGCCATCTACAGCTCAAAAAAGTCATGGTGGGCATGAGGCCATAGACTAACATGGAGAGACATTTTTAAGTTGCAAAAAATGCTCAGAAAAGTGGCTGTAAAAACGTCCATGAAATGAAGCCTTAGACACACCTTGCATAAAAGACACCAGCTCATTAAAGGCAGGTTTATCAGTGTGTGTTAATGTATAGAAAGCATGGCCCAGATTCACATACAAATTAGATTCGCGTAGAGTATCAGAAATACACTACGCCGCCGTATTTTACCTGGCTCTACGTGGAATCCCGGTAGATTTTGTCCTGTAAACTACGGCGGCGTAGTGTATTTCTCCCGGTGCAAGCCATCTACGCAAGTAGGGGGCGTGAAGCATTTAAAATAGGCGCGTTCCCGCGGCGATCGAACTGCGCATGCTCCGTTCACAAATTTCCCGCCGTGCATTGCGCGAAATCACGTCGTTACGTCATTCGTTGTTTGAGTAGCGTCGTTTACGGACATTCCTATTCCCGAACGAGTTACGCAAAAAAAAAAAAAAAAATTTAATTCGACGCGGGAACGACGGCCATACTTAACATGGGCTACGCACAGTTAGACCAGCAAATAGCTGGTCTAACAGTATGTAGCAAAAAAAATGACGTAAGAAATTGCGAAGACCACTCGTATCTTCGTGGATCGCCGTAAAAAGTCATTTGCATATCCAGACGCTGAAAACGACGCGGACTCCTCCCAGCGGCCGCAAAAATATCGCAGCGTAGATCCGAAGGCTTACGAAGACGTAAGCCTCTCGGATCGAAGCCCGAAGCCACCGTATCATGGTTTGAGGATTCAAACTAGTGATACGGCGTGCGAAATTTGAAATTACTCCTGTCTAACACCAGTTAGACAGGCGTAATTGCTCTGTGAATCTGGGCCCATGTTTCTATGTAAGGTATGTATTTGTTTTTGTGGATGGGAAGACACATTTTCTTATTACGTTTACATTCTTTGCCTCCATGGTTGCTTGCCTGCACTCTTATCTCAAAGACATTCTACACACAGGGCATGTCTGTACACCCCCTACATTTAAAATCAATGATTTTGCTAGTCCGTTATCTCATACAACAGTCAGGAATATGCTTAAATATTCTCAATGAGAGAACTTTTTGTTTTCATGGTAATAGTATCCTCATAAGAGCTTGTCACAAGCTGAGGTGATTGATATTCTTTTTTTTAAATAAAGCAGGGAATGTTCAATACAATATCTGCTGTTATGACAGAACACATAAATAATGTTTCTTAGATGATTTCCAAAATAGATTTTGTGCTTAAAACTTCTTCAGCTGCAGTCCAGATTCAATTCATATTTCTTAATCAAGCCTGTGATTAGAGCTACATCAAGCTAATGGATGTTGTTATGAGGATATCATATCCGATGTCTGAGCCATCGATAATATCTCTAACTTGATCACTACACTGTGATAGCATCCTTCCTAGTTTGCCAATGCAGGTAAGGCAGAGAAATGTATTTTCATTCTGCAGCAAATAAATGTTCATTTAAAGTAGTACATTAAATTGTGAATATACTGAGGACTGTCTGACATACATTAATCTTTATTAAAAAAATAATAAATTAATACATAAATAGATGCAACTACTTGGTAAATGCCTTCATGATGTAGGTAAAACAAACCTTAAAGGAGTTAATTTTTTATTTTCTAAATAGGATTCTTTAGGCTAGTACATTGTTGGTTCACTTACCTTTGTTTTCTTGGTCTGAATTTCTCACTTCCTGTTCCTCCTTAGTAAGCTGTTCTGGCTGACTAACCCCCAGGGGGTGACGGGGGCAAGCTTACTGAGGAGAAACAGGAAGTGAGAAATTCAGACAAAGAAAAAAAAAACATTTAGAGGGGAAATCAAAGGAAAAGGTAAGTGAACCAACAATGCACTAGCTTAAATGAACCTATTTAGAAAATAAAAAAACAAACCTTTATAACCCCTTTAACACCTGAACACAGTTTTGCAACTTTGACATGTGTCAATAAAACTTTACATATCAGTAGCATATACAGGTAAAATGTACCTTGTGTTTTATGTGAAAAATGTGGATTTCATATGGTGGGAAATAATAATGGATATCTCCTGATTTTTTTTTCTTTTTTCTTTATCACAGGAAAACTAGCACATAATAGTAAGAAATATCAAGCTACATTTTAGAAGAAAAACAGTTTTTAACTAATTAAAAGGTCTGAAGTCACCAGTGATGCACCTCCATCCCTAATAAAAAATAAATACATTTTTTATATGTATATGTATATATATATATATATATATACACATATACATATATATACATATATATACACACACACACACACACAAAAAGGAGTCGCCCATGGTACTTTAAATGAGGTGGTCACAGTTTGCCACTGAGTAACACAAGTAATAGCAGTAAAAATGTGTATTGAAAATGAATGTACACACATTGATAATATATCATATTAGCTCAGCCAATGAATGGCACATGATAAAAAGAATAAATAAAGTTGATACAAAACATCATGACATGGAGTATATACATATACAAGCATCAAAGAAACCTGATGCACGTTTTGCAAGATCATAGCTCACTCATCAGGGGTGGATGCAGATGAGATGTATCTAAATAGACAAAAAGATGTGTCACAGTGGTAAATGTAAGAAGAATGGCAGAAAGGGCCAGAACAATTGGTAAGTATTGGGCCGTTTGTTCTGGCCAATTCTGCCATTGTTCTTTCGTTTACCACTGTAACACATCTTAGATACATCTCATCTGCATCCACCCCTGATGAGTGAGCTATGATCTCGTGAAATGGGTGTATGGTTTCTTCGATGCTTGTATATGTATATACTCATGGGGCCAGATTCACAGAGCCATTTTCACAGATTCACAGAGTAATTTCAAATTACCCGCGTCGTATCATTAGTTTGAATCCTCAAACCATGATACGACGGCTTCGGGCTTCAAACCGACAGGCTTACGTCTTTGTACGCCGTCGGATCTATGCTGCAATCTTTTTCCGCCCTCTGGGTGGAGTTTGCGTCGTTTTCCGCGTCGGGGTATGCAAATTAGCTTTTTCCGGCGATCCACGAAGTTACGATCGTCAGTCGCTTTCTCTTACGGCATCTGTATTCATCTTTTTTGCTGCGTAAAGTTAGGGAAGCAAAAATATGGTCTATAGTTAGACAACCCATGTTAAGTATGGCTGTCGTTCCCGCGTCGAATTTCAAATCGTCCGGTAATAGGAATGTACGTAAACGACGCTACTCAAAAAAAATCTGACGTAACGACGTAATTTCGCGCAATGCACGGCAGGAAATTTCTGAACGGAGCATGCGCAGTTCGATCGCCGCGGGGACGCGCCTAATTTAAATGTTTCACGCCCTCTAATCGCGTATTTCGATTCCGCCGTGAGAAATACACTACGCCGCCATAACTTACGGGCTGAAATCTACCTGAATTTGTCTTAGGCCTCGTACACTCGAGTAAATAGATTTGTTCAAAACGGTCTGTCCGACCGATTTGAACAAATCTGTCTGCTGGCATTTTGGTTTGCTCGCGTGTACACACGAGCAAACCAAAATCCCCACCAACAGACAGCATGCTGACTTGTCGGTGACGTTGACGCCGCCACGTCACCGCACCAGGAAGTAAAACACTTCCGCGCATGCGTCGAAACCATTTGGCGCGTGTGCGAGAAGACATGTCTGCTGGTTAGCGTACTAACCAGCAGACATGTCAGGCGGACGGGTTCCCAGCTGACAGATTTCAAAGCATGCTTTGAAATCTGTCGGGTGGCCAAATCCGTCTATTTGCCCGTACACACGATCGAATCTGTCTGCTGAAACGGTCTAGCAGACCGTTTCCAGCAGACAGATTTGATCGTGTGTACGAGGCCTTAGAGTCAGGTAAAATACGGCGGCGTAGTGTATCTCTGATACTCTGCGCCAGGGCAATTGTACCTGAATCTGGCCCACAATGTTTTGCATCAACTTCATTCTTTTTATCATGTGCCATTCATTGACTGAGCTAATCTGCTATATTATACATGTATGTAAATTCATTTTCAATAAACATTTTTACTGCTATTACTTGTGTTACTCAGTGGCAAACTGACCACCTCGTTTAAAGTCCCATGGGCAACTCCTTTTTATATATATTTCTTACTATTACCATAACTTATCACCAAAGAACAATGAAAAACAAATTCTCCAGCTCCTGACAATTACAGTGATACAACATACAGTATTTGTTGTTTTTACCTAAAGTAGGACCCAAAAAACAGTAGCCCACCTAAAACACACTGACACCAAGGGCTGGTTCAAAACGAGGACCTGCATGTGAAATGCGCAGGAACACTGAGATTGTGAGGAACTGATGGTGATCAGAACTCAGCTGGTGTAGTTGTGCAGAAAGTCCAGAGCAGGCCGGGGGTCAACACATACAAACGGAGGAAAGTGCAGAAAGTCCAGAGCAGGCCGGGGGTCAACACATACAAACGGAGGAAAGTCCAAAGGCAAGCAGAGGGTCAAGTACTGGAGACTGGAGGTAATCCCGGTCACAGGCAAGACGGTCAGGTGCAGGAGGCTGGCAGCAAAGTCCGGGTCACAAGCAGAGGGTTAAACACTGGAGACAGCAGTGAAGTCCAATAAGCAAGCCAAGGGTCAGGTCAGGAGAGATCTGGGTAGTCAAGAGGCAATCCGGGTCACAGCAGTAGATCAGGCAGGAAACAGGAACTTGAGACACAGGAAGCTGAAGACAAAACAGCAATTTGCTTGGGGATTTGCTCAGCTTTTATAGGCAGCCAGGATGTCATGGGACACGCTGAATAAATTTAGTTGTTTATGTTCCTTGACAGGCAGCCAGGATGTAATTTGACACACTGAACATATTGAAGCTGCTTATGTCCCTGACAGTGCCCCCCCTCCACCCCCCGAGGGGTGGCCTCTGGACGCCTAAGCTGGACATCAATTCTGGGTGTTCCCGATGGACAGCCTGAATTAACTGTGGGGCGTGCAAATTTCTTGAAGGTTCCCAGTAATTATTTTCAGGGGAATACCCCTTCCATTTGATGAAGTACTGAATTTGTCTACTCCTCTTCCTGCAGTTCAATATGGCCTCTACTTCGAACTAATCTTCCCCATACACTGACTGGTGGAGGAGGTGATTCCTCTCTCTCCAAGAAGGGACTGGGAGTTACTGGTTTTAGTAAGGATGAATGAAAGACTGGATGAATCCTGTAAGAAGAGGGTAAGTTCAGTTCAAAAGCTACAGGGTTCACCATCCTCTTAATTTCAAATGGTCCTATAAATTTTGGGCCCAACTTCCGAGAAGGAAAAGGCAGCCTAAGCTGGGTTTCCTGTTTCTCCCTTTATTGTAATGTTTTTTGTAACGGTCTTGAGCTTTCTGTAATGTGTCCTGGATTTCTTGAAAGTTCCTTTGAATAGTGGCTAACCGGTCTTGTACAGCAGGAACCAATGTTTCAGGGATGGCGTTTGGAAGGAAGAAAGTATGGAATCCAAAATTCAACCAGAAGGGTGTTTGGTTAGTGGCAGTATGGATACACAAATTCTGCGTACGGAAGTAGAGAGGACCAATCATCCTGGGAGCTGGAACAAAAGCAACGGAGGTACTGTTCCAAAGTTTGATTTGTTCTCTCTGTCTGGCCGTTGCTTTGGGGATGATACACGGAAGAGAGGCAAATCTTGATTTCCAGAGCTTTACAGAGTTCCCTCCAAAACTTGGAGGTAAATTGAGTACCCCTATCAGAGGTAATGCTGTCAGGTACTCCATGGAGCCTTATTATCTCTTAAATAAAAATGTTAGTTGTATCCAGAGCAGAGGGGGTGCCCACCATGGGAACTAAGAGTGCCATCTTGGACAATCGGTCAGTGGTGAAGCCAACAATGAACCTTCTGTAAAAGTTAGTAAACCCAATGAACCGCGGCAACCCCTTCTTATCTAATGGAGCCGGCCACTCCTGAATTGCCTTGACCTTTTGGGGGTCCATTGCGACCCCATGAGTGGAGATGATGAACCCAAGAAATTGCACCACAGTCTTTTTTAATTCACATTTTTCTGCTTTGAGATACCACTTGTGTTTCCTAAGGATAGTGAGGACAGTCTTTACATGAACCCATTGTAATTTGATGGAAGCGGAAAAAATGAGAATGTCGTCCAGGTAAATGACTAAAAAGTTATCTAGGTACTCCCTAAAAATGTCATTTATCAGGTGCTGGAAAGTGTTGGGGGCATTGCATGGCACAAACGGCATCACCAGGTACTCGTAGTGCCCAAACCTGGATCTGAAGTCAGTCTTCCATTCATCTCCTGGGTGAATTCGTATGAGGTTATAAGCACCTTGCAAATCCAGTTTTGAAAAAATCTGAGTGGACCAGAAGGGCTGGAACAGTTCTGGAATGAGTGGCAGGGGGTACCAATTTTTAATGGTTATTTTATTCAGTTCCCTATAATCAATACAGGGCCTAATGGACCTATCTTTCTTCTCCACAAAGAAGATGCCGGCTCCGGCTGGTGAAGAAAAAAGGCGAATAAAGCCTTTATCCAGGTTCTTGTCAATGTAGACCTTGAAGGCCACCAACTCAGCCTTAGACATGGGAAATATGCGCCCAAATGGTATTTAAGATGCAGGCAACAGTTTGATGTGGCAATCATAAGGCCGGTGAAGTGGTAAGCAATCGGCCTTTTGCTTATCAAAAACGTCCTTGAATTCAAAGTATTCTGTAGGGACGTGCTTGAGATTGTCAGGCATTGGGGCCACGGTGAGACAAGTGGCCAGAGTTGGTGAAAAGCAGTGCTGGGAGCAAACAGGGGATGTGAAGAGCACCTGTTTCTTATTCCAACTGATGTCGGGTTCATGTGTCTGAAGCCAATGAAGTCCAAGGATGATAGGGAACATGGGAGAGAAAATAACATCAAAACGTAGAGTATGGTCGGTCAACTAGGCATTTAAGATTCTTCCCCATTTCCCCTTTCTCCTCCCCTTCTCTTTCTGGTCCGTGATAATCCCTTCCACTCCATTTCCCTTCAAACATTTCTTGCTTACCGCCACTAGACGTATGCGTAACTTGTTGGATATGTAAGGTCGGTGAACTAGGCATGTAGGATTCTTCCCTGTTTTCCCCTTCCCCTTTCATGTCTGTGGTTATCACTTCCCCTCCATTTCCCCCCCATACATTCCTCACTTTCCCTTCTTTTCCCTTATTCCTTCCCCCCTCTTTTATTTCACTTCTTCCTCCTCTCCTCCCTCTCCTTTCCCTTTCTTTTTTTTCCTAACCCCTTATACCCCCTCCCTCTCCTCCCCCACCTCCTCCATAATAATTTTAGATATTATTCTACTGATGACTTGTTAGAGTTCCGCGAAACATGTTGAGGAATACATGATTTGTGAGGACCCTTGGTTCTCCCTAGTGGGGTACACCAAGTATTAGTGACACGCATGTATCATTTTCTGTATTTTAATAATGTCTTGGTACAGTCTTGTTGAATTTGTTATGATGTATTGGGATATCCTATTTGTATTCTGTTTTGTATGAATAAATTATAATTTTTTGATAAACCTGTCTGTATATACTATCTAAACTGATACTGAGCTAGTCGATAGCTCTTTTTCCTCAGGGGTGACCAACAGAGGATTGGTCCCCTTTTCCAATATATAGCAAAGAAAGATTTTCCTATTTCTGATACACATGTTGCATTCCACTGGATCATACACTGCAAATTGTTGTTTATCACTCTATTCTAAACAGAACAGATCGCAACATTTTATAAGTCACACTGCTGATAGTTTCAGGCCCACTGTGTCCTCCATGCTGTATGATCGCAACTGCAAAAAATATGGATATGCTCATAACAGGACAGAAGTTAGTCTAAAACACTGGCTCAAAGTAAAAGGCCATTGGGGGAAGGGATGACCAAATGGGGTCCCATCAAAATGTTGTTGTATGCCTAAGTGATTTCTAGTTACGAGATTTTTTAATCTTTTCTAAAATATATATTATATATACCGTATTTATTGGCTTGTAATGCGCACTTCTTTCCCCTTAAAATCAGGGGGTGCGCGTTATACGCCAAGCCGTGCTGTCTGAGCGCCGCCGACATAGACCGAGCCGAGCCGAGTGTACTGCACATTTGGGTAGGCTCGGCCATGCTCGGTTCTGCTCGTGGTCACGCCCTGTCCCGCCTCCTAGCATTTATGCGAGAGGAGCCGAGCGTGGCCGAGCCTAGCCGAGTGCGCAGTACACTCGGCTCGGTCTATGCCAGCGGCGCTCAGAGACAGCGCGCTCTGAGCCGAGATAAGCGTGGAGGACACCACCAAGGCCGCAGACGGACGCCGGACAAGGCCGCCGATGGACACCGGGCAAGACACCGACGAGGGGCATTCAAAATGTAAGTATTTTTTTTTTAAACATCCCTTTTAGGCTTGGGGTGCGCGCTATACGCCGGCGCGGTGTATTTTTTTTTCTTTCAGAGCACGTTTAACATATTAAAAAACTCAACATAAGTAATTATTTTCTATTCTAGAACAAAAGAGAAGTTTCAGCAAATATTAACTAACAGCCTCCAGCAGTTATTTCTCAGTCTAGAGACTTGTTGATGGCATATCTGGTGTAATTAGTGGAGACAAGCGTATCATGGTTTTATTTCCTGCCTGCCATGAAAAAATATGCGACTCTGTAATGTCAGCATATCTAGAATTTATCATGTAAATCAAGAAAAATCAATACATGGCCTATGATAGATGACTCAAGTATGATATATGGATAATTAGAATTTGAGTCCTATATACCCAGTATTAATTTCAGCAGTGAAAAATGCCAAACCTTGAACGTTTCAATCCCTTTTATATCCACATTAAACATTCCTTTTCTAAAACCCAAAACAAGTTGATTATAAAAATCCATTACAGATGTTATTTTTGAAGTCCTGGAACGGCGACTGGCACGGAATATGAAAAACTTCATCTGCACACCTGAAATACTGTAGGTTCTATAAAAAAAAAATTCTGATGTCTGCAGAAAGCCTTTGTTGGCTCAAAGCAACATCTTATAATTGGCTCTTCAGTTCAAAATCTGATTTTTTAGTTAGCTCAACTGTTTATGAATATGGGATTATGCATAAACCTGTGTGCATTTAGTGTGCTCTGTATTTAAGTCCTTTTTCTGTTCATTCAGAACCTCATCAGAACAGATAATAAACCACTTCATGAACAGATGTGCCACTTATTCATCTAGTTCTGTGACGATAATGAAGGAAATTTAATCTGGAGTATCTACGGAAGATGATATGAAAGACAGATTGATATGAATAATAAAGGCTCAATGTGTAAAATAAGGAATAAGAGGAAAAAGTAAAAAAAAAGATGATCATTAACTGTTATATACAGTTATATACAGTTACATCTGATGAAGTTCAACATAAGATACACTGTTCTGGACATAATTAGAAGTAGCTTAATACATGTCCACTGCAAAAAAAAATTGTTATGAGAAAATGGGCTGACAGCTTCATACTTGAAACTTCTAAGGTGAAAAAATAAGATATTAATTGTGCAGGCAAACCAATCCCAGCATTCATTAAAAATAACCAGCAGCATTTTACTTAACTTTTCAATGCATTCTCTTCATTTACTATGACATCTGTTTTAGTACCTGATAATGTTATCACAGTTGTCTTCTGCTTTCTGAAGCTTTTTTAAGCTTGGAACACAGTTATCCTAGTCCTTTAGAAATCTAGCAGTCTGAAAATATCTCCATTATGGGAGTATACATACCGTATCATACTCATTTTGCAGTAACACAGCAGTTTAGGGAATGTATTTTGGGAAACAGTTTTAGGGATTGTATAGTGTTTTGAATTTTCAGGCTATTGGCTGAAAAAAAATACATAAAAAAAAATACATATCAAGCTTATTGGGCTGTAAAACAGCATTTTTTAGGGAACATATTATAGTAAACCGTTTTAGGGATTGTATAGTATCTTGAATATGTTTTCCTCATTTAACCACTTAAGGACCGCCGCATGTACATTTACGTCGGCAGAATGGCACCGACAGGCACATCAACGTATATATACGTTGGTGCCTTGGGGGGGATCGGGGGTCCGATCGGACCCCCCCCCCCCCGTACATGCGGCGGTCCGCGCGGCTGCAGGAGCGATCCGACAAGTGGGGGCGGCTATCCGTTTTCATCCGCCCCCTCCGGATCGCTCCCAGCCAATGCGCGCGCCCGCCTGACCTGTCACTTCCTCCTCCTGTGTAAACACAGGAAGGAGGAAGCGACGTGATCTCTCCCTCGGCGTTTGTTTCAAGCGCCGCTGAGGAGAGATCACTACAGAACAAGTAAGTCCTGCACCAAACAGCACACTGACACACACACAAACACATTTAACCCCCGCGATCGCCCGCCCCCCCTCCCCCCTGTCACAGTGTCACTGAATGCAGTAATCATACATGTATGATTACTGTATTTAGTGTCAGTGTGACAGACAGTGTGACAGTCAGTCAGTGTTAGTGTCAGGGTAGCCCCCCCCACCCCCCCCAATAAAGTTTTAACCCCTTGATCACTGCCCTAGTTAACCCTTTCACTCCCTATTGCCAGCGTCACTAAGCGATCATTTTTCTGATCGCTGTATTAGTGTCGCTGTTCCCGCTAGGTAGCTAATTTTTTTTTAATGCGATTTTTTTTTTACTAAAGACATGTGGCTAAATAAATTTTGGCCTAAATGTTTGACTAAAATTTAGTTTATTGTTTTTTTATTATAACAAAAAGTAAAAAATATTGATTTTTTTTCAAAAATGTCGCTCTATTTTTGTATATAGCGCAAAAAATAAAAATCGCAGAGGCGATCAAATACCACCAAAAGAAAGCTCTATTTGTGGGAAAAAAAGGACGCGAATTTTGTTTGGGAGCCACGTCGCACGACCGCGCAATTGTCTGTTAAAGCGACGCAGTGCCGAATCGCAAAAACCCCTTGGGTCATTTGCCAGCGTATTGGTCCGGGTCTTAAGTGGTTAATAAATACTTATGTAATTGTCTTACTTATTCATTAACTATGAGCACAGGCTATATACAGAGGGGCACTCTTTAACAACAAACTTTTTATCCCATTCACATGACATTTCCTGTGACCCTTATTAATTAGGGCACAGTGGCAGACACTATTAGAGGATACCTGTAGTGCAGCAGAGATACATGTAGAATAGGGATCATAAAAGGAGATGGAAACAAGGGATTAAAATGTCCATAATAGTCCAAGGGATTAAAATGTCCAAAATTTGTCCATGAGGGGTTATCTCTGTGTCCACCAGATAGCAGATTGATTGGCATCGGAATTTTCTGATGACATTTGCTTGTTAAAAAATAATGCCTGTCTGATGCTAGTGCATGAGATATGTAAATCACCTGTCACTCGCAGTTCGTTTTATTTCACTGAACAATAAAAGGAGGATTGCTCAGAGCTGGATTAACTCTGTGTGGCAAAACTGGGCACAGATGATAGGAAATCTTATACTGTACATTGTGACATAAAAAAAAATAATAATAACATTTTCGGGTTTACATCCACGTTAACTTCCACTAGGTGAATATAAAGGCTTTTTTTTTTTTAATTCCCAGCCCCACTCCTTTTTTGAAGTCATGTGGCTACTTTTCTGGATTTTGACTGGATGTTGGTGATCATAGCAGAATTCATTGTAAGTACAGTAATACACAGGGAAAAAAATGCATGTTAACAAGGGGAGTGTAGAGGTGGGTGGAGAGGTTACTGACATCACAACTCCACCCACCGAGCTCCAGACAACAGATCCACCCACAGAATTTGCAGTTTTTCAGGTCTCATAACAGACAGACGGGAGACATTTGACAGGTAAGGATACTGTACATGCAGGAGGCACCACCCTTAAGCTTCAGTGGCAGCCTTACAGGAGCATACATATGCGTGGCTTTGGCAAAAATTATCAGCCCCGTCACCAAATGTGAACCATTCAAGTGAAAGGGGCAACACTGCAACCACTATGCAGCTGTATGTAATGCATCTGGTTGCGTAGTGGTGATTCAGCCTGTACCTGTCGAATGCAGACACACAATAGCTAAAACCTTATAGACCAGCTGAGCTTCTACGTTTTTCAAAAGGGAATATAAATAATCAAGAGTTTGTATTTGAGTGATTGCATGCAGGTTCATTGAAAATGTTGTCATCATGGTATGGTAATTATTATTTTTATTATTGTTACTACTAAAGCTTTTATCCAAAGCTTTGCTCTTAGGAGCCGGTTCACACTGGGGCGGTACGACTTCAGGGGCCACTCGGCAAGGCGTCCTGAAGACGACTTCAGAGGTGACTTGCAAAATGACTTCTGTATAGAAGTCAATGCAAGTTGCCCCCAAAGTCGTACAAGAACCTTTTTCTAAGTCGGAGCGACTTGCGTCGCTCCGACTTAGAACAGTTCTATTGAATAGAATGGGACGCGACTTGTCAGGGGGCTGAGTCGCCTGACGAGTCGCCGCAGTGTGAACCGGCTCTTAGGCTGGATCCACACCTATGCATTTTTAGTGCTTTTTTCATTTTGCAGATTTGCACTACAGTCCATTTAACATGTTTTCTTATGGAACAAGTTCTGTAGTGCAAATTTGCAAAATGCAAAAAAGCATTAAATCTGCATAGGTGTGAATCCAGCCTTAGTAGTGTACTGACTTTGCTGATAGCTCTCTTGCTGCCTTTCCTTGATTTAGATTTACCTTATGTCAAAATTAATGACACCCATTGTTCCAGTTGACAATGCCAGGTACTGCACTGAGAGCCCATCAAAATGTTGTTACTTTGTAGTAAAACGATTTATTCAAGAACAAATGGCAGCTTATGAGCCTGCGTACTTAGAACCAGTTCATACTGGGGCAGCACGACTTGCCGAGCGAATGTATTAAAGTCAATGCAAGTCGCCCTGAAGTCGTCCCAAAGTAGTACAGGAACCTTCTTCTAAGTCAGAGCGACTTGAGTCGCTCCTATTAGAACGGTTCTATTGTACAGAATGGAGTGCGACTTGTCAGGCGGCTAAGTCGCCTGACGAGTCACGCCTGTGTGAACCGGCTCTTATGCCGCGTACATACGATACTTTTTCGGCTTGTAAAAAACAAAGGGCCAGATTCACATAGAATTAGATTATCGTAGCATTTCCCAAATACACTATGCCGCCGTATTTTACCTGGCTCTACGTGGAATCCCGGTAGATTTTGTCCAGTAAACGACGGCGGCGTAGTGTATTTCTCCCGGCGCAATCCATCTACGCGATTAGGGGGCGTGAAGCATTTAAAATAGGCGCGTTCCCGCGGCGATCGAACTGCGCATGCTCCGTTCCCAAATTTCCCGCCGTGCATTGCGCGAAATCACGTTGTTACGTCGTAGTAGCGTCGTTTACGTACATTCCTATTCCCGAACGAGTTACGTTGAAAAAAAAAAATAATTAAATTCGACGACGGCCATACTTAACATGGGTTACGCACTGTTAGACCAGCAAAAAGCTGCTCTAACATTACGTAGCCAAAAAATGACGTAGGCGATTGCGAAGGACACTCGTTCCTTCGTGGATCGCCGTAAAAACTCATTTGCATACCCCGACGGTGAAAACGACGCAGACTTCACCCAGCGGCCGCAAAAATATCGCAACGTAGATCCGAAGGCTTACGAAGACGTAAGCCTCTCGGATCGAAGCCCGAAGCCGCCGTAACATGGTTTGAGGATTCAATACGGCGCGCAAAATTTGAAATTACTCCTGTCTAACACCAGTTAGACAGGCGTAATCGCTCTCTGAATCTGGGCCAAAGTTTTTCAGCCTCTAAAAAAAAACGATTATTTTCCAACTTCATCATTAAAACAACTTTTCCCACAAACGTTTGTTAAAAAAAAAAAATGCTTTAGCAAAGTGCGGTGACGTACGATGGCACTATAAAGGGGAAGTTCCATTCGGATGGCGCCACCCTTTGGGCTGCTTTAGCTGATTCCGTGTTAGTAAAAGACGATTTGCGCTTTTTTGTCTGTTACAGCGTGATGAATGTGCTTACTCCATTACGAACAGTAGTTTTACCAGAACAAGCGCTCCCGTCTCATAACTTGCTTCTGAGCATGCACAGGTTTTTCACGTTGTTTAAGCCCACACACGATCATTTTTTACAACCCGAAAAACAACATTGTTTAACCACTTAACACCAGAGCTGAATGCTCTATTGTTCTGACAGGACGTCATATGATGTCCTATCATTTAAAGCAGCTAGGGGGCGCGCGCGCCCGTCACGCCAGTAACTGAGAAGGGACGTGAAGCTCTGTATGTAAACACAGAGCTCCACGTCCTGTCAGGGAGAGAGGAGACCGATCTGTGTCCCTTGTTCATAGGGACACAATCGGTCACCTCCCCCAGTCACCCCCCCTACAGTTAGAACACTACTTAGGACACACATTTAACCCCTTCCCCGCCCCCTAGTGGTTAACCCCTTCCCCGCCAGTCACATTTATACAGTAATCACAGCATATTTATAGCATTGTTCACTGTATAAATGTGAATGGTCCCAAAAATGTGTCAAAAGTGTCCGATGTGTCCTCTATAATGTCGCAATCCCCCCAAAAATAACGCAGATCGCCCCCATTCCTAGTAAAAAAAAATCATAATTATGTCCCCTATTTTGTAGGCATATTTTGCGCAAACCAGTCACTATACGGTTATTGCGTTTTTTTTTTTTTTTACCAAAACTATGTAGAAGAATACGTATCGGCCTAAACTGAGATCATTTTTTTTTAGTTTTTTAATTGGGATATTTATTATAGCAAAAAATATTGTGTTTTTTAAAATTTACGCTCTTTTTTTGTTTATAGCCCAAAAAATAAAAACCGCACGGGCGATCAAATACCACCAAAAGAAAGCTCTATTTGTGGGAAAAAAGGACGTCAATTTTGTTTGGGAGCCACGTCGCACGACCGTTAAAGCGACGCAGTGCCGGAAGCTAAAATTTTGTCTGTGCAGGAAGGGGGTGTAGGTGCACAGTAGGCAAGTGGTTAAAACGTAGTTAAAAAAATAGAGCATGTTCGATATTTTTTTTTGTTTTTGTTTTTCAGAACCCGAAAAAATGATGTGAAGCCCACACACGATCGTTTTAGATGGATTTTTTTTTAAAACTTTGTTTTTTACATGCCGAAAAATGATCGTGTGTACACGGCATTAAAGGGGTGTTCCAGCCAATTTGTATGTTTATTAAAAGTCAGCAGCTACAAAAAGTGTAGATGCTGGCTTTTAATAAACATACACTTACCTGCTCCAGCGTTCCAGCGACGCACCGGCCAAGGCTCCGCTCCTCTCCCCCCCTCCCCGGCCGGCGTCTTCATTGTAACTGTGGGCACCCGGCCGTGACAGCTTTCGGCTTCACGGCCGGGCATCACTGCTCATGCGCGCGCGGCACTGTGCGTGGCGCGGCCAGGCGCTGAGCCGTCCGATTGGACAGGCGATCGCCTAGGACCTGTCACTCCTCCTGAAGCCCCCACTCCCCCCCCAAAAAAAAAATTACATGCCAAATGTGGCATGTAAGGGGCTGAGGAGTGGGATAAGCGGAAGTTCCATTTTTGGGTGGAACTCCGCTTTAATATTATTTGATGAGGTTTTTTAGTTAGTAACTAAGCTCCTCTCATGTATTAGCTTCATAGGTGTCTTTTGTTGTACAAATAAACCAGCCAGTTTCCAACTAGAGATTTTCAGATACAGTAAAGTAAATTGTGATCAAAGTCAAATGCATTGAGTCAATAGGTTCTATCCTGCCTTAACATCTGCCTGAATCTCTCAGATGTGTAAGAACTATGGGCCAGATTCAGGTAGAAAAGCGTATCTTTCCGGCGGAGTAACTTTTCTTATTTACGTTACGCCGCTGCATTGCCATGAATTGAGATTTGCCATAGAATGAGATGGTCCGCCTCCATCCCATTCTATTGGCTCACTCATGTCACGTGACATATTTAAACATCAAGTATTGACGCAAACATCAGTCACAGCTAGGCTATCATAGGGAGAGGATCTCCTCTCCCTGTGATAGCCCGATAGCGCTGTCAGCAGCGTGCCTCCCGCCAGCGCTAAGTACACCCCGCGCCCGCAGCTCTACTCCCCGCACCCCGCAGCTCTTCCCCCGTGCTCCGCGCCCGCAGCTCTTCCCCGTCCAACGCGCCCGCAGCTCTACTCCCCCGTTAAGAATCAGGGAACGGGGAGAGTCTACGCTATTAGCGTAGACCTAGCGTTGGCTACGTTAGTAGCGTAAACCTGCGCATGCGCAGTATTTACAACACCAGCCCACATAACCTGGAGCAGCTGCAGCCCGTTCCCTGATTCTTAACGGGGGAGTAGAGCTGCGGGCGCGTAGGACGGGGAAGAGCTGCGGGCGCGGGGTGCGGGGAGTAGAGCTGCGGGCGCGGCGTGTACTTAGCGCTGGCGGGAGGCACGCTGCTGACAGCGCTATCGGGCTATCACAGGGAGAGGAGATCCTCTCCCTATGATAGCCTAGCTGTGACTGATGTTTGCGTCAATACTTGACGTTTAAATATGTCACGTGACATGAGTGAGCCAATAGAATGTGATGGAGGCGGACCATCTCATTCTATGGCAAATCTCAATTCATGGCAATGCACCGCCACGTTATGTAGCGTAAACTGGGCGGCCTAATTCAAATTCGGTGGGTAGGGGGCGTCTTCTATTTAAATTAGGCCCGTCCACGCGCCGAACGTACTGCGCATGCGTCGACCATAGAAAAATCCCAGTGCGCATGCTCCGAATTATGACAGGGTTTTCGACGTGAACGTAATCAACGTAAATCCCCATTCACGAACGAGTTACGCAAACAACGAAAACATTTTCAAATTTCCCGTGGTCACGACGTTCATACTAAACATAGGATGCACCTGCTTTTGGCAGCTTGGTCTTTACACTGGGAAACCCCTTACGGCAACGGCGTAAAGTGACTGCGTCGACCGGTGTATGTTTGTGAATTGGCGTATCTCGCTGATTTACATATTCTCTGCGTAAATCAGCAGCCATTTTAAAATTGCAGTTAAGATCCGACGGTGTAATACAATTACGCCTGTCGGATCTTTGCTGCAAACCGGCATATCTTGTTTTCTGCATACAGAAAACAGATAAGGTGGCGCAAAGTCAGAGTTATGTCGGCGTATCACTGATACGTCGGCATAACTCTACCTGAATCTGGCCCTATGAGTTGCAGAAATTTCTGTCAACTCACTAAACAAGTGTTTGCTTGGACACACTGAAGAAGTTATAAAATGCATACACTTGCATACATGTGCCAACAAAAAGTGCATCCAATTCAGACATATAAAACTGGTTAAAGCTGTTGACAGCTGTCAAACAATTATGCACATGTTGGCTGTTATACTGTAGGATTAAACGCCAAACTTAATAATGTCAAGTTGTAGATTCTGTCATTTATGTTTCCAGTGTAGTGTGCGATAATGAAAAATAATTAAATTGCTATGGACAAGAATACCTTTCTTTCATTTTTTCACCATGATACCTATACTAAAGGATAAGTGCACCCTTATGCCGCGTACACACAATTGGATTTTCCGGAGATCGAATTCCACTCAAGCTTGGCTTGCATACACACGGTCACACAAAAGTTTGCTGAACTTTCGACCGCCAAGAAAGCGGTGACGTACAACACTATGATGTGCCAAGAAAATTAAGTTCAATGCTTTCGAGCATGCGTCGGAATTTCCCTTGTTGAAATTGCTACAGATGAACGGAATTTTTTCCGTCTGAAAATTTGAGAACCCGCTCTCAATCTTTTGTTCTGACAGCAAAAGTCTGATGAAGCAAACACACGGTCATAATTTCGGACCAAAAGCTCACATTGGACTTTTCTTCTTTTGATAGGTTAGTGTTGGATTGTCGATGTCTGTAGATGTACAGATTTCAGTGTTATTTTTTTATTTTTTTTCAGATTTCAGTGTTATGTCGCGTATACAATCAGTATACATACCTTTTTTTAAGGCCAATCGGACCCAATTCCACGCTGAGCTGTCAGCTGCGGCTTCACTGTGGAGGCGGGTACAGAGGACAAAGCCGACAACGGAAGCCCATAATAAGTCTATGGGTGAAGGCATTTCCCATTCATTTCACAGATATTGTTGGCTGTGTACTCTGCAGAGCTTTCGCTGCTGGAGACTGGACCATATCGGCGTCAAAAAAGGTATTATACTGATTTTATTATAAATAGTGCTAGATTAGGGTGCCCACATGTCCTGGATTGCCCAAGACTGTCCCACAATTGCCATCTCTGTCCTTGGTCCCAGGCACCTTTATTCCGGGACAATACAGTGTCCTGGAATGAAATTGAGGTCACAGCCACAACCTACTAACTAGTAATTTCATATAGATATTAATACACCGCCTGAAGTATATTAGAAAAAAAGTACACCAGGAATGCACTGTTGATATAGGCAACACTGGATGCAGAGTATATATAAATATATTAGACCGACTATATATATATATATATATATATATATATATATATATATATATATAAAATATAGTATAAAAACATCCACAGTTTATAAACGAATACTAGGAAACAGCGCTGATTGTTGAGTAAAGTGTCCAACTCCACATTAATAGTTTTAGAAAGGTGATGATAGATACAGGGCCGGCCCTACCGCGGGACCCAATGGGTTCCAGGCGGCATCTAGGAGGGGGGCGGCAATACGGCCGGCAGAAAATTACAGTCCGAGCGGAGAGCAGTCCGGTGCTGTGCCGACGGCGGCGACCGGCGCCTAGAAACCAGACCAGTGATGACATCAGGAGGCCGCGGCCACCCCAGCATTCACAGCGCTCGGCCTCCAAATCAATTGCGCAGTCCGCCCACCTCTTCCATCCTCTATCTCCTGTGGCAGCGTAAGGGAAGTGTGTGGGTTGTCTCCTCTCTGACTGAGCCTGAGGACAAGGAGGAGAGCTGCCTGTGTGGCTGTGCTGTGGCCGATGCCGACTACTGGACTGACAGGGCCAGATTCTCAAAAGAGATACGACGGTGTATCGCAGGAAACACCATCGTATCTCTGTTTTTTTACCTGGGTATCTACGCATGTCATTCCTAGAATCATTTACGCATAGATACAGTAAAGATCCGACAGGTGTAAAACACTTACACTGTCGGATCGTAGATGTAATTACTTTCCTGGCCGCTAGGTGGCCTTTACGTTGATTTCTTATTTGCCTATGCAAATGAGCCTAATACGCCGATTCCTGAACGGTTTTACGCCGCCCCATCGTCGTTTACATCGTTTCCGTAAGTGTAAGGTTACCCCTGCTATATGAGGGGTAACCTTACGAAGTTCCGTCGTATGCCATGTTAAGTATGGCGTTGGGACAGCGTCGTCTTTTTCCGTCGTTTACGTCGTTTTACCAAGTCGTTCGCGAATAGGGATTTACATAAACGACGCTCACGTCGGTTTCATTCACGTTTTCAGACGTGAGCTGAAGCATGCGCACTGGGCTATTTTTACGGCCGGCGCATGCGCAGTTTAAATACAAGCCACCCCCTTTGAATTACCTGGCCTTACGCCGGGCCACTTACACTACGCTGCCGCAAACTACGGAGCAAGTGCTTTGGAAATACGGCACTTGCTCTGTTAAATTGCGGCGGCGTAGTGTAAATGGCTTACGCTACTCGGTCGGCCAATGTATGTGAATCTGGCCCACAGTGTGTGAGCCAGCTTTTAGTTCTTGGTATGGCCTGTGCTGGGCAGCTCTTACTGCTCTTACTTACTGCTCTTATTTACTGCTCATGGTACTGTGCATCATGTGGAAAAATTGCATTACTGTATATAAAAGAAAAAATAGTAAAAAGTGGATGTCAGCATCAGCAATCACCATCAGAGATATTGCAAACCAAAAAATAAGGGAAAAATATGCAGCGCTGTGAGAAATGTATTAATAAAATTTGGAAATATATGTGTATCTAAAAACAAAAAATATGTGCAGCCTGTGGAGCCGTAACAAACATCTAAATTAAGATGGACCTAGGTGCACACTCATCAGTCCAAACGTGTTCAGACAATATATGTATGAAAACGAAGTACGCATATGTATAATAAGTTATTATACATATGCATATTATTATATACATATTATACCTATGTCCTACATTGGCAATCAACACATTTTTGGCACACGTTTAAACCTTTGATTTTCTGAGATGTTAACCCCTTCTCAGCCAGTGTCCTTAGTACAGTGACAGTGTATAGTATAATCACTGATCACTGTATTAGTGTCATTGTTGATGTCAGTGGCAATTAGTCTCCGCTCAGTGTCAGATTGTCCGTCGCACTACCGCAGTCCAATTATCTTAGAATTGTTGCTGTTTACTGCCATTAGTGGTCTAAAAAATTCCTGGTATATAGACCAGGGCTCAGCAGCCATGACATACCGTGGTCAGTTTACAGGGGGGGGGGGGTATAGCCAGGCAGGATTAACCAGGTATTTTAGATGATATGGGTGACCAAATTACACAGCACAAGCTCTGTGCTGTATAACATGCTTTAAAGGGGTTGTAAACCCTCAAGGTTTTTTACCGTAATGCATTCTATGCATTAAGGTGAAAAACCTCCTGTGATGCAACAGCCCCCCAGAGCCCCCCTATTACTAACCTGAGCCTGATTTTTCCCACAACGGGGATCAGCACACCAGCTTCAGCCATATCTTGGGTCCTGATTGGATAGATTGATAGCAGCACAGCCACTGGCCCTGCTGCTGTCAATCAAACCCAATGATGTGGGAGCCGCCTGGAGTGGCAGAGTCTTACTGTCTGTGGCTCCAGTATTTCTTACTGCCAGGTAAGAGTTTGCTTGTCATTATAAAACCATCTACTGTATCATTGTTTGCACACAGTCTCTGACCATCTCCTGTATCATTGTCTGCACACAGTCTCTGATCATCTCCTGTATCATTTTCCACACACGGTCTTTGACCATCTATTGTATCATTGTCCGCACAGTCTCTTTTAGGGCTTTACGGCATTTATACAGTTATTTTTTATTGCTTTAATTATTTTTTTCTTTTATGGGCATGAGTGGGACCTCACTTCTAAGTTTTGCCTAAGGCCTTACAAAGTCACGAGCTGCCTCTGCTTGTGGGCATAATGATGACTGTTATTATATTAAAACAATCCCTAAAAATAAAATTATTTTCTCGACCCATTGGGATAGAGCCAACATTTCTACATCCCTTCAGTTTGCACAATTATTGCAGCCCTTCTGCCTCATTAAAATAAACAAATATGGGTTTACTCGCTGTAACTAAGCATCTCCCTATGAGCTTGCATTTTAAATGTTAAAGTGGAGTTCCACCCAAAAATGGAACTTCCACTTTTTGGAATCCCCCCCCCCTCCGGTGTCACATTTGGCACCTTTCAGGGGGGGGAGGGAGCAGATACCCATGTAATACAGGTATTTGCTCCCACTTTCGGGTATAGATGACCTTGGTGATCGAGGTGACCTACGCCACTTCCTCTG
Source organism: Rana kukunoris (assembly GCA_029574335.1). NCBI lineage: Eukaryota > Metazoa > Chordata > Amphibia > Anura > Ranidae > Rana > Rana kukunoris. The sequence goes on along the minus strand of CM056051.1, from coordinate 294,010,417 downwards.
CCTACTCTGTCCTCCCCCGTTGTCTCCTGGGAGACACACAGGTCCCAGAAGACAACAGGGACCAGTGAGGACACGCAGCGCGACGCACACATGCACAGTAGGAATTTCGGCTTCACTTCATGATTCCCTTACCAAAGATGGTGGCGGCTGCAGCCGAGTGACAGATTGGCTTCGGCTGCCGACATCGCAGGCACCCTGGACTTCGTGGGCACAGGTAAGTGTTCATATATTAAAAGTCAGCAGCTGCAGTATTTGTAGCTGCTGTCATATATATATATATATATATATATATATATATATATATATATATATATTTATATATATATATATATAATTTAGGTGGACCATCACTTTAATAACTGTATTATTTTATTATATTGACAATTATCATTTCAACAAACTGACATTCACCTGTTTTATGGGAGATCCTAAATTCCAGTGGGTTTTTTAGCAGACACACATGTCCCAGAGCAATCTGAATGTTAAATTATACTCTGTAAATCGTTGTATGTTGGTTAAATTTAAAAAGAGGATTTAGGTGTTTTTGGATGACTGTGGACTGTTTAGCTGTTGAAAAAGGCAAACTAGCTGTTGTCTTATTTTAAAAAGTGAATAGGTCTAACTAAGGCAGGGGTTGTCAAACTTTTGCCCTCCAGCATGACTACATCTCTCATACTCCCCTGACAGACTCTTAGCTGACAGAGAATTATGGAAGATGTAGGCCATTAGCAGCTGAAGGCCCGCAGTTTGACAACCCCTGGTCTAAAGTCTCATACTCATGTTACGATTGTTGGACAACCGAGGGTCCGATTTTTGTCAAAAGGGCATGTGCCAGGGTCTTGTCTTGCATACTAATGTAACACACATTGTGCCACAAACATGAACGTAGTGACGTACTATGAGGAATTTCAGCTCTTGAGCGCCACCTTTTGGGCCCCTTCTGCTAATTTCGTGTTTGGTGAGCATTAATTACGAGCATGCGTGTTTATACTTGCAACTTTTGTGTGACGGATTTGTGTACTGACCATCTGAATATCTGACGTGAAGCTGTCGTTTGACAAAAAATTACTAGCCTGTTATCTAACATTTGTGATCCTAAAATTGGACAATTATCAAAAGGAGAGTACTAACGGTAAGAATTCCATACATCAGTCTCTCAGCGGACAATAAATTCCCTTCCGAAAATCAAAACAGGTACGAGGCTTAAGAGATTAGAGCATAATTTTGCATTAGTGGTAACACTGCATATGGAATATAAGTACACAGGCAAAATAGCAAGTGATTTGGGGGGTAATGTAGCATGTGATTTGTCCTGCTGATACGGAGTGGCATAGCCTTTTTTTTTTTATTTCTAGGTTTTTTTTGGCAGCAGTATACCTCAGCCATGTCTGATGGAAAGGAACGCATACGCCTTTCTGGTGCACAATATGCAAAGTTTCGAGCAAAAAAGGAGGCTTTTTTACTAAAGCAGAAAAGAGCCATGCTGAAATTTATTAAGCCAGGGAGTCAAGACAAATCTTCTATGGAGCAGGAGCTTCAATCCGAGGAGTCAACTGTTAACTCAGATAGTGAGACCCTTGCTGAAATGAGTCCTACTGCATCCACATCAGTACCTCAAAATGCTGAAGCTGTACATGTTCTGGAAGAGGAAAGTCCAACGGATGTGAGCATGGTGGAGGAGCTGGTTCTTGGTGACTCTGATTTCAGTTCTTCATTTCTAGAAGACCCAGGGCTTTGGCCAAATATGACCATTAAACTGAGGGACTTCCTGGTAACATATGGTCCACACCAGGTGAAAAGTTTCAGCTTTTCAAAAGTCTGAATGCAAAAGAAGCTTTCACCAGATGCATTATTGGCGGACACTACCTAATATGGAGAAAGTGGAGAGACCGTGGCTGATGTACTCAAAAAGCAAGAATGCTGCATATTGCTTTTGCTGCAAGGTTTTCCAAAAGGAACTAATTGCATCTGCTTTAAGTTCTAAAGGAACAAATACCTGGCAACATCTGTGTAGGAATTTGACAGTCAAAGTCTACCATAGATGCAAAACATCAAGAGAAGTGAGAAGCGGACACTAAGCACTGGGGAAATTGACTGAAAAGGCCCATTGCCATTATTGGAGTCCTCGCTACTCAAAACCTAGCACTGCGTGGTACATCAAATAAGCTGTTTGAGCCAAACAATGGTAATTATCTTAAAATTGTGGAGTTGATGGGAAAATTTCAGCCAGTACTTAAAGAAAATCTCAGAAGAGTAACCAGCAAAGAAACCCACGTTCACTATCTTGGCAAAACTGTTTAGAATGAAATCATCCAGTTACTGGCAGGACAAATCAGACAGACAATTGTGGGAAACCTGAACGCTGCAAAATATTACTCTGTAATTCTTGACTGTACACCTGATATAAGCCACTCTGAATAAATGACTTTAATGGTGCGTATTGTAACAGCAACAGAATCAGGTGTAAATGTCAGAGAACATTTTTTGGGGTTCATCGACATAGATGATACTACAGGATCTGGAATGACAAAGATACTTCTTGAGAAGCTTGAGGAAATGAGAATTGATTTTAAAGGATATGAGAGGACAGGGATATGACAATAGAGCGAATATGATGGGAAAAAACAGCGGTGTACAAACATAAGTGTGAATGTTAAATCCCAGAGCCTTTTTTGTCCCATGCAGTTCCCATTCATTGAACTTGGTAATCAGCGATGCTGCCTCGGCATGTTCTGAAGCTTCTGAATTCTTTAAAGCGGAGGTTCACCCTAAAATCCATTTTCTGACATTATGTCCAGCATACTGCTAACATCTGCAGTATGCTGGTTTTTTTTTCGGTACTTATCTTTATACAAGGCCTTGTTATCCGTCTCCGAGCGGGCAATCGTGCGGGGAGTAGGTGTTGCTAATTGAAGAGGTGTTGATTGACGGCTGCTAAAGCGCGTCACGCCTTCCGAAAATACCCGAAGTGACGTGTAGAGCTGACTGCGCAGGCGCCGTAAACACCCGAGCGTCACTTCGGGTATTTTCGGAAGGCGTGACGCGATTTAGCAGCCCGTCAATCAACGCCTCTTCAATTAGCAACGCCTATACGCGGAAGTAATCCCCCGCTCGGAGCCGGATAGCAAAACCTCATAAAAAGATAAGTACGGGGAAAAAAAAAAACACACAGCATACTGCACATGTTAGCAGTATGCTGGAGGACGGGAGCTAATGGAAAAAACGTTCTTTTTGGGTGAACCCCCGCTTTAATGTAATACAAAGTGTATATGCATTCTTCTCTGCATCTACCTATCGTTGGCAAATCTTAAAAAGACAACTTGGACATTCACGGATTACAGTGAAACCACTGAGCACCACGTGATGGGAGAGTCACATGGAAGCGGTGAAAGCGATCCGAAACCAGATTGGAAACATTTATGATGCCATGACTGCTGTTATGGAGGATGGTACTTTGCCAGTGTTTTGCCACAAGCTGCTCCTGTTAGAGTGCAGAGGAATTAGAAGGAATATATGCAATTTAAAATTTCTTTGTGGTCTAGCAGGGCCGTTTATATAGCATCATGGGCCCCTGGGCAAAGTAATGCTCTGGGGCCCCTACAATGGAGGCAGTGCAGGTAAACAGAAATCACTAGTGTTGCTCACGAATATTCGCATTGCGAATATTCGCTACGAATATTGCATATTCGAGTATTCGCGAATATCGCGAATATCGCGGCGAATATTCGCTATTTCGAATATTCGAATGTTTTCAATTTTTTTTTAGAACAGATCACATCCTAGAGATCCCCATCGACGTCTAAAAGCATTGCTGGTATGATTAGAGACCTTGGGCCGAGTAGCTGCAGCGCTCATTTTATATTGCCGAAAAAATCGCAATGCGATTATTCGGCAATAGCGATATCGCGCGATTATTTTATATTGTAATATATCACGAATATTCTGAGCCAATCAGAGTGCTCCATTCCGCATTTCTCGAAATTTCGAAATTATTTTGTATTGTAATATATCACGAATATTCTGAGCCAATCAGAGTGCTCCATTCCGCATTTCTCGAATATTCGCAATTATTGTGTATTGTAATATATCGCGAATATTCTGAGCCAATCAGAGTGCTCCTTCCGCATTTGCCGAATATTCGCAATTATTGTGTATTGTAATATATCGCGAACATTCTGAGCCAATCAGAGTGCTCCTTCCGCATTTCTCGAATATTCGCAATTATTGTGTATTGTAATATATCGCGAATATTCTGAGCCAATCAGAGTGCTCCTTCCGCATTTCTCGAATATTCGCAATTATTGTGTATTGTAATATATCACGAATATTCTGAGCCAATCAGAGTGCTCCTTCCGCATTTCTCGAATATTCGCAATTATTTTATATTGCAATATATCACGAATATTCTGTGCCAATCAGAATGCTCCATTCCGCATTTCTCGAATATTCGCAATTCGCAATTCGCAATTCGCAATTCGCAATTCGCGATAGCGAAAATTCGCAATCATTTCATTTCCAAAAAATATCACGAATATTCGTATTTAGCGAATATATGTCGAATATTCGACTATATATTCGAGATATATCGCGAATTCGAATATGGCATATTCTGCTCAACACTAGAAATCACATAGGTAGGAGGTAGGGGATATCTAGGGTGTAGAGGGGTCAGAGTTCTGGGGGGATATCTGGGATGTAGAGGGGCAGCCCGGGCTCAAGGACCAGCTGCTTTGAGGAAAGGGCAGGGGCCCCCATGCAACTGGGGCTCCTGGGCAGTGCCCAGGTGTGCCCTTTCATTAAGACAGCCCTGTGGTCTAGTGTTGTGGCATGATGTACTCTTCCATGTAAACATTGCAAACAAAAGACTGAAAGGCATTGATGTTGATATTTCTGCAGCAGTTCAACAACTCCAGATGATAAAATCATTCCTCCAGACTTATAGATCAGATGAGGAATTTGAAAAGGTTTTGAATAGTGCAGAAAAAATGGCAGAGGAGTTTGATATTAAGCCGCCTTTTCACTTTGCAGATGTTCGAGATCGCCACAGAAGAACCCATTTTGACTATGAGCAGAGGATGAAAGCATCAGGGATCCTAAACAACAGATGAAAGTAATTTGTTTTCCAAGTTCTAGACTCTGCTATCCAGTCACTGGAAGAACGTTTTTTACAGCTCCATGAACACAGCAATGTCTTTGGGTGCTCTATAACATCCCCAAACTCAAGGATGCAATACCTGAAGATCTACTCCAGCAGTGCAAAAAATTGGAAAGCGTTTTGACCCATGATAAAATGCGGGATATCGATTCAAATGATCTAAATGATGAGCTGAAAGCTCTGTCAAAATATGTCCCTGCAGACTTGTCGCCAAAAGGTTGTGCTGGAGTATATCTGCACAAACAATCTGACTACCCTCTTTCCAAATGCCTTCATTGCTCTGCGCATACTATTAACACTCCCTATGACCGTTGCTAGTGGAGAGTGAAGCTTCTCAAAGCTGAAGCTACTAAAAACTTACCTGTGCTCCACAATGACACAGGAAAGGTTGGTGGGCCTTGCGACCATATCAATTGAACATGAACTAGCCCAAACTGTAAACCTGAAGGGAGCAGTATCTTTATTTGCAGCCAAGAAGGCATGGAAAGCACAATTTTAATTCGATCTGTGGTTGATTACAATATAGTTGATGCTATATGTCAAAACAGTTTGTCATGAACAGACAATAGAAGAGAGGTTCTACTACTTTTAGTTGTACTGTGCCAAAACAAGATTTCAAAGTCTCATGTAGACTCGCCAGAGCCCATGCAGGCTTGCCAGTGCCCATGATATGCTGTCTCAACAGTGCCCATGCAGTCTCACCAGTGCCCATAAACTATATAAGGCTCTGTAAAGCACTGTGTCTATATTTTCAGCCAAGAATGCACATAAAGCACTGATAGTCAATTGATATATAGTTGGGTGCAATATTGTTGTTGTTGTTCTTGTCTGTCATGAGCAACAAACAGTTTTGCAATATCTTTTCACCATTTAAGCTATTTATTTAAATAAGGATATATATAAAACAAAATAACACTGGAGTTTGTGGTTTGAACTTGAACTAATGGTATGTCATGTAATTTTGCATATGGTAAATCTGCTTTTCTGATCAATTATATTTTATATCATGATATAAAACAATGAATGTGGGGGGCCTTTTGGTGGGCGTTATTTTATTTTATTTTTTGGAGGGGGGCAGCATTTTATTCTTGGTCCCAGGCAGCACCATGTCTTGGGCCGGCACTGCTCAGCCATTGATTCAAGTTTGTGCGGAATCAGCTTTGTCCACTATTCCTAAAGGCAGTAATGACTTTTCTCCCCCTTTCAGTATGGCTCAGGTAGAATCACTGGTAGGTTTATTGGAGGATAACTTTTTATGTCTTTGAGCACTATTCAGCATGTTCCCACAGTGTCTTAATGCAGTGCAATCTCTTGTCAGACAAGCAAAGTGTAAACTGAATTTTGTTCAACCATTACTACAAGCATGGTCAGATATATTGTACTGCTGCTAGACACCCACCCAATCTACCATTACCCCTGCTGCTGAGCTTGCTAACCATGTGCCCACTGCCCAGCCTGTTAATCCGGTGCCCACTGCCCTGCCTGCTGATCCGATGCCTGTGGCCCAGCCTGATGATCCAGTACCTGCTGCCCAGTCTACTGATCTGGCGACTGCTGCTGCCCAGTCTGCTGATCTGGTACCTTATAATCCAGTGCCCGATGTCCAGCCCCCCTCTCAATCTTCTGACCACTGACCAGTCTGATCCTCTACTTACAGCCTAGCCGGGTTCTAATGACTTGCATACTTCCCAGCTAGCTTTAATTGACTCTATGCCTGCTGCTCAGCAGGATTGTTGTGCTAAGGGTAGGATTCCAACTGCTGTTGGAGTTTGGCACCTCCCAAGTTTTCATGTACATTGTATGGGTTACCTGTTTGGCCTGAGGTCCTTTTTTCAGTCACCTCGGTTGGGTCAGTCACCCAGTGGTGGGGTAATTAGAAGAGGGAAGGTCTGGACAGTCACACTCCAATAAAAACGCCTTTATTTTGCAAAATAGCAAAAGTATAAACCACAGCAGGGTACAGGATAAAAACTGACACATTTCACAATCTCAACATTGCTTAGTCATAGCTATACAACCACAAGACTTTGCTACAAATATATACTAGTGCATATTAAACATGTGATCAATTGTGTAATTAATTGAAACTAATCAATTATTTAAATGCAATTTGATTAATAACAAATGTGTGGTTGAGTGTAGGGGTACATCATTTTATTTTTCATGTTCACTTTAAGTGCTGGATAAATGTGCATGTATAGTGCTAGGTACCCCAGTGGTGGGGTACCTAGCCAGTCACCAGACCCAGGCAATACCTAGCTTATGTTTGTATCCCTGCAGCAGGGCTTCTTATTTAGAATCGGGCACTTCCATCTGAACTCATGCAGCAACTGGGTATCTTTTATGAACTCCTTTAGCTATGGCTGGTTGGAGCAGACGGAAGTCGCTCCTTACAGGGGAGGTTTTGTCAGGAAAGGGTTCACCTGCTGGTGGCACTGTGGCTCCCAAATCTATATGCTGCAGTTCCGGTGTCCATCAGCGGGTGTCCCTCAGCAGCCAAAAGCTCACATCTTCGCATGCAATCAGTCATCAACTGATGCTGGTTGCAGGAAGTATATTTAAACCCCATCCATGCTTTTCATTCCTTTTTTGGTGTTCTGTCTCCATGTGCCCCTGACCTGCGTTCCTAATCCTGCACCCTGAACTTGCCCCTAAAATCTGACCTCTTTCTACCTGCTCGCTCAATCTCCTGTTTCCCTCCCTCTATCGTGTCATGCTCCCAGCTGCTTCTGCTTGATATCCTGTGTATGACCATTGCTCTGTTACAACTACAATTCATTTTTTCTGTTTCCTGTATATACTTGGTTTGGCAGGTGTTCAATGTGTGTCACTATTGTTTGGTTATCTGGTTTTGCTTTACACAGTTTTGGTAAATTGGAGGTGCGTTTACATTTATATTATTCACAATTTTTTAAATAAATTATATTATTTTACACTTTACTTGAGCTTGATGTTTTCTGTGGAAGTCCACACATTTTTGGCCACACCTGTTCCCGACACAAGGGCCAAATAGGTTGGGACAGCTGCCTTAGATTATTGCCAAAAAAAATACAGAAGGTATCACTACACATTGGATATTGCATCCTAGTGTTGCATAAACGTTAATTTAAAAAAATATATAAATACATCAAATATATTTAAAAAGAAAACAATCAGGGTCCATTCACACTAAGACCCCATTCACACCTGAGCATTTTGTAGCTTGAAGCCTGAAGCTACAAAACGCTGGAGGGGAAAAAATCAATTATTCTCTATGGAGATGGTTCACATCTCCACTACAAAACGCCTGAAGCCAGAAGTTCAAAAACACCTGAAGCTCAAACAAGTTCTTGGACTTTTTCTTGGGTGGATTCGGGCGTTTTTCTGTGTTTAACATTGGTGACCCTAGACCTGTCCAAAATCGAGGCAAATCGCGGGAAAAAACAATGCAAATATTGCGGCAAAAAACACAGCAAAATCGTGGCAAAACGATACGCTCAGGTGTGAATGCAGCCTAAGGCACTTTCCGGTAGTGCATTATTGTAAATGCATTGCGTTAAGGCAACCATTTATTATGAATGGACTGCCAATGCACCACGATGAATGGAAAAAGGTTCATGTACATTTTGTCAAACACAGTGCACCACAATGCAAGGTACATGCTTTGTGGTGTGCTGAAGTGCCTTGGGTTCTACTATACAGTGCATTGGGGTGCCATTCACATTGAATGGCACAGGAATGCAGAAATCAGAGTTCCCAAAGCCTCCCCCCATTAAATCAGAGTCCACAGAGCACCCCTTGCATCAGAATCCCCTTACCTTAGTGTACTCAGATGCCCGGAGGCAGGAGAGAGAAGGGAGGGATGGGGGAGACTTCAGTCACAGACATTGGATGGTGAGCTCAATTACACTACGATGGAGGCTCGGGCTTTAACGCCTTTCATCTACAATGTTTCTGCTGGGCTTCAAATTGTTTACCTACGTGTCTTTTTTCTGAGGCACAGCATGCTGGTGATTGAAGTGTGGACGGGCAGGCACAGAGGGCCAAGGGGCAGGAGGAGGATCAGATCAAACCTTCTCTCCTCTCCTATCTGTGTGTCACAGACACTCCTCTTAGGCAACTGCAGCCAGCCCTCTGGACACTTGGCATCTCTGTTAATTTGGGCGTTCCGCCAATACACATGCGTATGCACTTGTACGTGCATTTTAGTGTGTATTGCTACAACACACAAAAGTAGTTAGGCCTTCAAAATTTTTAAAAACAAAAGTAAGACATAAATATAAAATAAGACTGAAAACTATGTTGTTGTCATTTTATATTATATTTACTGAGTCCACGCCACTTTCTCACACCTCTTCCTCACTTTATCTCACATATTTCTGTTCTAATCTTACCTGTTGACTGTCTGCTCAAATACCACTTGGTTTGCAATCAGTCTTATTATGGCACTTTCTTTTTTTAGGGAGAGATGTCCCAGTTTGGGCGGTGGTTTTCCATTCCGCCTGGCCTCAATCCTCTCCATCACGGTTCTGTTCTGCCTGCCCCCCCCCCCCCTTGCTTGGTGTGGGCTCCCCAGTGTGCGACTTCTCGTAGGCCTGGGGGTGGCCCACCCACCCCACAGTTCGACCCATCCCTCCATCTTGGCCGTCCCCATTTTCTGGGAGTTCCTCTGGGATTTTCCTGTTCGTGGCGGAGGATGCTTTCAGTTGATCACCGGTTCCAACTTGTGAAACCCAACCAGGTTAATTATATATCTGTTTTTCAATTCAATATCTGTAATATTGACTTGATTTATATTAGAACCATACAGTTGTGTTTTGTTTGTGGATTCTAACATGTGTACAATAATGAAGCATATACCCCCCCCCCCCCCCCCCATCTAGCATTTGGCAGCTCTATGGTGTCCGCTGGCTGCGGGATCTCCCTGTGGCTTGTAGTTCTCTCTCCAAATGTATACAGTGAAGAGGAGAGAGGAGGGGCCTCTGACCCTGGTATATATATATATATATATATATATATATATATATATATATATATCGGCAAGAGAGTGTAAAAGCAGACCAGCTCACTAAAGAGTGAAGCTGTTACATGCTCAGGTCAGAGGCCCCTCCCCTATCCACTGTATACATTCGGAGAGAGAACTACAAGCCCCAGGGAGATCCCAATGGCTCACAGACAACATAGAGCTGCCAATCGCCGCGTCAGCCACCTTGGTAATTATATATCTGTTTTTTAATTCAATGTCTGTAATATTGACTTTATTTATATTAGAACCGTACAGTTATGTTGTTTTGTTTGTGGATTCTAACATGTGTACAATAATGAAGGGTATTTTCTTATAGATCCTATGCCTGCAAACTTATTTCCCCCTGAAGATGACCCACATCAGCCAAGTGTCGAAACGCGTTGGGGTCTTGCGCATAAGTTATTTATCAATCAACTATATTATTTATTGTGATTATACACACATGTCTTTACATGACTTCTTGGAGTTTATGTTGTGCTTCTTTATCAGAGGGCTCTTTTTTACTTTATAACTTTTTCCTTCTGAATAAATTATACAATTCTTTCTACATTTCTCATTGTAATTTTTAATACTCGTTGCTGCAACTCAAAGCCCCTAGGTGTACTTTTCCTCGGTCCAAATAAATATTCAGGGGTGTGCAGCACTGTAATCCACAGTTTGTATCACCATTCTTTGCTAATATTTACTGTGTTAAAACATACAGCTGCTAAAAGCTATAAAAGGATCGATAAACAATGATTGAAGATTACAGCACCCTCTGATGGCTTCTTGTTTTTGTTTTGCTTTTGTTCAGGTTTACCTTTTATTTTAGTTTTGCCACTTGTGATTTATATGGGGGTATTTGCAGCAAATCAACTTTAGTTGCGGCTGCTTGGTACCTCCTTTACGGAGCTGCACTATATCCTGGTCACTATTCTCAGGATTGACACCCATAGTGTACACCACGGATTACTGAGACAACTACTGACATTTACCTGTACACTTACCATTACTTAGGTTACACTGATTACGTTTCACTTTTGGTTTTCTTTATTACTTACATCAATGCCCTAGAGCAGTGTTTTTCAACTCCAGTCCTCAAGGCACACCAACAGGTCAAGTTTTCAGGATTTCCTTCAGATGAAATGGCTGTGGTGATTACTAAGGCAGTGAAACTGATCAAATCACCTGTGCAAAATAATGGAAAGCATGAAAACATGACCTGTTGGTGTGCCTTGAGGACTGGAGTTGAAAAACACTGCCCTAAAGAGCCACACTACTTCAGGGCTCCTCACTCACAGCACCCAGCTATATTCACCTTAAGCACATTTTTCTTCTCAGGGGCTCTATAGGGTCCCTTGCATTAGTGACCTGCACAGAGTCCTGTCTTACATCGGATACCTTAATTTTTGATTTTTAATTTTTTGTTATATTAATTTGTGCATCACCACCACGTATAGTGGATGCCAGGGCTGGACTGGGACAGAAATTTGGCCCTGGACTTCATCCAGACTGGCCCAGTTTGACAGGTCTCTCCCACGGTGGCCAGACAACTCCCGCACCCCTCCCCCCCTGGCCACCCGCACCCCCTCTCTCCCTTCACAAGCCACTACTTTATTAGAGTAGAACGGCTGGTACTGGTACTCTTATAGGCAGTACCAGTGGGGAAGCTAGACATTAAATCACCCGGTGCAAAGCATCAGTTCGGTGCCCCCCCCCCTTATGAGACAAGATTAGACAGAAGTGAGAAACTCCCAGGCCATAGCTGTTGAGTCAGCTGTCTGTCCCCTCCCCCCATGCTCCTCTGGTCCTCCCCCTGCTTCTTTGTTCCCCCAGGTGAGCACTGCAGGGAGGGAGAGGAGGCAAGCGCTGCGGGGAGGGAGAAACAGAGGAGCGGAGGGGGGGCGGCGGTCCGCTGTCACTGAAGCCGGCCCACTGAGCCATCGGCCCACCGGGAAACTCCCTGTAGACCCAATAGCCAGTCCATCTCTGGTGGATGCCACCCAGTGGTGGAGATTCACTAGTACCCACACTCTTGGGAATTAGGATTTTTAGCACCAGCAAAGAGGTAACCTCTCACGCTCCTCTTGGCTCAAGTGGGCCCCAAGGGAATCCATCCCTATTGGATTGAGCCCTTTCATAGGTTACCCAACACTTGTTCCATCTCACCATACAGGCACCCACTATTAATTCTAACCCACACTAGGTTGGCAGCGCCACCATCCCTACAACAGTCTTTCACATACAGCTCCTTTAACCCACTCTAGCTCCTTTAAATTTTAATGAAATTATTTGAATATACCTTCAGTGGCACCACAAACTTTGCAGTTCCTGTTCTAAGTGCACATGACTGCCACAACTAGGGTTGTCCAGATACCGATACTAGTATCGGGACCGATACCGAGTATTTGCGAGAGTACTTGTACTCGCGCAAATGCTCCCGATACCTAAATAGAATACTTTTCTTGTATTTATCAACATGTTCTGTGAAAATTCTTTGAGTTTTTTACTACTGCGTGACAAGAAAATAAAACATTTTATTAATTTTTATTCTTTTATAATGTCTTGTTAGAGTTCTTCATAATTCTAAAGAAAATATCCTTCGTCTGTATTGTGGTTTAAAAACTGTCACATGACATTTAAAAAAAAGTATCGGTATTCGGTATCGGCAAGTACATGAAAAAAAGTATCGGTACTTGTACTTGGTCCTAAAAAAGTGGTATCGGGACAACCCTAGCCACAACCCTGTCCATTTCTATGGATGGTCTGTGGGGCATGGACAACCCCAGAGGCGTAACTAGAATCTTCAGGGTCCTGGTGCAAGAAACCATATAGGGCCCCCATCAGGGGCGTTGCTAGGTCTACAAAAGATTTTGAGAACATAGCGAAGTAAAGAAAGTCAAACGCTTTGTCGGGCATACACATGTATATAATGTGGCGCAGCTTTTTTCTTGTTTTATTGTGTATATATACTGTGTGTGTGTGTGTGTGTGTGTGTATGTATATAACATTAGGTTTGAGTGGGGATCCCCTCTTACTTTGGGGATCCTAATGTAAGTAGGGAGGCTCTCTGGGGACCCTGCAGTAAGGGAGGGCTCTCTGGGGATCCTGATGTACGGGGGAGACTCTCTGGGGACCCTGATGTAAGTATGTCTGTGCACCTTGGACCCCCAGCACATCTCTATACCCCCCATCTGGGGGGAGGTGGGAGGCAGCGTTTGGCAGCTCTATGGTGTCCGCTGGCTGTGGGATCTCCCTGTGGCTTGTAGTTCTCTCTCCAAATGTATACAGTGAAGAGGAGAGAGGAGGTGCCTCTGACCCTGGTATATATTGGCAAGAGTGTACAAGCAGACCAGCTCACTAAAGAGTGAAGCCGATACATGCTCAGGTCAGAGGCCCCTCCCCTATATACATTCGGAGAGGGAACTACAAGCCCCAGGAAGATCCCAATCCTCATCTTCTGGCGTCCCTCTGCATCTGTCTCGGCACCTCCCTGCAAGATCTAACCCCCTTCTGGGAAGCCCTCTCCCAAGGGGGTTAGCTTGCGGGCACATTCCCGTGTGAAACAGTGGGGGCCATAGCCACCAAGTTTATCGCTCGACCCCCGTCCCTGGAGAGTGCAAGGTGTTTTTTCACCTTAAAGCATAGGATGCATTAAGGTAAAAAAAACACAAAAAACTTTACAACCACTTTAAGGGAAATACATCCACTTTTGTTTGAAGGGTTACATTAGCATTAACAGTTATGTTAAAGTGTTACTAAACCTAAAAACATGTTTTACCTTAATGAATTGGGAAGTTTTGTATTTGTAAAACAATCATTAATTCCAATTTTGAATGCAAACTAATGTTAGTACCTGCAATTACCAGGCTGATACTAGCCTTCTATAAACTCTGTACAGACTAGAGGGGGGGGGGGGCAGCACTAGGAGCCACTTGCAAGCAAGGTACATACTAGGAGGAGGATAGTAATTAGAGCAATTAACTCATCACTGTGCTGCTGCTTCTTCAGTGTACAAGGACAGGCTGGGCAATGGGAGGTGATTTGGTCATATTCCTGAAAGCTGAAATTCCAGGTACAGATTTTTTGCATAGTTACACTGGTCAAGTTTGGACCAATGTAAGTTTGCATATACCATGCCTTTGGCATTCCTGTGGAAATAGAGAATCTCTGTAGCGAGCACCGCTACTACAGTGATCACAGCTGTCTTCCATGTCCCATGACAAGAGGCTGCCCTGCTGCATAGTTAACATATACGGTGTTCTGTTAATAATGTCTGTGCCAAGCAAGTGACCTGCTATTTTTTTCAATGAATGCAAGACGATCATTGATTGGACAAGATGGAGAAAAGGGAAGGTAATGTCAGGATCTCCAACCATTGGTTACCTCCAATGGTAAATTTTGTCATCCTAGGTCCGGAAGAATGTTACTAGGATCACCAGTTGAAAAAAGGAAAATAAAATCAAGGCGTATGTTCTCCTCCTGACAGACTGCAACCTTTGATACGCCCGTTTGGTCTGACAAAATGAGCCTATATGACACCCTACCTGATTCTGCTCATTTTGATTGGCATTCCTCTTTTCTTTCTTGAACTGGCTGTGGGACAAAGAATTTGTAGAGGTAGCATCGGTGTGTGGAATTACATATGCCCTTGTCTTGGAGGAATTGGCTATGTTAGCTGTGTGGTTTGCTTCTTTGTTGGCCTGTATTATAATGTTATCATTGGATGGAGCATAGTCTACTTTTTCTAGTCATTTCAGTATCCACTGCCTTGGAATGAATGCCCACTCATGAAAAATGGAACTATAAACAGATTCACACCATATTGGAATTACCTGTGAGCTTGCCTGTTTACTGCTGTCACCCATTGATCATTGACGCCAGAATACAAGCCTAAATTGTTTATACCCATATGGGAAGGTGCTTGTGACCCTCTATCACCTAAGGGTCCACTTTGTGAGGTGAGCACCCATTCCTATTACTGGTGAAGGTCCCTTACTGATTGTCACTTACCAGCTGCATGTAACATCTTGAAGTCACTATTAAAGATTACTTGAATGGTTTCTTGATTTATGGACTTTTATTAGCGCTGCACTGCCTCTTGTATATTCTCCTCGGGCTCCATTCACACCTAGGCATTCGTAATCACCACGATTCTGCCTGCAATTCCAGAATCGTGGAAAAACCAAGGACATGATTGGGATGCCATTACTAGGTAATGGCACCCCATTCACTGTGCCATTTTGGCGTGACTGGCAAGCGATAAGTCACGCTTTAATCACGGCAATATTGCAACACTAAAAAGTGAAAAGAAAGAGTCTAATGCGCTACTATGAGTCTCGAATCCCTACGGCGTTATGTCACGTACCTTGTGACTTCATCAGGGGATGCCAGCAGAAAGACGCAAGACGTCGCTGTTAACTCCGCGTCCCATTACATTGATGTAAGAGTCCATTTTTATAGCAATAAAGCACCCCCCTTTTTTACTTACTTCACCATTGGAGGCATCCGTTCTCTCCTTTTTCTCCCATTGGCTCTTTTGGAATACTGAGCACCTATTAGGTCCATTACACACTGTTGGAACTGGTACCAGCGATAGATATAGCAAGCAGCCATAAGGAATAACCATTGGGAAGGAGCGAGAACCGCATCCCGGAGACGCATACACCCATGCTATATGCCATTATATAGTATCTACAAGGTGAGGGCTCTGAGAGACTGTTTATGGATGCATACACTTTCATCAGCCATCTATGAGAAGACCATACATATTCATCTTCACCATCATATTGCTCAGTTTTAGGACACTTTCCATTTGTCTATAATTTTGCGTTTCATGCATTTTCGTTTACCAAAGTCACTGTCACTTTGTGATTTTGAGTCATTGCACTCATTCATAGTTGCACTCCATTTTAGATTTCTGACGTCACTGTTTGTCATGTTTTAATTTTTGGTTGTGGACACTGCATATTGTTGTCTGAAGCGCTTATGACGTTTTTTATTTCAATATTGCAACACTGTCACCCAAAAGAAGATTCTGCTCCTTTTTGCGTGATA
The DNA here is from genome assembly GCA_029574335.1 of Rana kukunoris. Classification (NCBI taxonomy): domain Eukaryota; kingdom Metazoa; phylum Chordata; class Amphibia; order Anura; family Ranidae; genus Rana; species Rana kukunoris. Next base: position 293,994,221 of record CM056051.1, on the reverse strand, counting down.
AGCTTTGTGCGTTGTGATTTTTCCTAAGATTGCAGCGCATTTTATCGCCCACCAATTGGTGTGTCATTAACAAATAATGGCATCCCAAGCACGTTCCACGATTTGCCACAATTGCAAACGCCTAGGTGTGAATAAAGTCTTATGTTATGCAGTCACATAGCACTGCAGCAGTGGATAGATTCCAAGACTACATGCACTACTTGTATGTGTTTAGCTCCTTGAGTTGAGTTGCCTTTTAAATCCAGATCTAAAATATAGTCAATCTATATCAATATTATTACTTGTAAGAAATACTGTTTATTGACTGAGGATTACAGCATTTTCTGGATTTCCTGGCAAGAGTTCTAACGAGAATCTTCTAATAAATCTGGCTTGTGTTGCTATGACTAATAAATGACTGCAGCTGATGAAGTGGGTATAGCACCCATGAAACGTTATACTTGAAGTGTGCGCTGCCTAATAAAGTCTCCAGGGTCTGTCCCTCTGAACTGAAAATGAGTCTAGCTATGTGATGTTTCTAATAAATGACTGTGCAGTGTTGTCTCCAAACATAAAAAGCACTTAAAAGAATCTATAATGGAATGCCTGGGCGAAGAGAGAGGCAGCTTGTCAGACTCATTTCACTAGTAAAACTTGAGAATTCAAAAAAAAAAAAAAAAAAAATGTAGTGTATGGAAGCATGGTACCTGCCAATTGGCCAATAAATAAATCTGATCAACTTTAGCAGTGATTTAAGAAACAAAATAATATCAGAAGATCTTAGGCCACGTACACACGATCGAACATGTCCGCTGAAACTGGTCCGCAGACCATAGGCTTGGGTAAACAGGTGGGTTTTAAGTTTGCGACGGAAAGCCAGGAAATCGCTAACCTGTCTAATCAGCAGGGGGATGCGGTTCCAAAATTTCGCCCCCTGGACGGAAAAAGAGCGACCTCCTCGACGAGCCTTCCTAAAGCGAGGCACCATAAAATCCAGGGAGGTACTGGAACGGAGGGGGCGGGAGGGAACGTATTTGATGAATCTTGCATGGAGGTAGCCTGGACCCGAACCACAGAATACCCTGTGCACGAGAGGGGGTGATATGCTTCTCTACAGGAAGCACCCGTGAGTAGCCGTGCAGCTGCATTTTGGACAAGCTGGAGTCTATGCAGGTTGTTATTAGGGAGTCCTAGATACAGGGCATTACAATAGTCCAGGCGACTAGCGATCGTAGCAGAGATGACCGTTTTTTTGCTGGGGTGGTCAATGAATCGAAATAACACCCTCAGGAGTTTAAGATAGAAGTGGCAGGTGCTTACCACCTTGCTTATCTGGGGGATCAGAGTCAACCGAGAGTCCAGAATGACTCCCAAGTCCCTGACCTGGGTGGCTCTCTCGGGAATGCTGCCACACTCCGAGGGCCATTGGGGCTTGAAGGCGATCCACCAACCAATGGTGACCTTGTAGCTGGTCCTGAAATATTAGTAGAGCTCTTAGGATGCTGTTAACTTCTTCCTAATTGGAAGAGAACTTTCTCTCTTCTCTTGTCCATCTGCCCTGTGCCCAGTATGGGTCGAGATGAGCTCCCCAACTGCTTGCATTCGTGGACAGAGTGGATGCAATAGGTAGGACCCAGAGAACTCCATTGTTTTAGGTTTTCTTTGTCCTACCACCAGAGGGAACGTTTTACTTTGGTGGGAATCGATATGTATTCCTCGAGACCTTTGTCCTTCACCTGTTCGGAAAGAAACCTTTGCAGGACTCTGGTGGAACCTGGCCCATTGCACCGCCGGGATGGCTGCAGTCATCAGACCAAGTGCTGACCTGACCTCCCTCACTGTACATGTGGGGTTGGTTTGAAGAAAAGACAACCTCTGTTTCAGATTCGATATATTTTCTTCCTGCAGGACTATCTTTCGTTCTACAGATAGGATCTTGTAACTGAAGTACAGAATATTCTGTGTTGGAGTTGCCTTGGATTTTTCCAAACTGACGATCCACTCCAGAGCCTCAGGGCGAGTTGTGTTAACTCCAAGTCCTGACAGAGTTGTTTCTCTGAGTGGACTGTGAGGAGTAAGTCGTCTAGATATGGTATGATTGAGACTGACTAAAGTCACAACGTAACCAATGCCTCTCCAGGAACTTTGGAAAACATTCTGGGAGACGACAGACCGAAGGAAAGGGCTCTGCACTGAAAACGATACATTTTTGAGTCTATCTGAATCGCCAGTGAATTGCAATTCAGGCGCATAACCTCTGGATTATGTTTTTTTTTTTTTTTGAATATTCATTCTTTATTTCTTTTCATATCATACAAATTTTCAATTGTTCATTTAAAAAAGCAAGAGGAGACTGTTCATTATAACTATAAACACATAATTTAAACATTGATATACGTTGTCATATCATAACTCTTAACTTATCATATCAGGAGGTAAGTAATCTCTTAGTTAAGGGGGGGAACACCCAATCTTCTCGTTCTTGTTGATATTATCGGTTTCTGGATTATGTTTAGAACAAATTCGTTTGAGGTTATCTTTTCCGATTGTGGGAAAAACGTTTTTTAGTCTTCCTCCCCCAGGGACATGATGTCACTGGGGCTTGGGGTCCTGATTGGGGCGGTTAAAAGTATACCCCCTTTTTCTTTTCCCTGTGAAATCCTGTTTATGAGGGTTCCCCAGGCGGTGTCCAATTGAGGCCCAAAGACTAATCTCCAGTAAAGGGGGTTCTGCACAAACGTGTGTTGGACGCTGTGTCACCTGCCCACCCTTTCGTCCAGACAGACCTTCTGGCTGCAACTTTAACAGTGTCAGTTGAAGCGTCTGAGAGGATGGTAGTCGGCTTGAAAAGCATTTGGAGATGCTGTCAGGAGCTCCTCTCTAGGAGTGCCTGCCTGTAAGTGTTCTTGTAACTGACAACCAGAGCTTCAAACTTCTAGCTGCACAGGAAGTGGCTAAGGCTGGCTTCAATCATGGTATTGAAGTATCTCCAGGCCCTTTCCAAGACTATGTCTGTCTTTCTGTCCATTGGGTCCTTTAAGTGTCCCATATCCTCGAAGGCCAGGTCCGACTGCTTCGATACCTTGGACAGAGGGGCATCAAGTTTTGCATTATTATTCCAGACTGTCTCTGGGTTCTCGTTAAAGGCAAACCTCCTTGAGAGAATTTGGAAAGAAAGCTTTTTACCTGTCTCAGCCCATTGCTTGCGAACCAAATCAGAGAGTACGCCATGTATAGGGAACACTCTGGCCTTCTTTTTACCCAGGGCTGTATACCTCTTGTCATGCCTGGATAATTGAGCTTTGTCCTCCCCCAATTTCCAGCCTATCATGGATCGCGCTCAACAACTTGTCTACTTCCTCAATAGACAGTTTATGTTTTGCGACTTTGTTAGCTGCGGCCTGATCCTCCTCCTGGACTGGGTCTGAGTCAGAAGATTCAGGTCTAACACGGGGCTGTGCTCCCTGACTTTACGGGGCTCCCTGGAGCTGGGTATTGTGGGGCTTGGTAAAAAGGGAAATTGCAGCTGCGCTACTGGTGGAAGCAGATAGATTCAGCCTAAAGAATTTAAAGGTTGATGCCATCTTATCTTTTAATGAGCTTAGGACCTTTGCCTAAAGGAGAGTCTGCCTCCGATTTCAAAAAGCCTGCAATACATTGCTGCATAAGGCTTTGTTAGAGCCTGAGGATACACAATTAGGCACTTTCCCTAACTTGTCTTCCCCTGAAGCCTCCTCAGCCAAAAGAAATAGATGGACTTAGTCCTTTGACCCTCTAAAAGGCACCTGCTGTAACCAGCCAAAAGAAATAGATGGACTTAGTCCTTTGACCCTCTAAAAGGCACCTGCTGTAACCACCACTGCTGCTGTTCCCAGGACAGTGCATCCACCATGTGGTAACTAGTCCCAGCCACCACTACCAGCATACATAAATAACCAGTACAGGGCTTGCCCAGCAGCCTATCTGGTTCAGGCTGGTGCCTACGTCCGCAAAGTGTCCTGGGGATTCGCCTCCATGGTCCCCCCCTTTTCACTCTGCATCCCGCCGCTAGTCCGGTATTGCTGGATGCAGGTCGGGGATTAGTAGGCCCAGCGTGGGCTTTCTCATTCCTCCTTGCGCCCTGGTGACCCGGAACCGCAAGTCTCGGCGCACAGTGATGACGCGATTCCGCTGGAAATGACGCGTCGTCGTCTCCGACCCACACCGCGACTGCAGCAAGGAGCTTGTAATGGACGAATCCACTTACCCACTCCAGGGGGAACCACGCCATTCTGTCACTGGCTCACATCGGCACTGGAAGGGGGAAGAAACTGGTCTGCTCCGGTTTGCTGGACGGTACCCGAGCCCAAGCACCTTAAGGTGAGACTTCCCTGGAGCCGACGGATAGGACTCAGTCCTCCTATACAGTCTCCATTCCCTGCAGGCAGCCCCTGAGAGATGAAGTCCTTTCTCCTGTTCCTCTGACGGAGGAAACACAATAACTGACCAGGGACCTGAGGGACCGCCTTTTGAACTGTTTGGCAATGTGTTTCCTGTGTCGATGGGAGGGACTCCATCTCTCAAGGGCTGTCCTGGAAGACGATTGGGGAAATAGGGTTTTCCACCGTCACACTTTGGCGGATGGGAGCGGGTCGGATGTCAGCGGGCCTGTCACCGCTGATATCCGTGGCTCCATAGAGGAGCATGGAGGGCACATTCAGGTCCACCTAAAAAAACTGGCAGGTGGGCCTGAACGATCCGCCCATGTGAAAGAGCCCTTAGAAGACAACCCATTGGGCTACAATTCTCGTGTGCTAACAAGGAGCATGTAGATAGAAGGTTAAAGTAGGCTATAGGCTGCGGGCATGGGAAAAGACCTAAAAGTGTTACCTATTTGCATCAGACAAAAAAAAAAAAACACATAGGGCCAGATTCACGAACACTTGCGCTGGAGTATTTGGATATGCGCCGCGTAACTGTGATGATGCGCCGTCGTTTCTATGTGCCCGTACCCACCAAACTAGATGCGCCCAATAACGGGTCATTTGCGACCGGCGGAACGTTCCGACGCCAGAGTATCGTCAGCGCTTATTTTCGCTGGGCGCATCAGTCGCGCCCATTGATTTCCCCTGCAAATATGCAAATGAGGGAGATGTCTGGTTGCGCGCGTATCTGGTCCGTCCGGCGCAAAGTTATTTCTACAAAAGGCTGCTTTATCTTTACTCCAGACGGTCACAGGTCAGCAGGAGAGCAGCTACAGCAGCGTTACTGACGATAGGAGCTAGCTGAGCACCCCCACTTGCAAGGACAACACCTCTGTGTGCCAACATGCCAGGGGCAATTGTGGTCCTAGAACTACTGATGGGTCCCCTGGAACCAAGAAGGCGGCCACGTGAGAGGATATACCGCACTCGTATGAACCTCTTTGGCATGGGGGAGGAGGAGGTGTATCGCCTCTTCAGATTCAGCCCTGATACAATACTTGAACTAACCACAACCCTGCAGGATGACATCACCAGCAAGACATACCGCTCACAAGCAGTGCAGCCACTGGTGAAGGTCCTGGCAACACTTCATTTCCTTGCCAGTGGATCATTCCAGCGTACAAGTGGAGTGGTGGCTGGGATGTCACAGTCCTCCATGAGCAGATGTGTGCACCAGGTTGTCCCTGCAATCCTCAGACGCATGTCCAACCAGTTCATCAGATCAACCACTGAGGAGCTGCGGCAGAAGGCAATGACAGATTTCTACAACATTGCCAGATTCCCACGCACTGTGGGGGCCATTGATTGCACACATGTGGCCCTACAGCCCCCCAGTGCCACAGAGCACATATACCGCAATCGGAAGCATTGGCATTCCATCAACGTACAGGTGATAGCCGATGCCCAACGCCTCATATGGCACGTCCGTGCCAAACACCCCGGGTCCAGCCATGACAGCTACATATACAATCAGAGCCCCATCCCAGCAGAATTTAACCAGAACATGTATGGGGACAGCTGGCTGATTGGTGAGTGACATGGGAGTCAGGCATGACTATCCCCTCCCGTGATGCACAACAGAAATCGCACATGCATGACTAACATTCTCCTGTCTTTTCCCTTACAGGTGACTCTGCATATGCACTGGGACCCCATCTAATGACTCCTTTCCGGAACCCCCAAACCAGAGGAGAGAGAAAATACAATGAAGCACACATCAAAACCCGTGCAGTGGTGGAGCAAACATTTGGGCTCTTGAAGTCCCGTTTCCGATGCCTGGATAAGTCTGGGGGGACCCTATTGTATTCCCCTACCTTCGTGTGTCAGATCATCGCTGCATGTTGCATTCTGCATAACTTTGCTATGAAAAAAGGCCTGCATATTGACATACGTGATGACCTGACCCCCGACCCACACAGTCCCCACCTGCCAGAGGACACCCAGTCTGCTGATGGAAGAGCAGTCAGGAGGGTCCTCGCCGTAGGCATCTTTGGACACTAACCCAAAACATTAATCACACAGACAGTGCACGCGTGTACACTACTGATGTCCCTAGATCACACACACCACATGCACATCGCATTGGATTAGCCCAAGTCCAGCATGTAGGAGTTGGGAGCAGTAACGCCAGCGTCAAGGCCCCAATGATGTCACTGTCCATTCACACACCTTTCACACGTCATTCATACAGCCGTGGGGTTAACTTCACCACCACGGCCGAGGGTGACACCCCTTACTTTCAGGAGTGCCACCCTCTCACATTCACACACCATTCACACTGTCCCCTGCACTCCTGACCGTGTGCAGTACAAAAATAAATTAATAATATCATATCCTGATAAATAAAATAAACAAAATCTCATAACCTGAGCAAAAGAAAAAATAAACTCATGACCTGAGTATGTCCAAATCAAAAATATAAAAAAAAAAAAAAAGGCCTCATCGGGGATGCCGGGGGCTTCTTCTGGGGGCCCCTCTCTGGCTCCGCAGCTGCCTGGATGGAGTGGGTGGGGGTGGGGGAGCATCTGGAGGTGGCTGATCCCCAGGTGGGCCACTCCTGGCAGGTGTGGCCTGCATGCCCTCCAAGGCCCTGGCTATCCGTCCAAGGTAGGAGTTCGTCTGGGCCTGCATCCGGAGCTGACGGGTGACCTGGTAGTGCTGGGCCCGTCGACTCAGCCTCCCCTGGTCCTGGATGGCAGCACTGTTGGCCTGGACGGCTGCAGTAAGGTGCTGGATATCCCCCTGCACCTCCCCCAAAGTGGTGACCACTGCAGCGCAGTTGCAGCTGACATCCTGCACTGCGTTGCTGAGGTTGGCAACGGAGCCCAGGCTGTCAGACACTTTCTCCAAGTGCACCGCTATGGCCCCCATCTGTTCCGTCTGCCTGGCGTGATCCCTCGCCAACTGGTCCTGTATACCATCAGACACCCCCCTGGTCTTCTGGGTCGCCTTCCTGGGGCCAGAAGATGGATGTCCTCGGGTGGAAGGAGTCGCCCTTGAGGGGCTTCCAAGGATGGGGGAGGGGACGACAGACGGCCCAGGAGAAGGGGAGGAGACAGACAACACTAATGAAAAGTCCTGCTCTGCCACAGCAGGATCCTCCACAACTACCTCGGCAGGTGTGGTGTGGCCACTCTCCTCCTCCACAACCTCTTCACCACCCAGTGGCTCAGGCACACGATGGCGTGGGGGGGATGGGGTGGAATGCACGCTGACAGATGATGGCCCAGCTCCGTCATCTGTGGATGACACAAAGCAGACACATGTTGGTGGTCCCACACACTTGGCACATGTACCCTCCCCCCCCCCAAATGCAAAACAACAAATAGGGGATTATAAAACACTTACCTGTCCTTGTGCCTTCCTCCACGGAGTCATAGCCTGCGACCCCCTCCACCTGCTCCCTCTCCAGGCAGCGAGCAACCACCACCTCCTCTGCGGTTAGGGTGACAGGACATGGGGGACCACCACCTGTGCCCCTCTCATACCTCCTGATGGAGGCCACCTTGTCCCTCACCTTGCGCCGCAGGTCATTAATTTTTTTTTGTATGTCCCCAGCAGTCCGGGTGGAGTAGCCCAGGACATTGACCCTGGCAGCAATCGACTCCAGGATGCCCTGCTTCCTCTCCCGGCTGGTCTTCCGGCTTTTTTTGCCATGGAGAAATTCATTATCCGTCTCCATTGCCGAAATGATCACTGAGACCTCCTGGGCATTAAAATTCAGGTTCCTCCTCTCTCTGGGGGTAGCGGGAGCAGCCATCACAGCACAAAAGTATCTTCCCTGGGGTGGGGGGGGAAGCGGAACTACTTTTGCGCCGGAATGGCGTTTCCGCCAGCGCTTTTAAGCGCCCAGCGGAATGCATTGCGCTGACGTTTCCCAGGAAGTGGTGCCGACGGAAGTTGTGAGCATGCGCACAAGGGGGGCGAGTGGAGCCGCACTCACTGCGCATGCTCCGTGGATGATGCGCTGAACGTAAGCCTCTGCGCTGGGCTCCGCCCATCATTTACATATGATCACACCCACTTCCACTTGCGTCGGGTTACGCCAGCGCATTATCGTTACTCTGGCGCAAGTTTACGCGCAACTGCTATGTGAATTATAGGACTTGCGCTGAAAGGGTCTTCAGAGTAACGTAAATGAGAAGCGTTACTCCAGAGGAAAGATACTCTCATCTACCTGAATCTGGCCCATAGTCCTGTTGTAAAGGGCAGAAGACCTGAATTATGGCAGAGCTGTGCAAATCTCGAGACTGAATAAACAGCAATCCAGATCTTTTTGCAGGTGTAAAACAACTCCTTTATGTGTATCTTGGCTCTGTATTAACCTGGTTGCCTGAAGTTCAGTTTTACATTAAGACCCCTTTCTCACTGAGGCGCTTTAATGGCTTTTAGTTCTAAAAATAGCGCTTGAATGTGCCTCTCATGCCTCCCCAGTGTGAAAGCCCCATTGCTTTCACATTGGGGCAGTGTGCTTACGGGATGGGAAAAAAATCCTGCAAGCATTATCTTTGGGGCGGTTTGAGAGGGGTGTATACACCCCTTCCAAAAATCCATACCCATTGAAATTAATGAGCAGCGTTGACAAAGAGCCTGCAGGGGCGTGGCTTGACGCTCATTTCGAATGGCCGCATAGTGAGTGAGCTCTGCTCTCCCCGCAGCATAAACGCATATTGACCCATACAGACATCATTACCGCTGAGATCCCTGTTCTGATGCTGCTTCTGATGCCGCTTTGATCTAACTTGAGACAGCCTGAGACACCCGCTCGGATCATTGGGGTTCCCCCTGCATGCTGCCTGCACGCTGCCCATACAAACTACATCAGCTCTGATACCTATCTATTCACAGCTACTGACACTCGCCGCTGAGACTTCTACTGATACATACATGCACGCTGTCCTGCACAGCGTCTGCTACACGCGGGTACACACTCCTCGACCAGACACCAGATGGTAATCAGACTTCTGTGCAGTCATCCGTGTAGTCATCCGTGCTGAACCCTGCTCACTGCTCTGATGTTATCCTGATAGCATACAAACTCTGCATAGAGTCAGCTCAGATTAATGCCCCGACTCCACTCGGGCTCTCAGGCTCTTGCTCACGCTCTTGTTCAAGCTCTTGTTCAAGCTTTCGGTGGGGATATCTACTGACAATTGTTGATATCTGCTGACCCCTGCTGAGACTAGGACATACCTACATGCTACAAATCGTACAGCACAGATTATATATATATATATATATATATATATATATATATATATATATATATATATATATATATATATATATATATATATATATATATATATATTGTGACAGGGTACACAATTGTATGTACACCAGTGAGAGACTGGAAAAGTCAGCGTTCCCTGCCCTGGAAGGGGTTAAGCCTGGCCAACAGGTAAAACCTCCTCTCTTCCCCTATTAATTAACACTCACCTGGTAAGGAAGTGGGAAGTGAGAGCTCAGTGTGAGAGGTATGCTGAGCTGGACGGACAGGTTGGAAACTGTCTGCATTGAAGGAACAAGGTCTGTCATAGATTTGTTTATTTTGGACTGTTATTCTGTTTGTTTTATACTGGAGGCCGGAATAGCCCCTCCAGTACAGTGTAGTGAGGGACACTACTGTCAGTTAGCCTCCTAAATTGGAGTAGGCCATTTTGTTTTGTATTATTTATTTTGAGTGCAATAAAGCCATATTTATTGCTTAAGATCAGCGACTTTGCTGCATGACATTATCGCTATTTCTACGACCTTGTCACAAGTGGTGGTCAGAAGTGGGATGTTTGCTGTGGTACCGGTCAATGTACAGTTACAGTGGCCTTAAAGGTACAGGACCCAGAAAATGGAAGATATTGTGAAAGCCCTGTTACAAGCGGTCTCTGTGCAGCAAGAGACTAATAGACAGATAGCGGCCTCAGCTGCAGCACAACAAGAAACTAATAGACAGGTAGCTGCAGCGCAACAAGAAACTAATAGACAGCTAGCTGAAGCACAAAAGTCAGACCATGCTGTTCTCAAAGCAACCCTGGATCACATGACTACCCAAGGGTCTTCTAACCCACCAGCAAGGGGGGTAAGCCAAATATGTGCCAGCAGCTGTCTGCAGAAAATGACCCCGGATGATGATGTGAAGACTTACCTACTGGCGTTCGAACGGACCGCTACCCGAGAAAGCTGGGCCCCGGAACAGTGGGATGGAATCATTGCACCCTTCCTCCTGGGAGAAGCACAGAAAGCCTATTTTGATCTGGATGAGGTGGCTGCTGCAGACTATCCCAAACTGAAAGGAGAGATCCTGGCTTGCTTAGGGGTGACTTCCACAGTGAGGGCCCAGCGTTTCTACAACTGGAGGTTTAAAGGAAAAGCGCCAAGATCCCAGATGTTCGATTTAATTCATCTGGCGCGGAAGTGGCTCAAACCAGAGACTCAAACCCCTGCACAGATTATAGAAGCGCTTGTACTGGACCGTTACGTGAGAGAGCTTCCAAATGGCCTCCGGGAGTGGGTCACTCAGGGAAATCCCCTGGACTGTGATAGTATGGTCGCACAAGTGGAGCGGTACCTATCTACCAAAAGTTTGGACCGATCTCTCTCTAGGACGATCGGGAAAATACAGAGACCAGGAGACCGGAGGAGTGGAGTGGAAGCAGACTTTGGATCCGGAACCCGTTTCTCCAAACCAGACTTTAGAAGTCAAAACCCTGGGAAAGAGGACCACCCTAGGAGAAACTCCATAACTTGTTTTGAGTGTGGCGCCAAAGGACATGTCAGGGCGAGATGCCCCAATCTTCCTGAGCCAATGCAGTGTGGACTAGGGGAAGATTCCTCTGACTTTTGTGGGCTCAGTTGTTTAGCAGGCCTGGTAGAAGGGGGACATACCTTCCGAGTACCTGTCCTGCTGGCCAAACAAGAGACAGTGGCCCTGGTGGACTCTGGCAGTGCCCTGACTTTGGTAGCCAGTAAATTGGTAAAACCTTGTTGGATTCAGAAGCATAGAACCATGGGGGTGTTGTGTATTCATGGGTGTACTGTGCGGTATCCTACTGCCAACATAGAAGTGTCAGTACAGGGCAGTTTGGTAAGGATCGTAGCTGTGGTAGTTCCTCGTCTACCATATCCTTTGATAATAGGAAGGAATTTCCCTAATCTCCACGCTCTGTTACAGCCCCCTGTGAGGGGAGAACAAGGGGAACCTGAAGTGGAGCAGAGAAATACAGGGGTCCATGAAGTATTTCCCTTTGCTCATCCTGACTTGTATATCTCTAATCCAAAAAGAGGTAAAACAAGACGGGAACGCAGGGAGAGCAAGTTAAGATTTAATAGGGAAGTCCTGTTGAATCAGCGTGGGGAGCAGTCCAGGAGAGGCGGGGCCCCACGACAGACAGAAGATGAGGCAGAGGTTGGTCAACCGGAACCCGCCCCAGAGGCTACCAGTGAAGACGATGAGGGGGATACAGATATCCTGGATATCTCGGGTAGTGGCTTTGGCCGTGACCAAGCAGATGATCCCCTGCTGCAGGAAGCCAGGAGTAATGTTGTAGAGGTTAATGGGGTACCAGTAGAAGGGGTAACAGGAAAGGCCTATCCCTATTTTATCCTTAAAAACTATCTTCTTTACAGAGTAACCTCCGATGAGGGACAAGAGCTTGAACAACTGGTTGTGCCTTCATCATACACCCGAAAAATCCTGGATTACTCTCACTCATCTGCTGGGGGGACACTTAGGGGTGGAGAAAACACAAGAACGGGTGCTCAGGAGGTTCTTCTGGCCTGGGGTATATGAGGGGATTAAAAAGGTATTGTGCTTCTTGCCCGGAATGCCAGCTGGCATCTCCCAGACCGAAGTTGAGAGCCCCACTCATACCTCTCCCCGTAGTTGACGTTCCGTTTGAGAGGATTGGCATGGACCTAGTGGGTCCCTTAGAGAAAACAGCTCGAGGGCACCAGTACATCCTTGTCATCGTCGATTATGCCACCAGATACCCAGAGGCCATTTCACTACGTAAGGCGAATGCTAAAAGTATTGCAAAAGAGTTGGTTCAGATGTTTACACGGGTGGGGATACCCAGGACATTGCTCACGGATCAGGGGACTCTGTTTGTCTCCCGTATTATGAAAGGGCTATGTCAGCTATTTAATGTACAGACTCTGAGAACGTCAGTGTATCACCCCCAGACAGATGGGTTGGTAGAAAGGTTTAACCGGACCCTAAAGGGGATGTTGAGGAAAGTCGTTAGCAGGGATGGGAAGGATTGGGACTTGTTACTTCCTTACCTGTTTGCAGTTCGAGAGATTCCCCAAAGTTCTACGGGCGTCTCCCCTTTTGAGCTTTTATATGGTAGGCATCCCAGGGGTATTCTGGATATCCTAAAGGAAACCTGGGAAGAAAAGGGGGTAACTGGGACCAATGTCCTCCAGTATGTTGAAGATATGCGGGTGCGTATGGCTCAGATTGCCCCTCTTGTTCGCCAGCATATGGAGCAGGCACAGAGTAGGCAGAAGTCCTACTACAACCAGAGGGCCCTAGTGAGACAGTTTGAAAGAGGGGACAGAGTAATGGTTCTAGTACCCACCGCAGAAAGCAAACTTCTAGCACAGTGGCAGGGACCCTATGAGTAGTGTTGAGCAGAATATGCCATATTCGATGTCGCGATATATCTCGAATATATAGTCGAATATTCGAGATATATTCGCTAAATACGAATATTCGTGATATTTTTTGGAAACGAAATTATTGCGAATTTTCGCTATTGCGAATGCGAAATTTCGAGAAATGCGGAATGGAGCACTCTGATTGGCTCAGAATATTTGTGATATTTTACAATACAAAATAATTGCGAATATTCGGCAAATGCGGAAGGAGCACTCTGATTGGCTCAGAATATTTGTGATATATTACAATATAAAATAATTGCGAATATTCGAGAAATGCGGAATGGAGCACTCTGATTGGCTCAGAATATTCGTGATATATTACAATATAAAATAATCGCGCGATATCGCTATTGCCGAATAATCGCATTGCGATTTTTCGGCAATATAAAATGAGCGCTGCAGCTACTCGGCCCAAGGTCTCTAATCATACCAGCAATGCTTTTAGACGTCGATGGGGATCTCTAGGATGTGATCTGTTCTAAAAAAAATTGAAAAAATTTGAATATTCGAAATAGCGAATATTCGCCGCGATATTCGTGTTATTCGCGAATACTCGAATATGCAATATTCGTAGCGAATATTCGCAATGCGAATATTCGTGAGCAACACTACCTATGGAGGTGTTGGAAACAGTGAGCCCAGTAAATTATAAAGTTAGTCAGCCGGGACGCCGGAAGAAGGAGGCCGTGTTCCCACATAAACCTTCTTAAGCCATGGAGGACTAGAGAGGACTGCATGGCCGCAGTGGGGGACACCACACCTGGTCCACAGGCACCTAGTCCTTCGGTGACAATCTCTCCAGAGCTGACACCTGAGCAAATAAAAGAAGCTAGAGGCTTGGTTGAGAGGAATAACGATGTCTTCTCCCCCAACCCTGGACAAACCCGAGAGATTACCCATGACATTATTACAGAACCAGGGGTTGTCGTAAGAGTGAAGTCTTACCGCATTCCGGAGGCCAAGAGGGAAGCTGTAAGGGCTGAAATCAGGAAAATGCTTGAGCTTGGAGTGATAGAGGAGTCTCATAGCCAGTGGTGCAGCCCCATTGTTTTAGTGCCCAAACCTGATGGGTCCATCAGGTTTTGTAATGACTTCAGGAAGTTAAACAAGGTGTCTAAATTTGACGCCTACCCCATGCCTAGGGTGGATGAACTAGTAGAGCGATTAGCCAAAGATAGGTTCTTCACCACGTTGGATCTGACAAAGGGTTATTGGCAGATCCCATTGACAAAGCGCGCCCGAGAGAAGACAGCCTTTGCCACTCCTGATGGCCTATTCCAGTATAGGATCATGCCTTTTGGCCTCCATGGGGCTCCAGCCACTTTTCAAAGGCTAATGGATAAGTTGCTCAGGCCCCACACTGAGTATGCAGCCGCATACTTGGATGATGTGATCATTCATAGCCCGGACTGGGAAAGCCATCTGGATAAAGTACAGGCAGTCTTGGACACTCTTAGAAGAGTGGGTCTGACAGCTAACCCCTCTAAATGTGCCTTGGGTCTAGCAGAGGCTAGATACTTGGGTTACCTGGTTGGCAGAGGAATTGTTAAACCACAAATGAACAAGATAGGAGCTATACAGAGCTGGCCCAGACCATTGAGGAAAAAACAAGTCAGAGCTTTCTTGGGGATTGTAGGCTACTATCGGAGGTTTATTCCTCACTTTGCTACGAGGGCTGCTCCGCTCACTGACCTTATTAAAGCCAGAAGTCCAGACACTGTAAAGTGGAACAGCGAGGCTGAGGAAGCCTTTGCTGGTCTGCGGGCAGCGCTTTGTGCCCAACCTGTGCTTGTGGCTCCTGACTTTAGAAAGGAGTTCTTTCTCCAGACCGATGCCTCAGAGGTGGGTTTGGGTGCAGTTTTGTCCCAATATGTGGATGGTGAGGAACACCCTGTGCTGTATTTGAGTCGGAAGTTGTTACTTCGAGAACAGCGCTATGCCACAGTGGAAAAAGAGTGTTTGGCAATCAAGTGGGCAGTAGAAACACTCCGCTACTATTTGTTGGGCAGGCGGTTTACCCTCGTCACAGACCATGCTCCGTTAAAGTGAATGCACACCAACAGGGACAAGAACGCTCGGGTCACGAGGTGGTTTCTGTCCCTACAGCCCTTTACTTTTGTGGTACGACATAGGGCAGGTCTCCTCCACAGTAATGCAGATGCTCTGTCCCGAGTGCATGGGTTTGTAGAGGTGGCCGCTTCCCACCCAAGTGTTAAGCTGGGGGGGAGGATGTGTGACAGGGTACACAATTGTATGTACACCAGTGAGAGACTGGAAAAGTCAGCGTTCCCTGCCCTGGAAGGGGTTAAGCCTGGCCAACAGGTAAAACCTCCTCTCTTCCCCTATTAATTAACACTCACCTGGTAAGGAAGTGGGAAGTGAGAGCTCAGTGTGAGAGGTATGCTGAGCTGGACGGACAGGTTGGAAACTGTCTGCATTGAAGGAACAAGGTCTGTCATAGATTTGTTTATTTTGGACTGTTGTTCTGTTTGTTTTATACTGGAGGCCGGAATAGCCCCTCCAGTACAGTGTAGTGAGGGACACTACTGTCAGTTTGCCTCCTAAATTGGAGTAGGCCATTTTGTTTTGTATTATTTATTTTGAGTGCAATAAAGCCATATTTATTGCTTAAGATCAGCGACTTTGCTGCATGACATTATCGCTATTTCTACGACCTTTTCACAATATATATAGCTGTACAGTCAAATATAGCTATAAAAGAAGTATCTACTATCTACTGTTATATATACACACTTGTTGCGATTCAGACCTATATTCACCTATATTTTTACATATTTTCATATTTAGAACATGGTAAAAATGAACCCACCACTGCCTCGGTTACCTGCCACCCGCTCTTCATCAGTACCGAGATCACAAAGTATTCCAGACCTGTTTAGGTCCCGCTCAACTGCCCGTGATTCAAACGCTCTAGGCACTGCAGGTAGCTCTGGCAGTTCAGACACCAGAGGCACCCCAGGAAGCTCAAGCACTCTGAACAGCACAAATATCTCTAAGATGACGCCAGAAGATAACGATCGTGATCGTGAGGATAGCGAGGATTCGCAAGTCACGGTGGAGGAAACGGTGAGGCATTGCCCTGCCCCTGATCATTTATTGACTTATGCTGATATGACTGTTTGTGGATGACATTAAGCATACTTTTGCGTCCGCTATTGCCGATCTTAAAACTGATATGCTAGTGTTAAATGAGATGGCTCGGACGGCCGAATGCCTGGGTCAAAAAAGAGACATTGCAATCTCACGATTGGAGTCGGTTTCAAATGCTCATACCGCACAATTAATTGCTGTAAACCGACATCTGGAAGATTTGGAAAACAGGAGCAGGAGGCATAATATAAGGGTCAGGGGGGTACCCGAATCAGTCACACATGAGCAAATTGTCCCCACTTTGTCTTCCATCTTTAACAAATTATTAGAGAAACCCGCAGATAATCTAATTGTTTTTGATAGAGCCCACCGAGCACTTTGTGTGCGTCCGAGTGAATCGGCGCCTCCTAGGGACATTATCTGCTGTATTCAGAATTTCAAGCTTAAGGAGGACATTATGGCA
Source organism: Rana kukunoris (assembly GCA_029574335.1). Taxonomy (NCBI): domain Eukaryota; kingdom Metazoa; phylum Chordata; class Amphibia; order Anura; family Ranidae; genus Rana; species Rana kukunoris. The sequence continues at coordinate 293,977,547 of CM056051.1, read as the reverse complement.
CATGCACGTCAAAATGAACTAATTATCCTTAATGACAAGAAGATCTCCTTATTTCAGGACCTCTCACCCATTACTCTGAGCAATCGTAGAGCCCTGCGACCTTTACTTGAAATACTTAGAGAGCATAATCTCATATACAGATGGAAGTTTCCTTTTGCTATCTCGGTCAATGTAGAGGGGGTCTTCCACACTCTTAAGTAGTGTTGAGCGGAATACGCCATATTCGATTTCGCGATATTGCACGAATATATAGAATATTCGCGAATATTCGCTAATATCGAATATTCGTGATATTTTATCCAAAAAAAAATTTGCGAAAATGATTGCGAAATTCTCATAAACAGAGATAATTTCCTGTAATTCTAAACTAATATGCACTAAACACTAACTCTACACTAACTCTACTTAAAAGAAAGGAGAATAAGGGGGCAAAAGAAGGGCGGAGAAGATAATCGCGCAATATTCCTATTGCGCGATTATCTTCTCCGCCCTTCTTTTGCATCAGAGCCAATCAGAATAACTTGAATATTCGGCAAAAGGAATATCGCGCAATATTCCTTTTGCCGAATATTCGAGTTTTTCTGATTGGCTCTGATGCAAAAGAAGGGCCCAACATAAAAGAATCGCATCAGCTACTCGGCCCAGGGTCTCTCTCTAATCATACCAGCAATGCTTTTAGACGTCGATGGAGATCACTAGGATGTGATCTGTTTTAAAAATACATTTAAAAAAATACGAATATTCGCTATAGCGAATATTCGCCGCGATATTCGAGTTATTCACGAATACTCGAATATGCAATATTCGTAGCGAATATTCGTGAGCAACACTACTCTTAAGTCCCCGGATGATTTACCACAATTCTGTGAAGCTCTGCATCTACCGCCAGTGGACTTACCAGACTGGTATAGGGAATTTAGGTTTCCATTAGACCCTCCTAGACCACCTGTCTCACAACAATCAATCCCTAGTACACATGTACCGAAGAAGGGTAAATATCAAAAGTCTCAGGGAGTAGACCCCGAAAGACAGGTCCAGGTGACCAGAAGCACAAGAGCAAGAGAATACACTTAAGAAGTCGCTTTATTGCTTTAATGAGTCCTGAATTTTTGTGTTTTTTTTTTTTCGCTGAATTTCCTGTCCTTCTTTCATATATATATATTATATATAATTTTTTTTTTTTTTGATAAAATATAGTTCATCGTAGGGGACCACGGCCCCCGCCAATCATGTATGAAGTGACGGCCTGTAATTATGTGTATACTGGACAGTGTTGTTTGAATGTTCCCTACACTTTTGGGATGATGAAATTCTAGTTTCTATATTTTTTTTTTTTTTCTGATTCATGCAAGTCTTGATACACTTACGGGTCAATGTTTTATAAATAATGTATTTTTTTTTTCAACTAGGCTGCGGGTGTGAGTAGTTGCTTTTCTGTTATTTAACATAATAAATATATTTTGTTCTCTGACCATTTCACAGGTTTTTCCCACGTACCCCACACTGTGTCTATCCCGGGTGTTTCACCGGGCTATTTTTCTTCTGCCAGTGCACCCCTGGGTAGACACAATAGGAGGAGTCCCTCTGCAGTGGTAGATGAGTGCTCGATCGGTTATTTGTATATATCTAGCCTGTTTTTTCAGGAGACCTTTTTTTTTTCCTCTCTTTTTTTTGATGCCGTGCTGAAATGGCTTATCATTCACTAGGCAAACACCCCACTCTGATCTCTCATAATTTAAGGGGCCTTAATATGCCGGAAAAGAGAGTATCACTTCTAAGAGAACACAAAAAAGGCCAACCGGCTTTTGTGTTTATCCAGGAGACCCATTTCCAATCCTCTTCAATACCTAGATTATTTGATAGACATTTCCCTGAGGCATACCATGCGCCTAACTCTAAATCCAAAGGTGTGTCTATTCTGCTACATAAACATGCACATTTTAAAGTGTCTCAACAATACACGGACCCCATGGGGCGATTTCTGTTCCTTAAGGGAATGTGGCATAATAGAGAGATCACCCTGGCAAATGCATATTTCCCTAATTCAGGCCATCTTGCATTTTGCCGTCACCTAATAGACGAGTTAAAGGGTTTTGCCACTGGCTGTATTATCTTAGGTGGGGATTTTAATATACCATTGCTACCCCTACAGGATACCTCTAATGGCAAGTCCAGCATCTCATATTCTATTATACAGAAAATTAAATCACAGCTGAACTCTTTGGCCTTGGTGGATGCTTGGTGCCTGGTATACCCAACGGGCAGAGATTATACATATTATTCTCCGCTACATAAAAAACATTCCCGTATTGACTATGTATTTAGTTCGCAACGTGATTTGCCTTTGCTCCAGGCAGCAAACATAGGCATACAATCCCTGTCGGATCATTGTCCGGTATTAATTTCTCTTTCACAATCAGATAGGCCCCCCTAGACCATGCAGCTGGCAGTTGAACCCCACCTTATTGACGGATCCATCTACGTGCCAACAAATCCACGAGGCGCTGAAAATATACTTTCAGCTTAATACTACAGAGGATATGTCACCCCTGACGATCTGCGAGGCTCACAAGTGCGTCCTACGTGGCGAACTTATGCGCCTTGGCTCTCTTAAGAAAAGAGAAGATGAAAAAGTTACTTTGACATTGGCGGAAAATATTGCCACGTTGGAAAGCCAACATAAACAGTCACATGTGGAGGCGCACCTGTTGGAACTGACAAAGATGCGGGAAAAACTTAACTCTTTACTTAATCTTAAAGCAAAACTAATTCTTTATTTCAAGAAAGGCTTTCATTATGAACATGGGGATAAGTGTGGCAAATTCCTTGCAAAAACCCTTAAAACAATTTCTCATGCACATTCTATTCTTTCTATTAAGACTTGCGAGGGCCAACTTATACAAAAAATGGAGCAGATTGCGTCACAATTTCATGCGTTTTATCTTAAGATTTATAATCTCCCCCCGACACATAAACCCGTAGAGCTTCAAGGAAATAGAGAATCCGTTCTACGAGAATATATTATGGAGAGTGGCATGCCTACTCTATCGCCGGTTGAGAGTGATTCTTTGGAATCACCGATTTCAGAAGAAGAAGAACTTATTTTGGCAATTAAGACTCAAAAACCGGGTAAGAGCCCAGGCCCGGATGGGTTCACGGCCCATTATTACAAAACTTTTATATACATTTTGAAAGCTCCCCTACTCCGTGCCCTGGAACATATCCGAACCTCTTCATCAATGTCAAGCTCCTTTACGACGGCATATGTAACATTGATCCCTAAACCAGCAAAGGACCCTACTGATTGCACAAGCTATAGGCCGATTTCACTGTTGAATTTGGACCTAAAAATACTGGCGAAAATATTGGCATCTAGATTGACATCTTTTCTCCCCAAACTTATAGGCCCAGAACAGGCGGGTTTTATGCCAGGGAGGGAAGCCCGGGATAATGTTATAAAAGCCCTTAATCTAATTCATTACGCACATACCCGGGGAATTGAGGGCCTTCTCCTGTCAACTGACGCGGAGAAGGCCTTCGATCGTGTTGCCTGGGACTATATGTTTGCTATCTGCAGACATATTGGGTTGGGATCGAACATGATGGCGTGGATATCGGCCTTATATCATAAACCTCGGGCACAGCTTAAAATTAATGGTACCGTCTCAGAAGCAGTGGACATAAATAATGGTACAAGGCAGGGTTGCCCTCTCTCCCCTCTTTTATTTATCCTATCTTTAGAACCTTTTATCCGCACAGTAAACGCAAATTCTGATATACAAGGCTTCCAGATAGGTCAACACGACTTTAAAATAGCAGCATATGTGGACGATCTTCTATTTTTTTTAACACAGCCTTAGGTCTCAATTTCAAAGCTCTCTAAAGCTTTCAAAATATTCAGTTATATTTCCAATATGAAAATTAACTATTCTAAGTCAGAAGCTCTCAATCTCACACTAATAGCTGAACCCTTAGAAAGTGCACGCTCTTCTGGCTCGTTTAAGTGGGTAACTTCATCTATTACCTATCTAGGAATCAAACTTGCGCCTCAATTTGGAGATATATATAATATTAACTTCCCCCCTTTGCTAAAAAAAATTCAAGTAGATCTTAAAGGCTGGACCTCAAGGCCCTTTTCCTGGTTTGGCAGAGTCGCTATATTGAAGATGGTAATTTTACCAAGAATCCTATACCACTTCCACACCTTACCTATTCCACTCCCAGGTTCCTTTTTCAAACAACTTCAGGCCATTATACGCACTTTTATTTGGAAGGGGCAAAAACCTAGGATAAAGTTTTTGATATGCTTACAAAACCTAAGGAAGAGGGAGGTATAGGTTTACCCGATTTTAAACTTTACCATTCAGGGATACACTTAGCCAGAATTATGGATTGGAATTGCCATAGGGAGCAAAAGGATTGGGTCACATTGGAGGAAGCATCCACCACACTTCATCTTAAATTCCAACCTTGGATTCCTTGGGTAAAATTGCCGCAAAATGTGCAGCAGCATCCCTTGGTGGGGACCACACTTAAAAGTGTTTCATACGATGACGAATCACCATAAACTCTCTTCATCTCCTGGACCGCTTACTCCCATTACTATCAACCCGGATTTTTTGCCTGGGATGAACCTGCACATTTCTGCTCCTACTGACAAATCGATGCCCCTTTTATTGATACACTGTGTAGAGGCAAACACCCTAAAACATTTTGAGTTATTAAAACAAGAATTGAACCCTCAGAGCCCTCTCTCATTTTGGACCTACCGCCAGCTGCATAATTATACACAGGTTTCCCAGATCAAAAAACAGTTGTTTAGACCAATAACTCCCCTTGAACAAATTTGCTTGACTGGAGCTCCGGTACCTAGAGCCACCTCCCTCACGTACTCATGGCTCCAACTAGATAGAGGGGGGATACCCTCCGGAATACGAGTACAATGGGAAAAGGCGATTAAAACAAGCTTCACTGACAAGCAATGGAAACGTGCCTGTATTTTTGCCCATAAGTGTTCTATTGGTACAAGATTTCAGGAAACGTCGTATAAGCTTTTAACACAATGGTATGCCACTCCGGATAAAATAAAAAAATGGTACCCACAGACATTAGATTCTTGGAGATGTGAGCAAGACCAGGGGTCTATTTTCCACATCTGGTGGGAATGTCATTGTTTGAGACCCTTCTAGGACAGGGTGTGTGAGGTGATCAAGGTCATTACGGATACCACAGTCTCTCTCTCTCCCGCATGCTGTCTACTCCATATTGCGGATTGTTCTATGCAGCATTATAAAAAAAAAATCACTGGTCAGACACCTGCTGAATGCAGCGAAAGTCTTAATTCCCAGGCACTGGAAATCAAAGGATATTCCTTCTATTCCAGAATGGTTTAGCTCCATAGAGAATATCCACCAAATGGAGGAAACTGTAGCCATTGCCAGGGAATCGTCAAAGAAATTTAATCAGACATGGTCACCTTGGGTGGCGTTCAGATATTCAGATCAATACTCACAATTAGATATGAGATGAGATTGTGGTTGTAGTTTTGATCTTTTCCTGTTCACTCCCATTGGTATATAGAGATTCTAGATGAGCCATTTGTGCACGGTGTCTTTCACCCCTCCCCTTTTTTATGTATTTATTTATTTTCCTTGCTTTCCTTTCTTTTTCTAAGTAGTAGTTAGTAGGAGGGTGATATCCTTGGTTGTGATGTTTCCCTTTGCTATCTTGTGTCATAAGATATAAAAGTAGCTTACTTTTCAGAATATGTATTGATATGTTTTGATTTGTGTTTTTGGTACCCTGGCTGTATTCTGTACTCTGATTTTTTCTTTTTTTTTCCAATAAAAAAAAAAAAAACTTTAATGAGACAAAGAGCCTGCAAAGTGCCACAACATGGCGCTTTTAACCCTTTCTTGGATCGCTAGTGGGGGTTAAAAGTGCCCTGCTAGTGACCGAAAAGTGATGCTTAAACCAGTGTTTCCCAACTCCAGTCCTCAAGGCACACCAACAGGTCATGTTTTCAGGATTTCCCTCAATTGAAACAGCTGTGGTAATTACTAAGGCATTGAAACCGATCGAATCACCTGTGCAAAATAATGGAAATCCTGAAAACCTGACCTGTTGGTGTGCCTTGAGGACTGGAGTTGGGAAACACTGGCTTAAACGACGGTAAAGCATCACTGAAACTAACGGTGCTTTGCTGCTAACACCGGGCACATTCTTTTTAAAGTAGCCTTATTTGCACAGATCTATTTGCTCCCTACAATATTAATAATGCCATTTTACATGTAACAGCTTGTTAATGACATAGTATCTTTTTCTAGAAATTACATAGGACAAAAGGCAGATATCCAGACCCACAGTATAAGACCTCTTTTTCATATTATTAAATATCTTGGGGTTAACGCCAAAGATTCAGCCAATTTAGATGCTGTTTACCATCATCCATTTCAGCAAAAGATCCTTCAATGTCTCCCCTATTTCTCATGACTAGGAGGAATTAATATGTGCATTTTACCAAAGATGCTTTATATTTTGGGACCACACTGGTCAAACCCTCAATTTCCTTTTTAAGATTTTAATCAGAGGTATGCAAGTTTTTTTTTTTTCCAGAATCACACAAAATCTAGAATCCATAGGGATATATAGTTAGGTCCATATATATTTGGACACATGCACAATTTTTTTTTACAGGTACTTACCAAAACATATTCATGCTATAGTCATATAATGGATATGAGATGAAAGTGCTAATTCTCTGGTTTATTTTGACGTTGTGTAAATCCAAATTAGAGAAAGAATTTCGGAATTACAGCTCTTAAGCACAGCCACCCCCCCTTTTTAAAGGACCAAAATGAATTGGACTATTTAATCAAAAGCTGTTTTATGGCCAGGTGTGGCCCACTCCTTTGTTATTTCATCATTAATTAAGCAGATAAAGGGTCTGGAGTTGATTCTAAGTGGGGTATTTGCATTTGGAAACTATTGCTGTGAACCTACATCATGTGTTCAAAGGAGCTGGCCATGCAAGTGAAAAGGGCCATTGCAAAGTTTCAAAAACAAAACAAATCCAAGATAGCAGCAAGTGGCCAAATCAACAGTTTGGTACATTCTGAAGAACACACTGGTGAGCTCAGCAACATAAAAAGGCCTGGACATCCATATAAGACAATAGTGGTGGACGATCGCAGGATCCTATGTATGGTAAAGAAAAAACACATTCATAAAATCCAGACACTCTCTAGGAGGTGGGTGTATCATTGTCAAGTCTACAATCAAGAGAAGACTTCACAAAAGCAAATACACCACAAGGTGCAAACCATTCATAAGCCTAATGAATAGAAAAGCCAGATCAGACTTTGCCAAAAAACTTCTAAAAAGCCAGACCAGTTCTGGAAAAGCATTCTTTGGACAGATGAAACTAAGATTACTCTGCACCAGAATGACGGGAAGAAAAAATGTGTGGAGAAGGCTTGGAACAGCTCATGATTCAAAACGCACAACGTCATCTGTAAAACATGGTGGAGCTTGCAGTGTGATGCATGCATGGCTTCCAGTGGCTCTGGGTCATTTGTGTTTATTGATGATGTGACAGAAGACCGAAGCAGCCTGATGAATTCTGCAGTGTTTAGAGGTATACCGTCAGCCCAGATTCAGCCAAATGCAGCAAAGTTGATTGGACAGTGCTTCACAGTACAGATGGACAATGATCCAAAACACACTTCAAAAGCAACCCAGGAGCTTTTGAAGGACAATAAGTGGATTATTCTGCAATGGTCGAGTCAATCAACCCAACTGGTGCATGCATTTTACTTGCTGAAGACAGCTGCAGTTAGAGCCTGGCAAAGCATCAGAAAGGAGGAAACCCAGTCTTTGGTAATGTGTATCCAGTAAATCCAGTAAAGGATTTTCAACAAAATATTAATAAATAAAATGTTAATTTTAATTATATTCATTTGTCCAATTATATTTGAAAATAGGGAGACTGGTTGCAGTTCCTAAAACGGGTAATTGATATTTATGTTAAACCTCTTGAAATAAAGCTGAAAGTCTGCACATACAATGAAACAATCCAAATGAATTTAGAATTTTTTATTTTTTTGGTGGCATACAGAGGCAAATGTATGAAAATTGTGCAGTGTCCAAATATATATGGACCTAACTGTATCAACTAGACACATTGGCCCGGATTCACATAGGACTTGCGCCGGTGTATCTCGAGATACGCCACGTAAGTGTAAATATGCGCCGTAGTATCTGTGCGCTGTACCCACAGAACTAGATACGCCTGAAAATAGGCTTCTTGCAAATAATGCAAATTAGTAAGATACGCCGATTCACAAACATACTTGTGCCCGGCGCATTAATATACGCAGTTTACGTAAGTCTTACGTCCGGCGTAAACTTAACCCACATAAAGCAGGGGTGAGTCATGCAAAGGTATGGGCCAGGGAACGACGCCGTTGAATGTTACGTCGCATACGCCGTTTACGTAGTACTACGTGAATAGGGCTGTGCGTAGGTTACGTTTAGTGATTCGACGTATCTTAGGCATTTGTCCCGACATTCTGCGCATGTGTACTGGGATGCGTCCAAGAGCCGACACATGTGCAGTTAGTTTTATGAAGCTTAGCCCATCATTTGCATAGGGTTACGCTTCATTATAATATATCACGCCCACTTCCAGCTAATTTGACTTACGTCAGCTTACGCCAACAACTATACGCTACGCCGGCGCTTGAGCGCATATTCTTTGTGAATAGCAGGCTTGCCTCTCAACGTTGCGTAGCATAAAGTTGCGCCGTTCTACGTGAATCTCCCCCAAAGATAAATTGGGTCTTGCTCTGATTTTTTTTCTCCCCTTTATTTTCTAGACTGCTTGCCAACTAGAATAGTGGACTGTAGAGCCACACATGTTTCCCAGGACCGCACACCAATTTAGTGAATCACAAAACAAATGATCACAAACTGGCTTCAGCTGACCCTCCACCCATCAAAAAAGCCCCTCTAACATGTTTCACCTGTGTAAGGCTTAACTGTAGTGAATATAATAGTGGACTGGTTTCATATTTGATGCAATAAACAATTGATTCTATGTATCCAGGAGATCAAGGCTATTCTGTGGAAAAAACACAATGTTGTCCTAAATTCAAAGAAATCCACCATTGCTTTTAATTCTACTTTAAAGTTGATGATCAATTTTTGGAAAAAGTACCAGTTACTTACCGGTAGCTGGATTTCTACAATGTCTTACAGGACGGCACCCTGAGAGTAGACTGGCTCCACCTAACAGGAAACACAATCAATTAAGAGGTTAAAAGCCCCACCCCTCCCTGTGCTCCTCAGTTGTGATAAAGTAATAACCCTCATCAGTGCACGGGAGTAACTACAATAATCCTCTACAAATTAATACATTTGAACAAGAGGGTGGGAAGTAGGCCTGCCGTCCTGTAAGACATCGTAGAAATCCAGCTACCGGTAAGTAACTGGTACTTTCTCCCTCGTCTTCCAGGACGGCACCCTGAGAGAAAAGCAAGTAATCTACAGGCCTACCCTAGGGCGGGACCACTACCAGAACCTCTTGGCGAACCTTGGTTCTGCAGTTAGCTTTTACCTCTACTGTATATGAAGATATTTCAGCTGTATCAAACAGCTGATCTGCAGGTCTTCTACCCAATGTCCCTGCTTTTCTTGCTACAGATGCAGGACTAGTGGCCCATTCAACATGAAATGATAAACCCTGAAAAACATGTAAGCTAGCAATGTTGCCTGGCTCCCACAAATAACAACCGCAGCCTGATAAGCCTGTAGGAGTTACTAAGGGCCGCTAAAAGATTAATCGGAGACCTGTGTTATGTAAGGGACTAGATCGAACAGTAGTAGGGCTTGTCCTACTAAACTGTTCAGGGAATTAAAACTGCAGAAAGGAGGGCCCTCGACGGACAACCTACTTTGCTCACTTTTACTGCTGCAACAGTAGGACTACAAGGAAAAAACCCCCGTAAGGAACCAGATCAACAGAAGCTTGAACCCTGGGTTTTAAGATATGCCCAATCCGCGGCTTTAATTTACACCCGAGTTTCTACTCAGGAGGCTAAAATTTATAACAGGAGTAGAATGCTCCTACAGGTACATCTAGTACTGCTGAAAGGGCGAAAGGCCGTCCCTGCACTGAGCCATAACCTATTCAGACTGGAATACTTCATCTGTAGGCCAAAATACTCCTCTGAATAGGACTTCCCAAGTTACCACTAAACAAGATGATTCTTTGTCGCCTTTCTCCAGTGTCCTATAACCCTACTGGGCTTCAACCTAAAGAAAGGGGTTTCGGTATTCTTGAATGTAAGGAGGTGAGCATTTCTGCCATGCGCCGTCTGCGGCCAGAACATCTGGCCCTCTGCTGGAAAGAGAAGGGCTGCAAATACAAAATCATGGTGATAAAACACTTAATAAAATCACCAAAAAATAAGGTCATATATTATGGGTACCGCATATAGATATAACAGAAAGGACACACGCCTAGACAATAGGCCGAGTGTGGCTAACTAAACCAACATACCAAATATGGTAAGACCCAATCTGAATTACGATGTAGGCAGACAGTACTCAGTATTGTGGCCCATCTTTAAGAAAATTATTAAGGCCCCTGCAGATCATAACTGCTGTGTGATTCTGAAGAACACCAAATTAGGATATAACTGATCCAAATGCAGAAAGGACGGGAAACTCTTTTCTGTGGTGCTTTACTGATGTACAGCAGAACAAGGCCCTAATCTAACACAGAAAGCCCCAACCTACTCTGTTGCGTATTTCTGACGAACCACCAAATACGTCTATCTGATCAAGATACACACGGAAAAAAACACAAACTCCCCTGTTGTGTCTCTTCTGCTGTGCCACACAGTAAAATATGGAACACAAGACAATGTGTAATGCAGTAAAATAGAACCAACACTGAGAAAGGACACAAGCAACTTGCAGCATTGTACCCTTATGAAGTACAGTGCGGTAAGGCAATCTGAAACAGAAGCAACAACAAGTTACAGCTGTGCAGAAACATAAAACCAGAACACACAGACAGCCTTACCAGCTGAGATCTATCTGGTGTACTGCCAGGTAAGGCAACAACCCCAGGAAGTCCAACCCAGGGTGAGGAATTGCTGCACGACAGAAGGGGTAGATGAGCTTAGGACTCCCCAACCTCGTGCGACTCAACCTGCAACCGAAATGTTATACAGTATGGCTACCAATAGGTACCAGTCGTGTCTGTGCGACTGCAGGTCATGACGCTGTCAATCAGTCCCTGCTTCTGGAACCAGACCTCAAGATTTAGACAAGTCGCAGGGAAGAAAACCTGAAATTTTCAGGGTGTCCAGGGAAGAGGTCCGCCTGGAAGATTGCAGCTAACAACGTTTTTGAAAAGCAGCCCCTAAGGCAGTGTATGTAGCCAGATACCAATACCAAGCGGAGATGCCACTATCTCAGTGTGTCTCCCTGCTGGGCATAAAAAAACCAAGGCGGACAGGGACAGTAACACTCACTGCTGTGTCCCTTCAAATATTCAGCCGCCCTGTATGCAAAAACATAAAGGACAGAAAACCTTCATATTTCTATATGTCTGCTGTGTAACAATACAACAACTCAGAATAGAGGTAGTACACCCATATTGAGGCGATTTGAAATGCGACTCAATCTGCCAGATCGCACGCCTAAAAACGTCAGTTTACTGCCGGAACTAACACTGTCTGAATCGGCAAAACTTCACCTTGTGGTGCTGTACCAGTTACCAAGGGCAGTAGAAGCATTACCCCTGGTCCAAGTTCAATTTGTATTTTTGCTATGCTAGCAACTCAATCTCCGCTACTGACCTCCTGAGAAACAACCAATAAGGAAGTAATACAGGACACAAACCCAGACCGACTTCAATCCTGTGTCTGTCTGATGTGTAGAAAAATACTAGCAGAGATGTCACCAGACTCAATGATGCAAATTACCACCATGTGGTACAAAGGCAGAAAGTACAGGACCCCTTCCTGTTGTCATACCGATCTGAGGTCAGATAAACAGTACTTTTAGGATATAAAGGACATCAAACAAGTCACCAAGGGCAGTAGAAGCATTACCCCTGGTCCAAGTTCAATCTGTTTTTCTGCTATGTAGTCTAGCAACTCAATCTCCGCTACTGACCTCCTGGGAAACAACCAATAAGGAAGTAATACAGGACACAAACCCAGACCGACTTCAATCCTGTGTCTGTCTGATGTGTAGAAAAATACTAGCAGAGATGTCACCAGACTCAATGATGCAAATTACCACCATGTGGTACAAAGGCAGAAAGTACAGGACCCCCTCCTGTTGTCATACCGATCTGAGGCCAGATAAACAGTACTTTTAGGATATAAAGGACATCAAACAAGTCTCAGTACAGCGCATTACTAATGTACAGCGATATACCTCATGCAGATATAAGACTCAATGTATCTCTTTGTTGAGTCACAAAAAACACTCCTGCATAGACAAAACCTTCACTGCTGAGGCCTGCTGGTGTGCAGCCAAGGAGTAGTCACGGTGGGCTGAACCCTTCCCCACCAGTGTGGGAACAAAACCTAAAATGGTTGGACACCTTAGATAGCTGTTGTCCTACCTTGCCTCCATTCTCTGAGACTGAGCAATGCTATCCAGCTTACACCCAGGTGGGGGTAATCAGAAAACTAAAGTCTCCAAGAGCCCAGCCCTAGAGACCAATTAAGACAGCCTCTAGAGGTGGTCACCAATTAAGCCTGGAGGCAACTAGCTACCTGCAGGCCCTAATCCAGCAATCATGTAGCTTTTTGCATATGTTTGCACAGAAACTCCTTGAAAAAGCTTGTAGGAAGCGATTTTAAAGTAGATCGCTTTTAGATCTGCCACAGAGTGGACTGTAGCCTAAACCAACAAAGGTTTTCTCTTCCTCATGCACTATAACAAACCCAGTGTAAAGGTGAGTGGGGGGTTATGCTACCCACAAAGGAACCCTTACTGTTCCACACAGAAGCTTGGTCCCACACTTGTAGAAAATTAACTAGTTAGCATTATACCTGGCCTGAAGGGAAATCTATAATCAACAGGCTCCCCTTTTAAACAAAACCCAACATGTAGGGAGAGGCTGGCAGCCTACAGTTGTGATAACCACAATGACCTGGGGGCAAAAAAGTGGCTGGTGGTTTTAGCAGTAGCTTCTGGGCCATTTGTGCCACTAAGTATATATATATATATCTATATATACAAATATATCCCCACACGGGGAAGATGGAGGGAAACAATGCCTTACCTACCTCTTTCCCATCTGAGGTGGTTTAGGCACCCTCATTCCTCTGCACCCCAGAGGAAATTAGGTCCAATGCTAAAAGACCAACTGGTTGGAATTGGGGTTGTGCAGCCCCAATTCTCGCGGCCAAAGGGAGTACTATATTGTAGCCTTCCTCCCATAAGCAAGCAGGACTGCTGTTAAGGCCCCCCCGCAGTCCCCCTAGAGAACAGTAGGGTTAGGTTGTGTGTACTAGTCAGTATATACACGGGGGGGAATGTCAATGCCCTGCGTTCCTCAATCCCATCCCTAACACGTTTAAGGGGCTTAGCTCTGTTGGTCTCCCCCTGGGCAGAAGGGTCCCCCTAAGTCTGCATCTACCAGGCAGGAAACCAAAAACACATGCCCATTTGCCCTGGATCTCCAGGAGAGTGGGGGGGGGGGGGGAGGGAGCTGGTCCGGTAACCCCCCCTAAGAAAAAGGAAGGACTCACCCTTGGTGGTTTCCTCTGCAGCCATGGGAAACAGACGGTCCTCCTCCATAGTAGCGTCTTGTGCCAAGGAAAAGGCTTCCATAAACACGCTCTGAGGCCGCCAGGCCCCTCTATCTCCCTGGCTGCTTGATAGTGAGCCCCGATTGCCTGCAGCGTTCGTTCCGGTGGGGGCCGCCATCTTGTCGCGCGGGAGCGGAATGACGTCACGGCGCCGTGCGCGTCATCAACAGGCGCCCGGATGCTCATGGCGGCGCCTAACTACCCGCCATGCGGTCCAGCGAACCCCCGGACGGAGCCAGCAGGAAGGGGGAGGCCTTAGCCCAACCTCCAAGGTAGGGACCAGGCGGGGGGAGAGAGGATGTGGCCTCTTCGGAGCACTGGAGAGCCCTGCCCTCCTAGGAGGCTCCGGCGTCCAGGGGAGTCTGTGTCTTCTCCTGCTCCCCCCTGGACTAAGACGAAGGGGAAACCCCCCGGGGGGTAGCAAGCTACACCGGACCCAACGGCACCCAGTACCTGCGGTCCGGGCTCCGGGGGGGGGGGACCACCAGCCCCAGGCTTTAGGTCACAAGAAAAAAATAAACGTTTCGCTGAAAGGGAAACACAATCAGAACTGAGGAGCACAGGGAGGGGTGGGGCTTTTAACCTCTTAATTGATTGTGTTTCCTGTTAGGTGGAGCCAGTCTACTCTCAGGGTGCCGTCCTGGAAGACGAGGGAGAAATACGTTATTTCCTCTAGACCTTCCACCGGCATGCCACACTTCAATTTTTGTTTATTTATCTTTTGGCAGAGCTCTGATCACATCACAATAGTAAAACATTTCAGAAGGATTACAGACTTCCATTTCTGAGTTACTTCCTTCATCTTGCAATAAAAAAAGCCTCTTGGCTTGCCTGCCTACAGTTAGCTGATTATATAAAAGCATTCCCATTGTATCATGTATTCACTAGAGAGCTCACTGCATATGATTTTTCCTTCCATCCATGTGCTCTCTTATATTTATAAATTGTTCCTTTACCCTATTGTTTCAGCAAGACAGAACTACATTAGGAAATGGGAAAGGGAATGGCATGCTGAAATCCAAATGTGATGACTGGTAACTCTCAAAATATCTAGCAGACTGCGGAAACAAAATGATAACATTTTGAAAAATGTTATCCATATGCTTTAGATATCCATGCCTTTGACTGTAAACAAACAGATATATGATGTAAATGTCATAAAACCAAGAACCATATGTTCCATATTTTGAGTGAATATACTAAAATATGACCTTTTTAAGACAAAGTGATTGATTGCTATACAAACACTTTACAGATGTATTAATAACAATCCCTGGATTACATTGCTCTTGATTATACCGAGTTCTTACAAAGTCCTTAGACGTACAGGACCCTTTTCCAATGCAGACTGTGGCCATATCACACTCTCCTATCATGGAAATTAGATGCGGGGAAACCTGCATCCAATTTGCATAAAAGTGTGAACCCAACCTGGGATGGACCTTCTACACTGTGTTTTATCTGCGGCTCATACTACCATATCAAAGTACTGGAGATCCCTTAAAAACGTTCCTCTTTTGCAGATTTGACAAGCAATTGACCAACTTGAAACTATAATCACCTGGGGAGGAGGATAAGTATGACCAATATTTTTCTTACCTGTATATGTGATGAAGCATCCCAAGCCATATAACACTGTGTGTGTGTGTGTGTGTGTGTGTGTGTGTGTGTGTGTGTGTGTGTGTGTGTGTGTGTGTGTATGTGTATATAATTATATATATATATATATATATATATATATATATATATATAGACAAAGTCACAGAAATAGCGGTAAAGTAATGCAGCAAAGTCGCTGATCTTAAGCAATAAATACGGCTTTATTGCACTCAAAATAAATAATACAAAACAAAATGGCCTACTCCAATTTAGGAGGCTAACAGTAGTGTCCCTCACTACACTGTACTAGAGGGGCTATTCCAGCCTCCAGTATAAAACAAACAGAATAACAGTCCAAATAAACAATTATCTGTGACAGACCTTGTTCCTCCAATGCAGACAGTTTCCAACCTGTCCGTCCAGCTCAGCATAACTCTCTCTCACACTGAGCTCTCATTTCCCACTTCCCTACCAGGTGACTGTTAATTCATAGGGGGAAGAGAGGAGGTTTACCTGTTGGCCAGGCTTAACCCCTTCCAGGGCAGGGAAAACTGACCTTTCCAGCCTCTCACTGGTGTACATACAATTGTGTACCCTGTCACAATATATATATATATATATATATATATATATATATATATATATATATAATGTGTACACACAGTTGTGCATATAAGTTTACATACCCTGGCAACATTTTATGATTTCTTGGCCATTTTTCAGAGAATATGAATGATAACACAAAAACTTTTCTTTCACTCATGGTTAGTGTTTGGCTGAATCTATTTATTACCCAATCAACTGTGTTTACTCTTTTTAAATCATAATCACAACAGAAACTACCCAAATGACCCTGATCTAAAGTTTACATACCCCAGTTCTTAATACTGTGTATTGCCTTCTTTAACATCAATGACAGCTTGAAGTCTTTTGTGGTGTTTGTGGATGAGGCTCTTTATTTTCTCAGATGGTAAAGCTGGCAAAAACCGTCCAATTCCTGTAAATTATTGGGCTGTCTTTCATGAACTGCACATTTGAGATCTCCCCAGAATGGCTCAATAATATTGAGGTCAGGAGACTGAGATGGCCACTCCAGAACCTTCACTTTGTTCTGCTGTAGCCAATAAAAGGTCGACTTGGCTTTGTGTTTGGGTTCATTGTCATTAGGGATGAGCTTCGCTTTCGATACAAACGTATGTTTGACTCAAACATTGCCCGTTCGATCGTTCGATGAAATTCGAACAAAACGGGTAGTTCGCGCCAAATTCGAGTGACGCGCGTCGGCCCATAATTCACTGCGGCGTTGCGCGCTGATGATTGGCCAAGCATGCACCATGACACCGCGCCCAAAAAACGGATAGCCATAATTGGCCAAAGCCTGGGTGCTTTGGCCAATTATGGCTCAGGGCTTTAGCACACGCCCCACACTATAAAAAGCCGCCTTCAGGGCGGCCTCGTGTAGTGTGTTCCGGCTTTGTTAAATAGAGCAGTCAGAGAGACAGAGAGATTATCTTTTTAGCTAGCTAGATAGAGCAGGCTAGTCAGTTTAGCTTTATTACAGTGTGTATATATATATATATATATATATATATATATATATATATATATATATACATCCTTAGGAGTTGTACATATATTTATACACTGTATAGCTTAGCTAGATCTGCTATTAGTATTTATCAGGCAGGAGATTGTGCATAGCTGCAGTGCTCTAACGTGTTGTATTGCCTGTGGCTGTGTGCTGTGTTTAGTTTACACCTAAACGTACTGGGTGTTACTGCAATTGTCTTGATTATTTGCACCTAAGAGCATTTGCTTTAAGTGCACGTTTGCTGTGTAATAGCACGTAAATGCATTTACTGTAAGTGCACGTTTGCTGTTTCATTGCACGTAAACGCATTTACTGTAAGTGCAAGTTTTCTGTGTAACCGCACAAAAGCGCATTTACTGTAAGTGCACGTTTGCTGTTTAATCACATGTAAATGCATTTACTGTAAGTGCAAGTTTGCTGTGTAATCGCATGTAAACGCATTTACTGTAAGTGCATGTTTGCTGTGTAATCGCACGTAAGCGCATTTACTGTAAGTGCACGTTCGCTATGTAATCGCACGTAAACCCATTTACTGTAAGTGCAAGTTTTCTGTGTAATTGCACGTAAGCGCATTTACTGTAAGTGCACGTTTGCTGTGTAATCGCACGTAAGCGCATTTACTGTAAGTGCAAGTTTGCTCGTTAGTAGCACTTAATCACATTTACTGTGAAGTGCACGTTTGCTCTTTAGTAGCAAGTAAGCGCATTTACTGTAAGTGCATGTTTGCTGTTTAATCGCATTTACTGTAAGTGCATGTTTGCTGTTTAATCGCATTTACTGTAAGTGCATGTTTGCTGTTTAATCACATTTACTGTAAGTGCAGGTTTGCTGTTTGATCACATTTACTGTAAGTGCACGTTTGCTGTGTAATCGCACGTAAGCGCATTTACTGTAAGTGCAAGTTTGCTCGTTAGTAGCACTTAATCACATTTACTGTGAGTGCACGTTTGCTCTTTAGTAGCAAGTAAGCGCATTTACTGTAAGTGCATGTTTGCTGTTTAATCGCATTTACTGTAAGTGCATGTTTGCTGTTTAATCGCATTTACTGTAAGTGCATGTTTGCTGTTTAATCACATTTACTGTAAGTGCAGGTTTGCTGTTTGATCACATTTACTGTAAGTGCAAGTTTGCTGTGTAATCGCACGTAAGCGCATTTACTGTAAGTGCACGTTTGCTCTTTAATAGCACGTAAAAGCATTTACTGTAAGTGCACGTGTCCTGTTTATTTGCACCTAAGCGCATTTCCTGTAAGTGCAAGTTTGCCGTTTAATCGCACGTAAACGCATTTACTGAAAGTGCAAGTTTGCTCTTTAGTAGCACGTAAGCGCATTTACTGTAAGTGCACGTTTGCTCTTTAATAGCACGTAAAAGCATTTACTGTAAGTGCACGTTTGCCGTTTAATCGCACGTAAACACATTTACTGAAAGTGCAAGTTTGCTCTTTAGTAGCACGTAAGCGCATTTACTGTAAGTGCACGTTTGCTGTTTAATCGCACGTAAGCACATTTACTGTAAGTGCACGTCTGCTGTTTAATCGCACGTAAGCGCATTTACTGTAGGTGCACGTCTGCTGTTTAATCGCACGTAAACACATGTATTGTAAGTGCAAGTTTGCTCTTTATTAGCACGTAAGCGCATTTACTGTAGGTGCAAGTTTGCTGTGTAATCGCACGTAAGTGCATTTACTGTAAGTGCACATGTCCTGTTTATTTGCACCTAAGCGCATTTCCTGTAAGTTCAAGTTTGTCGTTTAATCGCACGTAAACGCATTTACTGGAAGTGCAAGTTTGCTCTTTGGTAGCACGTAATCTAATTTACTGTAGGTGCACGTCTTTGGTAGCACGTAATCTAATTTACTGTAGGTGTTTAATCGCACGTAAGCGCATTTACTGTAAGTGCACGTGTGGTGTTTATTTACAACTGAACGCATTAAAATGTCTGGAAGGACAACAAAGAGAGGCAGAGAGTCACAAGGGTAAGCAGGCTCTGCATCTAGAGGCAACACTGGTGGTGGACGCGGTGCATCCTATTCAGCACGTGGCCGCTCGTCCTTCTTTTCGGGAGCTGGCCGTGTTTAGCCTCAACATGCAGAGAAAATCGTAGATTGGATGACCAAGCCGTCCTCATCCTCCTCATCCTCTTTCACACAGACTGATCTTAGTTTGTCTGGCAAAGCAGCTGCCAAGGCTTCCTCTTCCCTCTGTACAATGGCATCACACAATCCTTCCCTAGTCCCACCGTGTCCTCCTGAGGATTCCCCCGAACTGTTTCAACACAGTGTTGGGTACTAGTGTTGCTCACGAATATTCGCATTGCGAATATTCGCTACGAATATTGCATATTCGAGTATTCGCGAATATCTCGAATATCGCGGCGAATATTCGCTATTTCGAATATTCGTATTTTTCAAATTTCGCAATAAATTTCGCAAAAAATTCGCAATCAATTTCGCATTCGCGAATTTCGCAATGGGGAAATTTCGCAATAGCGAAATTTCGCAATTTTTTTTTTTTTATATAAAATATCACGAATATTCGATATTTACGAATATTCGCGACCGCATATGTGAAATTTCGCTTTTTTTTTTTTATAAAATATACCAAATATTCGTAAATATCGAATATTCATGATATTTTATATATTAAAAAAAAAAAAGAAATCGCGAAATTTCGCATTAGCGAAAATTCGCATTGGCGAAAATTCGCAATTTTTTTATTTTTTTGTTTTTTTTTAAATATCACGAATATTCGATATTAACGAATATTCGCGAATATTCTTCGAAATATTTGCGAAATATCGCGAAATCGAATATGGCGTATTCCGCTCATCACTATTGGGTACATGCTGCTGAATGAAGATGTGCAGCGTTTTGAAGGCTCCGATGATGGAACACTGATAGAGGAAGGCATTGATGTGAGCCCAGGGAGAGGGGGTGGCCGAGAGGGACAGCAATCTGGCAGTGATGTTCCCCCAGCTGGAGCATACTGCCAGGTTTTTGACAGTGATGAGGAGGTAGGGGATGATGAGGTCACTGACTCTACCTGGGTCCCTGATAGGAGAGAGGAGGAGGAGGAGGAGGAGGAGGATGAGGCACGGGCACATCTCCAAAGAGGCAGGATGCCCTCCAGGGGTCAGCTTAAGGTCACACCAACTGCATTACAGCACACATCTACAATTGTGCATGGCGCTGCTGTGTCTGAACGGTACAGCAAAAGTTCTTTGGTGTGGGCCTTTTTTGAAACATGTCCATCAGATTGTACCTTTGCTATTTGCAACATATGTTGCAAGCGTATCTCGCGTGGCCAAAACATCACCCACCTGGGCACCACATGCTTGTCCAGACATATGTCGACCTGCCATGCAGCTCGTTGGCAAGCACACCAGAAAGACCCACACCAAAGACCAAAGCGGACCTCCCCTTGCCCTTCTGGGACCTCCAACCCCACTAGACCCCAGTCCTCTCTGAAGCTTGCATTGAAGGTGTAGAAATAGGTGTGTCACAACCTAGTAGTAGTAGTACATGCGGGCAATCTACTGATAGTACCAGACACATTTCCCTGCCCCAGCTGCTGCAGCGCCGAAAGAAGTACTCTCCCAGCCATCCACATGCCCAGCGGTTGAATGGTAGCTTAGCGAAATTGCTAGCACTTCAACTGCTACCTTTTCAGTTGGTAGATTCTGCCCCCTTCCGTGAGTTTGTGGAATGTGCAGTACCTCAATGGCAAGTACCCAAACGCCACTTTATCTCACGGAAGGCGATTCCGGCTCTCTACCGGCATGTGGAAGGCAATGTCCATGCCTCGCTGGACAGGGCGGTCAGTGGTAAGGTGCATCTTACCGCTGACTCATGGTCCAGCAGGCATGGACAGGGACGTTACCTGTCTTTTACGGCACATTGGGTGACTCTGCTGGCAGCTGGGAAGGACGCAGGGCAAGGTACAGTAGTTTTGGAGGTTGTTCTGCCACCACAGCTCCAAAGCACTACTACTGGTTGTGACACACCTCTCTCCTCCACCCCCTCCTCTTCTTCTTCCAGTGTGGCTTCTTCCTGTGGTGATGTTTCCTCAGAACCAGCCGTGCTCCGTAGGCGTACGAGGGGCTAAGCAGGAATGCAGGCCAAGAGATGCCATGCGGTGCTAGAGCTGGTGTGCTTGGGAGACAGGAGCCACACTGGGGAAGAGGTTTTGTCAGCTCTGCAGGAGCAGGCTGAGAGGTGGTTAACCTCCTCTCTGCCCTGCGACAGGGAAAACTCACCCATGTGCCCTGTTTTGCACATGTCCTAAATTTGGTGGTGCAGCGGTTCTTGGGCAGGTACCCGGGCTTACAGGATGTCCTGAAGCAGGCCAGGAAAGTATGTGTGCATTTCCGGAGGTCATATAATGCCACTGCTCGGCTGACAGACCTCCAAAGGGAATACAACCTGCCCAAGAACCGCCTAATCTGTGACATGCCCACCAGATGGAACTCTACGTTGGCCATGCTGCAGCGGCTGCACACGCAGCAGAGGGCCATTAATGAGTACCTGTGCCAATATCGCAGCAGAACTGGGTCAGGGGAGCTTGGTTTTTTTCCCCACGCCAGTGGGCCTTGATCAGGGATGCATGCACTGTCCTGTCACCATTTGAGGAGGCCACGAGGATGGTGAGCAGTGACAGTGCATGCATCAGTGAGACTGTCCCTCTTATTCACATGTTGGAGCACACGCTACGTGGAATAATGGACAGGGCCCTTGAGGCAGAACAGAGGGAGGAAGAGGAGGACTTCCTTACCTCTCAAGGCCCCCTTTACCCAGACAGTGGTCTTGCTTGCCCACCTAGCACACAGGAAGAGGAGGAGGAGGAGGAGGATGATTGTATCAGTAGCATGGAGGTGGAGCCTAGCACTCAGCATCAGCAGCAGCAGTCTTCAAGGGATCATTTACAGTCCCAAGGAACACATGGACTTTTACGTGGCTGGGATGAGATGCCTGTGGATCCTGTCGTCCTCAGTGACCCAGAGGACTGTGCCCCGAATGCCTCTGCAAACCTATGCTGCATGGCCTCCCTGATCCTGCAAAGCCTGCATATGTGTGTATGTGCTATCAAGGAGAGGGATCATTACTGGCTGGCAACTCTCCTTGATCCACGTTACAAGAGTAAGGTTGCAGACCTTATGTTGCCATCGCAGAGGGAGCAGAAGATGAAACTTCTGCGGGAGGCCTTGCAGAAGGGTCTGTGCAATGCGTTCCCAGAACCGGGGGGATTACCAAAACCTGGCCCTGGACAACATCTTGCTGAGGCTTCGGTGAGTCACAGAAGGAGCGGTGGAGAAGGTGGCCGCCTGACCGATGCGTTCAGACAATTTTTTAGTCCGCAGCCCCAAGGTCTGACCGGTTCCAGCAACCATTGCCAGCGTCTGGTTTACATGGTCCGGGAATACCTAGGGGCAAGATCCGACTTGGACACCTTCCCCACCGAAAATCCTCTGGCTTACTGGGTCTTGAGGATTATTAACTGGCCAGAGCTTGCACAGTATGCAATTGAGCTAATGGCTTGCCCTGCATCCAGTGTTCTTTCAGAACGCACATTCAGTGCTGCTGGAGGCTTTGTGACCGATCACAGGGTGCGCCTCTCCACCGACTCTGTTGATCGACTGACTGTAACGGTCACCACCGCTTACGACTTTCCATCCATGACAAGCTTATCTGACACACTCAGACAATATTGCATACACGATCCATATCCTTTCCCAGAATAAGACGAGACAGAGCTCCGTTCTTGTTTCCAAAGATATGACAATTTATTGGTATTTTTCTCAGCTTCTTATACAGTCTCAAGCATAATGCAGTTTATCACAGGACAATGCAATCTCCACCCCCCTATTCACTCACTGAGGATAATTCTTTAATTGGTAGCTAGACATGACGGCACCGTATCATAAATAGGGTTCAATTAACCTTGAATAGTAACACAGACATCTAGTTGAATAAGTTCTCTAAGACAGCTTTATCACACAATGGCAGAGTCTTGTGAGAGTGGGTGTAATCCACACCTTCAACGGAATGTCTTTACAGTGAATAGCTAACACCTTAAGGTATTTCAATAGCATATTATACAAAGGTATGACTCACTCTGGTCTTGTAGACCTGAATTAACACCTTTCAAAAGCATGTGTGCCCAGATTGCATAGCTAACAGCTTTTGATATTTGAAGACATCCTGCAAACATGAATTATTATTAATGTCCCTTATTAATGTCTTCTGTAATATATGAATTATGATTCTTTGTCACCCTATGGCCCTAGTGGACATAAGGTGACCCTAGACATAGGAATATCTCAGTCTGTCATTGGCCATTCCGTTACACTGACCTTCATCAAAATGAATCAGGCTTGGATCAACACCAGCTACCAAGCACCTGATGCTGATGTTACTGAATAATTTTTTGTTGAAATGTTGGATCCCTTTGAGACTGCGTATGCTGATGCTGAGTGACTGTCCTGTTATGCTGCTGATGGAATATCCTTCTCCTCACTTTTCTTGCTGATAACTAGTAAGAAATGTTGTGTTTCTGGGCTCCGCCACCAGTGCCTAAGGCCAATTTTTTGTGCCCCTGTTTAACAGGAGCGTCTAATAACAATTTTTGATGCAATACTTTGCACGTTGCTCTTTATTGCGCTCCAATTACAGTTATTGCGAGGGGTTGCAGTGTTGTGTTGGCCTAAGGCCCAATTTTCTGCCCCTGTTTAACAGGGGCACCTAATAAAAAAAATTGATGCAAGACTTTGCACGTGGCTCTTTGTTGCGCTTCAATTACAGTATCTTTGAGGGGTTGCAGTGTTGTGTTGTGCCTAAGGCACAATTTTTCTGCCCCTGTTTTAACAGGGGGGCCTAATAACAATTTTTGATGCAATACTTTGCACGTGGCTCTTTGTTGTGCTCCAATTAGCGTTATTGGGAGGGGTTGCAGTGTTGTGTTGTGCCTAAGGCACAATTTTTCACCCCCTGTTTAACAGGGGTGCCTAATAACAATTTTTGATGCAGTACTTTGCACGTGACTCTTTGTTGCGCTCCAGTTACAGTATCTTTGAGGGGTGCCCTTATTTCTACAATTTTTCTTTCACAAAAAAATAATTGATTGAGCCAAGATCTGGCATTGTAATGGCCCCCCACCACCCCTAAAATAATCAACATATTGTTGCCACACAGCACGGGCGCAAGCAGTTTTAAATTACTTTTTTCTGAGAGTAATCTCATGTTGTGCAGGGACATTTCTAAACACGTGCCACTACTATAGACACCCAGCAGGTACGATATTTAAAGGAATTTTTTTTTATTATTCACTTTAAGCATCATTAAAATGGCTGCTCCGGAAAAAACAACCATTTTTAAAACTTTTTTTATATTGATACATGTTCCCTGGGCAAGACCCGGGTTCTGAAAGATGTTTTCCAACATTCAATTGAATATTGGTCTTTAAAATGAGCTTTTTGAATTTGAATGTTCGGGTCCCATAGACTTCAATGGGGTTCTAAATGTTCGCGCAAAACCGCAGTCTGTTCGAACGTTCTGGTGCGAACCGAACGCGGGTATGTTCGGCTCATCCCTAATTGTCATGTTGGAATGTCCAAGTACATCCCATGAGCAGCTTCCTGGCTGATGAATACAAATGTTCCTCCAGTATTTTTTGATAACATACTGCATTCATCTTGCCAACAATTTTGACCAAATTTCCTTTGCCTTTGTAACTCACACATCCCCAAAACATCAGCGATCCACCTCCGCACCTTTCATCATAGGCTTTGTTGAATCCTCTCCAAATGTAGCGTTTATGGTTGTGGCCAAAAACCAAAATTTTGGTCTCATTACTCCAAATGGCTTTGTGCCAGAAGGTTTGAGGCTTGTCTGTGTGCTGTTGGCATATTGTAAGTGGTATACTTTGTGGCAATTGCGTAGTAATGTCTTTCTTCTGGTAACTCGACCATGCAGCCCATCTTTCTTCAAGTGCCTCCTTATTGTGCATCATAAAACAGCCACACTGCATGTGTTTTTTTAGAGAGTCCTGTATTTCACCCAAAGTTATTTGTGGGTTTTTCTTTGCATCCCAAATAATTTTCCTGGCATTTGTGGCTGACATTTTAGTTGGTCTACCTGACCGTGGTTTGGTTTCAAACATAATTTTCCACTTCTTGATTTAAGTTTGAACACTGCTGATTGGCATTCTCAATTCCTTGGGTATCTTTTTACATCCCTTTACTGTTTTATACAGTTCAACTACCCTTTCCTGCAGATCATTTGACAATTCTTTTGCTTTCCCCATGACTCAGAATCCAAAAATGTCAGTGCAGCACTGGATAAAAGATATAAAGGTCTGTTGGGATTCCAAAAACTCATTGTCCTTTTATACAGACACACTAATTACAAGCAAACAGATCGCAGGAGAGGATGGTTACCTTTAATAGCCAATCAAACCCCTTTGTGTAAATTGGCGTGCATGTTATCAGGCCAAAATCACCAGGGTATGTAAACTTTTGATCAGGGTCATTTGGGTAGTTTCTGTTGCCATTATGATTTAAAAACAGTAAACACAGTTGACTGATAATAAATGGCTTCAGCGAAACTAACTAACTAGCCACCAGTGGAAGAAATGTTTCTCAAGTCGTCTTCCAGGACAGCACAATGAGAGATGACTGGCTCCACCTGACAGTAAACACAATTAATCAAAGTTTTGATTGTGTTTCCCCACAGCAAAACCGTTTTTCTTTTTTGGTCCTTCAGACCTAAGGCCTGGGGCTAGAGGTCTCCCCCTGGGAGCTGTTCAGTATGCTTGGGAAGCCTCTGGGCCCAGCAGAACACTCTCGCCCTTCCTGGGGGGTGTCCCTCTATTCACTTAGGGAGGCAGCATTTGGAAGAGCCCCCCTGAGTGCTGGAGGATCCTAGGTGCAGTATACACCTAGAACTTCAGGGGCTGTTTTTCCTCCCCCCCCACCTTTCTGGGTGTCCATTCTGAAGGGGGGACTGGCGTGCCCTTTGGCTGAGGATCCTCCTCGCCTGGCCGAGCGCTCGCGCAGACTGTTGCACTAAAACGGCGCTGCCTTGGCGTAGATTTAGGAGCCGGCAGAACAAGTATCCGCACAGGATAGAATGTAACGGGGCTTAGCGAGGCCCCAATCCAGAGCCATTCCGGTACACCAGGCACTCAAGGATATCATCCTTAGAGAGTGGAAGGAACCTGAGAGGAAGCTTCTAAAGTATAAAACTTGGAAGCGTAGGTGCCCCTTTAAGGAGGAGGATGAGAATAAAATCTTTAAGACATCGAGACTGGACGTCTCCTTGGCACAGGTGTCCAAACAATCTGACCTCTCACTTGAGGACACGGGTAACCTAAAGTATCAGATGGATTGGCGTGCCGAGACCACCTTGCGTAGGGCTTGGGAGGCAAATGCAGCAGCAATGAGCCCCGCATTGACCGCAGCTTGCATAGCTAGAAATACGGATACATGAATTTCCAAGTTGATGTTTCCCATGTTTCCCATGTTTCAAGGAGGTGCTAGACTTGCTACAGGTGATAGGTAGCGCTTTGGCTTATCTAGCGGATGCCGCAGTAGAGACCGTGCAAACTACCGCAAAGTTGGAAGCCATCTTAAACTCAGCTAGAAGAGCAGTGTGGGTCAAAACATGGGACAGTGACAGTGCATCCAAACCCGCTTATGTGGTCTCCCATTTGAGGGCTCCCTCCTTTTCGGCAAAAAATTCCCTACCAAACCTAAAAGGGACAAAAGGAATTTTTTTCGAGACCCCCAGGGTAAGAACCATTTTTCAGACAAGAAGCCTACCGGTAACAGGTGGTGGGGTGTTGGAAAAGATAATCATCACCCTGCTTGGATAAAGAATAGGGATGAGCCGAACACCCCCGCATTCAGTTCGCACCAGAACCGTTGAACAGTCCGATCTTTTGCACAAACATTTAGAACCCCATTGAAGTCTATGGGACTCGAACGTTCAAATTCAAAAACGATAATTTTAAAGACCAAAATTCAAGTTATTGTTGGAAAACGTCTTTCAGAACCCGGGTCTTGCCCCAGGGAACATGTATCAATGGAAAAAAGTCTTAAAAACGGTCGTTTTTTTAGGAGCAGGACTCCTGAAAAAACGACCGTTTTTAAAACTTTTTTTCCCATTGATAGTAGTATCAATAGAAATAAAGTTTTAAAAACGGTCGTTTCGCTTCACTCGAGTTTTCCGCGAACGATTGTTTTTGTTCGAAATTCGACGAACGATCGAACGAACGATGTTCGAGTCGAACATATGTTTGTTTCGAACGTGAAGCTCATCCCTAATAAAGAACATTCCTAAGGGGCAAATGCTCAGACTACAACAAAATTGCACTGAACAACAGGATTATCTCATACAAGCCAATATTCTTAAAGAAAAGTTTATTCAGAGGGGATATGGAAAAAATATTTTGAATGGAACAATTCAGGAGATAGAAAATATCCCTAGGAATAAATGCTTTAAGAAAAAAGAAGAAGTGCAAAGTACCAATAATCAACATCAGTGGGGCTTTATATCAAGTTTCCATTTCCAATACAAGGAAATAGAGGCTTTTTTCAAAAAATATTGGTATATTTTATGTAGGGATAGACACCTGGGAGCAGTATTGCCTAATCAACCAAAATTCATATATAGGAGGGTGCCAAATTTTGGCGACCAGGTAGTCAAAAAAATCTTGGATCCACCTAGACAATTAAAAATTGGCCTTAAGGGATTTTACTTTTGTAGAAAATGTATTTGTTGCTCACTTTAACAGTTCTGCAGCAAAGGTATGTCTAGGATCACAAATATTGATCAGGAAACATTTGAAATTAATTAGTTTGTTACATGCAATTCCTTACATGTAGTGTATCTACTATGGTGCCCTTGTGGATTATTTTATGTAGGGAGGACAAAACGACTTTTAAAAATACGAGTAGCTGAGCACCTAGCTAATATAAAAAAAGGTGTTCAACTATCATAGTGTCTCCCTACACTTTAAAGAAAAGCACAATCAAGATCCCACATTCTTACAATGCTGTGGGAATGACTGTGTGTTCTCTTGGAGGGGTTCAAATTGAGTACCAGTCTTATCCCAAAGAGAAACTTGCTGGATTGTTTTTTCATTAAAATGCTTCTTCTAGAGGCTTGAACATTGAGGTAAATCTCAATTGTTTTGTTAATACTTTCTGATTAAACTGGATAGAAGCATGAAATAATTGTCCAATTTGATCTTTTAACATATGAATTGAATTTTAATGCTTAGCTATATGAGTAATGGTTCTGAGTTTTTGACTATAGTAGCTCACCTTATGGTGAGCACATATTTTGCATATGAAACAATATGGTTTTTGACTATAGTAGCACACGTTTGGTGAGCATATTGTTTGCATACGAAACAATATGGTATGCATAATATATGAGGTAAATAATGAATAAATGGGTCAACTTGCTAAGACAACCTACCAGTGGCTGAAAAAAGTTATGAAATTGTTGCCCTATCTTCCAGAATAGTTTCTTCCTATACACTTGTTATATTATTTTTTATATGATATTATATATGATCAATGAAAATACATGATAAAACTATATAAAAACGTAGTAGGCAGTATTACCAGTCATTTTTTTTTTTATATGTAATGTATTACATTTTTTAGAATGAGTCTAGCAAAATTTGTTAATAATCATTCATTATTATTTAAATATTTGTGCTATAACATAGATCGGTGCTTATGTGCAATACCACATGTTAAATTATATCTAAGCTGAATGAAAATAGAATGCTTTTTATGTGAATATGGTAGCTCCTTCTGAAAGGATCTATGTTCCACTTTATACTGACGTGGTGATCGTAATATTATGGACACAGGGACAGGAGGTGAGTGCATACACCATTGAATAGTCTCTGTCAGTGTTTCACGTGGGGGTATAAGAGGTTGGGTTGCCTTGCTGTTTGGCCAATCCTATGAATAAGTCTATATGATGAAACATATCGGGGGCATGGCTAAACGGCAACCATCTGTAAGCAGTCCACGCTGGAACCGGATCAGAAAGAAACGCTTCAAGCTAGAGGAGCGGGTGAGAGTGATATCTATGCCGTACACCTTGGGTCCACCTTGACCACACTATACACTACTACAGACATTTTGTCCAAGAGCTGTTTGCTGTAATTTTACTTGCTGGCTTTGAAGTGATGTGAGTGTAATGGTTGAAGTTTTTCACATAGTGTTTTATTAAATTAGTTTTACAATATTACACTATTTGGAGCACTTTTTATTTACATGTAGGGAGATCCTATTTACATGCTTGCGGCTGGATAACGGCGATCAGCTAACCCTGTCTGTGTGGTCTAAAGCGATTTTTGCCAAGCACGAGAGTGTAAGGCATAAATATCTGGTGAGTCAGCTAACCAAATGGAGCGGAATCACTGGCACTTGGTGGTGTGGTGGAAAATCAGAAAAGTTCACACTGGTTTAACTTTTTTTTCGGGTGGATTTCATTATGCTTATGAACTTTTTATTGAATGTAGTATTATTTCACTTGTCACAGGGTGATATTGACAGCTCAGCGTGGGTCCAGACTGGAGCGGCTTAAGAAAAGTTGTTATGTATACTGATTTCTTCATTACATGGCTAGATAGGAAAGACCCCCATACACACTATTAGATTTTTTGCAGATTTTTGTCTTCAGATTTACCAAAACCTTGTAGTGCATGGGCCTGCCTGACTGCATACAAAGTGAAACATATTATGTGGTTTTGGGAAATCTGAAGATAAAAATCTGCAGAAAATCTAATAGTGTGTATGGGATCATAGTCTTAGATCGTGGATACCTGTAGCTGTAGCAATTTTACTTTAATGCCTAATGAGTGAAATTACATTCATGTGCAGATAAAAACAAGGATTTTGCTTTTGATTGGATAATTAAACTGAATCTCTAAACAATTTATTCATATTTGATATTTATTTGTGTACCATCACTTTACATTTCATATTTACATTTTTTTAGCTGTTAGTTTAAATATTTGACATTTTATTTAAAACACATAAGGGGTTGTTTTTTGGAAGGTCCAGGATAGTTAAAATGAGCTTCTGTAATCCTTTAGGAGCCATTTACGGATTTTCAGTTAAAAAACACTTACATTTCTTAACTTCTTATTCATTGACTCCAAAGTATTTAGCGAAAATGAGTGCCCTTGCCCCTCAAACATACTGTATTTATTGGCGTATAACACTCACTTTTTTACCTTGAAAATAGAGGGTAAACTGTGCCTGTGTGTTATACGCAGGGGGCTGTGAATTTTTTTCCTGAAACTTCCCTCTTAAAGTTAGGGTGCGTGTTATACGGCGATAAATACGCTAAGTTATAAAAAAATATATGTTTTTACATTTATAATGTCTGACAGCTATAGCTTATAAAACGTATTTTGTTGTTTTGGAAAAAGTCAGTTGGCAAAACTTCCCTCTAATGATCCCCAGTGTTTTCATTACGCGGCCTTCTTAAACATGTGTTACACTAAGACAATCCACAATCGTTCATTATTCTTGCAAAGCCTTTCCCCTTTGGTACACTATTGAATTATTAAGTATATAGCTGGAGTATTGTTCTATTGTTTGCTTGGAATAAACTGAAAATTACATTCTATAGAAATAGTAATATTGGGATGATTTGTCAAGCATTAGTGTAGAATTTATTTCATTATTTAAAAAAAATATATCTTAGTTCTTCAGTTTGCTTCATTAAGTGTTGCAGGATAGTATTGAACTCACAAAAGTTGTCAAGGTGAAATATTAGTGAACAGGTACACAAGGTTTAAGGCTGTATTAAAGCCTTGATTTTTTATCCACTTCAGACCCGGAAGGATTTACCCACTTCCTGACCAGGCAATATTTTGCGATACGGCACTGTGTTGCTTTAACTGACAATTGCACGGGCGTGTGATGCTGTACCCAAATTGATGTCTTTTTTTTCCCCACAAAAAGAGATTTATTTTGTTGGTATTTGATCACCTCTGTGGTCTTTATTTTTTGCGCTGTAAACAAAAAAATTACTTTTAGGAGCAGAAAGATCGGAAACCTAACTGATATTTTTGACACTTGTTTTGGGAACCAGTGACATTATTACATCAGTGCTAAAAATATGCACTGACATTGTACTAATGGCACTGGCAGGGGCGATCAAGGGGTTAAATGTGTTTCCTCACTGTGTGTTCTAACTGTATCTGCCCACAGATATTGAGTCCACCAGACCTGCTGTTTGGCTCCCCCACTGGCCAATGGGCTGCCCACAGATATTGGGCCAGATTCACAGAGCGATTACGTCTGCGCAACAGGAGATGCGCGTGCGTAAGTCTAAATGTGCGCGTGCGTTTCGATGCACGCCATCCCCAAAACGAGATACGCAAGAAATCTACTTTTTTTTGTCCAGCGTAATTGCGTTAGACAGGCGCATCCGTCCGCGCAAAACTGCGCTAGACAGACCATTGATTTGCTAGTCAAATATGCTAATGAGGGACTTACGGGGATCCACAAAAGAACGTTGGGGCAGCGCAGGCTACGCAGTGTGCGCAACAGCAAAATGTCCTGTCTAAAGTGAGACCATATAAAAGCTGGTCTAAAAAGAGAAAAATCATCTACATGTCAGATAAAGCAACACTGTTAGGCCTCGTACACACGAGGCAATAGATTTGTTCAAATCTGTCCGTCCGACAGATTTGAACAAATCTGTCTGCCGGGATTTTGGTTTGCTCGCGTGTACACACGAGCAAACCAAAATCCCCGCCAGCAGAGAGCGCGCTGACGTGTCGGTGACGTGGCGGTGACGTTGACGCCGCCACGTCACCGCACCAGGAAGTAAAACACTTCCGCGCATGCGCCGAATCCATTCGGCGGCGGTGCGGGACGACATGTCTGCTGGTAAGTGTACTAAACAGCAGACATGTCGGGCGGGCGGATTCCCACCCGATAGATTTTAAAGCATGCTTTGAAATCTGTCGGGTGGCCAAATCCGTCGGCTCGGCCGTACACACGATCGAATCCGTCTGCTGAAACGGTCCAGCGGACCGTTTCCAGCGGACAGATTTGATCGTGTGTACGAGGCCTGAGTGAGGAGCTCAGCAGTCACACGTGTTGCCCAACAAACTGTATGCCAACATGCCAGTGGCATCCATGCTCATAGCTATACTACTGACTTTAGATGAGCAAAGAAGGAGGAGGGCACTGAGGAGGGCACTAAGGAGGGCACAGGAGATGTTGTTTTTTTTTAAAACTTTTTATTTGCTTATATAAACTTTACAATTTAATCTAATACAATATTCTTATCTGATACAAGCCCCTCACTCTTCACTCTTCACGGGAGAGGATATATCACACACGCATAGACATCTATGGCATGAGTGATTCTGAGGTGTATCGCATCTTCAGATTCACCCCTCATGCCATCATGGAATTAACCACAACCTTGCAGGAGGACATCAGCAGCCCAACACATGGCACTACCCATGACACCCATGACAGCTACATATACAATCAGAGCCCCATCCCCACAGATTTCGAACAGAACATGTATGGGGACAGCTGGCTGTTTGGTGAGTGACATGGGTGGCAGGCATGACTGTCCCCCCCATGATGCACACATCACAATGGACACATGCACTTCTAACATCCTCCGGTCTTTTCCCTTCAAGGTGACTCTGCAAATGCACTGGGACCCCATCTCATGACCCCATCTCATGCCAGCTCACATATGCATCTTTGCACGTTAAACACACACATTAATCATGGCACAATGAGAATGCATGCATGCACACCACTGTGGTCCCTAGCACACACACCCCACATCCTCATCACATTGGATTGGCACCAGTCCACCATGCAGGACTTGTGAGCAGCAACGCCACGCCAAGGCTCCAATTATGTCACTGTACATTCATACACCATTCACACGGACCTGGGGATCACTTCTCCTTGGTCCTGGGGAACCCTTCTCCACCAAAATTGAGGGTGACACCCCTTTTCCAGCAGGAATGTCACCCCCACATTCCCAAATCATACACAAACAGAACCGAAAAAAAAAAAAGCCCAGCAAAAATATAATTAAAAAAAAAACAACAAAGAAAACACATAAAAGACAAAAATCACTCTGCAAAACAGTCCCCAAATATCTCAACGACACGTCACAAACAAACAAATAAACGCTAACAAACAACAGAACAATAGCACCTTGCTGTATAGGGAGGGATACAAAGGGATGTACTTTTGCAATGGAAGTGCGTTTGTGTCTGGCTATTTATGTTGTCTGCGTAGTTCAGCAAAGTTGCCCGGGTCTACTTCCAATTTCACTGATTGCGCTGTTCCCGAGTTGTGAGCATGCGCACAGAGGTGCTGACCATGGTCTCCTTCAAGCGCGCATGCGCGAGCCGGCCAGCCCTTCATTTGCATGGGGTCATGGCTCATTTCAATGTAACACGCCCACGTCCTTCCAAATTTGTATTACTCCGCCTTACGCCTCTGAAATAACGTTACGCATGCGCAATTTTATGCGTAAAAGCGACGAGAATATGGTGATTGCGCGGCTACATTGTGCAAGTCTAACGTAAAGGCGGTGCGCTACGCCGGTCCAATAATGCGCAGATGTACCTGAATCTGGCCCATTGGGCATGCAAATCGCTGTGTACGAGCCCGATGTAAATCTATGGCGATTTGTGCAGCTGAGCCAACCTGCCACAGTATAACTGCAGTGGCTGGTCGGAAAGTGGTTAAATAACAAACATGTTATACTTACCTGCTCTGTGCAATGGTTTTGCACAGAGCAGCACTAATTTCTCCTCTTCTTGGGTCCCACGCAAGAGCTCCTGATCCCTCTCTCTTGCCAGGTGCTCCCACAGCGAGCAGCTTGTTGTATGTGCACCCAAGCAGGCATGCTCCTGAACCTCGGCTCTGTGTGTCTATTTACACATGGAGCTGCAGCCTAGCTCCACCCCCTCCATCTCCTGATTGGCTCACACGCTGTTATTGACAGCAGCGGGAACCAAGTTTCCCGCTGCTGCCAAAAGCCAATCAGGAATGCGAGTCCCCAGAGAGGCAAGGCTCTTATGGTCATCGCTGGATCAGGGGGGGGGGGGGGGCTGCTGCACACAGAATGCATGAAGGTAAAAACTTTGTGCATTTACAACTATTTAACCACTTAAGCCCCGGACCAATATGCTGCTGAATGCCCAAAGGCGTTTTTACAATTCGGCACTGCGTCGCTTTAACAGACAATTGCGCGGTCGTGCGACATGGCTCCCAAACAAAATTGGCGTTTTTTTTCCCTACAAATAGAGTTTTCTTTTGGTGGTATTTGATCACCTCTGCGGTTTTTATTTGTTGCGCTATAAACAAAAATAGAGCGACAATTTTGAAAAAAATTCAATATTTTTTACTTTTTGCTATAATAAATATCCCCCAAAAACATATATACATTTGTTTTCCTCAGTTTAGGCCGATACGTATTATTCTACTTATTTTTGGTAAAAAAAACGCAATAAGCGTTTATCGATTGTTTTGCGCAAAATTTATAGAGTTTACAAAATAGGGGATAGTTTTATTGCATTTTTATTATTATTTTACTACTAATGGCGCCGATCAGCGATTTATTTTGTGACTGCGACATTATGGCGGACAAATTTTTGGGACCATTGTCATTTTCACAGCAAAAAATGCATTTAAATTGCATTGTTTATTGTAAAATTGACAGTTGCAGTTTGGGAATTAACCACAGGGGGCGCTGTAGGATTTAGGGTTCACCTAGTTTGTGTTTACAACTGTAGGGGGGTGTGGCTGTAGGTCTGACATCATGGATCGAGTCTCCCTATAAAAGGGGTCACTCGATCGATGCAGCCGCCACAGTGAAGCACGGGGAAGCCGTGTTTACATACGGCTCTCCCCGTTTTTCAGCTCCGGGGAGCGATCGCGAGCGGGCGGCTAGAAACGAATAGCTCCCCATGGGTTTCCGACTGCCGCATGTAGCGGGGGGGTCCCGATCGGACCCCCGACCCGCGCAAAGGCAGGGACGTATATATACGCCCATCTGCCTTAACGTTCCCTTCTGTGGACGTATATCTACATGCGGCGGTCGGGAAGTGGTTAAAGAAATTTCCTTGATAAATTTGATTTGGAAAATGGAAAAGTGCAGGTAGTGCTTTATTATGCCATGAGAATGTGTGTCACTGAAAGGAAGACTGGGTCTTGAGTGTCGACATGAAACATTGAAAGTTTTTTGTAAAAAAAAAAAAAAACTAAAACGAATCAAAACAAAAAAAAATTACAGCTTACTAGTCCTTAAAAAAGGTGCCTACTTTAGTATTCTTTGACTTATGCTTTGTTCCAATTCTTTTCACCAGGTAATGTGGAATTTCTGGCAAGATCAACAGGTATTTTCTGTTGATGTTCTTAGACTAAAAATAATATAAATGCACCCACCATGTCTAAGGAGTGCACTTTATTCAATTTTTGTTTTTGGGCTTAGTTATACTGTATGTTAAGACAAAGATAGACCTGGTTGTGCATTTTATACAGATTTCACTAACCTGAAACGGTATAAAACTACCAGAATTCTCAGTAGCCTTTTTCTATGGAAATGTGTGTATTGTAAACTATGATGTGCTGTCTCTAAGTAAAACTTGCTAAACCACTGAGAAGGCAGCATGGTGACACAATGCTTAGCATTGCCTTGCAGCTCTGGATTCTAGAATCCATTATTGCTGTCCATATGGAGTTTGCCTGTTTTTTCTTGTTTGTGTGGGTTTCATTCATAATGCCTGGCTTTCCTCACACAGTAAAAATACACACTGGAAGATTATTACCAGCTTAGTCCAATCCCCAATAGAGTACATATCCTTATGCTTGTATGTTTGTTAGGGGCATTGGACTACACACCTTCAAAGCCAGGTAATGTGAATTGTTTTGTGTTGGATCAGGAAAAAGTATGCAATGTGTATGGATGTTTTGCAATGAGGTATGCAGAATATATGTCTCAAATAAGCATAGTAATCTAAACAAATCTCTGAAATATTCCACCTACACATATCAGAACCAGCTCCATCTACAGTGGGTAATAATGTTCCATGTATTTATCTTGTAACTAACAAAGTATGGCTTGTGTATTATTTAAAATAATAATGATCAGTATTGTCATTGTATGTGCTAAATCTTTGACATATACAGTATTTTATAAGCTATTGTTACAAACTGCTTACATATTTTTGGGGAAAACTAACAGGTTGCCTATCAAGGATTAAATAGAGTATTATTCCTGTAATCTTGGTTGATGGATGACTAAATAACAATGTGATCTAGCCCATTTTAAATGTTGCTTTCATCTATTGTGTGACTTCTTTACATTTACCATGCTGAGAGCAATATCTTGAACTGCTGCTATAATTGAATCCTATATACAGTACCTATATATATATATATATATATATATATATATATATATATATATATATATATATATATATATATATATATATATATATATATATATATATATATATATAATTTATTTATGTGATATAGGTGAGAAAGATGCATGTTTAACTATCCCATGACCATCCCCTTCCTGCCCAGGCCATTACTCAGTCATGCAACATTGTACCCAAATTAAATTATCATTTTTTTTTAGACAGAGCATTCTTTTGATTAGCACAGTTTTTTTTTTTTTTATATGTTAATAAACGAGTATATGTAGTTGGAAAAAATATGGCCATGTGGTTACCTAGGCATGGAAAAATAAAACACTCTATAAAAAATCCAGATCCGGAGGCGAGAGGCAGAATTTAAGGAGTGGTGCACATTGGGTGATTCAGTTTTGGATGGAGCACTATAAGATATTGACTCTTTGAAAGGGTAAAAGTGCATGGAGATTTTATCTTTCAGGATAGGTCTGCAGTGGAAGGTGAGATATAATACAGAGAAAAATTGCGCTTGTCACAGTTAAATAATCAATTAGTACCGGTGTGGTCAGTTACTAACATTAGAACATAAAATTAAAAAATACAGGGGGGAGGCGGCAGCTCTTGTGCCGAAACACAAGGGGAAATACAACAAAAACAAAGATTTAGAGCTGCGCCTTGTCACCCGGACTCGATACAATCAAAAAAAGAGTCCATATATCAGTCATGTGGAGATAAACAATCCTTCAGACATGAGAGAAGTAGTAGGTTGGCTCCAAGACAAATCTCCGCTGGTCTTTAATCAGGATGGACATATAATAAACGCCACTGTGCTCGAACTTGGCTTTTCAATGTGGCCCACCACCAGAAGTATAAGCAGCTTACCAGAGGAATGGCTGTAATCAACAGTCGGCTGTGACCCAGCCGCGGCCTTTGGAGAACCAGGACGAATCAGCAAGGACCCTCCTCCAGAGCGTAATGACGTCACCGCACGTCTACCCAGACGCGTTTCGTCGTAGGACAAAGTCCTTGCTGATCTGTTTGCCGGCCGGCAACTTTGTATTTTATATGCCTGTCTAACTCATCTCCCATGTGAGTATTCTGGTTTTTACTTTTTTAAATAAATGTCCCAGCGGGATTACGCTATGTCTGCCTCTATTTATCATTTACATATGATCTAATTGGTGGAGTTGCTGAGTGGAGCCCCGGTGTAAACACTGCCCTAGGATTTGGGATTCGTCCTGGTTCTCCAAAGGCCGCGGCTGGGTCACAGCCGACTGTTGATTACAGCCATTCCTCTGGTAAGCTGCTTATACTTCTGGTGGTGGGCCACATTGAAAAGCCAAGTTCGAGCACAGTGGTGTTTATTATATGTCCATCCTGATTAAAGACCAGCGGAGATTTGTCTTGGAGCCAACCTACTACTTCTCTCATGTCTGAAGGATTGTTTATCTCCACATGACTGATATATGGACTCTTTTTTTGATTGTATCGAGTCCGGGTGACAAGGCGCAGCTCTAAATCTTTGTTTTTAGTGGAAGGTGAGAGGCTTAACTAACTTGAAGTGTAGCACAAGTGAAATTTTCAGTTTACGATTGAGCACTGAAGAGTCTGCTCACATTGGATACACCAGTGGTTCTCAACTCCTGTCCTCAGGATCCACTAACAGGCCAGATTTTAGGAATTACATTGAGGAGATGCAGACTAGAAGACTGAAATCACTGAGCAGCAAATGATATTACCTGTTATGTATTTCATTTATTTTGTAAACCTGGCCTTTTAGTGGGTCCTGGGGACAGGGGTTGAGAACCATCGGGATAGACTGTTTGCACAAACTTATTTTATGCACTGATGAGGATCTTCACGCATTTGTGGAGCACATATGCTTTTCAATTTTAGGTAGAGTAGCAAAATGGTGTTTATACACTGATTAGTTTGAATTTTGTTGTTTATTATGATGATATACTAATTTGTAGGTTATATCTAGTTGTTTAGTAGCAGTATGTCACTCTATTTCATTAAGATTTATTACATTTAATTTAAGCTTTTTGTAGCGTGGCAACATACAATATATTAGTGTAGGCAGCAGCTATACTAGATTTATTAGGACAATTCATACTTTATTATTTATTTCGTTTTTTATTCATTTAAGGCAGCGCAGGAGTAGTTGCAAATTTATTTTGGTATTTTTCCTCGTTCAGCTTTTAAGAACAGTGGGCCAGATTCAGGTACATCTGCGCATTATTGGACCGGCGTAGCACACCGCCTTTACTTTAGACTTGCGCAATGTAGCCACGCAATCACCCTGTTCTCGTCGCTTTTACGCAGAAAATTGCGCATGCGTAACGTTATTTCAGAGGCGTAAGGCGGAGTAATACAAATTGGGAAGGACGTGGGCGTGTTACATTGAAATGAGCCGTGACCCAGTGCAAATGAAGGGCCGGCTCGCGCATGCGCGCTTGAAGCAGACCATGTCAGCACCTCTGTGCGCATGCTCACAACTCGGGAACGGCGCAATCAGTGAAATCATGAACTACGCAGACAGCATAAATAGACACACACAAACGCACTTCCATTGCAAAAGTACATCCCTTTGTTTCCCTTCCCATATAGCAAAGTGCTTTTGTTCCGTTGTTAGTTGCGTTGTGATTTGTATTTGTCAGATTTGTGTACTCTGTGATCTAGTGTTTGTTAGCAAAAATCACTTACAAATATCTTCTAAGTGTTTGTGAGACTTTTTGTTTGATAGTTTTCTGTTTTTTTTTTTTCTTGCTTGATTGTTCCTGTTTGTTTTTGTGACTGCTTTTTGCTGAGTGTTTGTGAGACTTTTTGTTTGATAGTTTTCTGTTTTTTTGTTTTCTTGCTTGATTGGTCGTGCTTGTTTTTGTGAGTGATTTTTGTTGACTGGGAGTGATTTTTGGTCAGAGTATGACAGAGAGGAAGAGGAAATTAAATTTTTCTTTGAGGGAGAAAAAAATTCTTGCCCGGGCCATTTCCGACTATGGGCGTTTCCTCCACGGCCCGGACAGTGCCAACACCACCCCGGCCAGGAGGAGAGAGATTTTTGACATGATCACTGACCAGGTGAATTCAGCGGGGGAGGGGGAGACACGGAACCGGTCTGGGATTGATAAAAAGATAAATGACCTCCGGCGTCTGGTCAAAAAGAAGCTGGCCAAAATGCTTGCCCATGCCAGGGCCACAGGAGGGGGCCCACCATGCCGTGTTAGGCTGACAGCCGAGGAGCATGCGGTGGCCCAGACCTTTCATCAGGAAGAAGTGGAGGGCCTGCCCGGCTTTGACTCAAGTCATGAAGGCGTGATGCCAGGTAAGGTTTTTTTTTCTATCTGGTGTGTAGCATGTGTGGGGGAGGGGGTGAAAGGGAATATGTGGCAAGTGTGTGGATCCTCCAACCTGTGAATGTTTTGTGTCATCCACAGATGTGCAGGAGGGTGCTGGGCCATCTGGCCTGACCACACCACCCCCAGGACAGCAGCCTAATGAGGCCCCCCCGACAAGGCCGGAGTCCGTGGAGGAGCTTGAAGAGGAGGAGGAGGTTGAGGAGGAGGAGTTTGAGGAGGAGGAGGAGTCCATGTCAGGCACTGGACTATTGTTTTTGGATGACTCTTCCCCTCTGGCTGCCAGCATCCAGCCCTCCCTAAGGGGGAGCCCCCCCCTTCCTCCCCCAACATGGCTCCCCTCCCAAGGGGCTCCCCTTCTCCCCGGCCACAAGCATCAGCTGGAGGCAGGAAGGCAACCCAGAAGACCAGGGGGTGGCCGATCTCCTGCCCGCCACTCTGAGAAGGGACCAGTTCCTCCAGACCCGCCATCTGGGACAGGTCAGCCAGACATTGGTGCGGATGGAGGAGAGCTTTCAGAAACTGCCTTAACGACCTGCAGACTACATCAGCAGGCATTGGGCAGTATGTGAGGGCCCTTACCCAGGCTATCCAGGCCAACACGGCAACACTTGGTGCTGCCCTGGACAGAATAGCCGTGGCTTTGGAGGGCAGGCCGCCAGGTGGGCAGAGACCAGGGGCTCCTCCTCCTTCCCCGGTTTACCCCCTCCCCCATGAGTCTCCCCAGAGGAGCCGGGGCCGTGGCCGGGGGCGCCCCAGGCGTGGCTCACGTCAAGGGCACTAATTTGTTTTTCCCCTTTTTTTTGGGCCTTTTTTTTTTCCTGGAAATGTTTTGATTTTGCTGGTAATTTTTTTTTGGGTATTTTTTTGGGGTTGTGAATGCTGTTTAAATGTAGGGGTAAATTTCCTGCCGGTAAAAGGGTGTCACCCTCAATTTTGGTGGAGAAGGGTTCCCCAGGACCAGAGAGAAGTGATCCCCAGGTCCGTGTGAAGGGTGTATGAATGTACAGTGACATAATTGGAGCCTTGGCGTGGCGTTGCTGCTCACAAGTCCTGCATGGTGGACTGGTGCCAATCCAATTTGATGAGGATGTGGGGTGTATGTGCTAGGGACCACAGTGGTGTGCATGCATGCATTCTCATTGTGCCATGATTAATGTGTGTGTTTAACGTGCAAAGATGCCTAATGTGAGCTGGCTCCTGGCTGCTCTTCCCTCAGAAGACGGGGTAACCTCGGTTGGGGGGGATTGTCTGGTTCAGGGGTCAGGTCATCACGTAGGTCAATCTGCAGGCCCTTTCTCACTGCGAAGTTGTGCAGCAGGCAACAGGCACCGATGATATGGCACACAAAGTTTGGGGAATACAAGAGGGTACCCCCAGACTTATCCAGGCATTGGAAACGTGACTTCAGGAGGCTTGATTGTATCTTTCTTCTCCTGGGGTTTGGGGGTTTCCGGATAGGAGTCATGAGATGGGGTCCCAGTGGATATGCAGAGTCACCTGTAAGGGAAAAGACAGGAGGATGTTAGTCATGCATGTGCCCCTTGTGATGTGTGCATCATGGGGGGGGGGGCAGTCATGCCTGCCACCCATGTCACTCACCAACCAGCCAGGTGTCCCCATACATGTTCTGATCGAATTCCATTTGGATGGGGCTCT
This sequence comes from Rana kukunoris, assembly GCA_029574335.1. Taxonomy (NCBI): domain Eukaryota; kingdom Metazoa; phylum Chordata; class Amphibia; order Anura; family Ranidae; genus Rana; species Rana kukunoris. Next base: position 293,936,053 of record CM056051.1, on the reverse strand, counting down.
GATTGTATATGTAGCTGTCATGGCTGGACCCGGGGTGTTTGGCACGGACGTGCCATATGAGGCCTTGGGCATCGACTATCACCTGTACGTTGATGGAATGCCAATGCTTCCGATTGCGGTACATGTGCTCTGTCTCCTGGGGGGGCTGGAGTGCCACATGTGTGCAATCAATGGCCCCTACGGTGCGTGGAAATCTGGCAATTCTGTAGAAATCTGTCATTGCCTTCAGCCGCAGGTCCTCAGTGGTTGGTTTGATGATGTGGTGGGACATGCGTCTGAGGATTGCAGGGACAACCTGGTGCACACATCTGCTCACGGAGGATTGTGCCATCCCAGCCACCACTCCACTTGTACGCTGAAAAGAGCCACTGGCAAGGAAATGGAGTGTTGCCAGGACCTTGACCAGTGGCTGCACTGCATGTGAGCGTTGTGTTGGGCTGGTGATGTCCTCCTGCAGGGTTGTGGTTAATTCCAGGATGGCATGAGGGCTGAATCTGAAGATGCGATACACCTCACAATCACTCATGCCAAACAGGTCTATGCGTGTGCGGTATATCCTCTCCCGTGCCATCCTCCGTGCCCTCCTCCTTCTTTGCTCATCTAAAGTCCGTAGTATAGCTATGCGCGACGATGCCCCTGGCATGTTGGCATACAGATTGTTGTGCAACACGTGTGACTGCTCAGCTCTCCACTAACAGTGTTGCTTTATCTGACATGTAGACAATGTTTTTCTTTTTAGACCAGCTTTTATATGGTCTAATTTTACACAGGACATTTTGCTGTTGCGCACACCGCGTAGCCTGCGCTGCCCTAACGTTCTTTTGTGGATCCCCGTAAGTCCCTCATTAGCATATTTGACTAGCAAGTCAATGGTGTGTGTAGCGCAGTTTTGCGCGGACGGATGCGCCTGTCTAACGAAATTACGCTGGGCAAGAAAAGTCGATTTCTTGCGTATCTCGTTCTGGGAATGCCGTGCATCGAAACGCACGTGCACATTTAGACTTACGCCGTGCATCTCCTGTTACGCAGGCGTAATTGCTCTGTGAATCTGGCCCAGTGTTTTTATTAAACAAAGCTTCCCAGTCATTACTTTCATGTAGTGTGGAAAATATTCCTTCTATTTTGATAAAACAAATATAAACTTTCCTTCTTTTGGAAACTCTAAAACTAAATAGAGATGTTAATATTTTTTAATGTTTTTTGGCTCTCTACAAGCTAATACTATGCATACTATATATAGCACATTCCTTAAAGGGAAAGGTATGAAGCAGATCCATGATGAAATGTCACAAACTTTGGGCTACAGTTGCTCTTCATATGCAACAGTAAAAGTTGGATTGTCAATTTTTAAAACTAGCTATTTCGGTGTTGAAAGTGAGAAACCCAGTGGAAGGCCTGTGTCTGTCTTTGTGCCTGCAAATGTGAAAGCCATCCATGACATGATCATTAACACAAGGAACAGAACCTTAACACTTGAGGTCAGCCACAGACCCTCAAATCAGTAGGACTCTAATGGTCGTAATACAGAATTTGTGCTCTATTAGAATCAAGAGTTCTAATGTGGGGCATCCCTGGCAGGATATATCCTTTTAAAGAAATTCTACATTCTGGCAGTACCAATATCCTATGGGAGAAAAATATTACTAATGTGGGAAGCGTAGGGGTGTGGAGGTATTCAAAGCAATACTGTATCTGTTAATAGACCCCAGCCAAGATGTATCCATGGCTATGGATATGCAACAGTTAAATGTTGGGTTGTCAATTTTAAAACAAGCTATTTCGGGGGTTGAAACGCTTGTTTCTGTCTCTGTGCCTGCAATTGTGAAAGCCACCCATAACATGATCATGGAGGACCACCGGATAAAAGCCAAAAGTGTTTCTACATATTTGGGAATATCACGTGAGAGAGATGGTGCCATAAGCCACAATGACTTGGAAATGAGAAAGCTTACAGAAACGTGGATCCCAAAAATGTAGCAATCGAACAAAAGAGGAAATGTGTGGAGACATAGGTGGCTGTTTTGGAACATTTTGCAAGAAAAGAGTCAGATTTCCTGGTGATGAGACATGGATTTACTGTTATGATCCTGAGACAAAGGAACAGTCTAAGGAATGGAGGCACAGACGTTCCCTCAGGCCAAAGAAGTTCTGTGTACAAAGGTCAGTGCAAAATCAAATGGCAACAGTTTTTTGGGACAAGAAGGGAGTTCTGCTGTTAGACTGCCTCCAAAAGGGTTTAACCACCAATGCAACATATCATGCCTCGTACACACAGCCAGACTTTCTGAGAAAAAAAGCCCACCCGACTTTGTTTCTCGGAAAGTTCGGCCATGTAATGCCTTCATCTGACTTTTTTTGTCGGAAGTCCGACGGACCTTATATAGAGAACGTGTTCTCTTTTTGTCCGTCGGATTTCCGACGGGGTCATGGCGGACTTTTGCACGATCAAAAGTCCGACTGTGTGTACGAGGCATTACTGTGCTTTATTGACAAAGTTAAAGGCAAAATAGCAAAGAAAAATTTAGAGGAAAGCTCTCGTCACACACTGCAGGTGAAACAATGGTAAAACTCAAGTCATGCCCCATCAACCCTATTTGCCTGACCTGGCTCCTTCTGACTATCATCTGTTCTGCAATCTCAAAAAACACCTAAAGGGACAACAATTTGGGTGTGTTCCGGAGGCAACTAATGCTGCAAATAAGTGGTTAAAACACCAGCATAGTTACATAGTTGGTTGAAAAAAGACACAAGTCCATCAAGTCCAACCTGTGTTTGTGCACTGTTAGGTCAATATTACATTGTATATCCCCATATGTTTTGGTCGTTTAGGTGCCTACCTAATAGTTTTTTTTTTTAATTATCTATGCTCCCTGCTGAAACCACTGATTGTGGAAGAGAAATCCACATTCGTACCACTCTTACCATAAAGAACCCTTATGCAGTTTCTGGTTAAATCACTTGTCCTCTATTTTTTGTAAATGGCCGTGTGCCTTTTTAAATGCCCTTTCACAGAAAAGTTGTATCCCTATTGTGGGGTCACCAGTATGGTATTTGTACATTGAACTTAAGCATCTCTTCTCCAGAGAATGAGAGGGGACATGATTTTTAGTGCTTGTAATCCTTACTCATAACTAAGATCCTCCAGTCCCTTTATTAGCTGTGTGGCCCTTCTCTGTACTCGCTCTATTTCCAGCACAGTTCCTGAGGACTGGAGGGCATACTCCAGGTGCGGCCAGACCAGAATCTTGTAGAGTGGGAGCATTATTATTCTATCTCTAGAGTTAATTCCCTTTTTAATGCATGCCAATATGCTATTGGCTATGCTTGCAGCAGCTTGGCATTGACAGGCTCAGCAATGGCATGCATCTACTAGGAACCCCAGGTCTTTTTGTATCCTAAATTCCCCCTGAGGTTTCCCCTAGTGATTGATGTTTTTTCCACCTACTGTAAATTCAATTTTAAAAAAATGTCTACATTAAACCTCACTTGCTATGTAAATAGCAAACCCCTTTAAATTGTTTAGCTCTTCCTGCAAGGTTTCCACATTCTGCCGAGAAGCTATTGCCCTTCTTAGCTTAGTATCGTCTGCAAATACTGAGATTAAGCTGTTTATTCCTAAATGATTTGGAGGATGGGATAAATTAAATAGTATTGGTCCCAGAACAAAACCACAAAGGACACCACTTTCCACACTGGACTATTCTGAGTACTCCCCATTTATCACTACCCTCTAAACTCGCCCTTGTAGCCAGTTTTCAATCCAGGTACTCACACTTACTTGTATAGTAAAAGTTTTTGGGGAACTGTATCAAATGCCTTTGCAAAATCCAGATACCCTACATCTACCGGCCTTCCTTCATCTAGATGGCAGCTCACCTTCTCATAGAAGATTAATAGACTTGTTTGGCAAGAGCGATTTTCATGAAACCATGCTGATTACTGCTAATGATAATGTTTTCATTACTAAAATATTGTATATAGTCCCTTATCATCCCTTCCAAGTGCTTGCAAACTATTGATGTTAGGCTAACTGGTCTGTAGTTCCCAGCAGTCGGAAGAATTGTATTTTGTAGGTACTTAAGAAGCTGCAGGACAGATGTAGCAAGTGCACTGACTTTCTGGGGGATTATATAGAATAGTGTGGCAATAACGGTTTCCTAGCTCAATTTTTTTTCTGATACATATCAGCGCCCCCTCATAACAGATAACAAAGAGTTGCAAGGTGTTTATGACCAAATCAGCATTACTAAGCAAAAGCATAACTGGTATAAAAAGCTAAGATCGTAGTTATTAAACATATCCAAGATTCTTTGCTCAAGGTGAGCAATTACTGTTTCCAAATGTTTTTTTTTTTTCCAAGGGAATTAGAAATACATGTACATTCTAATGTAATTGTTTTTTTTTCCTGATCTCCCTACCCTCCCTCAAACAAACAAAAAGAAGGGGGGTAGTAAAGGTTAAAAGATAAATGATTAGAAAGCAAAGAAGGTCCACAGCTACCTCCAACCGCCCCAGCAGATCTTGAAAACTGTGATAGTGTCAGGTGTGTACTCACCGAGGCCGAGATGCCGAGAGCGGTTCACCCTTGCGACTTGGCGCACTCCGCCCCCTGGAGGTGAGACAGAGGGAGGATGGCGCGAAGAGGCACTGGCTACCAGCAAGAAAGGTGGATCTTGCTAGAAGATCTGGTAGCGCTGAACTGTAGGAGCAAGGCTCGATGGAGGTCACCAAGAGCAGGCCAAGGGTCAAGCACAAAAGACTGGAAATCGGTTCAATAAGTCCAAGCAGCAGGTCAGGGGCTGGAGAATGTAGCAGACCCAAAGTGCAGGCAGAAGGTCAGGGGCTGTAGACAAGTAGCAAATCTGAGAAAAAAGCCAGGGGTCAGGTCCAGGAGAGAAGAGCAGAGTAGTCAAGCCGATCCGGTTCATAACAAAGGTTCAGGTACAGGTAAACAGGAAGTCAGGTATAACAGGAAGCTGACAACAAACCAGCAACCTGTCATGGTGCCTGAGCTGTCTTATATAGGCCCCCCAGGATTCCAATTGGCGCGCTTGTGCGCATGCGCGTGCTGTTCTACCGGACCGTGCATGCGCGCGGCGTTCTACCGACCCACACACGCACATGCACCAAAGCACCGTTACACCTCCCATTCACGCAGGACGGTGTCTGGCGTTGGCAAGATTGTTTTTTCTGACAGATAGATAGGAACTTTACTGTTGGAAAGCTAAAAGTGTCTGTTCCTGGAAGTAAAGGACTAAAAAAAGTAAAGGTTCCACATCTTTTAATCTTGTTCACCTTGGTCTTTCATAGTCATAGTGAGAAAAGAACAACCTTCACTCCTACTAGCAAACCTACCTCGAAGACCATTATTTTACCATACATGCCCTTCAATTGAAGCTACGTTAGCTGCTTGGGGAGCACTACATGAACAGACTGCTCAAGGTACACCTCTAATCCATAAAGACCTCCTATTAGGAGCATATGAATACCTTATCCCCTCTATGAGAAAAAATACGGGATCTCAAAAAAAAAAAATGCCACATACAAAGAGCCTCCCTCTCAACGCTCAAAAGCAGAAACATATGTGGAACTTCTAATACAGTATATCATTATCATATTCAATATCCAGACACCCAATACACCTTACAGGCTGATACATGGAAATACTTAACCACCTTGTACCAAAAACCTAAAGGCCTTCCCTGGTTTTACTTAAAACTACAAAATAATAACACTCCCACTAAATCCTCTAGTATGTTAAATCGGAAGAAGGACTTCAATATGACTTTTACCCTGTCTACATGGAGTAAAGCAGTTTAGTCTAGCTATAAATACTTTCAAGGCCAGATTCCAATGAAACTTCTACACAAGAGCTACTTGACCCCTATAAGGTTATCACAAATATATAAAGGCTCCTCCAGCCTTTAGCACATGGGTTTCCACCCAAAAATCCACACCAGATCCCTTATCCGAGCACACAACCTGGCCGACCGCAGAAAAGAGGTGGGGACAAGAGAGCGGCCCCCCTCCTGAACTGTACCAGGCCACATGCCCTTAACATGGGGAGGATGTCCCCATGTTGATGGGGACAAGGGCCTCATCCCCACAACCCTTGCCCGGTGGTTGTGGGGGTCTGCGGGCAGGGGGCTTATCAGAATCTGGAAGACCCCTTTAACAAAGGGGACCCCCAGATCCTGCCCCCCCTATGTGAATTGGTAATGGTCTACATTGTACCCCTACTATTTCACTAAGGAAGTGTAAATAATTGTAAAAACAAAATAAAAAAATCCAGCGGTGGTAATCCACTTTCGATCCCCGCTCCCCGCTCCAACGTTGTCAGGATCCAGCGATGGATGATCTCCTCTCCGCCAGGGTCCAGCGATGAGAAGATCATCCAGGTCCAGGATCCAGAGCGCAGCATCGCCGGCCGCCTGTCTCCACCGGAGACAAACCGACTAATGACGCGGCTGGCAGTGACAGTTCTTATATAGATAAGGTGGGGCCATCCGCCATGTGACCCCTCCCACCTCTGATGCAAAGGGGGAAACGTTCTGGAGAAGAAGTTTCTATTAATCTGTTTTTATTACCTACCACAAATGTGGGATCCATTGGCATGACTACATGTTAGCTCGTGAGTCTATGCTTTGAGGTGATCGTAGAACTTAGATCGGAAGTGGAGGGATTGTCACCACTGTTAATAACATTGATCTTCACCAGTGAAGCTGTTTTCTGGGACTGTGTTTTATTGTTCGTTTGTGCTGCACTTCCATTTCATCTTAATACTATATGAGTTATTATGGAAATCTATAGATTAAGCTGTTTTGAATTTATACAGAAGAGTATATATCTGCTCAAATGTACCACTGTAAGGTCCCTTTCACACGGACGGATAGAATGGTGCTTTTAGCTGCGGATTTTACCACAGCTAGAAGCACACAATGCTTTCCTATGACACCCTTCACACACTACGGTTATCTGCGGTTATGTTACCCGCGGTTTTGTGCGGATAGAAAAAATAGAATTGAATGCGTCCAGCTGCGATGTCCCGCAGCTATCGGCACATAACCGCAGTGCACTGTGTCAGCTGCGCTTGGTATGAATCTTGAGGGGAAACCCCACGCCAAATTTTAAATAAAAAACCGGCATGGGTTCTCCCTCCAAGAGCATATCAGGCCCTTGGCTCTGCTATGGATTTTAAGGGGAAACCCCTGTATGCTGAAAAAACGGTGTGGGGTTCCTCCCAAAATCCATACCAGACCCGTATCCAAGCACGAAGCACGGCAGGTCAGGAAAGGGGGTGGGGACGAGCAAGCGCCCCCCCCTCCTTAACCGTGCCAGGCCGCATGCCCTCAACATGGGGGGGTAGGTGCTTGATGAGGACAGGACCTCTTCCCGATAACCCTGGCCATTGGTTGTCGGGGTCTGTGGCGGGGAGCTTATCGAAATCCGGGTGAATGAGTATCGTACCCCTATCTATTCACCTGGAGGAAAAAAAAGAAAAAAAAACACACTACACAGGGTTTTTAAAGTCATTTATTAGTCTGGTTCTCTTCCGCCGGGGAAGGGGGCGCTTTCTTATTTAGCTCTTTTACAAGTGCCCCCCTCCCCCCTGGGCTTCTTCGACGTCTTCTAATGTGGAGGGGGGGTTCCCGGTCTTCAAGGCCGTCTGCCTTCTGGTTCTCTTCCGCCGGGGGCCCCCGCTCTCTTCTTTAGCTCTTTTACGAGCGGGGGGCCCCAATGTGTCAACATTGAAGAAGAGAAAGAGAAAATACCGCTCAATAGCAATCAGAAAACTCCTTCACTGGATCCAAACCTTGGGTGCTGGCAATGGAAATGCAAAAATACAAAATGAACTTATACATTTTATACATTTTTGTGATTCATTTTAATTAAAGGAACGTTTTTTTGGAGTGCGGCTGTCCAAGTTCATTTTGTATTTTTGCATTGAAGAAGGCAAAAGAAGAAGGCAGAAGGCGACAGAATCCCGGGCCCCCGCTCGTAAAAGAAGGCGATAAAGACTGGGACCCCTCCCGCAGAAGACATCGAAGAAGCCCGGGAGCGCTTGTAAAAGATCTAAAGAAGAAAGCGCCCCCCAGCGGAAGAGAACCAGATGGCGGTGAAGACCGGGAACCCCCACTGGCAGAAGACATCATAGAAGCCCGGGGCCCCCGCTCGTAAAAGAGCTTAAAAGAAAAAAGCGGGACCCCGGCAGAACGCCCCCCGGAGCTGACTAATAAATTACTTTAAAAACCCTGTGTAGTGTGTTTTTTTTTACATTTTTTTCCACCAGGTGAACGGGTAGGGGTATGATGTACTCATTCACTAGGGGTGGGGGGCCGGGATCTGAGGGCCCCCTTATTATAGGGGGCTCCCGGATTCGATAAGCTCCCTGGCCGCAGACCCAGACAACCAACAGGCAGGGTTGTCAGGAAGAAGCCCTGTCCTCATCAACATGGGGACAGGATGCTTTGGGGTGGGTGGGCCACAGGGCACCCCCTGCCCCAAAGCACCTACCTCCCCATGTTGAGGGCATGCGGCCTGGCCCAGTTAAGGAGGGGGAGGCGCTCGCTAGTTCCCACTCCCTTTCCTGACCGGCCAGGCTGCGTGCTCGGATACGGGTCTGGTATGGATTTTAGGGGGACCCCCGTGACGTTTTTTCGTCATATGTGGGTTCCCCTTAGAATCCATAGCAGACCCAAGGGCCTGGTATGCTCTTGGTGGGGGAACCCAATGCCGGTTCTTTATTTGAAATTTGGCGTGGGGTTCCCCCGAAAGATTCATACCAGACACAGTGCTTGGTATTGGCAGGGATCCAAGTCGGATCCCTGTTCAATATCGTGCCGCGGCTAAACGCTACCGCAGCTAATCGCACTGTACAAATGCAGCTGACCGCTGTGCCTGGACTCTTGACTTCCAGCCCAACATAAACATGCTTTTATCAGCAGCAAAACAGCCATCCGTGTGAAAGGGGCCTAAAATAGCTACTCAACCTGAAAAAATTAATTAATTTTAGAAGACAACTATTTTGAAAAATAAAATACACAAATAAAATACATTAACTAAGACTTATATATTTTTTTAGATACATGTACACATACAATTTCCACCTAATAATTACTTGCATTGTGTGGTAATATACAGAAAAAATATAAATAACAGGCCAATGACTTAAAAATGTAATAACTAAGAGCCGGTTCACACTGGGGCGACCTGGGATCCGACTTCAAGTCGCCCCAAGTTGCCCCAAGTCATGCGGTCGAGAATATGAATGGAAGTGAATGGGAGCCGTCTTAATGTACACTACTGAAGTCGCTCCGACTTCAGAAAAGGTTCCTGTACTACTTCAATTCGACTTGTAGGCAACTTGTACCCATTGATTTCAATGGAAGTCGCCTCAGAAGTCGGATCACTGACTTAACTGAAGCAACAATACAGGAAGATAACATACATTTCTCAGGCAAACCCCTCCCTCACCCTCCCTCCCTCAGAGCTGATTGCTGTTTGATTGCCACTGGAAAGCCTTCTGTCCTGGAGGCGACTTGAAGTTCCCTTGTACTGTCCTGGAGGCAACTTGAAGTTGCCTGATGATTCGTACTCAAGTCGTGCCCAAGTTACCTCCCAAAATCGTACTAGAAGTCGTGTTGCCCCTGTGTGAATGGGCTCTAAGGATTGCACAAGGATGTTTTAACAGTTTATTTTGATGAACAAAAGATTTACATCTACATTATGTGAAAAATGCCTAAACAACTTTATATATTCATGTCCTTCAGGAAGCCACATAGCTTATTATGCAGCAAAAATAAGTCACATAGGGCCAGATTCAGGTAGATGAGAGCATCTTTGCTCCAGAGTAACGCTTCTCATTTACGTTACTCTGACGACCCTTTCAGCGCAAGTACTGTTATTCACATAGCAGTTGCGCGTAAACTTGCGCCAGAGTAACGATAATGCGCTGGCGTAACCCGACGCAAGGGGAAGTGGGTGTGATCATATGTAAATGATGGGCGGAGCCCAGCGCAGAGGCTTACGTTCAGCGCATCAACCACGGAGCATGCGCAGTGAGTGAGGCTCCACTCGCCCTCTTTGTGCGCATGCTCACAACTTCCGTCGGCACCACTTCACAGGAAACGTCAGCGCAATGCCTTCCGTTGGGCGTTTAAATGCTCCCGTAGAAGCGCCATTCCGGCACTAAAGTATATCCTGCTCCCCCTCCCCGCAGTGATGTTACTTTTGTTCTGAGATGGCTGCTCCCGTTCCCCGCAAACACACAGGAGAAAGCTGAACTTTAATGGCCAGGAGCTGTCAGCTGTCATCTCGGCTATGGAGACCTATGATGTCTTCCTCCATGGCTGTAAAATTTGACAGACAAGCATGGACAGAGGTGTTGTCCTGCAAGTGGGGGTGCTCAGCTAGCTCTTATCGTCGGTAACGCTGCTGTAGCTGCTCTCCTGCTGACCTGTGGCCATCTGGAGTAAAGATAAAGCAGCCTTTTGTAGAAATAACTTTGCGCCGGACGGACGAGATACGCACGGCGCATGTAGCCAGCGTATGGTGCTAATCCGTTCGTGAATTGGGAAAAATCCCTCATTTGCATATTTGCAGGGGAAATCAATAGGCGCGACTGATGCGCCAAGCGAAATTAAGCGCTGGCGATACTCTGGCGTCGGAACGTTCCGCCGGTCGCAAATGGCCCGTTATTGGGCGCATCTAGTTTGGTGGGTACGGGCACATAGAAACGACGGCGCATCTTCACAGTTACGCGGCGCATATCGAAATACTCCAGCGCAAGTGTTGCTGAATCTGGCCCTTAGACTGTAACTAAAATGAATAGGTAATTTGAGGAATTGAATATTCCCTTATTGTATGAAATAGTATTTAGAGATGAGGACTGCCAAGTAAACATTTAACTGTCTTTATACATTACCTGGCACATCTGATTGTATGGCTTTTATTGGTTTTAATAATAATATAATTCTCTATGATTTGGCATTATTCTACCTTAAAGGGTTGTCTGGAGACTTATTACTGCTTAACAACAGTTTGTAGTTACAGAAATGATATAGACTAACTTTGATATGCGTCAAAGAGGAAGACAAAAAAAAAAATTTCAAATAAGACATCATTTAGAAACATAGAAGGTGATGTCAGAAAAATACCAAGTGGTCCATTGAGTCTTCCCCATTTTATTTTAGTTTTGTATTGTTCTTTTTTTTCGCCTTTTTCGAATATATTTTTCGATTTATATTTGTCCTAAGCATATTTAAATTCTCTTACTGTTGACAAACTCCTTACTTCTGCTTAATGTCTGTTCCAAGCATCAACTACTCTATCTGCAAAATGATCCTTTCTAAGGTTAGTTCTTCCTCCTGCTAGATTGTGTTCTTAATCCTAACTTTGTATTGGAAATACTGCCCTCCTGAACCTTATTCAGACCCTTGTATTTCATTTTTTTGTTCATGTCCCCCTTTCCCCTCTGTCTCCAAGTACATGTTAAAACCTTGCAGGAGAGAGTGCAATAACTTAACCCTTAGACCTTTCACCATGTGTATTGCACATCTCTGGACCCATTCTATCTTATCAATATATTTTTGCAAGAGAAGAGTCTAGAACTGGATTATTCTTAGTAACTTCTAAATAAAAATCTATATAGGTGATTTAGGACCTCCTTCCTCCTACTGGGGATTCTTTTAGTGATGCACTCAAGAATCATATTCAGTTTTCCCACTGCTGAGTCACACCATTTCTTAATTTTCCAGTCATCTAAAAAAAAGGATTCTTAAGGTGATACTAAAGCCACGTTTTTGTGTTTAAAATAACAAACATGTAATACTTACCTCCTCTTTGTAATGGTTTTGCACAGAGCAGCCCAAATCCTCCTCTTCTTGGGTCCCTCTTCAGTGCTTTTGGCCCTTCCCTCCTGTTGAGTGCCCCCACAGAAAGCAGCTTGCCATGGGGGAACCCAACCTCAGCCACAGCTCCCTGTGTCCATTCCTACACAAAACTGTGGCCTGGTCCTGCCCCCTTTCTCTTCTCATCGGCTAACTGACTTTGACAGCAGCATGAGCCAATGGTGCCGCACTGCTGTCTCAGCCAATGAGGAGGGGAGTCCCGGGCAGCCGAGACACTCATGCAACTTCCCTGGATCTCGATGGACCTCAGGTAAGTAATAGGCCTCGTACACATGACCGAGGAACTCGTTGGAAAAGACACATGTTTTTTCTCGACAAGTTCCTTGTTAGGCATGTTGAGAGACTTGACAAGCTGTCTTTGCATACACACTGTCAAGACCAAGACTTCAACACATACAACGGCAGGGAAAGTTAGATTCCACTGCCACAACCCTTGGGGCTGCTTTTGCTAATCTCATGTTACTGCGTGTTAGGTAAAAGTTTGGTAAGAGACATTTGCACTTTTCAGTCTGTTACAGCGTGACAAATGTGCTATCTCCATTACAAATACTACTTTTACCGAAGGTGCGCAGGTTTCTAAGCATACAGACCAACGTCTTTCTCGTTGGAAAACCAGCCCGACGAGGAACACGACGACTCCTGTCGTGGAAAAAGAAAACTTGATTCTGTCGAGGAAACCGGTCGTGTGTACGTGGCCTAAGAGTGGCGGTCATGAGGTGGGTCAAGAGGAACCCACCTACCTGGGTGAGAGGAAGTGCTGCTAGCCCAAAATATAGTAATATAGAAACATTGCTCCCATGAGCCTATAAGCAGCTAAAATAAATAAACTAAAAATGTAAAAAAAAAAACATATTGGGTACAAATATACAGAAAAAGACATTGTTTAAAACTACATGAGCTCTGGTATGCATGATGTTCAAAAAATGAAATGTCAGTATTACATGTTCAGATAGCAAAAGGAGTTTCTTAACACTAAATTATATTGCTCAAATAAGAACCCCAACGTGTTTCGATCGTATTCTGTTCTGATCTTCCTTAGGGAGAAGAAGTGGTCGGTGGGGGCGGTGGATACGTTTTGTTTCACCTGTGGTGTTTATTTTGGTCCAGCAGTGCACCAACACCTTTGCAGCCATTGTGCTATATGCTGGGTGCTTGGTGTGCTTCTGTACCTTTAAGGAGGGGTGGCTCCCCTTCAGTCCACCTGCCCCTATCTATCCATTAAAATGCATGTGCCTCCATTGTGAGGACACTCACTGTTAGTGTTAGGACCACAGAATTATGGGGTGCCTTGGCGCGGCTCTGTGGCTCACGCATGCGTTTGCAAATGCGTGCGGACAAAACCCCTGTTTTTAACGCACATTGTTAGACAGGTTAATTGGTTGTTCTGCTAGCTGGTCGGTAAGTAGGCTTGGTTATTCCCTGGGCATTCCCCAGGTTCTTGTTGTTATCTGCTTTAGACTTCCATTGCTACTTACTGTGATTGCCAGCCATAGATGGGGGCGGTGGATACGTTTTGTTTCACCTGTGGTGTTTATTTTGGTCCAGCAGTGCACCAACACCTTTGCAGCCATTGTGCTATATGCTGGGTGCTTGGTGTGCTTCTGTACCTTTAAGGAGGGGTGGCTCCCCTTCAGTCCACCTGCCCCTATCTATCCATTAAAATGCATGTGCCTCCATTGTGAGGACACTCACTGTTAGTGTTAGGACCACAGAATTATGGGGTGCCTTGGCGCGGCTCTGTGGCTCACGCATGCGTTTGCAAATGCGTGCGGACAAAACCCCTGTTTTTAACGCACATTGTTAGACAGGTTAATTGGTTGTTCTGCTAGCTGGTCGGTAAGTAGGCTTGGTTATTCCCTGGGCATTCCCCAGGTTCTTGTTGTTATCTGCTTTAGCCTTCCATTGCTACTTACTGTGATTGCCAGCCATAGATGGGGGCGGTGGATACGTTTTGTTTCACCTGTGGTGTTTATTTTGGTCCAGCAGTGCACCAACACCTTTGCAGCCATTGTGCTATATGCTGGGTGCTTGGTGTGCTTCTGTACCTTTAAGGAGGGGTGGCTCCCCTTCAGTCCACCTGCCCCTATCTATCCATTAAAATGCATGTGCCTCCATTGTGAGGACACTCACTGTTAGTGTTAGGACCACAGAATTATGGGGTGCCTTGGCGCGGCTCTGTGGCTCACGCATGCGTTTGCAAATGCGTGCGGACAAAACCCCTGTTTTTAACGCACATTGTTAGACAGGTTAATTGGTTGTTCTGCTAGCTGGTCGGTAAGTAGGCTTGGTTATTCCCTGGGCATTCCCCAGGTTCTTGTTGTTATCTGCTTTAGCCTTCCATTGCTACTTACTGTGATTGCCAGCCATAGATGGGGGCGGTGGATACGTTTTGTTTCACCTGTGGTGTTTATTTTGGTCCAGCAGTGCACCAACACCTTTGCAGCCATTGTGCTATATGCTGGGTGCTTGGTGTGCTTCTGTACCTTTAAGGAGGGGTGGCTCCCCTTCAGTCCACCTGCCCCTATCTATCCATTAAAATGCATGTGCCTCCATTGTGAGGACACTCACTGTTAGTGTTAGGACCACAGAATTATGGGGTGCCTTGGCGCGGCTTTGTGGCTCACGCATGCGTTTGCAAATGCGTGCGGACAAAACCCCTGTTTTTAACGCACATTGTTAGACAGGTTAATTGGTTGTTCTGCTAGCTGGTCGGTAAGTAGGCTTGGTTATTCCCTGGGCATTCCCCAGGTTCTTGTTGTTATCTGCTTTAGCCTTCCATTGCTACTTACTGTGATTGCCAGCCATAGATGGGGGCGGTGGATACGTTTTGTTTCACCTGTGGTGTTTATTTTGGTCCAGCAGTGCACCAACACCTTTGCAGCCATTGTGCTATATGCTGGGTGCTTGGTGTGCTTCTGTACCTTTAAGGAAGGGTGGCTCCCCTTCAGTCCACCTGCCCCTATCTATCCATTAAAATGCATGTGCCTCCATTGTGAGGACACTCTCACTGTTAGTGTTAGGACCACCGAATTATGGGGTGCCTTGGCGCGGCTCTGTGGCTCACGCATGCGTTTGCAAATGCGTGCGGACAAAACCCCTGTTTTTAACGCACATTGTTAGACAGGTTAATTGGTTGTTCTGCTAGCTGGTCGGTAAGTAGGCTTGGTTATTCCCTGGGCATTCCCCAGGTTCTTGTTGTTATCTGCTTTAGCCTTCCATTGCTACTTACTGTGATTGCCAGCCATAGATGGGGGCGGTGGATACGTTTTGTTTCACCTGTGGTGTTTATTTTGGTCCAGCAGTGCACCAACACCTTTGCAGCCATTGTGCTATATGCTGGGTGCTTGGTGTGCTTCTGTACCTTTAAGGAGGGGTGGCTCCCCTTCAGTCCACCTGCCCCTATCTATCCATTAAAATGCATGTGCCTCCTATTGTGAGGACACTCACTGTTAGTGTTAGGACCACAGAATTATGGGGTGCCTTGGCGCGGCTCTGTGGCTCACGCATGCGTTTGCAAATGCGTGCGGACAAAACCCCTGTTTTTAACGCACATTGTTAGACAGGTTAATTGGTTGTTCTGCTAGCTGGTCGGTAAGTAGGCTTGGTTATTCCCTGGGCATTCCCCAGGTTCTTGTTGTTATCTGCTTTAGCCTTCCATTGCTACTTACTGTGATTGCCAGCCATAGATGGGGGCGGTGGATACGTTTTGTTTCACCTGTGGTGTTTATTTTGGTCCAGCAGTGCACCAACACCTTTGCAGCCATTGTGCTATATGCTGGGTGCTTGGTGTGCTTCTGTACCTTTAAGGAGGGGTGGCTCCCCTTCAGTCCACCTGCCCCTATCTATCCATTAAAATGCATGTGCCTCCATTGTGAGGACACTCACTGTTAGTGTTAGGACCACAGAATTATGGGGTGCCTTGGCGCGGCTCTGTGGCTCACGCATGCGTTTGCAAATGCGTGCGGACAAAACCCCTGTTTTTAACGCACATTGTTAGACAGGTTAATTGGTTGTTCTGCTAGCTGGTCGGTAAGTAGGCTTGGTTATTCCCTGGGCATTCCCCAGGTTCTTGTTGTTATCTGCTTTAGCCTTCCATTGCTACTTACTGTGATTGCCAGCCATAGATGGGGGCGGTGGATACGTTTTGTTTCACCTGTGGTGTTTATTTTGGTCCAGCAGTGCACCAACACCTTTGCAGCCATTGTGCTATATGCTGGGTGCTTGGTGTGCTTCTGTACCTTTAAGGAGGGGTGGCTCCCCTTCAGTCCACCTGCCCCTATCTATCCATTAAAATGCATGTGCCTCCATTGTGAGGACACTCACTGTTAGTGTTAGGACCACAGAATTATGGGGTGCCTTGGCGCGGCTCTGTGGCTCACGCATGCGTTTGCAAATGCGTGCGGACAAAACCCCTGTTTTTAACGCACATTGTTAGACAGGTTAATTGGTTGTTCTGCTAGCTGGTCGGTAAGTAGGCTTGGTTATTCCCTGGGCATTCCCCAGGTTCTTGTTGTTATCTGCTTTAGCCTTCCATTGCTACTTACTGTGATTGCCAGCCATAGATGGGGGCGGTGGATACGTTTTGTTTCACCTGTGGTGTTTATTTTGGTCCAGCAGTGCACCAACACCTTTGCAGCCATTGTGCTATATGCTGGGTGCTTGGTGTGCTTCTGTACCTTTAAGGAGGGGTGGCTCCCCTTCAGTCCACCTGCCCCTATCTATCCATTAAAATGCATGTGCCTCCATTGTGAGGACACTCACTGTTAGTGTTAGGACCACAGAATTATGGGGTGCCTTGGCGCGGCTCTGTGGCTCACGCATGCGTTTGCAAATGCGTGCGGACAAAACCCCTGTTTTTAACGCACATTGTTAGACAGGTTAATTGGTTGTTCTGCTAGCTGGTCGGTAAGTAGGCTTGGTTATTCCCTGGGCATTCCCCAGGTTCTTGTTGTTATCTGCTTTAGCCTTCCATTGCTACTTACTGTGATTGCCAGCCATAGATGGGGGCGGTGGATACGTTTTGTTTCACCTGTGGTGTTTATTTTGGTCCAGCAGTGCACCAACACCTTTGCAGCCATTGTGCTATATGCTGGGTGCTTGGTGTGCTTCTGTACCTTTAAGGAGGGGTGGCTCCCCTTCAGTCCACCTGCCCCTATCTATCCATTAAAATGCATGTGCCTCCATTGTGAGGACACTCACTGTTAGTGTTAGGACCACAGAATTATGGGGTGCCTTGGCGCGGCTCTGTGGCTCACGCATGCGTTTGCAAATGCGTGCGGACAAAACCCCTGTTTTTAACGCACATTGTTAGACAGGTTAATTGGTTGTTCTGCTAGCTGGTCGGTAAGTAGGCTTGGTTATTCCCTGGGCATTCCCCAGGTTCTTGTTGTTATCTGCTTTAGCCTTCCATTGCTACTTACTGTGATTGCCAGCCATAGATGGGGGCGGTGGATACGTTTTGTTTCACCTGTGGTGTTTATTTTGGTCCAGCAGTGCACCAACACCTTTGCAGCCATTGTGCTATATGCTGGGTGCTTGGTGTGCTTCTGTACCTTTAAGGAGGGGTGGCTCCCCTTCAGTCCACCTGCCCCTATCTATCCATTAAAATGCATGTGCCTCCATTGTGAGGACACTCACTGTTAGTGTTAGGACCACAGAATTATGGGGTGCCTTGGCGCGGCTCTGTGGCTCACGCATGCGTTTGCAAATGCGTGCGGACAAAACCCCTGTTTTTAACGCACATTGTTAGACAGGTTAATTGGTTGTTCTGCTAGCTGGTCGGTAAGTAGGCTTGGTTATTCCCTGGGCATTCCCCAGGTTCTTGTTGTTATCTGCTTTAGCCTTCCATTGCTACTTACTGTGATTGCCAGCCATAGATGGGGGCGGTGGATACGTTTTGTTTCACCTGTGGTGTTTATTTTGGTCCAGCAGTGCACCAACACCTTTGCAGCCATTGTGCTATATGCTGGGTGCTTGGTGTGCTTCTGTACCTTTAAGGAGGGGTGGCTCCCCTTCAGTCCACCTGCCCCTATCTATCCATTAAAATGCATGTGCCTCCATTGTGAGGACACTCACTGTTAGTGTTAGGACCACAGAATTATGGGGTGCCTTGGCGCGGCTCTGTGGCTCACGCATGCGTTTGCAAATGCGTGCGGACAAAACCCCTGTTTTTAACGCACATTGTTAGACAGGTTAATTGGTTGTTCTGCTAGCTGGTCGGTAAGTAGGCTTGGTTATTCCCTGGGCATTCCCCAGGTTCTTGTTGTTATCTGCTTTAGCCTTCCATTGCTACTTACTGTGATTGCCAGCCATAGATGGGGGCGGTGGATACGTTTTGTTTTACCTGTGGTGTTTATTTTGGTCCAGCAGTGCACCAACACCTTTGCAGCCATTGTGCTATATGCTGGGTGCTTGGTGTGCTTCTGTACCTTTAAGGAGGGGTGGCTCCCCTTCAGTCCACCTGCCCCTATCTATCCATTAAAATGCATGTGCCTCCATTGTGAGGACACTCACTGTTAGTGTTAGGACCACAGAATTATGGGGTGCCTTGGCGCGGCTCTGTGGCTCACGCATGCGTTTGCAAATGCGTGCGGACAAAACCCCTGTTTTTAACGCACATTGTTAGACAGGTTAATTGGTTGTTCTGCTAGCTGGTCGGTAAGTAGGCTTGGTTATTCCCTGGGCATTCCCCAGGTTCTTGTTGTTATCTGCTTTAGCCTTCCATTGCTACTTACTGTGATTGCCAGCCATAGATGGGGGCGGTGGATACGTTTTGTTTCACCTGTGGTGTTTATTTTGGTCCAGCAGTGCACCAACACCTTTGCAGCCATTGTGCTATATGCTGGGTGCTTGGTGTGCTTCTGTACCTTTAAGGAGGGGTGGCTCCCCTTCAGTCCACCTGCCCCTATCTATCCATTAAAATGCATGTGCCTCCATTGTGAGGACACTCACTGTTAGTGTTAGGACCACAGAATTATGGGGTGCCTTGGCGCGGCTCTGTGGCTCACGCATGCGTTTGCAAATGCGTGCGGACAAAACCCCTGTTTTTAACGCACATTGTTAGACAGGTTATTGGTTGTTCTGCTAGCTGGTCGGTTGGTTGTTCTGCTAGCTGGTTATCTCGCCTTCCATTGTAAGTAGGCTTGGGGGCGGTTACGTTTTGTTTCCCTGTGGTGTTTATTTTGGTGGGCACCAACATTCCCATTGTGCATGCTGGGTGCTTGGTTCTTGTACCTTTAAGGAGGGGTGCTCCCCTTATCTGCCCCTATCTATCCTTTAGCCTGAGGACACTCCATTGCTATGGGGTGCCTTGGCGCGGCTCTTCACGCATGCGTTTGCTGTGACAAAACCCCTGTTTTTGCATTGTTAGACAGGTTAATTGGTTGCCAGCTGGTCGGTAGATGGTTATTCCCTGGGCATTCCCCGGTGGATCTGCTTTAGCCTTCCGTTTTGTTTGCCAGCCATGGGGGCGGTGGATACTGTTTCACCTGGTGTTTATTTTGGTCCAGCAGTGCACCAACACCTTTGCAGCCATTGTGCTATATGCTGGGTGCTTGGTGTGCTTCTGTACCTTTAAGGAGGGGTGGCTCCCCTTCAGTCCACCTGCCCCTATCTATCCATTAAAATTCATGTGCCTCCATTGTGAGGACACTCACTGTTAGTGTTAGGACCACAGAATTATGGGGTGCCTTGGCGCGGCTCTGTGGCTCACGCATGCGTTTGCAAATGCGTGCGGACAAAACCCCTGTTTTTAACGCACATTGTTAGACAGGTTAATTGGTTGTTCTGCTAGCTGGTCGGTAAGTAGGCTTGGTTATTCCCTGGGCATTCCCCAGGTTCTTGTTGTTAATATCACAAAACATTTAAAAGCTATGGCATTTTAAAACATAGAAGAAGTGTATGTGCATAAACGCATCTTCCATTTAAGTTGGCCATTATTAAATTAAGAAAAAACATACCTTCAAATTGAAGTATCACACATAGCCAGAGCTGACGAAAAACACATAGGCAGGGTAGTTTTCAGATGGTGATCTATCAAAGGTTAGTGGATAAGGCCCACAACGACCCACAGAGAGGAGCCCAAACATACCTGTAACACAGAAAGCATGGTTGGATACAGATGGTTGTTTGCTTGAATGAAAAGATGTAGCCTTGGATAACAAAAGACATTTAAGTCCCAGCTGACACTGACAGAAATTCTTTAAAAAATGTATGTATATATTTAAAAAAATAGACTCTCCTTAGAAGATCAAAATGTATTTGCATAAGCTGTTTAAAAAGAATGCATAGTGGTGCATATTTTTTTTTTAAATTTATTAAAGGAGAAGTTCAGCCTGAGTATTTTAGGCTGGACTTCTTCTCTGGGTCACAGGAGTGCAATTTGTTTTGCACTCCTGTGACCCGTTTTCAGCAGAGAATGGTCTGAAGTCTGCTCTCCGCTGACATCACTGCCATTAGTCGAGGCAGCGCGTCATCCCAACTTCCAAGTCTGGATCTGCTAGCTGCCTTGATTGATGGCAGTCTCAGTGAGCCACTGAGATGCTGAGATGGCAGCTCCCTGCCCCTCCACTGCTCAGCGCTCCAATGAGTGTAGAGGATTACTCCCCGCTCTGCTCGGGGAGTAGTGAGAATCGAGCCATCGGCAATGTTCAGTGGCTCAGTCCTCGGTGCAGAGACGCCTGGGGACAGATGCAGCATCGGTCTGATGCTGCATCCACCAAGGTGAGTATGATTAGAAAAAAAAAATTATCTTTTAATTTCCTTGAAATGTAGCTACTTCCCTCATTACTAATCCTACTGTCTGGTTATAGGGTGGCTCCTTTTCTTTAAATTGTAAAAAAAATTAATTGGAACTTTGCATTTAGGAATGTAGGCATGCCACACCCTTAAAATCAAGATTAGCACCTTAGCACCAACAGCAGACCCCCCCACTCCTACGCTGAATGTCCTCTCTCTCCGCTCTCCCGAGTTCCGCCCACAGAAGCACCTCCCCTGCTCCTGCAACTGAATGTTCTCTCTCTTCTGCCAGGTCTGTGACAATTTTTGTGAGACTTGCAAAGGAGGGAGTCATGAAGAGAAGGATGGAGCAGGGATGGGATGAGGGGGGAACAAGAAAAATGAGATGGGATGGAGCTGGGATATAATGAGGAAGAGGGACAAGAAGGATGGAGCTGGGATGGGATGAAGGGGGGGACAAGATAAATGGAGCTGGCATGGGATGAGGGGGGGGCAAGAAGGATGGAGCTGGGATGGGATGAAGGGGGGGACAAGATAAATGGAGCTGGCAGGGGATGAGGGGGGGCAAGAAGGATGGAGCAGGGGTGGGATAAGAAGGATGTGGCTGGTATGGGATCAGGGGGATGGATGGAGCCAGGATGGGATCGAGGGAAGGATGGAGCTGGGATGAAATCAGGCGATGGATGGAACTGGTATGGGATTGGGGGATGGGATCAGGATGGTAAATGAACGTGGGATGGATTGAGCTGGGATGGGATTGTGGGATGGATGGAACCAGCATGAGATCAACAGAATGGATAGAGTTGGGATGAGATTGAGGATGAACGGAGCCAGGATTAAATCAGGGTGGTGGATGGAGTCGGGATTGAATCAGGGTGGTGGATGGAGCTGGGATGGGATTAAGGGAATATATGGAGCCGCCCCTAGCATTCTATATGTTACATACTCCTGTCCTCTTGATTCTGTACATTACACACTCCTGTCCTATGCATTCTGTACATTACACATTACTGTCCTCTGCATTCTGTACATTACACACTCCTGTACTATCTATACACAATACTGTACATTATATACTTCTCACCAGTCTTCATTGTCTCAACAGTCTTCATTGTCTCAACCGGTACTGGTAGCTATGCAGTCCCTGACTATTTTAATGAAGTTCTTTAAGGTAGGCTCAGTAAAAACAATCAAAGCATATTTCATAGGTACAAGGAAACCTGTGTTTTGTTTAACCACATCCCTTGAGCCCCTAACACTGCTAAGCACTTGGCCCGCATTTTACTGCGGCGCACTGTGTGCGCCACAGATCTATTCCCTCCTCCAGTGTCCCTCATTCTGAAGTTCAAATGTTAGAAGGTATGGCAGTGGGTGAGGATTCTAGGATTAACTGTCTAGCACTCACTATTTCCATAGTTGGAAAACATTTAGCATTTTTGGAGGTTATAGAGCATGCAACTGTAGGTTGCTATAAAAGCTAACTGTGTAATGTGAGATTGTTTAAAAAATGTTTTAATTTCAATTACATATGCTAAATCTGCTTTTTAACATAATAACTTTTCACTCAAACGTTGTTTACGAATTGTGACAGCCGTGCAGAGAAATGATTCTTGTCACTTCAAACTGGGATGCATTTATACATAGTTTTTATTGTAATGGCTATTAAAACAGTGTCTTGCAGAGATGTCTTGTTTCAGTGGACATTGCTAACAATAATGCATTCCTTAAATCTCTCCTAATCTGCAAAGCTAGCTGAAACTGAGAAATATCAGGCACTGTGGATTTGGCTTATGCCTGATCTCTGTGGGTTTCTCTGAATCCCACTTAAAACTCCCATTTGTCTGGCATATGTATTATAGCCAAGGGAAACTGATCTTTCGAGATTTCATGCATGCCGCTTGCTTTCCACGTCTGCTTACTAAAAGATAAGACTCAGGCATGCCATATTTTGGGCAAATACTGTCTACAAAAACAATACCCTCATTGAAGTCAAAATAATGCAGACACTTCAATGTTACATCTCATCACAAAGTAAATGGTGTTTTAATTGAATATCTACACATAAGTTGCTACAATGAAAAAAATATATATATCATAACTAAATACTGCTTCTTTTACTACTAATAATAAAAATAATGCATGATTATACTACACATATTCAATTCATGAAGATAAAACACAGACGTTTGGGTGCTCTAAGCATAATGGTTTACTAGTTAATGTTTATTTATTTTAGATTTTTGTTTATGAGCACATTCACAGTGCGGTAAAGAACCAAGACACAAGGTTTGCTAAAAATAGGAGAATGTCCAATTTTTTTATTGTTTTGGTGCATCAGCAATTCATGCATCTGAATCGGTGTTATAAAGCAACACACATTAGTGTGGGAAAAAAACATCTGTTAATGTACATTGCAATGCACTAGTAGGCATGAGCTGCTGTGCAGTCCAAGAATGGGGTAAGTTTATTGGTGCTATACACAGGCTATTTACACGTACTGTACAGTGCTTCACAGAAATATAAAGGAGAAAACAAACCAAACATTATGCCTTGATTCTTACCACACACAGGGCAATCCTAACTATCAGGCATTCCAAGACTATCACTTGGCAGCCTCCACAAACACAGCTCACATTTTTTACCAACCTTTTTCTTTAGCTGTAAAGCTGGCCAATTTTCTTTCCTGCAACCATGGACAGACAGTATTGATGTGGGAGAAAAAGATGTCTAGTGCTTGAAGGTGATAGCTCCCAAACGGTCAAACCATGACGAAGCAAGTTTTTGTGAAACGCTTCGAGTGACTCCACTGCTGCCATGCACATATTGATGGATATGCTAATTTCAGGAGGAGGCAGATCCTGCAGGACATTGCAGATGATGTCAATGCGTTGGGGGGTGAGACCAGGACCCGCAATGAGATCCAAAAAAAGATCAATGATCTCAGGCGCATGGTTCGTGGGAAGCTGGCAAAGATTTCAGCTCATGCCAGGAGCACTGGAGGGGGACCTGCATGAACTATCAGGCTCAATGGTGAGAAGCGTGTGGTTGCCCAGTGCTTCCACAGGCAGCAAGTGGAGAGGCTGCCTGGCTTTGACTCCATTGAGGAGGTCTTGAGGACAGGTAGGTGTTTTTTTTTTTCTATCTGGTGTGTAGCATGTGTGGGGGGGAGGGAATATGTGACAAGTGTGTGGATCCTCCAACCTGTGAATGTTTTGTGTCATCCACAGATGTGCAGGAGGGTGCTGGGCCATCTGGCCAGTCCTCAGCCTCCCCCAGACATGAGTCTGAGGCAGACCCCCAGCCAAGCCCAGAGTCCTCTGTGCAGGGGAGTGGCCCCAGCTCACCTCATGAGGAGGTTGAGGAGGAGGAGGTGATATCAGGGAATGAGCTACTTCTCCATGTGGAGGAGTCTCCCCCTAGGGCTGGCAGCAGTCAGGCCTCCATCAGGGGTAGCCCCTCCCACTCCTCCCCCAACAGGGCTTCCCCCAGGCCACAAGCCTCATCAGGAGGCAGGAAGGTGACCCGCAAGACCAGGGGGGTGGCAGAGGTTCTGCCGGAAAATCTTAGGAGGGACCAGCCCCGTCAGACCCGCCATCTGGGTCAGGTCACCCAGACTTTGGACCGGATGGAGGAGAGACTGGCTTCCATCAAGGAGTCCAAGCAGGACATGAGCTGCAACTCCCTGGCTGTGATTACCTGCTTCCAAGACCTGCAGACCGCCACAGCAGGCATGGGTCAGGAGGTGCGTGCCCTGACCCAGGCTGTTCAGGCCAACACGGCAGCCCTCAAAGTGGGCCTCACGCGCCTGGCCGTGGCCTTGGAGGGCAGGCCGCCAGGTGGGCAGAGACCAGGGGATGCTCCTCCTTCCCCTGATTCCCCCCCATGAGTCTCCCCTGAGGAGCTGGGGCCGTGGCCGCCCCAGGCGTGGGTCACGTCAGCGGCGTTAGGTTTTTGTGTTGTTTTTATCTGTGTTTTATGTTTATTTGTGTTTTTACTGTGATTGTGATTTGGTTTCTTTTTGTGAATGATGTTTGATTGTGGGACATTCCTGCTGGAAAAGGGGTGTCACCCTCGGTTGTGGTGGGTATCCCAGGACCAGGGAGAAGTGATCCCCAAGTCCGTGTGAATGGTGTATGAATGTACAGTGACATAATTGTAGCCTTGGTGTGGCGTTGCTGCTCCCAAGTCCTGCATGGTGGGATTGTGCTAATCCAATTAGATGAGGATGTGGGGTGTGTGTGCTAGGGACCACGGTGGTGTGCATGCGTGCATTTTCCTTGTGCCATGATGAATGTGTGTGTTTAACGTGCAAAGATGCCTAATGCGAGGCATCTCCTGACTGCTCTACCCTCAGAAGACAGGGTAGCCTTGGTCAGGAGGGGATTGTCTGGTTGGGGGGTCAGGTCATCACGTAGGTCAATCTCCAGGCCCTTTCTCATGGCGAAGTTGTGCAGCATGCAACATGCACCGATGATCTGGCACACAAAGTTTGGGGAATACAACAGGGTACTCCCGGACTTATCCAGGCATCGGAAACGGGACTTCAGAAGGCCAAAGGTGTGTTCCACCACTGCACGGGTACGTGAGTGTGCTTCATTGTATCTTTGCTCTCCTGGTGTTTGGGGATTCCGGAATGGAGTCATGAGATGGGATCCCAGTGCATATGCAGAGTCACCTGGAAGGGAAAAGACAGGAGGATGTTAGTCATGCGTGTGCCTCTCGTGATGTGGGGGGGGGGCAGTCATGCCTGACACCCATGTCACTCACCAACCAGCCAGCTGTCCCCATACACGTTCTGTTCGAATTCCATTGGGATGGGGCTCTGACGGTATATGTAGCTGTCGTGGCTGGACCCGGGGTGTTTGGCACGGACCTGCTATATGAGGCATTGGGCATCGGCTATCACCTGTACATTGATGGAATGCAAATGCTTTCGATTGCGGTATAGCTGCTCTGTCTCATGGGGCGGCCGTAGTGCCACATGTGTGCAATCAATGGCCCCCACGGTGCGTGGGAATCCTGCAATTCTGACGAAATCCCGCATTACCTTCACCCGCAGGTCCTCCTGGGTGGGTCTGATGATTTGGTTGGCCATGCGTCTGAGGATTGCGGGGATAACCTGGTGCACACATCTGCTAATGGAGGATTGTGCCTTCCCAGCCACCACTCCACTCGTTCTTTGAAAAGAGCCACTGGCAAGGAAATGGAGTGTTGCCAGTACCTTGACCAGTGGCTCCACTACATGTGAGCGGTGTGTTGGGCTGGTGATGTCATCTTTTAGGGTTGTGGTTAATTCTAGGATGGCAGTAGGGGTGAATCTGAAGATGCGATACACCTCCGAATCACACATGCCAAAGACGTTTATGCGCGGTCGGTAGATCCTCTCCCGTGCCCTCCTCTTCTGTGCCCTCATCCTTCTACACGCATCTAAAGCCAGTAGTATAGCTATGACCATGGATGCCCCTGGCATGTTGGCATACAGATTGTTGTCCTGCAAGTGTGGCTGCTCAGCTCGTCCCTAACGGTGTTGCTTTAGCTGACCTGCACACGTCAGGTGCAAAGTTACAGGTAACTTTAGACCGGACATACAGCTAATGCACACAGCGCGTAGCCTGCGCCGGACAAACGTACTTTTGTGGATCGCCGTATCTCCCTCATTTGCATATTTGCATAGCAAAACAATGGTGTGTCTAGCGTATTTTTGCGCCCACGATGCGCCAGTGTAAAAAAAATTACGTTGGTTGGAAAAATCAGGTTTTCAGGCGTATCTCGTTTTGGGGATACGGCGCATAGATACTCCGGCGCATATTTACACTTACGCCGCACATCTCAAGATACGCGGCGTAAGTGATTTGTGGATCTGGCCCTACGGTATTATGCTATGTGCTTCTTCTGTTTCACCCTTCCATCTCTTTCTCGTTTGAGTGATTGGTCATATGAAGATTTGGTCCTGTATCATCACAGCATCCATATACATTCAGCTATATTGACCCTCTGGGCGTAGGCTCATTAGGGTTCAAATTATTCGGTAAGCCTCTGCATTATTGGTGGGGGGTATTCTACCGGTGTGCATCACGTTGAAGAGTTTATCACTATAGATCTGGAATCATTCATCCATTCTTACACATCAAGTTTTTTTCACCATGTATACTTTTGGACTTTATTTATTATATTTGTCTTTTTGTCTGTTTTTTTTTTAATGTCTAATGTCTCCGTTATTGGACTTATTTCATATAGACATTTCACTTCACCATCCAGTGCTACTTATCGTATGTGTTGTTTGTTATCAACCTTTGTTCACTGTTTTTTTTGTAGCTGCTCACCCATCAGATAGCGCATATTTATTTTGTTTTGCACCAGAAGACATATGTGGGTCCATTGTGGCAGACCAAGAGTTGCAGAGGAGTCAAGCCTGCCGAGACTACAGTACGTATCCAAAAAAAGAAATAGCAAAGGATCGTTATGAACCCTTACTGTGGACTTTTGTAATATATGTTAGGACATCGTCACAAAAGGTGGAGACTGATTGACACTCCCACAGACAATGAAATCACGTGAGCTGAGGAAGGTTGCACCAGGATTGTGAGGGGTTTGCATTGTCAGTGTGGAAAGGGTAATAGGCCCAATGGATTATTTTAAATTAAGTCTCCCGGCAGGCCTCAGAAATTATAAAGTAGCATATTTGTTGATAGCCCCTCAGAAGCTTTTCTGAAACATTATCACTATGGAAAATTGAAATCCATTGTTAAAAAAGGGGTAAGATGCTATTCTCGCCTGATGTGCAATGAGGTGTGTATATAAGTCAGAGATTGAGTATTTATCATGGCAGAGCACTACCTCTATGAAGGAGCTTTACAGAGGATCTTGCTTTAAGCTGTAACAGGTCCAGTGATAGCTGAGTAATTGGTGATAGTGAAAGCTGTGAGATGCAGGAAGGAAGTATTCTTTAAATAAGTTACTATACAATTTCAAGGTTCCAGGTCTATTGACAAATACTGAGGCAACCTTAGGGAAGCCACAGGTGTGCCATTGAGCAAATGCCTTGTGGTTGCTTGATGGAAGAAACAGGTAAATACCGGGAGATAGTTAAAGGAGTTGTAAATAAAAAAAAAATGTTATGTTGAAATAACTGTTTACAGGGTATAGAGACATAGGGCCAGATTCAGGTAGATGGACGCTTCTTTACTTTGGAGTAACGTTTCTCATTTACGTTACTCCGCCGACACTTTCGGCGCAAGTACTGTTATTCACATAGCACTTGCGCGTAAACTTGCGCCAGAGTAACGATAATGCGCTGGCTTAACCCGACGCAAGTGGAAGTGGGTGTGATCATATGTAAATGATGGGCGGAGCCCAGCGCAGAGGCTTACGTTCAGCGCATCATCCACGGAGCATGCGCAGTAAGTGAGGCTTCACTTGCCCCCTTGTGCGCATGCTCACAACTTCCGTCGGCACCACTTCACGGGAAACGTCAGTGCAATGTGTTCCGTTGGACGTTTAAATGCGCCCGTAGATGCGCCATTCCGGCACTAAAGTATATCCTGTTCCCCCTCCCTGCAGTGAAGTTACTTTTGTTCTGAGATGGCTGCTCCCGTTCCCCGCAAACACACAGGAGAAAGCTGAACTCTAAAGGCCAGGAGCTGTCAGCCGTCATCTCGGCTATGGAGACCTATGATGTCTTCCTCCATGGCTGTAAAAGTTGACAGACAAGCATGGACAGAGGTGTTGTCCTGCAAGTGGGGGTGCTCAGCTAGCTCGTCGGTAACACTGCTGTAGCTGCTCTCCTGCTGACCTGTGGCCGTCTGGAGTAAAGATAAAGCAGCTATTTGTAGAAATAACTTTGCGCCGGACGGACGAGATACGCGCGGCGCATGTAGCCAGCGTATGGTGCTAATCCGTTCGCGAATCGGGAAATAACCCTCATTTGCATATTTGCAGGGGAAATCAATAGGCGCGACTGATGCGCCAAGCGAAATTATGCGCTGACGATACTCTGGCGTCGGAAAGTTAAGCCGATCGGAAATGGCCGTTTTCTGTCGCATCTAGTTTGGTGGGTACGGCCACATAGAAACGACGGCGCATAATCACAGTTACGCGGCGCATATCGAATTACTCCAGCGCAAGTCTTGCTGAATCTGGCCTATAATAGTTAACTGATTCCTTTTAAAAATTATTAAAAATAGATAAAAGTAAATCATATAATGTACCTGTAGTTTCTAGTTTCGTTTTTGCATGTTTCCTGCTTCTCTGCTGTACAGAGCCACAGAGCCAATACAGGGCAGTGATGGTTTGGAAAACGAAACTGATTGGTGCTGAGGGGTTTTAGACACACAGTAATCACACCTCCTTGATTAGTGACCATGGAGAGAAAGCTCCCAGTACTGTGGTTATCAGGAAACAAACAACCAGGAAGTGTGGAGAAGATCAGAGAATAATTACAGCAACTTGAGAGCAAAAATGAACAATGAGGACATGAAAACAGCACTGCATTAAGGTAAAGGAAGCTATTAAGATAAAAAAAAAAATGTTTTCCTTTATAAACCCTTTAAGGGTAACCACAGAAGTCTCCACACTTCCCTCCAGGCTATAACAGTATTTCTAATAATATATCTGTTCTAAAATTAGTCTGCAACGCTTTCAAGGTAGAGTGCAGAACATCCGGGGGGTTAAACTGAGTAACCAGGATGCCCTCAAGTGCACAAATAGTATAGTGAGACATTCCAGATAACTAATCTAAGCCCTGTCTAAGCAAACAGGAAGAATTATAGAACCTTAAATTGGGCAAACCTGCCCTAGTGTCACTCTTGGGGAGATCAAGGGGGAGTTATTTACGAAAGGCAAATGCACTTTGCACTACACGTGCACTTGAAATTACACTGAAAGTGCACTTGTGAATAAAACATTTTTTTTTACTCTCAATATCCTGTATATTTTGGAATACTATTAGTGCCTTAAAAGTCCACCCTGGGGAACCCCCTTTTTCTTTTCTCATATATAATGCATGTGGCTCAAGCATACATTTGCCATTCACACCCCTTTCTAATGCTCTCATTAAAGTGTGTTCATCAAAATTAGCAGTGTAGCACCCTCTAGTGTGCTAGATTAAGTGTGCATAGTTAGTGGTTAGTGTAGAAAAATTTGGCCTGGCTAAGAGCCAGACATGGGTTAAATATGGGCCAGGGCTGATTGACCCAGGGAGGCTGGAGGAATCAGCATCTCTGGTAACTCCCCCTGCTCTCTGGAACCTTGGAGAAGCGTCTAGAAGTAAAGGGTGGAGTCTAGGAGGAGCTGACTGGAGTATTGATGAGGGCCCCAGCCAATGCCCAGCAAAAATGGCTGGCAGGTCATAAAATACTCATGAGTCATGCCACTGGGGGGCAGCCAGGTAGAATATAGAGAAAGAGTGTTGAGGAGGCTGTCGTGGCCCTTGTGGGTGCGCCCTAGTCTGGGGGGGGGGGGTGACTTTGGACCTGTCCTACATCCATGATTCAAAATGTATGTAATCAATCAGTGATCACCCTTCTCACTAAATACACAATCAGATTGCATAGTGTATAGCCATATTTATACAAGTACATAAGAGTGGACAGAAACACTCAGCTGTCAAGCCACGTTCGCATCTCTGCTTAGCGGGAACTCACATTCCTTTTTTTTTGCGAGGTGGGAAAGGCGCTAAAGAAGCTTCAGAACTTTTTTTTTAGAGCGGAGCTTGGTGCATTTTTTTTACTGTGATTTGTGGTGCAGCACATTTCAGAAATACAAGGAAAAACGCACATGTGAATGGAGCCTCGTTGTTCTTGTGTTATCGCACCAATTTCACTTTCAGGCCCCATTCACATCTAGCATAGTGGGAGCGCACATATTGGGGCTGATTTACCAAGCCTGTGCGCCATGACTCATGGTGCACAAGCAGGAGTAAAACTGTTTTTGACATTTACAAAAGAAACACGCTGCCAGTGCAGCGTGTTTCCTCATTTACTAAACTGCCTAATGCGCCCAGGAGAGGGCGCACAGCACGCCAGTACAGAGCTGGCGTCCGGCATTTAGTTATGTAAACATCGGGGATTCGGGCGGGAGTTTATTAGGGGAGGGAGGGGGGTGATGCAGGGGAAGTGTAGTGACATGTGTTTAAACGTGTGTGGCGGGCCGAATTGAAAGCGAAAGTGACTTTTGAGACCCGATCCCCGTGCGCTTGCAAAGTACGCCAGAACCTCGGAAGGTTCATTTGCATACTGGGCATGCGCAGAGGGAAAAATCGGGGCTTTCCGCGCGCCTCTTCAGTACTCCGGGAAATTCTTGGTAAATACCAAGCGGCGTAGCAGTGTTTGGGCTGCCTGAAACGGCGCACGGGAATCTCCGAGCTGTTCTCGGGCTGCGCTGACACTGAAGGGGAACTCCGCGCCAAATTTCAAATTTGAAACCGGCGCCGCTTCCCCCCCAGGGGTACAATAGGCTCTTTGGCTTAGTCCGGAATGTGAGGGGTTAACCCACGCCAAAAACGGCGTGGGGTCCCCCCCAGATCCGTACCAAGCCCTCATCCCAGGCATGCAGTCTGGCCGGACAGGAATGGGGGTGGGGACGAGCGAGCGCCCCCCCCCCCTCCTGAGCCGTACCAGACCACATGCCCTCGACATGGGGGAGTGTGCGCTTTGGGGGAGGGGGGCCCTGCCCCCCCACCCCAAAGCAC
Source organism: Rana kukunoris (assembly GCA_029574335.1). Taxonomy (NCBI): domain Eukaryota; kingdom Metazoa; phylum Chordata; class Amphibia; order Anura; family Ranidae; genus Rana; species Rana kukunoris. The sequence continues at coordinate 293,904,721 of CM056051.1, read as the reverse complement.
TCTTGTCCCCATGTCGATCGGGACAAGAGCCTCTTCCCGACAACCCTAGCCATTGGTTGTCGGGGTATGCGGGCGGGAGCCAATCAGAATCTGGGAGCCCCCTTTAATAAGGCGGCCCCCAGATTTCGGGTCCCCACCCTATGTGAATGAGTATGGGGTACATCGTACCCCTACCCATTCACCTGGTGAAAGTGATTTTAACTTTAAGGGTCTTCCGCCGCCGCCCCCCCCTTCCATTTTTTCTGCCTGGACGAGGGTCGTACATCCCATCCAGGACTTGGACGTGGCGGGCTTCTCGTCGCTGTCTTCCGCCACTGCCCCCTTCACCACGAAGCTCCTGCTTATGGAGGGAGGGCAGCGGGCTTCGCCGGCTTCTGCCTGGCTCCTCCTGGGGCCAGGGCTTCTCGTCGCTGTCTTCCGCCGCGGGGTGACACTCGCGGGCTTCTTCGGTGGCCTCCGCTTCTGCCTGGCTCTTCCGCTAGGGCCAGGGCTTGTCTCCGCTGTGTTCTTCCATTCGATGTTGACACGGCGAGGTCCGGCGCTGAAATGCCTTCTGAGCGGTGGGCACGGACTTATATTGGCATAGGGCGTGGGCGTGGTTATGCCACCATGTGACCTTAACCCACGTGACAGTGATGGCATCCCCAAAACAAACAAGAAAATTGTTGATTTAACATTGGGTGGTGTTTGTGGGGGTCCCTAACACACATTCATACATATTAGCAACGCTGGATCCTGGCCTATTGGCATGGTTATATTTTCTTAAGCCTCTCAATAAAATTATCTGAAATTTGGGGTTAAACTGGAACTATAATCATCACTTTTATTTTTTTGTTTTCTTTCATTTTGGATAGAGTTGGGGGGGGGGGGTTAGAAGCTCTGTCAGTTTATTTTGTATTATCCCTGTCCGTTTGGGGAGACAGAACTTGTGTGTGTCCCCTGAAAATTCCTGGGTGGGTCATAAAAAAACAGGGTGTGGCCTTGACAGGAAGGGTGGGTCATTTTTCTATTAGGGGGGTGCCAAAATTTGGTCAGGCCTAGGACAGCACAAAACCTAAATATCCTACTGCATATTAGGGCTTATTTAGACAGGATCCAATTTACAGCATGTTTTTAGATTGTGGGAGGAAACCCGCACAGGGAGAACATGCAAACTCCAGGCAGATAGTGTCACGGGCGGGATTCGAACCAGCAACCCTTTTGCTGCTAGGTGAACATGCTACACACTACACCACTGAGCTGAACGAACATGATCGCAGCTGAAAGCATGAGATGTTATTTTTATTTTTTTTACCAATTCCATGCTTTCCAGCCTGGAGGACAGATGTGGGGTCTAATTGACCCCGCCTTTCTCTATAAAGAGGACCTGTCACACACTAGTCCTATTACAAGGGATGTTTACATTCCTTGTAATAGGAAGAAAAGTGAAAAATATTACAAAAAAAGGGACAAACAAGTGCAAAAATTAAAATATTAAGTTAAAAAAAAAAAAGGAATTTAAATGCTCCTGTCCCTAGTAGCTCGCACTCAGAAGCGAACACGCATGCAAGTCCCACCCACATATGTAAACATCCTTCAAACCCCACATGTGAGGTATCATAGCGTGCGTTAGAGTGAGAGCAAGACTTTTAGCACTAGACCTTCTCTGTAACTCAAAAGTGGTAACCTGAGAAAAAAAGTCAAGCGTCGCCTATGGAGATTTTTAATAACGAAGTTTAGCGCCATTCCATGAGTGTGCGCAATATGAAAGCGTGACAAGTTAGGTATCTATTTACTCGGTGTAACATCATCTCTTACCTTATCCCTAAAAATTGGGCTAGCTTTACTGCTTTCTTATTTTGTCATTCATGAAACCCAAAAGCCAAAAAAAAACAAAAACGTTTGAAAATTTTTGGCGCAAATACCGTTGGAAATTTGTTAGAAAAAAATGGCCGCCACTTTATTCCCTAGGGTGTTTGTTAATAAAATATATATAATGTTTGGGGGTCCTGAGTAATTTTCAAGGAAGAAAATATAATTGTTACATGAAGGAGAGAAGTGCCAGAATAGGCGCGGTATGGAAGTGGTTAAAGTGCAACAATAAAAGTTAAAAATTCCATGAAATTTCGTACCATGGGGGGGGGCAATCAGGGCCGCCATCAGGAATTATGGGGCCCCTTACACAGCTTCAGGCATGGGCCCCCTGGAGCAGAGAACAGGGGGGGGATGCTGCCACCTGAAATTGAGAAGGGGGGTTCCTTTACAAAAAAATAAATATAGAAAAATATATATTAAAAAAAGGGTGGTAGCCATCCGGGGGCCCTGGGGACCTCTGGGCCCTTTAATAAAAATAAACCTCTGGGCCCTTTAATGAAAAATAAATTAAAATATCTATATATATATATATATATATATATATAAAATAATAAAAAAGGGGGTTGCCTTGGGAGCTCTGGGCCCTTTAATAAAAAAATAACTACCAAAAATCTAAACAAAAATTACATGGGGTGGGAGCTGCGGTGGCTCAACGTGATTGGCACTGCGCTGACAAGCCGTTCACCTCTGCAGCCAAGGGTTCGGATCCCGGTCTCGGCTACATGTGAATTGAGTTTGGTGGTCTCAGCCCGGCTCCCGGTGGGTGTGCTATGCAAGGTACGCCTGTGCTTAGTACGCCCACCCCCCCCCAAAAAAAACACCACACTTGCACGCACAGGTCTCCTAAAATAAAGAGAGGCGAAGGACCAACAGAGCTGGCTGGGTGGGCTAGACTGCCTCATAGGGGGAGTCCCTCTGTCCCATCAGGCTCCCAAGTGTAGCAGGTAGGGTGGGGTGAGTGGGAGGCCCCCCCTCACACCCGCCATTGCCACCGGGGGCATGGAGAAGGATGGCGATTGTAAGTCCAGCTCCTCTCTCTCGACTTCACGCACAAAATACACTTTAAAAATTAAATAGAAGAAAAAAAAAACCTGGGGAAAATATGTTAAAAAAATAACAAAAAAAATATAAAAATATATCATTTGTTGTATTTTTTTTTAAAAAAGGGGGGGGGTTGTCATCTGGAGCCCTGGGGATCTCCGGGCCACTGGGGACCTCCAGACCCCTAAAAAAAAACATTGGCCCTTTAATAACAAAAAATATGGGGGGTTGCCACCCGGGGCCCTGGGGGACTGCTAAAAAAAAAAAATCCAAAAATTGGCCCTTTAATAAAAAATACTAAAAAAATAAACTAAAAAATATATATATATATAAAAAAAAGAGGGGGGTTACCATCTGGGGCGCTGGGGGGCCTCCAGGCATCTGGGCACCTCCGGACCCCCGGGCCCCTTACAGGTGTACTGCCTGTACCCCCCTGATGGCGGCCCTGGGTGTAATGTCAGCATGTGAAAAAATACATTCTGAAGGAAAAAAGCCATTTAAAACTGACTCGTGGCAATAATGAATTGTCAGCTCCCGGCAATTGCAGGAGAATTCATTCATAAAAAACACCAAAAAAAAAGCGTGGGGTCCCCCCAAATTCAATAACCAGACCCTTTAGGTCTGGTATGGATATTAAGGGGAACCCCGCCGTCAATTTAAAAAAAAAATGACGTGGGGTTCCCCCCAAATATCCATAACCAGACCCTTCAGGTCTGGTGTGGAATTTAAGGGGAACTCCACCCCAAATTAGGGGGGGCGTGGTCCGGCAGACAGCGGGGATTTCAATTGGAAGCGGCGGCTCCGGCGAAGAAGAACAAGAAGAAGTAGATGCGGACGAGAAGGACAGCGGAAGGAGAAGAAGATGGAAGAACATTCCGGGCAAGATGCGGGAATAGAAGACCCAAGACAGAAGCAGAGGAAGAAGAAGATGGAGGAAGAAACCCGAAGGAAAGAAGAAGAAAAGAAGAAGAAAGAAGATAATAAAGGACTTGTCAAAAACCGGCTCTTGTCGTTTTTTACACTTGACATTTTTTTTTTTTGGTGAAATGGTAGAGGTACAATGTACCCCATTACCATTTCACACAGGGGGGTGGCGGGATCTGGGGGGCCGCTTTGTTAAAGGGGTCTTCCAGATTTCGATAAGCCTCCTGCCCGCAGACCCCCACAACCACCGGGCAAGGGTTGTGGGGAAGAGACCCTTGTCCTCATCAACATGGGGACAAGGTGTTTTGGGGGGTACCCCAAAACACCCTCCCAATGTTGAGGGCATGTGGCCTGGTGCGGTTCAGGAGAGGGGGGGGCCGCGCTCTGCCCCCCCCCCCCTCTTTTCTGCGGCCGGCCAGGTCAACGTGCTCGGATAAGGGGTCTGGTGTGGATTTTAGGGGGGACTCCACGCCATTTTTTTTATAATTTGGGGTGGAGTTCCCCTTAAATTCCACACCAGACCTGAAGGGTCTGGTTATGGATATTTGGGGGGAACCCCACGTCATTTTTTTTTTTAATTGACGGCGGGGTTCCCCTTAACCACTTCAGCCCCGGACCATATTGCTGTCCAAAGACCAGAGCACTTTTTGAGATTCGGCACTGCGTCGCTTTAACTGACAATTGCGCGGTCGTGCGACGTGGCTCCCAAACAAAATTGGCGTCCTTTTTTCCCCACAAATAGAGCTTTCTTTTGGTGGTATTTGATCATCTCTGCGGTTTTTATTTTTTGCGCTATAAACAAAAACAGAGCGACTATTTTGAAAAAAATTCAATATTTTTAACTTTTTTCTATAATAAATATCCCCAAAAATATATATAAAAAAAAAATGTTTTCCTCAGTTTAGGCCGATACGTATTCTTCTACATATTTTTCGTAAAAAAAATCGCAATTAGCGTTTATTGATTGGTTTGCGCAAAAGTTATAGCGTTTACAAAATAGGGGGTAGTTTTATGGCATTTTTATTATTATTTTTTTTTTACTAGTAATGGCGGCGATCAGCGTTTTTTTTCGGTACTGCGATATTATGGCGGACCCTAGTGGCCGCGAAAGGCGCGACGTAGAGCTACGGGCTCTCGCGCACCCGTGCCGACCTGCCGCCGTATAACTGCGGCGGCTGGTCGGCAAGTGGTTAATATCCATACCAGACCTAAAGGGTCTGGTTATTGAATTTGGGGGAACCCCCACGCTTTTTTTTTCATTTTTTTAATGAATGAATTCTCCTGCAATTGCCGGGAGCCGACAATTCATTATAGCCGCGAGTCAGTTTTAAACGGCTTTTTTGCTTTGAAAAATGTCATTTTGTGCAGAGACAGTTCTAACCACGGGAAACATGCGCTTTTTCACATGATGACATTAGAGCCCCCCATAGTACGAAATTTAAAGAAAAATTACACTTTTATTATTGCACTTTTAGCATTATTAAAATCACTGCTCCCGAAAAAACGGCCGTTTTAAAAAATAAAAAAAACATTGGTACATGTCCCCTGGGGCAGGACTGAGGTCCCCAAACACTTTTTTGTACAAAACTTGCAGATTAGCCTTTAAAATTCACAATTAAGATTTCCCCCATAGACTTATACAGGGAGTTCGGCGGCGGCTTTACTAATCAATTGCATCGCGCTGCTGCTGCGCACCTATTAAGGCATGTACCGGAGCAGCGCAGTGCCAATAGTAAATCAGCCCCATTGTGTCTTGTTTTTTCTTTGACACGCATAGGGCAGCCTGCTGGTTTAAATGTTGGCGTTTTATGGGCTGCGTTTTATTTACTGTGCGTTTTGCAGCATTTGCCATTCCTTTTTTTCACATGCCAAAATGTGTGTTTGCTTCTGTGTTTGGTGTGTTTACAATTAGTGGCATTAAAAAGCACAACTAGTAATTTTAGGTGTATAAAGGTAGCACTATACACTATACAATCTGATGGCAGATCTAAAGGAGATTTATTCAATCAGGCAGGCCCTTGCACTACATAATTGTACAGAGGGATTGGCTAGATAGGGGTTTCCTCCTATTATATAAATGTGTTAAATCTAAAGGAGATTGTACAATCAGATTGTATAGTGTATGGGCACCTTTATACACCTAAAATTACTAGTTGTACTTTCAGTGCCATTAATTCCTCCTTCAAAGCACTGTGCTGTGAACGGTTGCTCCTGCAGTGATGTCGTCACGGCTCCAGCCAGTCACAGACCTGGAGTCTGCGAACCCGAAAGAAAGACAGGTGAAGATGGAAGCGGCCTCCAGCTTTGACATCTTGGCGAAGGAGGGCTTTGTTTTGAGGTTAACGTAACATAATGTGCTAGTATATGATGCATACTAGCATGTTATGGCTTTACCTTGCAGGGTGAAAAAAAATGCTTTAAATTCTCCTTTACCTTTTCCTCTACTTTTGAGAGCCCTCTCCTTCCTCTCTAAATAAACAGTATTGTGCCATGGTCTAACGCAGTCGCTCCCTACCTTTAGCCTATGCGTTCCACTGTCTCATGACAGCAGGAGTAGAGGCTTTGCATGCATGATGGGTGTGTGCAATAATGTACAGATAGGACATTTTTAGACGGCATCACAGAACATGAAGTGCTCCAAATGGCTGTTCAATGGCCAGTATTGGAGTGGTTAGTGAAGATTATTTTAAATTTCATTGGTTTATATGCATTCACCGCTTCACAGTATTAATTTCCTTGAATCCCACTAGAGCAGTTGCCATGCCCAATAAAATGCCAGAACAAGAATGCTATGTTTTCAATATAGTAAATTAAGGCTTATGTACTTGTATTCAGCAAGTGCTCACAGGAAATCCGATCTAACAGTAGCAATATATTAAATCATGTCAATTGTAAATTTATAGAGCTTGATTACTTCTGGGGAAAAGATAAGATATCTGAAAGGAAATAAAAAAGAATACTATTTGTAGTGTATAATCAAAAGCAATTGTCCCATAAGAGCTTTAAGTCTATAAATATTGATCTTCCGAAAGGCACAGTTGGAATAAAATTGTCTTGGACCCCATGGATTAAACCCACAAATGCATATCCTATAAACTTTATACTACTATTTATGCCTAATTGGGTACTTTTATCCAATTGGTATTTAAGAACTGAAGAACAGATGAAGAAAGACTTTGCATAAGCATCTTTTCTAAGACACACTTCACAATCAAATAACAAAGGGCAATAAAATAAAACGTATATATTCTTTACAAATATTTAAAAGTGTCAGCTTTAATACACATATGTGTAAAAGGGGGTAAATGCCTATTTTTAATAGACATGAGCTTCCAGTTTGGAGCAGAGTTGAGTTGGATCCGAATGTTGCCTTATTACATTTGTTGATCAGTCAGCCTAATGACTGGGTGATACTGGAGGTGCCACACAGCAGGTCCTTATAGGGAAAGGGGATGCAGTTAGAATACTCCACTGAGACGAGTAGCAAACACAGCTTACACTTTCTTCTTGCTTTCAGCTGACAGCCTGTACTGCAGTGGCGGCAAACAAAATATGTGATTATGTCTGAAACGCTAGATGCTAGCTGAGTTATGTTGGAGATGCAGAATATACTTGGTTTAACAAGAATCTGGACAGATTTGTTTTTTGACTGGGTCTGACAACAGATTGAGCAGATGCTTTGGGATCAGTATACCCTGAGGTTTACCTGATTATGTTTTCCCTCTACTGCAGTTGAAAGTGAAGACATTTTATTCATTCTTATAGCTCTTTATGGGCCTCAGAGAGTGACCTGGTTTGTCTTTTAGCCTGCGCACTCAGGCATATCAGTTTTCCCAATGACGGATCTTCCATACTACTCCTTGGTTAATGAATTTGCCACCTGACTGTTAAATTCCAGGATTTAAATACATTTTTTACTCATATTCTTTGACCATGTTTAGGCTTATAAAGTGTTCTTCCTGCAAGATTTATTCTCAACTGGAGACCTTGGGCCAGATTCAGGTACATCTGCGCATTATTGGACCAGCGTAGCGCACCGCCTTTACGTTAGACTTGCGCAATGTAGCCGCGCAATCACCCTATTCTCGTCGCTTTTACGCAGAAAATAGCACCTGCGCAACGTTATTTCTGAGGCGCAAGGCGGAGTAATACAAATTGGGAAGGACATGGGTGTGTTACATTGAAATGAGCCGTGACCCCATGCAAATGATGGGCCGGCCGGCTCGCGCATGTGCGCTTGAAGCAGACCATGTCAGCACCTCTGTGCGCATGCTCCCAACTCGGGAACGGCGCAATCAGTGAAATTGGAAATGGACTAGGGCAAAATCATGAACTACGCAGACAGCATAAATAGACACACACAAACACACTTCCATTGCAAAAGTACATCCCTTTGTATCCCTCCCTATACAGCAAGGTGCTTTTGTTCCATTGTTAGTTGCGTTGTGATTTGTATTTGTCAGATTTGTGTACTGTGTGATCTAGTGTTTGTTAGAAGATATTTGTAAGTGATTTTTGATAAGTGTTTGTGAGATATTTTGTTTGATATTTTTCTGTTTGTTTGTTTTCTTGCTTGATTGGTCGTGCTTGTTTTTGTGAGTGTTTTTTGTTGACTGGGAGTGATTTTTGGTCAGAGTATGACAGAGAGGAAGAGAAAATTAATTTTTTCTTTGAGGGAGAAACAAATTCTTGCCCGGGCCATTTCTGATTATGGAAGTTTCCTCCATGGCCCGTCAGTCCCAACACCACCCCGGCCAGGAGGAGAGAGATTTTGGACATGATCACTGACCAGGTGAATTCAGCGGGGGAGGGGTAGACACGGAACCGGTCTGGGATTGAGAAAAAGATAAATGACCTCCGGCGTCTGGTCAAAAAGAAGCTGGCCAGAATGCTTGCCCATGCCAGGGGCACAGGGGGGGCCCACCATGCCCTGTTAGGCTGACAGTGGAGGAGCGTGCGGTGGCCCAGACCTTTCATAGGCAAGAAGTGGAGGGCCTGCCCGGCTATGACTCAAGTCATGAAGGCGTGATGCCAGGTAAGGTTTTTTTTCTATCAGGTGTGTAGCATGTGTGGGGGAGGGGGTGAAAGGGAATATGTGGCAAGTGTGTGGATCCTCAAACCTGTGAATGTTTTGTGTCATCCACAGATGTGCAGGAGGGTGCTGGGCCATCTGGCCTGACCACACCATCCCCAGGACAGCAGCCTAATGAGGCCCCCCCGACAAAGCCGGAGTCCATCAAGGATACGCTTGGGAACCTGGACTGCCACTCCCGGGCTTTCACAAACTGCCTTAATGACCTGCAGACTACATCAGCAGGCGTTGGGCAGGATGTGAGGGCCCTTACCCAGGCTATCCAGGCCAACACGGCAACACTAGGTGCTGCCCTGGACAGAATAGCCGTGGCCTTGGAGGGCAGGCCGCCAGGTGGGCAGAGACCAGGGGCTGCTCCTCCTTCCCCGGTTTACCCCCCCTCCCCATGAGTCTCCCCTGAGGAGCCGGGGCCGTGGCCGGGGGCGCCCCAGGCGTGGCTCACGTCAAGGGCACTAATTTGTTTTTCCCCTTTTTTTTGGGCCTTTTTTTTTTGGCTGGAAATTTTTTGATTTTGCTGGTAATTTTTTTTTCTTTTTTTTTTGGGGGGTTGTGAATGCTGTTTGAATGTGGGGGTGACATTCCTGCCGGAAAAGGGGTGTCACCCTCAATTTTGGTGGAGAAGGGTTCCCAGGACCATGGAGAAGTGATCCCCAGGTCCGTGTGAATGGTGTATGAATGTACAGTGACATAATTGGAGCCTTGGCGTGGCGTTGCTGCTCACAAGTCCTGCATGGTGGACTGGTGCCAATCCAATTTGATGAGGATGTGGGGTGTGTGTGCTAGGGACCACAGTGGTGTGCATGCATGCATTCTCATTGTGCCATGATTAATGTGTGTGTTTAACGTGCAAAGATGCCCAATGTGAGTTGTCTCCTGGCTGCTCTTCCCTCAGAAGACGGGGTATCCTCGGTTAGGGGGGGATTGTCTGGTTCAGGGGTCAGGTCATCACGTAGGTCAGGCCCTTTCTCAGTGCGAAGTTGTGCAGCAGGCAACAGGCACCGATGATATGGCACACAAAGTTTGGGGAATACAAGAGGGTACCCCCAGACCTATTCAGGCATCGGAAACGTGACTTCAGGAGGCCAAAGGTGCGCTCCACCACTGCACGTGTTTGGGCGTGGGCTTGATTGTATCTTTCCTCTCCTGGGGTTTGGGGGTTCCGGATAGGAGTCATAAGATGGGGTCCCAGTGGATATGCAGAGTCACCTGCAAGTGAAAAGACAGGAGGATGTTAGTCATGCATGTGCCCCTTGTGATGTGTGCATCATGGGGGGGGACAGTCATGCCTGTCACCCATGTCACTCACCAACCAGCCAGGTGGCCCCATACACGTTCTGATCGAATTCCATTCGGATGGGGCTCTGATTGTATATGTAGCTGTCATGGCTGGATCCGGGGTGTTTGGCACGGACGTGCCATATGAGGCCTTGGGCATCGACTATCACCTGTACGTTTATGGAATGCCAATGCTTCCGATTGCGGTATACAGTATGTGCTCTGTCTCCTGGGGGGGCTGGAGTGCCACATGTGTGCAATCAATGGCCCCCACGGTGCATGGGAATCTAGCAATTCTGTAGAAATCTGTCATTGCCTTCAGCCGCAGGTCCTCAGTGGTTGGTTTGATGATGTGGTGGGACATGCGTCTGAGAATTTCAGGGACAACCTGGTGCACACATCTGCTCACGGAGGATTGTGACATCCCAGCCACCACTCCACTTGTACGCTGAAAAGAGCCACTGGCAAGGAAATTGAGTGTTGCCATGACCTTGACCAGTGGCTGCACTGCATGTGAGCAGTGTGTTGGGCTGGTGATGTCCTCCTGCAAGGTTGTGGTTAATTCCAGGATGGCATGAGGGGTGAATCTGAAGATGCGATACACCTCAGAATCACTCATGCCAAAGAGGTCTATGCGTGTGCAGTATATCCTCTCCCGTGCCATCCTCCATGCCCTCCTCCTTCTTTGCTCATCTAAAGTCAGTAGTATAGCTATGCGCGACGATGCCCCTGGCATGTTGGCATACAGATTGTTGTGCAACACGTGTGACTGCTGAGCTCCTTAATAACAGTGTTGCTTTATCTGACTTGTAGACGATTTTTCTCTTTTTAGACCAGCTTTTATATGGTCTAATTTTAGACAGGACATTTTGCTGTTGCACACACTGCGTAGCCTGCACTGCCCCAACGTTCTTTTGTGGATCCCTGTAAGTCCCTCATTAGCATATTTGAATAGCAAATCAATGGTCTGTCTAGCGCAGTTTTGCGCGGACGGATGCGCCTGTCTGACGAAATTACGCTGGACAAAAAAAAGTAGATTTCTTGCGTATCTCGTTTTGGGGATGCCGTGCATCGAAACGCACGCGCACATTTAGACTTACGCCGCGCATCTCCTGTTACGCAGGCATAATCGCTCTGTGAATCTGGGCCCTTGTTTTCAATGAAGTATTTCAGTGGACTGTGTTTTTCTTTCCTTCAGTTAGGAGTAGAACACCATTTGGCTCTTGGCACCTTGAGAGTCAGGAATTTGCCCTCTCTATTCCTTTTCATTGTTCTCTTGCTAATATTTCTTTGATTGGTAGTTTAATATAAGGTGTTGCATATAATGCTCCCCCTGTTGGGCCTCCAATCCAACCATGGGATCTAAATCTAGTATTCTCTGTGATTTTTTTTTTTTTTTAGACATTAAGACTTAGGTTAAAAAGGTCTCTGAGTTACCGTACCAAAATTGGTCTGATGGTCTGATGTGTGTACACACCATCGGACCAAAAATCCGATTCGACCAGAACGTGGTGACGAAGAACACACTGACGTGCTGAAAAAAGGAAGTTCAATGCTTCCAAGCATGCGTCGACTTGATTCTGAGCATGGGCAGATTTTTGGTCCAATGCTTTGGCGTACTAACCATCGAATCTGTCCGACGGACAGATTTTAAAGCAAGTTTTAAAACTTTCGTTCGACGGACAACTGTCCGATGGGCCGTACACACCATCGAATTGGTCCGATGAAACTGGTCTGCAGACAGGTCTGATCGTGTATACGTGGCCTTACTGTTAGAAAGCAAATATTTGCCAGCACACCATGGATCCATGTCACCATGTCACCAATGTCATCATACAAAGGCAAAAATCACAGAGATGATCAGAGTGGCTCTGTGCTTTGTGATTGCTGCATTGGTCAATCATAGTGATCACAAATGTAAACACTAGGGATGAGCCGAACAACCCCGCGTTCAGTTCGCAAGAGAACCGTCGAACAGACTGACCTTTTGCGTGAACATTTAGAGCCCCATTAAAGTCTATGGGACTTGAACGTTCGAATTCAAAAACGATAATTTTAAAGACCAATATTCAAGTTATTGTTGGAAAACGTCTTTGAGAACCAGGGTCTTGCTCCAGGGAGCATGTATCAATGGAAAAAGGTTAAAAAAAGTGGTCATTTTTTCAGGAGCAGGACTCCTGAAAAAATTATCAGGCCAGATTCAGGTACATCTGCGCATTATTGGACCAGCGTAGCGCACCGCCTTTACGTTAGACTGGCGCAATGTAGCGGCGCAATCACCCTATTCTCGTCGGTTTTACGCAGAAATTTGCGCCTGCGCAATGTTATTTCAGAGGCGCAAGGCGGAGTAATACAAATTGGGAAGGACGTGGGCGTGTTACATTGAAATGAGCCGTGACCCCATGCAAATGAAGGGCCGGCCGGCTCGCGCATGCGCGCTTGAAGCAGACCATGGTCAGCACCTCTGTGCGCATGCTCACAACTCGGGAACGGCGTAAAATTGGAAGTGGACTAGGGCAACGTAATGAACTACGCAAACAGCATAAATAGACAGAGACAAACGCACTTCCTTTGCAAAAGTACATCCCTTTGTATCCCTCCCTATACAGCAAGGTGCTTTTGTTCTGTTGTTTATTAGCGTTTGTTTGTTTGTTTGTTTGTTTGTTTGTGACGTGTCTTTGAAAGTGATTTTTATCTTTTATGTGTTTTCTTTGTTGTTATTTTGTTTAAATTATATTTTTGCTGGGCATTTTTTATTTTTGCTGGGCATTTTTTATTTTTGCTGGTCAATTTTTTTTTTTTGGTTCTGTTTGTGTATGCTTTGGGAATGTGGGGGTGACATTCCTGCAGGAAAGGGGTGTCACCCTCAATTTTGGTGGAGAAGGGTTCCCCAGGACCAGGGAGAAGTGATCCCCAGGTCCGTGTGAATAGTGTATGAATGTACAGTGACATAGTTGGAGCCTTGGCGTGGCGTTGCTGCTCACAAGTCCTGCATGGTGGACTGGTGCCAATCCAATTTGATGAGGATGTGGGGTGTGTGTGCTAGGGACCACAGTGGTGTGCATGCATGCATTCTCATTGTGCCTTGATTAATGTGTGTGTTTAACGTGCAGAGATGCATAATGTGAGCTGGCATGAGATGGGGTCATGAGATGGGGTCCCAGTGCATATGCAGAGTCACCTTGAAGGGAAAAGACAGGAGGATGTTAGTCGTGCATGTGCCCCTTGTGATGTGTGCATCATGGGGGGGGACAGTCATGCCTGCCACCCATGTCACTCACCAACCAGCCAGCTGTCCCCATACATGTTCTGTTCGAAATCTGTGGGGATGGGGCTCTGATTGTATATGTACCTATCATGGGTGTCATGGGTAGTGTCATGTGTTGGGCTGGTGATGTCCTCCTGCAGGGTTGTGGTTAATTCCATGATGGCATATGAGGGGTGAATCTGAAGATGCGAGACACCTCAGAATCACTCATGCCATAGATGTCTATGCGTGTGTGATATATCCTCTCCTGTGAAGAGTGAAGAGTGAAAAGTGAGGGGCTTGTATCAGATAAGAATATTTGTGTTAGATTAGATTAAATGGTAAAGTAAAGTTTATATCAGCAAAAAAAAAAAATCTCGTGCCCTCCTCAGTGCCCTCCTCCTTCTTTGCTCATCTAAAGTCAGTAGTATAGCTATGAGCATGGATGCCACTGGCATGTTGGCATACAGTTTGTTGGGCAACATGTGTGACTGCTCAGCTCCTCACTAACAGTGTTGCTTTATCTGACATGTAGACAAATTGTCTAATTTTAGAGCAGCTTTTATATGGTCTAATTTTAGACAGGACATTTAGCTGTTGCGCACAGCGCGTAGCCTGCGCTGCACCAACGTTCTTTTGTGGATCCCCGTAACTCCCTCATTAGCATATTTGAATAGCAATTCAATGGCTTGTCTAGCGCAGTTTTGCACGGACGGATGCGCCTGTCTAGCGAAATTACGCTGGACAAAAAAAAAATAGATTTCTTGCGTATCTCGTTTTGGGAGTGCCGTGCATCGAAACGCACGCACACAATTAGACTTACGCCGGGCATCTCCTGTTACGCCGGCGTAATCGCTCTGTGAATTTGGCCCATCGTTTTTAAAACTTTTTTTTCCATTGATACATGTTCCCTCGGGCAAGACCCGGGTTCTCAAAGACATTTTCACAGACAAACTATAGACACCCAGCAGGTACAATATTAAAAGGAATTTTTCATTTTTTTTAAGTTATGCATTATTAAAATCACTGCTCTAGGAGCAGTGATTTTATTGATGCTTAAATTAAAAAAAAATTCCTTTAAATATTGTACCTGCTGGGTGTCTATACGTGTGATAACGTCTTTAAATAGCACAATCACCTGCCTGCCAGTAAATTAGGAAGAACTGATCTAGCTAAGCTATACAGTGTATAAATATATGTACAACTCCTAGGGATGTGTATATATCCTCTACACACTGTAAATTAAGCTAAACTGACTAGCCTGCCTGCTCTATCTAGCTATCTAAAAAGACTCTCTCTGTCTCTCTGACTGCTTTCATTAACGAGCCGGAACACACTACACGAGGCCGCCCAGTAGGTGGCCTTATATAGTGTGGGGCATGTGCTAAAGCCCTGAGCCATAATTGGCCAAAGCCACCCAGGCTTTGGCCAATTATGGCTCTTCGTTTTTTGCGCGCTGTGATTGGCCAAGCATGCGGGACATACAGCATGCTTGGCCAATCATCAGCGCGCAATGCCGCAGTGAATTATGGGCCATTTTGCGTCACTCGAATTTGGCTCGAACGACCGCTTTTGTTCAAATTTCGTCGAATGTACGAACAGACAATGTTCGAGTCGAACATACGTTCGTTTTGAACGCGAAACTCATCCCTAGTAAACACTTACTGTGTTTATATTGGAGAGTCATTCCTTTCCTCCTACAAGGGGGGAACTGAGAATTTGTGGAGGAATAAAAGAGAGGAAGGCTATAGCGCCAATTTTGTGGGATCGTTTGCGGTTTTGAATATTGTTCCTCTTTATCAAGCCTCTTGATAAAGAGAACAAATCCTGGAAACATGTTGCCTAAATCTTCACTTTGGAAAAGCCTGCACCCCCTACCCCCAGAGGTGCAGCCAAGTGACAGTGATTGTCATTTGCCCTTAGATCATGTTTGTAAATGTTGTCTTAGCACTTTTACTGATAGCCACAAGATCACTATGGCAGCTCCAACTCTGGCCACACTGTCTTTTCTGGCCTAATGTGCAGGGATCTTGTGAGTTTCCACTTGATTAAATACAATTCTTTTATGCATGAGATGCATGCATACTTGCTTATAGTTTGACTAAATGTGTGTGCCTTTTCTAGTGCAGTGTCAACCAGAATGTCCATCTTTAAACAGTTTTATTAGTTCAGAATCAATTCTTTTAAACATGTGTATTCTTAATCACTTGTATTTTCTTCCAGTCACAGTAGAAAAGTTAGCCAATTGCTGGTTACAATGCCCATTTAGAGGTTGACATTCTCCTGCCCGAGCTTAGCGTGCTTAGCTGCTGAAGGAGGAAAAACTATTTATTATCAAAGACGATATCTGTATTTCATGTAACATGACAAGTTTGAGTATCTGTTAAAAGAACCTAACTCAGGCAGAAAATAGGATAGCCTTAAAGCCTGACACTCAGCATGACAAAATAGTACAGTATTCCCAAATAGGTAAAGCTGCATTTGGTTATTACAAAGGGATCGCAGCAAACCACACACATTATATAAATATATATATATATACTGCATATATATATACTGTATATATATATATATATATATATACTGTGTGTATATATATATATATATAGGGCCAGATTCAGGTAGAGTTACGCTGGAGTATCAGTGATTCGCCAGCATAACTCACACTTTAAACCGGCTTATCTGTTTTCTGTAGTCAGAAAACAAGATACGCCGGAATTGAGTTCAGATACGAGCAGCGTAATTGTATTTCGCCGTCGTATCGGAACTGCAATTTTAAAATGGGCGCTCGGGGCGCTCCCGCTGATTTACGCCAATAATATGTAAATCAGCGAGAGACGGAAATTCATGATCGTACGCGGGCCCGACGCAGTGACTTTCCGACGTTTCCGTAAGCGATATGCGGCGTAAAGAAAAACCAGCCCCTTAGTGGAGTATCCTATGTTAAGTATGGCCGTCGTCATCGCGTCAAATTTAAAAAGTTTAGCGTCGTTTGCGTAAAACGTCCGTGAATGGGGATTGACGTCATTGACGTTCACTGACAGAATTTGGAGCATGCGCACTGACAGTCGACGCATGCGCAGTATGTTCGCCGCAGGATCACTCCTAGTTTAAATAATACACGCCCCCTACCCGCCCAATTTGAATTCCGCCAGCTCATTTTCGCTACGCCGCCGCAACTTTAGGAGCAAGTGCTATGTGAATAACAGTACTTGCTCATAAAGTTTTGGCGGAGTAACGTAAATGACAAACGTTACTCCAAAATAAAGATTCGCCCATCTACCTGAATCTGGCCCAATGTCTACAAAATCAATGTGCAATTGAAAATTCTTTGCATATAATACTTAAGAAATCCCACAGGAAAATAGCTTCTTGATGTACAATCATATTTATTAGAGCTATGAACAATTCACAAAGCTATTCTATTTTTTGTAATCCTGTAAACAGGATGACACCATATGTTTTTTACATCAAATTTGAATGCAAAAAAGCTCTTTTGTACCATGAAAATATATACATATTAAACAACGTAATATAATGCCCTTTGTACTCTTTAGAAACCCCATTGGGAGATCAGATTTAATGTTCTTTGTGTATCTAAAAAACATTTAGAAATGATAAAAAAATGGAGATAGGCAGGAATGAATATTTTATTCTGGTATTACTCTGTATCATGACAGTATTCTTTTAGATTTTTTACAGCTTTTGATTAACAATAATGTAGTATATATTATTCTTATTTAGTTTTTACATTACAAATATTGAAATATGTTTGCAATGATAATGAAAGCTATTGTCACAAATGATTTTTTATACATGATATAGCGCTGAGTACTCTATAAGTCATCAGAGCAGCAGGTACACCTAATTAAATAACTACAAAGAAACTCTATTCATTCCTGAATGAATAAGCAAGAAACTTATTGGTACTGAGTTATTAAAATGGCTTTAAAAAGATTTACATATATTAACTAATTTTATTGGAAAGAGGAGGTCATACTCTATAAACAACTTCATTCTGAACAGAATGAAAAAGTGATTTAGACACAAAGTAAAAATAGCTTGTGCTACATTTTCATCTGCAGCAAAATGTTCTTACTCAATACTGTTTTCTAGAGAATACAGAAATGTATGACAAATATTTTTTTTTTATAACTGTGTCTTTAACCACATAAAGACCACATAAGTACATTTACGCAAAATGGCACGTACAGGCACATTGGTGTACCTGTACGTCCCTGCCTAGACATGGGTCGGGGGTCCGATCGGGCCCCCCCCGATACATGCGGCGGTTCCGTAGGCTGTGCGAGCGATCCAGGATGAGGGGGCGGCTGTTTGTTTTTGTCCGCCCTCTCCGGATCGCTCCCAGCCAATGCGCGTCCTCCCCGCCCTCTTCCTGTGTAAACACAGGAAGGGGGAAATGATGTAATCTCTCCTCTCGGCTGGATTTTCAACCGCCGCTGAGGAGAGAAGACATCACAAGTGAGTCTGCACTAACACTAAACTGACACCAGGACATGAAGGCACATTAACCCCTTCCGATCACCCCCCCCACCTCCCTTTCACAGTGTCACTGAATGCAGTGATCATATATTTACTGATCACTGCATTTAGTGTCAGTGTGACAGGCAGTTAGTGTTAGGTCCAGGGTAGCCCCCGTACCCCCCCTAATAAAGTTTTAACCCCTTGATCACCGCCCTAGTTAACCCTTTCACCCCCTATTGCCAGTGCCACTAAGCAATCATTTTTCTGATCACTGTTGCCGCTAGGTAGCTAGTTTTTTTTTATTGCAATTTTTTTTTACTAAAGACATGTGTCTGAATACATTTTGGCTTAAATGTTTGACTAAAATTCGAGATTTTCCTAGCATGTGACGGAAAATATTGATTATATGAAGACAGGAGGCTCATATCTTATGCATTATCTTTCTTTAATAAATGCTCATAGCAGAACAATTCTTAAAATAGTTTAAAACCAAAATCAATAGAAAAAAGAAAAAAACTACGTTTCCCAGCAGTCTTAGTCTGTGGCCACTCCCCTTCTGCCTCTATATAAGGACTGCTGACCCTCAGAACTTCCTCTTTCTTTTGCGAAATCCAACGGTAAACGTAACTTGGCCTCCGACGCACTTCCACATCCGAATCTTTGGTCCTTCCGTTTGTTCCTCCATCCGGAGAAAATATCTTGACTGGCGTAGATAAGTCCCAACGAGGAACAACAACCATGAATCGTAGCCAACAGGGCGTCCGAACGGCTTAAAACAATCCTGAAATGCAGGTCGTCAATATCCAGCGGAATCGGATGTTATCAGTATCCTGAAACAAGACAGATGTATGTAATAGGGATGGGTAGGGAGGGAAGATACTCGCCTCCTGTCTTCATATAATCAATATTTTCCGTCACATGCTAGGAAAATCTCGAATTATACTTCAGACAGGAGGCTCATATCTTATGCAAGTTCAAAGCTTAGCATCAGCAATACATGTCACATTCAAAAGAGAGATATACAATATATATATATATACACAACAATGAATATAATTACAAGATTGTCATGGCCACATGTTCCTCTGGTCTGAAGTAAAAGGAGCGAAAGACGGTCTCAGAGGACCAATCGGCCGCGAGAAGTAGGTCCGACAAGGAACCCCCTGCTTTGATCACCTTGGAAGCCATGGCTCCTCTGGATGAATGAGCCCCAAACTGGGATATGTCTATGCCCGCCATGGCCATAGTTGATCTAACCCATCTAGCTAGGGTAGCGGAAGTTACTGGGCGATGGGGTGCGATGTAAGAGAGTAGGAGTTGGGACGATTCCGGAGAACGCAAGTCCGTCGTGTGAGACTCGTAGGTTTGCAAACACCGAACCACACAAAGTCGTGGGTGTTCAGTGAAGAAAGGGTAAAATATTGACGTCAGGTCAGTCTTGGTTCTGCGGACCACCGAGAATTGTACACCTTGCGGGGAAAATTGACGTCTGGAGACCTCTAAAGCCTTTACGTCTGAGACGCGTTTAATTGAGACCAAGCATAAGAGGACAGTAAGTTTAAATGACAGGAGTTTGAGAGATAACGACTCCTTATCGTCCCAATCAGAAAACATGGTAAGGATTTTGGAGACGTCCCAGGTTGTTTGATACCTAGGACGAGGAGGGCGTTTGAATTTTATCCCTCGCATTAGTTTGCAGACTACTGGATGTTTGCCCACTGGCAGTGAGTCCACCAAACCATGGTGGGCTGAGATGGCGGACCTATATACATTGATAGAGCGATATGCCTTACCGGAATCGAACGCATCCGCAAGAAAGTTAACGACAAGCGTTATAGGTGCTTGAAAAGGATCAGCCTGCCGTTGAAGACACCAACGCACCCAGATTCCCCGGGCCGATCTATATGCCGATCGAGTCCCGGGGGCCCAGGCCATGGCGAGGAGATTTCTAGCTGATTGTGAAAGGTCTTCGCTAACACCGATGACCCCGATATCAGGCAGGCCAGAAGGGTCAGAGAGCCGTCCAATACCAAAGGATGTACCGTCTTGGACTGGTGTTGTAGAATGTGCGGAACCGAGGGAAGCACCCGGGGGTGGTCTATGACCATCTCCAGGAGAAGTGGAAACCATGGTTGCGTCGGCCACCAGGATGCGATCAGTACCACTGTCGCGTTCTGGGTAGCGATCTGCAACAAGGTCTTGGGGATCATTGCGAAGGGTGGAAACGCATAGTGTGTCTCCCCGTTCCACCATTGGCGGAATGCGTCCACCGCCTTGGCCCCCGGGTCTGGTCTCCAGCTGAAATAGCGGAGTAATTGATGGTTGAGGCGGGAGGCGAACAAGTCCACCCCTAGGGGCCCCCAGAGTTGGTTGATTTGGGCAAACGTGGATCGGTCCAAACCCCACTCGCTGGAATCCGATAGATATCGGGAATTCCAGTCTGCAACGATATTGGAAACACCCGGTATGTACTCCGCTATCGGAACAATGTTGCGATCCATGCAAAACTGCCAAATGTCTTTGGCGAGATTCGCCAGAATCTTGGATCTGGTGCCGCCTAGGCGATTGATGTATTGAACCGCCGCGATATTGTCCATGCGTATTAACACGCAGCAGTCGGAGTATTCCGAAAGGAAACTGTGGACTGCGAACAAAGCCGCTAGGAGTTCTAAGGCGTTGATGTGCAATATGGACTCTTGGCCGGACCAAAACCCTCCTGTCGACGTCTCGCCCAAGCGAGCTCCCCAACCTTTCCGACTCGCGTCGGATTCCAGAATAACGTCTGGTTGTGGGTTGAAAATTGACTTGCCATTCCAATCGATGGCATGTCTCAGCCACCATTGTAGTTCCATTTCGGCTTCCGTGGACAGTGGAATAACGTCTGCGTAACGAAGACCCTGCCGAAGGTGCAGTATCTTCAGACGCTGAAGTGCCCTGTAGTGGAGGGGGGCCGGGAAAATGGCTTGAATAGAGGCCGCTAAAAGACCCACTATCCTGGCCAGAATCCGGAGTGATACGCCTTGTTTGCGCAGCACTGATCTGATCTCCTTGCGGATCAGCGCGAGCTTCGCTTTGGGAAGGCGGAGGATCGCCCGATTGGTGTCCACCAAGAAGCCCAGGAATTATAACTCTTGAGTCGGGATCAAAATAGATTTCTCTTGATTGATGAGAAAACCTAACCCTTCTAACATATTCACCGTCCAGGACATATGAGCCCGGATTAGTGATCTGGAGTGCGCCATGATGAGGATGTCGTCCAGATAGATTATGAGACGTACACCTCTGCTCCGTAAGGTCGCCACGACCGGTTTCAACAGCTTGGTGAAACACCACGGGGCCGATGACAGTCCGAATGGTAGGCATGTAAACTGCCACGCGCGTCCCCCCCACAGGAAACGCAGTAGATGTCGTGAGCCCGGGTTCATGGGTACCGTGAGGTAGGCGTCTTTCAGGTCTACCTTCACTAACCAATCTCCTGGTTGAAGAAGATCCCTGAGGCAATGAATTCCCTCCATTTTGAAGTGGCGATACACCACGTGTTGGTTTAACTCCCGTAAGTTTATCACAGGACGGAAGCCGCCCCCTTTCTTCTTTACCAGGAAAAGGTTGCTGGTGAACCCCGGGGAGTTTGGATCGACTTCTATGATGGCCTGTTTGGATATGAGGTCCCGTAATTCGTTGTCTATCAACATTGCGTTTTGTGTGTTGAGATAAATGGGTGCCGGTATGACGCCCAGTAGAGGGGGGGATAAGAGTTCTATGTGAAAACCTCGGATGGTATTTAGTACCCACGGGTCTGCCGTAATCGCAGACCAGGCGTGGGTAAAAAATCTCAGTCGTCCCCCCACAGGCTTGTGACAACAAGTGGTAACATTTGGACTCACCGGTAAACGGGCGTGATCGAGGGTCTCCTCTGCTCCCTCGTCCTCTCCATGGCCTCCCTCGGGGTGGAAAGAAGGGCGCCGGTTGAGCCACTGCGGCGTATGAGGTATGGGTCGGAGCATAGTGAGATGTCGTTGTTCTGTTAAATGGCCTGTATGATTGGCTGCGGCCGGCAGAGCGGCCTCTACCTCTGCCGGCCCGGGCAAAAATCTTGGCATTGCCCGCTCGTTTGAGAGAAGATTGGGCCTTGTCTAGGCTATTGAATAGCCCCACAAATTTGTTTATATCCCTGACTAGGGAATCACCGAACAGCAATCCCTCAGCACTCGGGCCCGGTTCAGTTTCGGCTAAATGAGCCAATTGTGGATCAAGGCGCATCAGGATTGAACGCCTACGTTCCGTGGAGCAGGTTGAGTTCGCATTTCCAAGAAGGCATATGGCCCGCTGAGCCCAACCACGGAGTTGGGTTACATCAATAACCGTGTCTGAAACCACCGCCTGTTCGGAGAGGTTCAGGATTTTTGTGAGTGGGCCGAGGAGGTCCAATAAGCGGTCTTGAATGTTCCGAAAGGAACGGTCGACGCCCTTTTTGGAAAATTTCCCGGATTTAGTCAAATATTTGGCTAGGATAGGATCAATCTCTGGGGTATGAACCACTTTTTTAGGAATGTGAGGGCGTGGACATTCTGCTCGCAATTTATTGCGATTTGCTTTATCCAAGGGCCTACGTGCCCAAAATTCAACATATTGGGCCACGTGAGGTAACGGGGCCCAATCACCCGAGCGGGGATGAGAAATGGCATCCGGGTGAAAAAGCGGTTCGCCAAGGGCGTCCGTTAAAGTATTGCCCTGATCATCAGGGTTGGCGTCGAGGGGGAGCGCCAATGACCCAGCATCCGCTCTGTCGTCCTCATCGGACCCAGAATCCTCATATTGAGATGAATCGGCCGATGAAATATCGTCCGAATCGAGGACGAACGAATTTGGTTTCGTCCGTCTCGACGGTGCGTGCCTCTGAGTTGACTCCCTGAGGCCCAGGGGTTGAAAAGGGTCAGAGGGATGCGTGGGGTGGCATTCCGGGGAAGGTAATGCCTCAAACATATTGTTTACTTCCCCTGCCGGGAGTCAGTATGCAGTGCCACATGTTTCCTCTTCTGGGAGGATTTACCCCTCTTCACTTGTGGCTCATCAAATATGGCCAGCGGTGAGGGGGTGTTATGGATTGGAGCTTGTGGTCCTGAAGGGAGAGAAACTGCAGCCATGGCAGCTTGGACGGACCGAGTGACTAACTCCTGGATTTGAGCAGCGCTCAGAAATCCAGTTGCTCCTTGTGGCATGCTATCTCCCATTGTGGGAGAACCATTTCCTTCAGCCATAGTTGTGGTTGTTTGATTGTTCTATGGGGAAAGCTATCTTGTGAACCGCTCACCCTCTCCCTCACACATCCGCAGCGGTTCTGTTGCTGTGGTGTGAGGGAAGGGGAAGAAACGCTCGTTCCTTACGAAATCCCACGAGATTACGGCCTCGGGACCTTCCCATTGGTCGGCGTAATCTCGCGAGATCGCGGCAAAGAGATCTCGGCGGCAAAGAGGGGATTGTGAGTTTGTCTGACTCCCTCGCTGCGCGCGAATGAGGTAAAATGGCGGCCGGCCTCTCAGGTAGGAGAGGGCGCCGGAAATGAGGGGAACGATTATATCAGGTCAGGGGGCAAGACCCTCACCCAAAAGCGTGTGCGCTGCCTCAAAGGCAAACCTATAAGGAAAAAACAGCACTAATAATAACTTTCAGAGACAGTATAAAGAGAAAAAACACTTATCTGTTCCGTATCTATGAGCAGAAAGAAAGAGGAAGTTCTGAGGGTCAGCAGTCCTTATATAGAGGCAGAAGGGGAGTGGCCACAGACTAAGACTGCTGGGAAACGTAGTTTTTTTCTTTTTTCTATTGATTTTGGTTTTAAACTATTTTAAGAATTGTTCTGCTATGAGCATTTATTAAAGAAAGATAATGCATAAGATATGAGCCTCCTGTCTGAAGTATAATTTAGTTTATTCGATTTTTCTTATAACAAAAAGTAAAAAATATATATATATTTTTTTCAAAAATGTCGCTCTATTTTTGTATATAGCTAAAAAATAAAAATCCCAGAGGTGATCAAATACCATCAAAAGAAAGCTATATTTGTGGGAAAAAAAGGATGCAAATTTTGTTTGGGAGCCACGTTGCACGACCACGCAATTGTCTGTTAAAGCGACGCAGTGCCGAATTGTAAAAACGCCTCTGGGCATTTAGCAGCATATTGGTCCGGTCCTTAAGTGGTTAAAGTGGGTGTAAACCCACTCTCATCCTTTCTAAACTACTGCCCTAGTGCTGATCGGGGGTTCGGTTCGCACCAGAACGTTCGAACAGACCGTGGGTTCGCACGAACATTTCGAACCCCATTGAAGTCTATGGGATCCGAACGTTCGAATTCAAAAACGATCGTTTTAAAGACCAATATTCAATTTAATGTTGGAAAACGTTGTTCAGAACCCGGGTCTTGCCCCAGGGAACATGTATCAATGGATTTTTTTTTTTTTTAAACGGACGTTTTTTCCGGAGCAGCCATTTTAATGATGCTTAAAGTGAAAAAAAAAAATCCTTTAAATATCACACCTGCTGGGTGTCTATAGTAGTGGCACGTGTTTAGAAATGTCCCTGCACAACATGAGAGGACTATAAAAAAAAAGTAATTAATACTACTTGCGCAAGTTCTGTGTGGCAACAATATGTCGAATATTTTAGCGGTGGTGGGGGGCCATTATTGTTTTGTGAAAGAAATTTTTTTGAAAAAAGGGCACCCCTCAAACATACTGTAATTGGAGCGCAACAAGGAGCCACGTGCAAAGTATTGCATCAAAAATTGTTATTAGGCGCCCCTGTTAAACAGGGGCAGAAAAATTGTGCCTTAGGCACAACACAACACTTGCAACCCCTCCCAATAACTCCAATTGGAGCGCAACAAGGAGCCACGTGCAACGCATTGCATCAAAAATTGTTATTAGGCGCCCCTGTTAAACAGGGGCAGAAAAATTGTGCCTTGGGCACAACACAACACTTGCAACCCCTCCCAATAACTCCAATTGGAGCGCAACAAGGAGCCACGTGCAAAGTATTGCATCAAAAATTGTTATTAGGAGGGGGCGTGGCTACCGAGCTCCTGCATGGACGCCTGAGCAGTGAGCTCCGTGCCAACAGTAGGTAAACCACCGTGCCGAAGCACCATCCGCCACTCAAACCTACCTGGATTGTCCCTCCGGACCGCCTAGACCCCCAGGATGGCCCGTAAAAGGAAGACTGCACCCCAGATCCAGAAGCTTTCAAACTTCTTCCCGCCGAATCCTCGCGGCCGAATCCAAGATGGCGCCGGCGGCGCCTCGCCGTCCTCTTCCAGCGGCTCCAGCTCATCCCCTAACAGCCCGAATCCACAGCAGGGAGCGGCGCACGGATCCCCGGAGGCTTCCACACCACTGACGCGCAGTCCAGCTAAATCAAAGCCGTGGCTGTCCCCCGAGTGCTCTGGCAGCAAACAGATCAGTGCACAGGACTCCCTCAATGACACCAGGGAGCTTGCGGAGGCGATCAATTCCTTCCCCACCGCTGACAAGCCCCTGTCCGACACCATGTTGAGGGATATGCTAGTGTCCCTCCGCAGCTCCCTCCACGCTGACATGATGGACTGCATGAGGGGGTTCAAGGCAGATGTCCAGGAGCTGGGAGGAAGGGTGGATCATGTTGAACAAAAGATGGGGGAATTTGCCTCTTCCTACAACTCCTTAGTGGATGCCCATAATGACCAGGCCGATGAAATTACATGGCTCAAAGCAAAGGTCTCGGACCTGGAGGACAGATCCAGAAGGAACAACGTCAAGATCCGTGGTGTCCCTGAATCTGTCCTCCCTCAGCAACTGCTACAATACGCACAGGACCTCATGAAACTGTATGTCCCTGATTTGTCTGATGCTGACTTAGCAATCGACAGGATACACCGCCTGCCTAAGCCGTCACACCTGCCCGACAGCATTCCCAGAGATGTCCTGATGCGGGTGCATTTCTTTCAAATTAAGGAACGTTTTATGCTGTCCTTCAGAAAAAACAAAGACCCGCCAGCTCAATACTCATCTATCCAGCTATTCGCGGATCTTTCCCAATTTACTATGCAGAGACGCAGATCCCTTCTGCCAGTTACCAAAGCGTTACGTAATCACGGAATTGTGTACAGATGGGGCTACCCAGCCAAACTCACCATCACTAGGGACAACCACACCTCCGTGGTTAACACCCTCTCGGAAGGCCTTGATCTCCTGCGGTCTTGGAATATTGTTCCTGAAAAGGTGGATGGGGACCCACCCTCGACTTCTAAAATTGCCACCCAGGATTCCTGGCAGATGGTGACCCACAAAAAGAAAAGCAAGAAGCGGTCCTCCTAAGTGCTCCGGCTTTGAAAATATCACCACACTACCATGTACCTACTGGCTAAGACACTTTACCCTCCGTGTTAAATGAGCAGCATGACTGCCCTCAGATTCCATAGTGAATCTCCTTTTTTACTTCTCAGGCTTGCTCTGCTCGAGCCGATATACCATTTGATTGTTCTGTTTTTTTGTGACTTTGTCGTTTTCTCCTTTTCTTTTTTCTCTTTTTTTTTTATTTTGTTGTCAATTTTCTCCCTTTGCCAAGAGATGGACCTCCTCCCACATACCAGGATGCGACGAGCCCTCTGCCTCCGTACAGCAACACCTCGGATTTCAACTGAGCTTAGACTGCTCCTTCAACCTAAGGTACTGTTTCCATATCTCCCCCATACACCATGGTGATTAACATAGTTTCTTTTAATGTTCACGGACTGAACCACCCTGTTAAGAGATCGGCATTATGGAAGGAGGCCCAGAAATTACGGGCGGACATTCTGTGTGTACAGGAATCCCATTTTCTCTCCTCTAAGCCCCCTTCCCTCACAAACAAGAACTACCCCCATGTGTTCTTCGCCTCTGCCCCCAATAGGAAGCACAGGGGGGTCATCACCATCATCAGAGACTCTGTGATATTCAAACTCGGGGAGGTGATTTCTGATCCTGCCGGTAGATATTTGATCATTGTAGGGGAATTCAATAATCGTTCCTTTACAATTGTCAATCTGTATGCCCCTAATGCTCACCAGGCCAGATTTGTCAAGAAGGTGTTCAAGATACTCTCATCTGTAAAAAAAGGGGAGGTTATTGTATGTGGCGACTTTAACATGACGGTTGATTGCGGTGTTGACACAACCTCCAAATCCAAACGTCCCCTTCCAACATTACACCCTACTCTTCTGAGTGAGGACTACTATGATGTCTGGAGGTGTCAGCACTCCAATGAACGCGACTTCACTTTCCATTCAGCAAGGCACAATTCTTACTCCCGTATTGATATGATTTTGGTGGATAGGTCCCTGCTTGGGGCGGTCTCCTCCTCCGCCATCCATGACATCTCATGGTCAGACCATGCCCCCGTCTCTATTAGGTTGGTGGAGGAGCTGACCCCCAACCCTTCTCGTGTGTGGAGAGCCAATGCGGGAGTGTTTCAGATGCAGGACCAGGTGAATAATATCACTAAACAGCTGACAGACTTTTTTGTGGTTAATGAGGGATCAGTGTCGGATCCGACAGTCCTATGGTGCGCCCACAAGGCCTTCATTAGAGGTGTTCTACTCCAAATTAGCTCGAGGTTGAACCGCCAAAGGACCTTGAAGGTTGACCTTCTCCTGCGGGAGATTAGATCTTTAGAGACGCAAAATAGGACCTCGCCTAGCCCAGATTTGTCAGGCAAACTGGTTAAGCTTAGATGTGACCTTAGACGCCTACTCTTGGAATCCCACGACAAGTTTGTTAAAGCCCTGAAGATGACGTACTACTCCTCTGGGAACAAAGCTGGCAAATTTTTAGCACGTCACCTTAAGGACCAGAGGACTCGTACGACAATCCCCTTTATCCGCAACCCGACAAATGATAGCAAGTTATACGACCCAAATGACATAGCCAACTCATTTGCTGACTACTACTCGTCCCTATATAACCTAAGAGACGACGGTAACACCCCACAGCCCACGGACCAGGACATACAGAACTTTCTGGCAGATCTATCTCTCCCCACCCTGTCCCCTTCTCAACTAAAGAACTTAAATGCCCCCATCACGGATGAGGAAATTCTGAAAACAATAACCAAGATGCCCCTAGGTAAATCTCCTGGTCCTGACGGGTTACCGAACGACTATTACAGGACGTTCGGCAAACTCCTAGCTCCTACATTGCGCTCGGTGTTCTCTCAGGCCATGTCCTCAGCCAGCCTCCCCCCTGAGATGTTAAATGCCTATGTGGTAACCATACCCAAACCCGGCAAACTCCCTGATGTCCCCTCCAACTTTCGCCCCATCTCATTATTAAATACTGATGTCAAGCTTTATGCCAAAATACTCGCCCACAGACTTTTAACTGTTTTACCATCTTTGATCAATCCAGACCAATCCGGATTTACTGTAGGCAGACAAGCCTCCGATGCCACTCGCAGGATTGTTGGGGTGGTGCAGCACGCTTGGACCTCTCGAACGCCTTCTCTGCTCCTCTCTTTGGATGCGGAGAAGGCGTTCGACAGGGTCCATTGGGGCTATATGTCCCAGACTTTAACTAAGTTTGGGTTCCGGGGTCCTATTGTATCAGCTATCCTAGCCCTATACTCTCATCCCCTGGCCCAAGTCTACACCTCTAGTTGCCTCTCCCGACCTTTCCATATATCCAATGGGACACGTCAGGGGTGCCCCCTATCCCCCTCGATTTTTAATCTCTTTTTTTTTTTTTTAAAGTGTATTTTGTGCGTGAACTCGAGAGAGGAGCCGGACTGCAGGAGTTGGGAGTAGGCAGACCCTCCCCCCGGAGGCAATCGCCATCCTTCTCCATGCCCCCGGTGGCAATGGCGGATGTGAGGGGGGGCCTCCCACTCACCCCACCCTACCTTCTCCACTTGGGAGCCCAACTGGGGCCCAACAGGACCCCAACGGGGCAGAGGGACTCCCCCTATGAGGGAGTGAGGGGGCCTAGCCCACCCAGCCAGCCCCGTAGGTCCTTTGCCTCTCTTTAGGAGACCACATGGCCAAAGTGCGTGCGTATTAAACCAATTTCATGTGTGTGCAAGTGTGGTGGTTTTTGTGGGGGGGGTGGGCGTACTAAGCACAGGCGTACCCTGCATAGCACACCCACCGGGAGCCGGGCTGAGACCACCAAATGTTTAATCTCTTGATCGAACCTCTGGCCGAAAAAATCAGAACCCATCCCCAAATCCTGGGGTTCTCTATCCAAAACACACACCATAAGATTAACTTATTCGCCGATGACATCATCCTATCCATAACATCCCCGACTACATCACTCCCACACATCAAAAATGTTCTTCAGTCCTTTAGTAACATCTCCTATTATAAAGTTAATTGCTCCAAGTCGGTTATACTGCCTATTCATCTCTCCCCCTCTGACCGGGCCTATTTGGAAGGTGCCTTCCCTTATGCGTGGTCTACAAATAGCATCTTATACCTGGGCCTTCAGATCACAGCAGACCCTTCGGGATTAGCCGATGCCAACTACCCAGCTTTAATAGGGAAACTCTTGAGGGAGTCCACCCGGCTGGCTAAGACAGAACTCTCTTGGTCTGGGCGGCTTGCTTCCTTTAAGATGTTACTACTACCCCAGATCCTGTACATCTTTCGCACGCTTCCTGTCCCCATAAAGCCCCCTCACATGAGGTCCTTGAACTCTATCTTACGGGCCTATGTGTGGAGCGCGCGTAGACCCAGATGCTCTAAAACACTACTAACTAGACATAGATCTGCCGGGGGCATGGGTCTCACAGATATAAGGGACTATTACCGCGCAACCCTCCTGAACCATCTAAAGACATGGTTTACTGACCCTCCGGTGGTCCCTTGGTGTAGCATCGAACGGTCACTAAGCCCCACTAAGAACTTACCCTCCCTACTACTTCTTGATAGGATGAGACCCTTTTCCCTACACCAGCTTCCCTTGTCCATTCGGGCCTCCTTGGGGGCCTGGAGGGACCTTGGGCTCATCTCCGACCCTCGAGATGCGATGGTGGAAGTACCAATCCCCATTGAAACCCTAATGAGTGCCATCCCCAATATCGACCTTGGAGACTGGAGAAGCAGAGGCATCACCCATATCTCGGATCTTTTCCGTGAGGACCGCCTCGTCTCCTTTCAGCTCCTCCAATCCATATACCACCTCTCCTCGAAGGACATATACAAATTCCGTCAGGTATCTCATTTCCTACAATCGGTTAAGAGCCACAAAATACTCCTCCCGGACCAAGTGTGGAAATTCTTTACGTCCTCCACTCCCCTTGTCAAGGGGACACCCCTTTTTTACAATCTCCTCCAGCATAGACGTACCTTCGTCAAAGCCCCCCCGTTCTTGAAATGGGAGGCGGACCTTGACAGGACCTACACAGACTCACAATGGCAGGTCGCCCTCAATTCGGTCTTCAGGGCCTCTAAATGTTCCAACCACTGGGAACTTGCCCAGAAGATTTCTCTAAGGTGGTACCTCACGCCATACAGGATGTCCAAATTCTCGTTGGCTAATTCTCCTCTATGCTGGAGGGGATGCGGAGAGGTGGGTAACATTATGCATGTTTTTTGGAAGTGCAAACACCTGACTAGCTTCTGGAACAGTGTGTTCAGATGTATATCCTCTATTACAGGTGTCATAACATTGACAAGTTCCCCCTCAGTTCCGAACTGTGGTAACGCACCTCCTGCTAGCCTCTAGATCCCTCATCACTCGGAACTGGAAGTCTAATGTAGTCCCCAATCTCTCAAATGTAATCTCTCTCACGCGCGATAATTATGCTTATGAATCCCTAATCGCCTCTAGGGCTGGACAGAAGAGGAGCTTTGATAGGAGATGGCAGATATGGACTGAGTGGACTAAGGAGTAACCTTACCTTAGTTAACCGATTGCTTATGTTCTCTTAATGATTACTTACGTTTCAGCGGAGGTCCCCTCCAAGCCCTGGTGTTAACAAGCTCTGTACTGGTCTTATCTACGAGGTCCATCCCACTCCCCCCCACATCCCTCTCCCCTCCCCATCCCACTCCCTTCCCTTCCCGTTCCCTTTTCCATCCCCCCTCCCCCAGGCCCTTGCCCTCCCTTCCTTTTTTTTTTTTTCTCTTTCTCTCTTTCTTTCTTTAACAATATTTCTTTCTTATCTATACCCGTATTAATGTTTGATACCTTACCTTGCCTGTTGCAATTGTACCGTTGTTATGCATCGCTTACCAATGTTATTTGCCCATGTTGGGACTTGTAAAGTTGGTTGTTAGACTTGTTTGAGGATGCCGACTAATCTGCTGTGTTTTACCATGCATCCGAGTTATCCTCAAGCTGTAAAACTAATGTTACCATGTGACTGTGTCCTACACTTTTGTATGATTGCTTGTTCGATGATGTATGACATTCTTTGTATGTACAAAACTCCAATAAAAACTTAAATGGAAAAAAAAAATTGTTATTAGGCGCCCCTGTTAAACAGGGGCTGAAAAATTGTGCCTTGGGCACAACACAACACTTGCAACCCCTCCCAATAACTCCAATTGGAGCGCAACAAGGAGCCACGTGCAAAGTATTGCATCAAAAATTGTTATTAGGCGCCCCTGTTAAACAGGGGCTGAAAAATTGTGCCTTGGGCACAACACAACACTTGCAACCCCTCCCAATAACTCCAATTGGAGCGCAACAAGGAGCCACGTGCAAAGTATTGCTTTAAAAATTGTTATTAGGCGCCCCTGTTAAACAGGGGCAGAAAAATTGTGCCTTGGGCACAACACAACACTTGCAACCCCTCCCAATAACTCCAATTGGAGCGCAACAAGGAGCCACGTGCAAAGTATTGCATCAAAAAATATTAGGCGCCCCTGTTAAACAGGGGCTGAAAAATTGTGCCTTATGCACTGGTGGAGGAGCCCAGAAACACAACATTTCTTACTAGCTATCAGCAAGAAAAGTGAGGAGGAGAAAGATATTCCATCAGCAGCATAAGAGGACAGTCACTCAGCATCAGCAGTCTAAAAGGGATCCGACATTTCAACAAAAAGATATTATTCATTAATATCAGCATCAGGTGCTTGGTAGCTGGTGTTGATCCAAGCCTGATTCATTTTGATGAAGGTCAGTCGATCAACAGAGCCGGTGGAGAGGCGCACCCTGTGATCAGTCACAAAGCCTCCAGCAGCACTGAATGTCCGTTCTGAAAGAACACTGGATGCAGGGCAAGCCAGTAGCTCAATTGCATACTGGGCAAGCTCTGGCCAGTGATCCATCCTCAAGACCCAGTAAGCCAGAGGATTTTGGGTGGGGAAGGTGTCCAAGTCGGATCTTGCCCCTAGGTATTCCCGGACCATTTAAAGCAGACGCTGGCGATGGTTGCTGGAACCGGTCAGACCTTGGGGCTGCGGACTAAAAAACTGCCTGAACGCATCGGTCAGATGACCACCTTTTCCACCGCCCCTTCTGTGACTCACCGAAAGCCTCAGCAAGACGTTGTCCACAGCCAGGTTTTGGTAATCCCCCCGATTCTGGGAACGCATTGCACAGACCCTTCTGCAAGGCCTCCCGCAGAAGTTTCATCTTCTGCTCCCTCTGCGATCGCAACATAAGGTCCGCAACCTTACTCTTGTAACGTGGATCAAGGAGAGTCGCCAGCCAGTAATGATCCCTCTCCTTAATAGCACGTACACGAGGATCCTTACGCAGGCTTTGCAGGATCAGGGAGGCCATGCAGCGTAGGTTTGGAGAGGCATTCGGGGCACAGTCCTCTGGGTCACTGAGGACGACAGGATCCACAGGCACCTCATCCCAGCCACGTAAAAGTCCACGTGCTCCTTGGGACTGTAAATGATCTCTTGAAGACTGCTGCTGCTGAGTGCTAGGCTCCACCTCCATGCTGCTGATACAATCATCCTCCTCCTCCTCTTCCTGTGTGCTAGGTGGGCAAGCAGGACCACTGTCTGGGTAAAGGGGGCCTTGGGAGGTAAGGAAGTCCTCCTCTTCCTCACTCTGTTCTGCCTCAAGAGCCCTGTCCATTATTCCACGTAGCGTGTGCTCCAACATGTGAATAAGAGGGACAGTCTCACTGATGCATGCACTGTCACTGCTCACCATCCTCGTGGCCTCCTCAAATGGTGACAGGACAGTGCATGCATCCCTGATCAAGGCCCACTGGCGTGGGGAAAAAAACCTAGCTCCCCTGACCCAGTTCTGCTGCCATATTGGCACAGGTACTCATTGATGGCCCGTTGCTGCGTGTGCAGCCGCTGCAGCATGGCCAACGTTGAGTTCCATCTGGTGGGCATGTCAAAAATTAGGCGGTTCTTGGTCAGGTTGTATTCACTTTGGAGGTCAGTCAGCCGAGCAGTGGCATTATATGACCTCCCAAAATGCACACAGACTTTCCTGGCCTGCTTCAGGTCATCCTGCAAGCCCGGGTACCTGCCCAAGAACTGCTGCACCACCAAATTGAGGACATGAGCAAAACAGGGCACGTGGGTGAGTTTTCCCTGTCGCAGGGCAGAGAGGAGGTTGGTGCCATTATCGCTGACCACCATTCCAGGCTTCAGCTGGCGTGGCGTCAACCACCTCTCAGCCTGACCCTGCAGAGCTGACAAAACCTCTTCCCCAGTGTGGCTCCTGTCTCCCAAGCACACCAGCTCTAGCACCGCATGGCATCTCTTGGCCTGCATTCCTGTGTATCCCCTCGTAAGCCTACGGAGCACGGCTGGAGGGCATCCTACCTCTTTGGAGATGTGCCTCTGCCTCGTCCTCCTCCTCCTCCTCCTCCTCTCTCCTATCAGGCACCCAGGTAGAGTCAGTGACCTCATCATCCCCTCCCTCTTAATCACTGTCAACAACCTGGCAGTATGCTCCAGCTGGGGGAACATCATCACTGCGAAGATTGCTGTCCCTCTCGGCCACCCCCTCTCCCTGGGCTCACATCAATGCCTTCCTCTATCTGTGTTCCGTCATCGGAGTCTTCAAAACGCTGCACATCTTCCTGCAGCATGTACCCTACACTGTGTTGAAACAGTTCGGGGGACTCCTCAGGAGGACATGGTGGTACTAGGGAAGTATTGTGTGAAGCCATTGTGCAGAGGGAAGAGGATGCCTAGGCAGCTGCTTTGCCAGATAAACTTTGATCAGTCTGTGTGAGAGAGGATGAGGAGGATGAGGAGGGCTTAGTCATCCACTCTACTAATTTCTCTGCAGGTTGAGGCTCAACACGGCCAGCTCCCGAAAAGAAGAACGAGCGGCCACGGCCACGGCCACGTGCTGAAGGGGATGCACCACATCCACCACCAGCGTTCCCTTTACATGCAGAGCATGCTTGCCCTCGTGACTCTCTGCCTCTCTTTGTTGCCCCTCCAGACATATTTATGCGTTCAGGTGGTATGTAACAGCACAAGCGCAGTGACACCAACTGCGTTCAGGTGGTATGTAACAGCACAAGCGGAGTCACACCAACTGCGTTCAGGTGGTATGTAACAGCACACGTGCGGTGACACCAAATGCGCTCAGGTGGTATGTAACAGCACACGTGCGGTGACACCAAATGCGCTCAGGTGGTATGTAACAGCACACGTACAGTGACACTAACTGCGCTCAGGTGGTATATAACAGCACAGGTGCGGTGACACCAAATGCGCTCAGGTCGTATGTAACAGCACACGTGCGGTGACACCAAATGCGCTCAGGTGGTATGTAACAGCACACGTACGGTGACACTAACTGCGCTCAAGTGGTATGTAACAGCACAGGTACAGTGACACTAACTGCGCTCAGGTGGTATATAACAGCACAGGTGCGGTAACACCAAATGCGCTCAGGTGGTATGTAACAGCACACGTACGGTGACACTAACTGCGCTCAGGTGGTATGTAACAGCACACGTATGGTGACACTAACTGCGCTCAGGTGGTATATAACAGCACAGGTGCGGTGACACCAAATGCGCTCAGGTGGTATGTAACAGCACACGTACGGTGACACTAACTGCGCTCAGGTGGTATATAACAGCACACATGCGGTGACACCAAATGCGCTCAGGTGGTATGTAACAGCACACGTACAGTGACACTAACTGCGCTCAGGTGGTATATAACAGCACACGTGCGGTGACACCAAATGCGTTCAGGTGGTATGTAACAGCACACGTGCGGTGACACCAAATGCGCTCAGGTGGTATGTAACAGCACACGTACAGTGACACTAACTGCGCTCAGGTGGTATATAACAGCACACGTGCGGTGACACCAAATGCGCTCAGGTGGTTTGTAACAGCACACGTGCGGTGACACCAAATGCGCTCAGGTGGTATGTAACAGCACACGTGCGGTGACACCAAATGCGCTCAGGTGGTATGTAACAGCACACGTGCGGTGACACCAAATGCGCTCAGGTGGTATGTAACAGCACACGTGCGGTGACACCAAATGCGCTCAGGTGGTATGTAACAGCACACGTGCGGTGACACCAAATGCGCTCAGGTGGTATGTAACAGCACACGTGCGGTGACACCAAATGCGCTCAGGTGGTATGTAACAGCACACGTGCGGTGACACAAAATGCGCTCAGGTGGTATGTAACCGCACACGTGCAGTGACACCGAATGTGCTCAGGTGGTATGTAACAGCACATGTGCGGTGACACCAAATGCGCTAAGGTGGTATGTAACCGCACACGTGCGGTGACACCGAATGCGCTCAGGTGGTATGTAACAGCACACGTGCGGTGACACCAAATGCGCTAAGGTGGTATTAAACAGCACACGCACAGTCAGAGCGACTGCGTTTATGTGCAATTCAATAGCCCACTTGCATTAACAGCAACTGCCTTTCTGTGCAAATAAATAGCACACTTGCAGTAACAGGTAATGCGTCTATGTGCAATTAACTAGCACACGTTGACTAACACGTTAGAGCATCAAGCACAATCTCCTGCCTGACAGATACTAGCAAATCTAGCTAAGCTATACAGTTTATAAATATATTGACAACTCCTAGGGATGTCAATATATTCTCTACAAACTGTAAATTTAACTATACTAACTAGTAGCCTCCCTGATCTATCTATCTATCTATCTATCTATCTATCTATCTATCTATCTATCTATCTATCTATCTATCTATCTATCTATCTATCTATTTATCTATCTATCTATCTGACACCAAATGCGCTCAGGTGGTATGTAACCGCACACGTGTGGTGACACTAAATGTGCTCAGGTGGTATGTAACAGCACATGTGCGGTGACACCAAATGCGCTCAGGTGGTATGTAACAGCACACGTGCGGTGACACCGAATGCGCTCAGGTGGTATGTAACAGCACACGTGCGGTGACACCAAATGCGCTAAGGTGGTATTAAACAGCACACGCACAGTCAGAGCGACTGCGTTTATGTGCAATTCAATAGCCCACTTGCATTAACAGCAACTGCCTTTCTGTGCAAATAAATAGCACACTTGCAGTAACAGGTAATGCGTCTATGTGCAATTAAGTAGCACACGTTGACTAACACGTTAGAGCATCAAGCACAATCTCCTGCCTGACAGATACTAATAGCAGATCTAGCTAAGCTATACAGTTTATAAATATATTGACAACTCCTAGGGATGTCAATATATTCTCTACAAACTGTAAATTTAACTATACTAACTAGTAGCCTCCCTGATCTATCTATCTATCTATCTATCTATCTATATATCTATCTATCTGTAAGGCCTCGTACACACGAGGCAATCTATCTGTTCAAATCGGTCGGAACGACCGATTTGAACAGATCTGTCTGTTTGGATTTTGGTTTGCTCGCGTGTACACACGAGCAAACCAAAATCCCCGCCAGCAGACAGCGCGCTGACGTGGCGGTGACGTGGCGGTGACGTTGATGCCGCCACGTCACCGTACCAGGAAGTAAAACACTTCCGCGCATGCGTCGAAACCATTCGGCGCGTGTGCGAGAAGACATGTCTGCTGGTTAGCGTACTAACCAGCAGACATGTCGGGCGGACGGGTTCCCAGCCGACGGATTGGTAAGCATGCTTTCCAATCTGTCGGGTGGCCAAATCTGTCTGCTCGCCCGTACACACGATCGAATCTGTCTGCTGGGACGGTCTAGCAGACTGTTTCCAGCAGACAGATTTG
Source organism: Rana kukunoris (assembly GCA_029574335.1). NCBI lineage: Eukaryota > Metazoa > Chordata > Amphibia > Anura > Ranidae > Rana > Rana kukunoris. The sequence goes on along the minus strand of CM056051.1, from coordinate 293,867,647 downwards.
ATCGTGTGTACGAGGCCTAACGGAATGCACCGTGACAGACTGAGATATTCCTATGTCTAGGGTCACCTTATGTCCACTAGGGCCATAGGGTGACAAAGAATCATAATTCATATATTACAGATGGGACAATATTAATACTTCATATTTCAGGACTGAGATATCACAAGGAGTTCATGATGACATGACCAGGTCAACCAGTTGTACCTTTGTATAATAGGCTATTGAAATATCTTAAGGTGTTGGCTATTCACTGTAAAGACATTCCGTTGAAGGTGTTGATTGCACTTACTCTCACAAGACTCTGCCATTGTGTGATAAAGCTGTCTAGATAACTTATTCAACTAGATGTCTGTGTATTATTCAAGGTTAATTGAACACTATTGATGATGCGGTGCCGTCATGTCTAGCTACCAATTAAAGAATTATCCTCAGTGAGTGAATAGGGGGGTGGGGACTACATTGTCCTGTGATGAACTGTATTCTGCTTGAAACTGTATAAGAAGCAGAGAAAATACCAATAAATTGTCATATCTTTGAAGCAAGTGCAGAGCTTGAGTCTCGTCTTGTTTATGGGAATGGATATGGATCGTGTATGCAATATTGTCGGAGTGTGTCAGATAAGCTTGTCGTGGATGGATGGAAGGTCGTAAGCGGTGGTGACCGTTACACTATCTATCTATCTATGTGAAAAGACACTGTGGGGTAGATTCATGTAGATCAGCGGATCTTTTGATCCGCGTGATCTATCTTTTTTACGATCCGCCAGTTTTTGAGGCAAGTGCTGTATTCAGAAAGCACTTGCCTCGTAAGTAACCCTGGCGGATCGTAAATCCCCCGGCGGAATGCAAATTCCGCGGCTAGGGGGAGTTTACTATTTAAATCACGCGCGTCCCCGCGCCGATCGTACTGCGCATGCGCCGCCGGCTAAATTTCCCAGCGTGCATTGCTTTAAATGACGTCGCAAGCACGTCATTGTTTTCGACGTTAACGCAATTAACGTATGGCCGCATTCCCGGACGACTAACGTAAACGACGTAAAAAATTTCAAAACTCGACGCGGGAACGACGGCCATACTTAACATAGGATCCGCCGCACTTACCCCACATATAGCAGGGGTAATGATCCGCCGGAAAAAGCCGAACGCAAACGACGTAAAAAAAAAGCGACGGCCGGGCCTTCGGTTCTGAATCGGCGGTTCTCCTCATTTGCATATTTGTCGCGTAGAAAAAAAGAAGCGCCACCTAGCGGACGGCGGGAGAATGCAGCCTAAGAGCCGACAGTGTAACTCACTTACACCAGTCGGCTCTAAGGGAGATCTATGCGGAACCTGATTCGAAGAATCAGCCGCATAGATCCGAGCGTCGGATCTCACAGATCCGACGGTGTATCAGTAGATACACCGTCGGATCTCTATGTGAATCTACCCCCGTGTCTCTATCTATCTATCTCTCTCTCTGTCTCTGTCTGTCTGACTGCAAAGCAAGCTGGAACACACTACACGAGGCCGCCCGGGAGGCGGCCTTTTATAGTGTGGGGTGTGTGCTAAAGCCCTGAGCCCTAATTGGCCAAAGCACCCAGGCTTTGGCCAATTAGGTCTCTTCGTTTTTTGGGCGCTGTGATTGGCCAAGCATGCAGGGTCATGGTGCATGCTTGGCCAATCATCAGCGCGCAACGCCGCAGTGAATTATGGGTCATTCGAATTTGGCGCGAACGACCCGATTTGTTAGTTTTCGACGAACGATCGAACGGCCGATGTTCGATGCGAACATGTGTTTGCATCGAACGCGAAGCTCATCCCTAATCCTTACCTGTCAAATGTCTCCCCTCTGTCTGTTGTAAGAACTGAAAAACTGCAGATTCTGTGGGTGGATCTGTTGTCTGGAGCTCGGTGGGTGGAGTTGTGATGTTAGTAGACTCCCCGCCCACCTCTACATTCCCCTTGTCAACATGCATTTTTCCTGTGTATTCCTTACACTAAATTCTGCTATGATCCCTAACAGCCAGTCAAAATCCAGAAAAGTAACCACATGACTTCAGTGTTGCAAAGTACGATTGATAGGTGCAGCGGAGTCAGTTGAGATCAGATGTTGTGTAGTAACAGGAACTGGCTTCTTTATTGGAACATCATCACACAGACAAAGATGTCTCTCTGCACATGGTAAGAAGGAGAACACACACAGCTCACAGGCAGGAAAAATAAACCAAACAAGTACATCACTGTGGGCAGGAAAATACAACACATCATAGAGTATACATAGCATAGCATATCATTGAGCATTAGCGACATCTTGTGTCCTTTTTCTAAACTGCATTCCATACGATAGGCTAAGCTGACGTTTTGTTGTATCTCCAACACCCCTTCTCAACAACTAAGGCTTAGTCTGTTAAACTTATCTTCTTTGTGAGCCTTGAATGTCTTTCTGCGGTCAGAGGCTTTGTAAGTATGTCTGCTGTCATATTCTCGGTCGGGCAATAAATTAACTCAAGAAGACCTTGCTCTTGAAGATCCCTAAAAAAGTGAAACCTCACATCAATGTGCTTGGTTCTTGAATTAACTTCTTCCATATGTGCAAGTATAATACATCCTTGATTGTCCTCATAGATTTCTGTTGGTCCCAACTGTGGTTGACCCAAATCTGTTAATAGCTGTCTCAGCCATATAACTTCTTTGCTTGCCTGCGCTGCAGCAATGTAATCTGCTTCAGTAAACGACAGTGAAACAGATAGTTGCTTTTTACTAGTCCAACTGATGGCGTCTCCTGACAGGAAAAATAAGTAGCCACTGATAGATTTTCTGTCACTGGTGTCTCCTGCCCAGTTAGCATCCACATATCCTGTTAAGGTGCTTTCATCGCTTGCTGGTAACTTGAGCTTGTAGTGCAAAGTCCCTTTAAGATAGCGAATGATTCATTTCACAGCATTCCAGTCCTTTTGATTTGGCATTGAAACCTTTCTGCATAGGATTCCAACTGTTGCTGCAATGTTGCTGACCTTGTAGCAGTGGTAAAGTATAGCAATTTCCCCATTGCTTTCCTGTATTCAGTATTAGTAGGTAATGGGTTATTTTGACAATTCATCTCCTTTAGGTAGTTGGTTTCCATGGGAGATTTCACTGGTTTGGCGTCTTTTATTCCAAAAGTTTGAATTATTTCTTGTATTTTGTGTCTTTGATTCAAAAGAAAGCTGCCATCTTCCTCTCTTTCGATCTGGATGCCAAGGTAATTCTTTATGTTGGCAAGGTCTTTGGTGTCAAAGTGCTGATTTAGTTTTTCCAATATTTCATCCCCTTCTTACTCAAAGCAAATCAGGATATCATCCACATAAATAAGCATATAGACCCATCTGTTTGCCAATCTCTTTGGGGCAGATTCACGTAGATCGGCGCATTATCATTCCGGCGTAGCGCACCACTTTTCCGTTAGACTTGCGCAATCTAGCCGCGTAATCCGGCGATTCACGTAGCTTTTACGCAAGAGCTTGCGCAAACGTAAGGTTTTTTCCGTAGGCGTAAGGAGGAGTAATACAAATTGGGAGGGACGTGGGCGTGTTACATTGAAATGAGCCATGACCCCATGCAAATGAAGGGCCGGCCGACTCGCGCATGCGCGCGTGAAGGAAACCATGTCAGCTCCGTTGTGCGCATGCTCACAACTCGGGAGCGGCGCAATCATTGAAATTGGAAATGGACTAGGGCAATGTTGTGAACTACGCAGACAGCATAAATAGACACACACAAACGCCCTTCCATTGCAAAAGTACATCCCTTTGTGTCCCTTCCCATTGAATCAAGTGCTTTTGCTCTGTTGTTCGTTAGAGTGTGTTTTGTAGTTGTCAGATTAGTGTTCTGTGTGATCTTGTGCTTGTTGGTAGTTTTGTGAAAGTGTATTTTGATAAGTGTTTGAGACTGTTTGTTTGATTGATAGATTTCTGAGCGTTTGTTTTCTTGCTTTTTTTTTTCATCTGATTTTTTTGTGTGTGTTTCTTGCTGAGTGCTAGTGTGATTTTTGGCTGTTCTTTTTCTCTTTGTGTGTGTTCTTGTCTGATTGGTTGTGCTTGTATTTGTGACAGATTTTTGGTGACTGCTAGTGAGTTTGTTTGGAAGTATGACTGAGAGAAAAAGAAAGCTCAATTTTACTGTGGGGGAAAAAAGAATTCTTGCCCGGGCCATTACCGACTATGGGCGTTTTCTCCACGGCCCGCAGAGTGCCACCACCACCCCGGCCAGGAGGAGGGAGATCTTGGATAGGATCACGGAGCAGGTGAATTCATCGGGGGAGGGGGAGACACGGACCCGCTCTGGGATAGAAAAGAAAATAAATGACCTCCGGCGTGAGGTGAAAAAAAAACTGGCCGCAATAAATGCCCATGCCAGGGGCACAGGAGGGGGCCCACCATGCCGGGTTAGATTTTCAGAGACGGAGCGTGTGGTGGCCCTGACCTTTCACCGGCATGAAGTGGAGGGCCTGCCAGGCTTTGACACAAGTCCGGTCCCCGCGGTGCCAGGTAAGGTTTTTATTTCTCTCAGGTGTGTAGCATGTGTGGGGGAGGGGGTGAAAGGGAATATGTGGCAAGTGTGTGGATCCTCCAACCTGTGAATGTTTTGTGTCATCCACAGCTGTGCAGGAGGGTGCAGGGCCATCTGGACTGACCGCTCCAACCCCAGGACAGCAGCCTAATGAGGCCCCCCCAACAAGGCCAGAGTCCGCAGAGGAGGAACAAGAGGAGGGGGAGGATCATGCGGAGGACGATCATGAGGAGGAGCAGAATCATGAGGAGGAGGAGTCCATGGAAGGCACTGGCCCTTTGGTTTCTGCGGACTCTTCCCCTCTGGCTGCAAGAAGCCTGCCCTCCCTAAGGGTCAGCCCCCCCCCCTCCTCCCCCAACATGGCTCCCCTCACAAGGGCCTCCCCTTCTCCCCGGCCACAACCATCAGCTGGAGCCAGGAGGTCATCCCCAAGCACCAGGGGGGCGCCCAATCTCATGCCCGCCTGTCTGAGAAGGAACCTGGCCACCCAGACCCGCCTTCTGAGACAGCTCTGCCAGACTATGGGGCGGGTGGATCAGAGCCTGTCCTCCATTAATGATAGCCTGGGTAACCTGGACTCCCACTCCCGGGCCTCCACAACCTGCCTAAATGACCTGCAAACTACAGCAGCAGGCGTTGGGCAGGATGTGAGGGCCCTTACCCAGGCTATCCAGGGCAACACGGCAACACTTGGTGCTGCCCTGGACAGAATAGCCGTGGCCTTGGAGGGCAGGCCGCCAGGTGGGCAGATCTCAGGGGCTGCTCCTCCTTCCCCGGCTTTTCCCCTCCCCCATGCGTCTCCCCTGAGGGTCCGGGGCCGTGGCCGGGGGCGCCCCAGGCGTGGCTCAGGCAGAGGGCAATAATTTTTTTTTCCCCCTTTTGTTTGTTTTGAAAGCTTTTTTATTTTTGTTCTCTGCTTTTTTTTGTTTTTTCTAAGCATTTTTTTTTTCCTATGCATTTTTTGTTTCTATGCATTTTTGTTTGTTTGACTTTTTTGGCATATTTTGGGTTGTGAATGATGTTTGAATGTGGGGGTGACATTCCTGCTGGAAAAGGGGTGTCACCCTCAATTTTGGTGGAGAAGGGTTCCCCAGGACCAGGGAGAAGTGATTCCCAGGTCCGTGTGAATGGTGTATGAATGTACAGTGACATAATTGGAGCCTTGACGTGGCGTTACTGCTCACCAGTCTTGCATGGTGGACTGGTGCCAATCCAATTTGATGAGGATGTGGGGTGTGTGTGCTAGGGACCATAGTGGTGTGCATGCATGCATTCTCATTGTGCCATGATTAATGTGTGTGTTTAACGTGCAAAGATGCATAATGTGAGCTGGCATGAGATGGGGTCATGAGATGGGGTTCCAGTTCATATGCAGAGTCACCTTGAAGGGAAAAGACAGGTGGATGTTAGTCATGCATGTGCCACTTGTGAGGTGTGCATCACGGGAGGGGATAGTCATGCCTGACTCCCATGTCACTCACCAACCAGCCAGCTGTCCCCATACATGTTCTGTTCGCAATCTGTGGGGATGGGGCTCTGATTGTATATGTAGCTGTCATGGGTGTCATGGGTAGTGCCATGTGTTGGGCTGCTGATGTCCTCCTGCAAGGTTGTGGTAATTCCACGATGGCATGAGGGGTGAATCTGAAGATGCGAGACACCTCAGAATCTCTCATGCCAAAGATGTCTATGCGTGTGTGATATATCAAGTGAAGAGTGAGGGGCTTGTATCAGATAAGAATATTGTATTAGATTAGATTAAATTGTAAATTTGATATAAGCCAAAAAAAAAAAAAAAAAAACCATCTCCCGTGCCCTCCTTAGTGCCATCCTCCGTGCCCTCATCCTTCTTTGTTCATCTAAAGTCAGTAGTATAGCTATGCGCGACGATGCCCCTGGCATGTTGGCATACAGATTGTTGGGCAACACGTGTGACTGCTGAACTCCTCACTAACAGTGTTGCTTTATCTGACAATTAGACTTTTTTTCAAAATTTAGACCAGCTTTTAGGTCCTCTAACTTTAGACAGAACATTTTGCAGTTGCGCACATCGCGTAGCCTGCGCAGCAACTGCGTTTTTTTGTGAATCCCCGTAACTCCCTCATTAGCATATTTGACTAGCAAATCAATGGTGTGTCTAGCGCAGTTTTGCGCGAAGGCAAGCGAAGGTCTAATTCAATTACGCCGTACCAAAAAACGTAGATTTCTGGCGTATATTGTTTTGTGAATCGCGTCCAACTATACGCACGCGCACATTTAGACTTACGCACGCGCAACAGCAGTTGCGCAGGCGTAATCGCTCTGTGAATCTGGGCCTTTGTGTATAAGCAGGGGTCTGCTTTACTCCTTTGAAAGTTTTGATGTGTAAGCAATTCATGCATTTTTATATTCCATGCTCTGGCTGCTTGCTTTAGGCCATATACACTCCTGCAAAGTTTGCATACTAGGTCTGACCTTTGTTCATCTCTGAATCCTTGTGGCTGTTTCATGTAGTTTTCTTCTGTTAAATCACCATGTAGAAACACGGTTTTCACATCAAAATGTTTCACTTGCATTTTCTTTGTGACGGCTACTGTTAGCAAAGTCTGTATTGTAGTGTGCTTGACTACTGGTGCAAATGTCTCATCATAGTCCTCTCCGTATTTTTGAGGAATAGCTTTTGGCTACTAGTCTTGCTTTGTATCGTTCAATTGTGCTATCTGCATTGTATTTCACTTTAAAAGTCAATTTACAGCCTATGGCTTTCCTTCCGGGTGGTAGTTCTGTAAGTGTCCATGTTTTAGTGTCATGCATGGATTTTATCTCTTCCTCAGCAGCCTTTATCCATTTAGTTGCTTCTTGTTCTGAAAGTTGAGATATGTCCCATTTTACAGGTATGTTGATACTGGCAGTACTTGCTTTTTATGAGAGACGTATAGGTGGTTTACCTTTGTTTTCTCTTGTTGACTGTCTCGGTTTTGTGTCTGAGCCTTCTTGTATCTGCTTTTCAGTACTGGTTGAGTCTATACTCACTTCAACTGTTTGTTCGGAAGTTACAGAGATGGGCTGGTCAATGTCAGTTTTCTCTTCTATTCTTGCTTCTACTGTTGTCATTACATTGTCTCTTAAATCTTTAAACAAAAGTTACGCTGTTGCCAATGGTAACCTTGGCTGTTTTGGGATTTAGGGTTCTGTAACCCTTGAAATTGAAGGTATCTTCGTTGGATACAGTGACAAACGCTCTGTTATGGAGTTTGGTACGTTTTTCCTCAGGTATGTAGATGAATGCTTTGCATCCAAAAACTCTTAGGTGTTTTACACTTGGCTTCTCATTGTGCCATAGTTCATATGTGGTTTTCTCCACTGTTCTGGAAAGAAGTCTGTTCTGCAAATATGTAGCTGTCATGGCTGCCTCACCCCAGTATTTTTGTGGTAGTCCAGAGTCTGTCAGCATACATCTGATCATTTCAGTCAGAGTTCTGTACTTTCTTTCAGCTACTTCATTTTGTTCTGGTGTCTACGGGACTGTCTTTTGATGTTCTATTCCATGCCTTTTCAAGTACTCTTGTATCTTACCTCCTGTGAATTTGCCTCCATTATCGCTCCGAAGTATGAGAGGCTTCCTCTGAAACTTGTTACTTGTCTTTTTTATATAGTCTTGTAATTTGTCGAAAACTTCACTCTTGTGTTGCATCAGGTAGGTGACTGTATATCTTGAGTAGTCGTCTATGAAAGTCACTATGTACCTGTTGCCTCCAGGTGTTGGTGGGTTTAGGGGAACACACACGTCACTGTGAACTAAGTCAAGTGGTCTTAAGGCTCTCTTCTGGCTGACTTTGGGAAGTGTTGCTCTCGTAGCTTTGGATTTAATGCAACATTCACATTTAGCACTGACTGGACAAGGGGATACTATTAGATCCCTTGTCAGATTCCTCCTCTGTATTTCTAGTATGCATTCCAGGTGTCTGTGACCTAGACGTCTGTGCCATATATGTATACACTCATTGTGCTTGTGTGTACATAGTCTCACCTTTAATTTCACTGAAAAATAAAAGAGGATTGCTCAGAGCTGGATTAACTCTGTGTGGCAAGACTGTGCACATATGATAAGAACTCTTATACTGTACACTGTGACATTAACAAAAAAATAAAAATAATCAATTTGGTGTTTACATCCAGAGATTCTAAAAAATGTCTCACTTTACCTGCGCTACTTCACAGCTCCTCCAAAATTGGCTGAGTTGGCAACAACGTGAGTAGTGACCTCCCTCCCCCGGTCAAGCAAGAGTACTAAGGCCTAGCAATTGTAATTATTTTCACTTAACGTCAGTATTAAAAAAAATGCCATAATTGTTACTGTATAAATAGACTAATAGAAAAATGTATATATCATTAAAAAAAAAAAAAAAACACACAGGGCAGAGAGAGAGAAAGAGAGAGAAAGAGAAAGAGGGAAATTTTGACTTTACAATACCAAAATCATATACAAAAACTTGCAATATTTGTATAAGAGGACAGAATTAAAATAACCCCTAAAATCAACATGGACGTTAGGGTACAGCAAAAAAAGGATTAAAGGTAAAAAGCTCAAGCTATATATAGTACAAATTTATGACTAAAGCATAAATATGAAAGATGCACAGTGAAAATGACTGACACGTTTCGGCTATTTAAGTCTTCCTCTGGGAATAGCATCCAATGATAGTTTCAAAGGATCTCTGCTATACATATACAGTACATATCAGTATGAACAACCAAGATTGGATTATAATATTGTTATAATCCCCCAAATAGATACAGTAATATCACATAAAAATTACAATACATTCAAATTACACTAGACAGAAAACTACAAATTCTACATATGTTGAATGTCTCTAGGAGTGGGGTGGCAGCACCACATTATCTTGCATATGTCCAGAAAAAGCACAAGGGATACCAAAATAGATCCCTGGGGACCTGAAAATATTGCATGTTTTTGTATATGTTTTGGTATGGTAAGGTCCCGATTTCCCAATCTGTGTGGGTTTCTTTTGCTGTATTGGAGGTATTTTTTGAGGTAAAGGAACATATTACTTTATTATGTTTATATTATTTTTACTCTGTAACTAAGGTTTTCTTTTAGAAAAGTTGTCTTGTGAAAATAATATATATATATTTTTTTATGCAATCTATAGCCAAAAACTGTCACCAAGAAACACTTGTAGCTTGTTTAGAATGTAATCTAACACTTTTGGGGTTACTAAATAAGAAAGTACAGTGGCTTATAGCAACCAATCAAGTTTTACCTGTCTTGAATTTGGGCAATGATAACTAATTACGTTGTATTACTGAATTATGCCTTTTTTAAGCAAAGAATTGTTTAGCAACAACATGTAATTTATGAGATACGTGATCAGATGCATGCTATAGAAATTTTACAAACTGCAGTATTCTTTTTGTGCATAGCACCTATTAGTTGTGCAAATGGAGTCATCCAGTAAGGTTCCAGGAAAGTCTAGAAAAGCTTTTGCTCTGCTTCTAACTTACATACTATAAAGAGAGATTTTATTTATTACAATGAATATATTTTTCATTAAATGCTATTGCTTTTTCAGTACCTAAAAGAAAGAAGTTCAAAAGAATAAATATATCTGTCATTCTTAAAAGGAAATAAAGTTTACTCTGTACCCAATTAGGGTAGAAAAAGCATAGTATCTGTGGAAAAAATTACTGCGCAGGTCTTTGAAGATAAAATAAAAATTGTAACAAAATAAATTGTGTTGTGCTGCTGCTGCATAAAAAATGTGCGCCCAAAAGCATAGTGGTCACGTCATGATGGTCAGGTATAATTGGCATCAAAGATATGCTTACAACAATGAAACTGTATTCACCTGCTTTTTATTTCTTATTATTAAAGTGTTAGTTTTGGTGACTAACAGTCAAGAAAAAATATTTTCTATGCATAAAAGTGCTAATTGCTCTAATGTGTTTTTGTTTGCATTAACCCAGTCCTTAGCCCATCTTTTGAAGAGACCTGACAAGTTATACATCTGTAAAGTAACCAAGTAGCCACTATCAAATTTATTGTAAACCTAATACCTGAAGAGTTTAAATACTTACCTCTCCTGCTGCTTGTACATCCAAATGCATCTCAGTAGGTAACTTCTATTAATGTTGAACTCCTGTACTCCCTGTGGCATTTGCTTATACCTCCTGCCTACCCCTACTGCATCCTGTGGTAATGTGGAGGTTAGCAGGAGGATCCAGTAAGTGCTTTGGGGACGCAAGAGATTGACACTGTTGGATGTGTCTATTCCTTTTGGGGCACGACTGATCAGCAATGAATAGCGGTTAAAATCTTAGTTAACTTTTTATTGCTGTCTATGTCCTTGTTTAGAACAGGAAGTGAAGAAAAATCTCCCCACTTCCTATTTGATTGTGTAGCACTCTCTAGCGTGTGCTAGAAGTTAGCCCTGGGCCAAACTATGTTTTACCTAGTCTAAGCCTGAGCTATGAAATCTGGCTCAGGGTAGTGTGTACTAGTGTTAAGGAGGCTATTGGTGGCCTCAGGGTACCTCTTAGTCTGGGGGGGGGGGGTGTCCTGCCTTGGGCCAGGGCTTGGGTGCTGGAAGGATCTTGCCACAAGAGGAAGCCCTTCCTGAGGCACGGGAGAACACAAGAGAGGACAGAGTGAGTAGATTAACATTGTTAAGGGCTAACAAGGGGGAAGACTGCCTCATGTAGCCAGTCTCTCTGAACACAGTGGTTTGCTTAAGTCTTAACCCTTCGCTGAGATCTCCTGAGAGTCATCCGGGTGGGCTGGTGAAGAGTCAGTTGGATGGACTGGCAAGGAGCGTAAGCTTGGAGGGCTACAGAGGTGGTGCTGGGATAAGTGGCCACAGAGGAAGAGTTACAAGCTGTGCTACACAGAAAGGGGCTATGCGTTCCTTCCTGTTAGGCCCTGTACACACGATCAGACATGTCTGATGAGACTTGTCCAACAGACCGTTTTCATCAGACAACTCTGAACTTGTCTGATGTGAGTACACACCATCGGACCAAATTCCGATCAGACCAAAACGCGGTGACGTGATGAAAAAACAAAGTTCAATGCTTCCAAGCATGCGTCGACTTGATTTTGAGCATGCACGGGTTATTGGTCCGATGATTTTGTGTACTAACCATCGAATATGTACGACGGACAGGTTTCCATCGGACAGGTTTTAAAGCATGTTTTAAAACTTTGGTCCGCTGGAAAACGGTCCGATAGGCCGCACACACGATCCAACATGTCCGCTGAAACTGGTCTGCGGACCAGTTTCAGCAGACATGTTCGATCGTGTGTACGCGGTGTAAAGGGCCATAGCCAATTTAACTGGGAGCCTGTCAGATAAACCAAAGTGATTTAGCTGAAGAAAGCAAGTGCTGTGCAGGAGGAAAGTGAAGGTAATTGTATAATTGTATATAAGAAGATGTCCCTGAAGTTTTGCTGAAAGTAAGTGGCCATCATCAATAAACAAATTCACAGTCTCTGCGTGTTTGTGAAAATTTGGTGCATCTGGCTGTGCAGGAGTGGGGGATCCAAATTCATTAGCAGTCCCCAAGGGAGAGGTGCTACAATGGGGTCAAGCAGAACATGCAAACAAGAAGGGAAAGATAATTTGACTCCATGAAGTGTTTGCACAGTAAGTAAAACAATGAAAATGTATTAAATAAAATAAATACACTCACAAGAGCAACAAGTGACATGCAGATATATAAGCATGTGACTATTTTGAGGTCAGGGATCCGGTGATCTGACAATAGGAACCATCTCGATGGGAGGAACCATGTCTTGACTGCGCAGGCATAATCCTTGCCGACGGAAATCACCGAACCTCCAGGGCGACGTGGAATTTGAGGTAAGTGGCCAGTCGGCCTCACATCCTCGCTACGCCCGCTTGGTCTCCTGGCTCTTTTTTTTAACATCATCTAATCCACGGGGATGTTAAGGAATGAGCCTGGATGCCGCCCAAGGTTCGGAGATTTCCATGGGCTTTGTCCGTGCCTGCGCAGTCAGGCACGGAACTATCTCAATAGGGCAACCATATCAACAAGACACTGGCAGTATGTGGTACAAGGAATTCCAACCTAGGTCAGAGCCATGATAAAAGATGGAAATGTAACACCAACACTGCTCTGAGGGAATCCAGATCTGTCCTAAGTAGTAAGTCCTCCAGTTGGTATTCATTTCAAGGCATGCACACCTCTCCCTCAGCCTGACTGCACCAGGCTACTCACTTAGCTTATATAATATCACATAAAATACTCAACAGGAGGTGAGCCAGGACTTCTAGTGGCTGAGAACAACAAGCATAATACACTAGCAAACTGCACCACAGGGAGCTCTGTCTAAATCAATTACATGCAATGTAATCAGGAAAAAAAGAGCTGAAAAAATAAAATTATATAAAAAGGTAATGCCAAAAGCTGAATATTAAGAATACTATACAGTATCTCACAAAAGTGAGTACACCCCTCACATTTTTGTAAATTATTTATTATATATTTTTATGTGACAACACCGAAATTATTACACTTTGCTACTATGTGAAGTAGTGAGTGCATAGCTTGTATAAGGCCCTGTACACACGAGGAGATATATCCGATGAAAACGGTCCGACGGACCGTTTTCATCGGACATGTCTCCTGGGAGCTTTTGGTTTGATCTGTGTAAACACAATCAAACCAAAATCCCTGCAGAAAGACAGCGTGGTGACGTGGCGGTGACGTTGAAGCTGCCAGGTCACCAAACCAGGAAGTAAAATACTTCCACGCATGAGTCAAATCCATTCGACGCATGCAGGAGATTTCGGTCCGCTGGTTAGGCGTACTAACCAGCGGACATATCCGACAGACGGCTTTCCAGCAGACAAGTTTTAAAGCATGCTTTAAAATTTTTGTCTGCTGGAAACCTGTCTGCTAGCCCGTACATACGATCGAATCTGTCTGCTGAAACTGGTCTACGGACCAGTTTCAGCAGATATATTCAATTGTGTGTACGCGGCCTCACAGTGTAAATTTGATGTCCCCTCTAAATAACTCAACACACAGCCTTTCATTTCTAAACCTCTGGCAACAAAAGTGAGTACACCCCTAAGTGAAAATATCCATATTGGGGCCCCATTGTCAATATTTTGTGTGGCCACCATTATATTCCAGCACTGCCTTTACCCTCTGGGGTATGGAGTTCACAGGTTGCCACTTGAGCCCTCTTCCACTCCTCCATGACTGACCCCTACTGAAGAAGTCTATGCCTTTCACCTTGACGATACGCAAATGGGGGATGGCGCCCACGTGCTGATGTCACACTGCGGCTATCCAGTTTGATTTATATTTATGCCTGTACAGCTAGAATGGCTTATAGTGCCTTACTTGTGAGTAGGTTGACTCATATTTCATGGGAATACATAGGTTTAAACAGAGAGCACTGTATTTCGCCATTCTGTTTTTATACATATGCTGGTCGTTGCACACTTGGAGAACTTGTCAACCACTTAGAGGAAATGTATGGAATTGAGGACTTCTGGTGTCAGCTTTACACCAGTCCCCAGAGGGGAACTGCTTAATTTGACCCGCTGGTGAAAAAGGGGTCAAATTGTGAGATGAGCAGCCTAAAACACAGGGGGAGGAGAGCACAAGCACAGTTTTATTTGGATCATCTTGCACGAATAGTGGATTTTTTTTTTTTGTCACTTGTTTTACTCATCCTTTTTTCATAGACTGGAATATTTAGTTTATATCTTCATTGTGTTGTTTATGCACATAGTATTTTTAGTAGCACAGCACTGTTTATTTATGCACCAAATTGAACACACCTGCTCCCCATTCACACCTAAGGCCTCTTAACACTAACAAGTCACATGACACAGGAAGGGAAAATGGCTAATTGCGCCCAATTTGCTGTGTGTTGACTTATTTTGAGGGGACAGCAAATGTACACTGCTATACAAGCTGTACACTCACTACTTTTCATGTGACAACACTGTAGAAATTACACTTGTCATTATAAAATATTTTCAAAAATGTGAGGGGTGTACTCATTTTTGTAAGATACTGTATAATATAATATAAAATAAATAAGTATGTATCTTACAGAGAAAACCAAGCACACCCTTCATAAAACTCTATGAAGTGATACAGTGGTCCCCCACTCTATTTAATTTTTAGTCATACAGTATACGAGTGAAAAAGGATATAGACTATTTGTTTTTTAGCCATATATTTTTACAATCTAATCTTCCATTATAAATAAACAATGGGTCATACATTACAGAAAACTTGGCTTATAAAGAGAAGAGCAAAGAATGAAAAACAACAACAAAAATAAATAAATAAATCATGGTGATAAAAAGCTAAAGGAAAATACTAATCATGCGTGACAGGCATTATATTAAAAGTGGAAAAGCATCAATATAAATGAAACAATAAAAAGTGTGCTATCCTTGTGCTAGGTATAAGTTAAGAAATCATGTAAGAGACACAACAAAAAGTGCACTAAACATATGATGAACTCATAAAATGTGCATATATGTCAATTTAGGATATGGACTTTATTTGCACAAACAATGAAACAATAAAATTATATATACTATGGGCCAGATTCTCAAAAAATTGCGTATCTGGCGGCGTAGCGTATCGTATCGCATTTACACTACGTCTACGCAAATTACTGGAGCAAGTGCCGTATTCTCAAAGCACTTGCTCCGTAATTTTCGGCGGCGTAGCGTAAATGCGGCGTCGTAAGGCCGCGTTATTCAAATACTGAAGGAGGGGGCGTGCTGTATTTAAATTAAGCGCGCCCCCGCGTCAAACGAAGTGCGCATGCGCCGGCCGGAAAAAAATCCCAGTGCGCATGCTCCAGCTCACGTCGGAAAGCGTAGTTGAAACCAACGTCAAAACGACGTGATCGTCACTTACGCAATTCCCGACGTCAAAACGACGTAACCGACGGAAAAAGACGACGCTGACCCGACGCCATACTTAACATGGCAACGACGGCACTTCGGAAACATACCCCTCATACAGCAGGGGTACCCTTACGCGTACGCAACCTACGTAAACTACGTCGCAAAAACTTTCGGGAATCAGCGTATTAGGCTCATTTGCATAGGCAAATGAGAAAACAACATAAAGGCTACCTAGCGGCCGGCGTTCTCATTACATCTAAGATCCGACGGTGTAATTGCTTTACACCTGTCAGATCTTTAGTGTATCTATGCGTAAGTGATTCTAAGAATCACTCGCATAGATACCCATTGAAAAAAACTGCGATACGACGGTGTATCTGAGATACACCGTCATATCTCTTTTGAGAATCTGGCCCTATGTATGTATGTATGTATGTATGTATGTGTGTGTGTGTGTGTGTATGTATGTATATATATATATATATGTATATATATATATTACACAAACACACACACACACTCATACAGTGCCTTGAAAATGTATTTATACCCCTTGAAATTTTCCAAATTTTGTCATGTTACAACAAAAAATGTAAATGTAAATGTATTTTATTGGGATTTTATTTGAAGGAAAATTATAAATGGCCTTCAAAATGTTTTACAATTAAATATGTGAAAAATGTGGCGTGCATTTATATTCAGCTCCCTAACATAAGGGAGGGGGGGAGAAGGTAGGGAAAGGGGGGGGAGAGGAGAAAAGGGCAAGAGTAGGGGGGAAAGAAGGAAGAATTGGGAAAAAATAACACAGGGGAAGCACTCAATATATTCAGCTCCCCTCAGTCAACAATTTGTCTAACCACCTTTCACTGCAATTACAGCTGCAAGTCTTTTTGTGTATGTCTCTACAGCTTTACACATATATAGAGGGCCAGATTCTCAGAGGCGTTATCTCAGATACCCCGTCGTATCGCCTTTTTTTTTGACTCGTATCTATGCGAGTGATGCTGAGCATCACTTTTGCATAGATACGCTTCTACATCCGACAAGTGTAATACAATTACACTTTCGGATCGTAGATGTAATGACAACTCCGGCCACTAGGTGGCCTTTACGTTGTTTTTTCATTTGCATATGCAAATGAAGTAGTACGCCGATTCTCGATCGCTTTTACGCCGCCCCGTCGTCGCGTACGTCGTTTACGAACTCGTAAGGTTACCCCAGCTTCTATGTGGAATAACCTTACGAGGTCCCGTCGGATGCCGTCGTGTCCCGTCGGACGCCATGTTAAGTATGGCGTCGGGTCAGCGTCGGCTTTTTCCGTCGCTTACGTCGTTTTACTAACTTGTTCGCGAATAGGGACTTGCGTAAATGACGCTCACGTCGTTTTGACCTCGGTTTCAATGACGCTTTCCGACGTGAGCTGGAGCATGCGCACTGGGCTTTTTCCCCGGCCGGCGCATGCGCAGTTCGTTCGACGCGGGGGCGAGCTTAATTTAAATACAAGCCGCCCCATTTGAATTGCGCGGGTTTACGCTGCGCGATTTACGCGACGCAGGCGAAACCTACGGAGCAAGTGCTTAGAGAATAAAGCACTTGCTCCAGTACGCAGCGGCGGCGTAGTGTAACTGGAAAATATTTGAGAATCTGGCCCAGAGTGTCATTTTTGCCCATTCTTCTTTGCAAAATAGCTCAAGCTCTGTCAGATTGGATAGAGAGTGTCTGTGAACTGTAATTTTCAAGTCTTGCCACAGATTCTCAAATGGATTTAGGTCTGGACTTTGGCCATTCTAAAATATGGATATGCTTTGATCTAAACCAATCCATTGTAGCTCTGGCTGTATGTTTAGGGTTGTTGTCCTGCTGGAAGGTGAATATCCACCCTTGGGCAACAACATTGTGCAATGTGATGGGTGTTTAGTGTGTTCCTGCACCTTTAAGGAGGGTTGGGCTCCTTCCAAGTCATCTGCCCTTTATCAGCATACATGTGCTTCCACTGTGGAGATTCTTAAAATTTAGAGTTATAGGGCCAGATTCACGAACACTTGCGCTGGAGTATTTGGATATGCGCCGCGTAACTGTGATGATGCGCCGTGCCCGTACCCACCAAACTAGATGCGCCCAATAACGGGTCATTTGCGACCGGCGGAACGTTCCGACGCCAGAGTATCGTCAGCGCTTATTTTCGCTGGGCGCATCAGTCGCGCCCATTGATTTCCCCTGCAAATATGCAAATGAGGGAGATTTCCCAATTCGCGAACGGATTAGCACCATACGCTGGCTACATGCGCCGCGCGTATCTGGTCCGTCCGGCGCAAAGTTATTTCTACAAAAGGCTGCTTTATCTTTACTCCAGACGGTCACAGGTCAGCAGGAGAGCAGCTACAGCAGCGTTACCGACGATAGGAGCTTGCTGAACAACAACACTTGCAAGGACAACACCTCTGTGTGCCAACATGCCAGGGGCAATTGTGGTCCTAGAACTACTGATGGGTCCCCTGGAACCAAGAAGGCGGCCACGTGAGAGGATATACCGCACTCGTATGAACCTCTTTGGCATGGGGGATGAGGAGGTGTATCGCCTCTTCAGATTCAGCCCAGATGCAATACTTGAACTAACCACAACCCTGCAGGATGACATCACCAGCAAGACACACCGCTCACAAGCAGTGCAGCCACTGGTGAAGGTACTGGCAACACTCCATTTCCTTGCAAGTGGATCATTCCAGCGTACAAGTGGAGTGGTGTCTGGGATGTCACAATCCTCCGTGAGCAGATGTGTGCACCAGGTTGTCCCTGCAATCCTCAGACGCATGTCCAACCAGTTCATCAGACCAACCACTGAGGAGCTGCGGCAGAAGGCAATGACAGATTTCTACAACATTGCCAGATTCCCTCGCACTGTGGGGGCCATTGATTGCACACATGTGGCCCTACAGCCCCCCAGTGCCACAGAGCACATATACCGCAATCGGAAGCATTGGCATTCCATCAACGTACAGGTGATAGCTGATGCCCAACGCCCCATATGGCACGTCCGTGCCAAACACCCCGGGTCCAGCCATGACAGCTACATATACAATCAGAGCCCCATCCCAGCAGAATTTAACCAGAACATGTATGGGGACAGCTGGCTGGTTGGTGAGTGACAAGGGAGTCAGGCATGACTATCCCCTCCCGTGATGCACAACAGAAGTCGCACATGCATGACTAACATTCTCCTGTCTTTTCCCTTCCAGGTGACTCTGCATATGCACTGGGACCCCATCTAATGACTCCTTTCCGGAACCCCCAAACCAGAGGAGAGAGAAAATACAATGAAGCACACATCAAAACCCGTGCAGTGGTGGAGCAAACATTCGGGCTCCTGAAGTCCCGTTTCCGATGCCTGGATAAGTCTGGGGGGACCCTATTGTATTACCCTACCTTTGTGTGTCAGATCATCGGTGCATGTTGCATACTACATAACTTTGCTATGAAAAAAGGCCTGCATATTGACATACGTGATGACCTGACCCCCGACCCACACAGTCCCCACCTGCCAGAGGACACCCAGTCTGCTGATGGAAGAGCAGTCAGGAGGGTCCTCGCTGTAGGCATCTTTGGACACTAAACCAAAACATTAATTACACAGACAGTGCACGCGTGTACACCACTGATGTCCCTAGATCACACACACCACATGCACATCGCATTGGATTAGCCCAAGTCCAGCATGTAGGAGTTGGGAGCAGTAACGCCGCGTCAAGGCCCCAATGATGTCACTGTCCATTCATACACCTTTCACACGTCATTCATACAGCCGTGGGGTTAACTTCACCACCACGGCCGAGGGTGACACCCCTTACTTTCAGGAGTGCCACCCCCTCACATTCACACACCATTCACACTGTCCACTGCACTCCTGACCGTGTGCAGTACAAAAAGAAATTAAAAATATCATATCCTGATAAATAAAATAAACAAAATCTCATAACCTGAGAAAAAGGAAAAAAAAACTCATGACCTGAGTATGTCCAAACAAAAAATATAAAACAAGAAAAAAAAAAAGGCCTCATCGGGGATGCCGGGGGCTTCTTCTGGGGGCCCCTCTCTGGCTCCTCAGCTGCCTGGATGGAGTGGGTGGGGGTGGGGGGGCATCTGGAGGTGGCTGATCCCCAGGTGGGCCACTCCTGGCAGGTGTGGCCTGCATGCCCTCCAAGGCCCTGGCTATATGTCCAAGGTAGGAGTTCGTCTGGGCCTGCATCCGGAGCTGACGGGTGACCTGATAATGCTGGGCCCGCCGACTCAGCCTCCCCTGGTCCCGGATGGCAGCACTGTTGGCCTGGACGGCTGCAGTAAGGTGCCGAATATCCCCCTGCACCTCCCCCAAAGTGGTGACCACTGCAGCGCAGTTGCAGCTTACATCCTGCACTGCGTTGCTGAGGTTGGCAACGGAGCCCAGGCTGTCAGACACTTTCTGTAAGTGCCCAACTATGGCCCCCATCTGTTCCGTCTGCCTGGCGTGATCCCTCGCCAACTGGTCCTGGACACCATCAGACACCCCCCTGGTCTTCTGGGTCGCCTTCCTGGGGCCAGAAGATGGTTGTCCTCGGGGGGAAGGAGTCGCCCTTGAGGGGCTTCCAAGGATGGGGGAGGGGACGACAGACGGCCCAGGAGAAGGGGAGGAGACAGACAAAACTAAGGTAAAGTCCTGCTCTGCCACAGCAGGATCCTCTACAACCACCTCGGCAGGTGTGGTGTGGCCACTCTCCTCCTCCACAAACTCTTCACCACCCAGTGGCTCGGGCACACGATGGCGTGGGGGGGATGGGGTGGAATGCACGCTGACAGATGATGGCCCAGCTCCGTCATCTGTGGATGACACAAAGCAGACACATGTTGGTGGTCCCACACACTTGGCACATGTACCCCCCCCCCCCCCCAAATGCAAAACAACAAATAGGGGATTATAAAACACTTACCTGTCCTTGTGCCTTCCTCCATGGAGTCATAGCCTGCGACCCCCTCCACCTGCTCCCTCTCCAGGCAGCGTGCGACCACCTCCTCCTCTGCGGTCAGGGTGACAGGACATGGGGGACCACCACCTGTGCCCCTCTCATACCTCCTGATGGAGGCCACCTTGTCCCTCACCTTGCGCCGCAGATCATTAATTTTTTTTTGTATGTCCCCAGCAGTCCGGGTGGAGTAGCCCAAGACATTGACCCTGGCAGCAATGGACTCCAGGATGCCCTGCTTCCTCTCCCGGCTGGTCTTCCGGCTTTTTTTGCCATGGAGAAAAGCATTATCCGTCTCCATTGCCGAAATGATGAGCGAGACCTCCTGGGCATTAAAATTCAGGTTCCTCCTCTCTCTGGGGGTAGCGGGAGCAGCCATCACCAAACAAAAGTATCTTCCCTGGGGTGGGGGGAAGCGGAAATACTTTTGCGCCGGAATGGCGTTTCCGCCAGCGCTTTTAAGCGCCCAGCGGAACGCATTGCGCTGACGTTTCCCAGGAAGTGGTGCCGACGGAAGTTGTGAGCATGCGCACAAGGGGGCGAGTGGAGCCGCACTCACTGCGCATGCTCCGTGGATGATGCGCTGAACGTAAGCCTCTGCGCTGGGCTCCGCCCATCATTTACATATGATCACACCCACTTCCACTTGCGTCGGGTTACGCCAGCGCATTATCGTTACTCTGGCGCAAGTTTACGCGCAACTGCTATGTGAATTACAGGACTTGCGCTGAAAGGGTCTTCAGAGTAACGTAAATGAGAAGCGTTACTCCAGAGGAAAGATACTCTCATCTACCTGAATCTGGCCCATAGTCTGCAGAACACATAAAGCCTTGACGGGGCCTGTAGCTTATGCATGTATTTGCAAATGTGTGCAACAAAAACATACTATTAGACAGGTTAATTTGGTTGGTTGCTGGCTGGTTGGTAAGTTGAGCATGGAAATTCTTTGGTTTTTGACATTCATCTGCTTTTCCAGTGCTCCTTGCTGTGAAGACCAGTCATAGGTAGGGGGCAGTGACCTTTCTTTTTTTTTTTTTTTTGGAATGAACCTCCACCCCAGTCTCAATTTTTTTTGCAGACTCCAACAGGTTTTCTTCTAAGAGTGCACTGTATTTGGCTCCACCCATCATCCCATAAAATCTGACCAGCTCCCTGCCCCTGCTGAAGAAAAGCATCCCCACCACATGATGCTGCCACCACCATGTTTCACAGTGGGGATGGTGTGTTCAGGGTGATGTACAGTGTTAGTTTTCCACAGTGTGCGGGGACTGCCCTGTTATCTGCCGGCTCAGCAGAGATCAACGGAGCGATCCCCGCTGAGCAAACGGAGGTGCACGGGGCGGATCATTACTGATCTGCCCCGTGTGAAAGAGCCCCAACAGTCCCTCTTTCTTCTGTGGTGCACATTATTATTATTACTGAAAGAAAGAGTGCTCCCAAATCACCAGAAGGAATTAAATGTGCTTTTAACCAGCTGATCTGATCCCATCAGATGTCAAAATTGAGCCCGCAATGTCGGCCCACCAAGGCCGTTTCGTCGATCAGATCGGGTACAGGCGCTGCCATTTCAACTAAGGGAAAACCTTCACTGCAGGTTTCCGACTGTCAATACGCAAGCCATGCTGCACTTTGTGAATGCCCAGCTTGTCTTCTGGGACCTGTATGTGTGTCCCAGAAGACAACGGGGGAGGAGGATGTAACGTCTTGGGTCACGGCCTGGCTGAATCAGAAGTACACTTGTCCTTCGCATAAAAGGTGAAAAAACTATTGAAACTATTGAAAAAAATAAAATAAATTTCAGTATCCAAAAACGAGGGGTGGAGAGGTGGTCTTTTGTTTAAGTAAGTAACTACTTTCTATACTACTAATTAGACCCCTGCCAACATTTTCTTGCCCCCCCCCCCCCCACACACACACACACATACACTTCAGTGCTGAAGCACAGCTTAAGGGTTCCAACTTCTTACTGCAGCTGAAAGCTGTAAGCATTAAAATATGCTACAGTGCTGAGAGGGTGATAAAAGCACCTTTTCAGTACTGAAGCGCAGACAATATGCCTGTAAGGTACCTGTTGAGAGATTTAGTCTAGAGTGGAGCTTTGGCTGGAGGTTGAGGTGTAGTGTAGTTAGGCAGGCCGGGTCAACAACAAATCTTGTTGGTATGGTACAAAATCAGAATCCAGAAGCGTGGTCAGATGAAGGCTGGTTCAATCGTAAAGAGAGTAGTCCAGTAATCAGGCAACGTTCAAAAGTCCAGGCGTTCAGTACAATGTACAGGACCAGTGTACATGAAGTCCTGCAATTTGGCTCCAGCTACAGTCAATCCACAATTATCTCAGCTTAAAGAGTCCAAGTAGCAGATATACTAAGCAGGGTATGTGTGGCAGAGGCACAGATTCCTCAGTGGCAGAGCGAACAAACCAGAGTTAAAACACAGGCACATAATAATAGTTTAAAGCTTCAAGCTTCACACTATGTGCTTCAGCACTGAAAGGGCGATGAGGGTTATTCAGTACTCACTTCTTTTTTTGTTTGTTACTCCTTTAATGAGTACTAAGTAACAGCCCTGGGCTTTAAGCTATAGAAAGGTGTGATTCCGTTTATAACGAATGGATTTTCGTAGAAATTTGTTAGTATTCGTACATTCAAATCAATTCGAACATCCGAATAGCTGAAAGTACTAAAATATGAAAATTACGGAATTACGAATAAGCAAAATAACGAACAAGCGAAAATACGAATGTACGATTGGACAAACTTACTAAGATACGAAACATCGAAACAGCAAAAGAACCAAAATAACATCTATAACGAACAATTTGCATTCCGTATTTTAAATCCTTTGTCTGTTCGTAATTTCGTATATTCGTATTTTAATTTTTGTGTTTTGTAAATCCGTTGTCTTTGTCTGTTCGTAAATTTGTGTACTCGAATCGTTCTTTCGAATGGGCACTGGGCAGTGTAGTTAGTGAGTGATGTATCATACTTAATATCTTAGCCAATCAGCTTCTCTCTTTTGTGCTGAGTCACATTGTACAGTGTAAAGCCTTGTACACACAAGTTTGTCTGATGGAGCGTACACACGGTCGGATTTTTTGGAAAACTTGCTTTTTTTTAAGTTTGTTGGCAAAAACACCGACCGTGTGTACAGGGCTTAAGAGAAAGTCTATCTTAATATGGATTAGCCGCATGTTGAAAAGGAAACTAAAATACAAGATTGCGGAGGGCAGCTTGATCCGCGAGCTCCGCACCGCTCTGACGAATCGGAGGATATAGCGGGTGAGCCGGATCCCCTGGGGTCTCCATCATCATACCCTCAGGTGAGGAGACAACGGTGGCACCCTTACCTGTCGGGGGAACCCGTCAGGAGAAGCCTGGAGCCCCAACTTACCGCGGCTAGCGGGACGCGCGATCCCAAGATGGCAGGCGTCATTCAGGCACACACTACAGGAGCAGAGGAATCCCCTGTCATCCGACCTTCGTACGCTTCGGTGGCCAGATCAAATGTACCGGACATCCCGGCGAGTCCCCTGATAGGAGTAGCACACTCCCCTGCATCCACAGAGTTTCTGCTGGAGCAAACAATGGCAGAATTGCTGGACTCTCCCCTAGGGCCTACATCTCCTCAGGCAGCGATGGAGCCTGTCATGGCAGGCGTCTCCTCAGACTGCTGACCTCTTTACACAGCTCTCTATACTCCAGGACAAAGGGCTTGCACAGACAGCAGCAAGGATTACTAGTGACCTGAGAGGTGACTTTCAAATGATAGGATCCAGGATGGAATCAATCGAAAACAAACTTGACCACACCATTGCCAAGACTAGACAGAATACTGACCAGATACAGGTTCTGAACGAACAACTGGACATTGCTTTATCACGTATTGATGACCTGGAGAACAGATTCAGGAGAGAGAACCTTAGGATCAGGAGGCTCCCTGAATCAATCACCGATGTCTCCTCTGCTGTCCAGGATTTTGTCAAACAGCTTATCCCTAACATTCCACAACATAAGCTGGAGATCGATCATGCCCACAGAACCTTGGGACCTCCGAGAAAGGATGGCACCCCCCGGGACGTTGTGGTTAAACTCCATTTCTTCTCGGTCAAGGAGGAGGTGATGAGGCTGTGCAGACACCAAAACCCCCTTACATGCCTGGGACACAATGTCCAGGTATTTGCGGATCTCTCCCCAACAACCATTCAAAAAAGTAGAACCCTAAAGCCCCTCTTGCTTGTTCTATCACAACGTAACATCAAATATAAGTGGGCCTTCCCGTTCACCCTAAAATTTGAATACAAAGGCAAGGCACATTCCTTCCACAATTTCCATGACGGGGAATGCCTTCTCCTGGACCTGCGCTTGATTCTCAGGAAGCGGCTATGGATCTCTCCAACTCTAATCCTGGATCCACCAAACGGCCCTCTCCAGCGAGCCCCCTTACGAACACCTGGGACAAACCTAAATTCAAGAAGACCAGGGATACCAGGCCCCCCTGACGCCCATGAACGAACAGTCTGAGATCTACCCATGAAGTTTTTCCTCTGAGAACTTCTTTTACGGTTCAGAAGACACTGAACTCTCCCTCTCTCTTCTATTGTTCCAGTTGATGCCACTTATGGCAATTATCTTTTGCAACCTGAGTTTAGGCCTGTAATTACAGTTTTGTTAGATTTGTATGACAGGGCCTCCAATGTTTTGGTTATCAGACCCTCACTTTGATCCACATGCTAGTTAGTTGTGTTGGTGGTCTGTCTCTGGGGATCCTGGCCCTCCCCCGCATGATCTTCTAGTGGGGGGAGCAGGGCCTCCTGGAGACTGGCCCTCGGGTTCTAGTGCTCTCCCGCTATCATTTTCGGAGCTCTATGCTCCGCTTCAGTTTTTTCTGTTTTTATTATAAGCTGAAGTCAGAGCGGTGTTGCTATGCCTCCCCCTACTCCAAGGATTTGGCTATGCCCTCTCTCTGGGTTAGGCGTCCACCCACTTTGCGAGCTCTGGTCCTCTCCCCCCACTCCCCCTTCCTTCTCTCTATCATCTGTCCTTTTTTTTCTAACTTTTTTTCTTCTTGCAGGATGTTGCGGTTTCTCCGTCGTCTATGCCTAGGACGTCTACAGCCCTTAAAGAGACCCAGTTACTGAGACGATCATACCTTCTCCATCCAGGTAGGTGGCAGGGTTTTGGTGATCTTTCTCATCCCTCTGCTCCATGGCTAATAACACCCCTGCGGCTACTAAGCTGAAGGTAGCCACTCATAATGCTCAAGGTCTTAACTCCCCCTCCAAGAGGCGAAAGGTCCTGGACTTCATGAAGTCCCATCATTTTTATATCCTCTTCTTGCAGGAGACTCACTTCCTGATCCGATATAAACCCAATTTTCTACACGCCCAATTCCCACAATTTTTTTTAGCTAACGCCGAAGACAAAACCAAGGGAGCAGCAATTCTGATCTCTAAGAATTGCAGGTTCTCTCTGCTGCTAGACTATAAAGACCCGGGGGAAAAGTTTGTCCTGGCCACCTGTACTCTCTGGTCTCTTACTATGCCCCCAACGTGGGCCAACTAAAAATTTTACTGACCTGTTCAAAACCTTAGACCCCATGCTGGAGGGCTCGGTGATAATGGGTGGGGACTCGAACGTGGCCTTTGACCAGGGCGTAGATAAATCCAAACCACCCATGGCGCAGACTATGCGTGCCACTAAACTTAGTTTGAAGGTAGCCAAACTCCTTTTTCAGTGGGGGCCTCACGGATATCTGGCGGGAAATGAATCCTACCGGGAGGGATTATACGCACTTTTCACACGCACATCAAACCTATGCCAGGATTGATCACATCCTGGTCTCTAACGCCCTGATCCCCGCGGTTAGCAACTCTAGGATCACAGACACGGTCTGGTCGGACCACACCATAGTGGTCATGGCCACTACCAACCACATCACAATCCCTAAATTCCCTTCTTGGCGATTGAACGAAATGATCTTGTCGGACCCCACCCTCAAAACTGAGATAGAGCTGGCCATCTCCAAATACTTCTCGTTAAATAGTTCACCTGACATATCAGCCGAAACTCTGTGGGCAGCCCACAAGGCAACCATCAGAGGAAAATTGATCCAATTTAAAGCCAGAATCATTAGGGAGCGCAGGGCAGACATAGAAAATTTAGAAAATAAATTTCAAGAGATATGTGCAGCCCACAAGAAAGACCCAGGACAATGTCCTGTGTCCCGCATTGATTCAGCCCGCCTGGAACTGAACTTGGCACTAACTGCCAGGGCCGAGACCAGTCTGCGTTGGCAAAGAGCGAGATTCTACCATATTAAGGACAGGCCGGGGCCCCTCCTTGCCTCCAAACTAACACCACGTCCCCGAACATACACCTTCCCTAAAATGAACATAGCAGGTCGCCCCCCTACAGCTAACCCCCTTAAAATCCTGCAAGCGTTTCAAACATTTTACTCTAAACTCTATAGTGGCCACCAGGCGCAGAAGGTCCCAACTGGGACTCAGTTCCTGCATCATATCTCTATCCCTACCCTGCCGAAGGATCATAGGGACAGATTGAAGCCCCTGTTACAGTGGAAGAGGTTTTAGAGGTTATTAAAGGCCTTAAGAAAAATTCTGCCTCGGGACCAGACGGATTCTCCATCCCTTATTATAAAGACTTCGCACCGGTCCTAGCCCCTCTTCTCACACAGTTCATCAACTCTAAAACTAAAGGGGAACCTATAGATGCGCAACTGAATGCTGCCTTTATCTCCATCATCCCCAAGCCTGACAAAAACCCGGGAGAGGTCAATAACTATAGACCGATATCACTCTATAATAATGATCTCAAAATAATGACCAAAGTTATGGCTGATCGCCTAGCTTCCTTTATTGGGACCTATATACACAAGGACCAGGTCGGGTTTATACCTGGCCGCCAAGGCCCTGACCAAATCAGACGGGTGGTCGATGTTATGTCACTTTTACAATCAGGCTGGGATGGCGGAGGTGCCCAAGCTGGAATGTTGCTGTCGTTAGACCTTCAGAAGGCTTTCGACTCAATGGAAACAGCATAGGGCGGGGATGACGTGCAACACGTGGCGCACGCACGCCGAGGAAGGGGCTGGACCGCGCCATGGACCGATCCAGGGGACCTAGGAAGGAGGATGCCGGAAGATCCCGCGAGCAGTAACGGTGGCGACGATGCAGAGTGAGAGGCTGCGGAGCTGCTTATTGATCTCCATGTACTGCGTCGGTCCTTCAACACAGATGTATTCCCCCCCTCGCTTCCAACTGAGCCGACCGACCGAATTGACAGAGGATTGAAGAGGTAATATGGCATCTTCGGTGGTGGCTCTTGCCCTCCCCACACCATGGATCCCGGTGCCTTCCCTGACCCCTGCATACTACAGGTAATATTTATACTTTTCTCACTGCCGCATCATTAAAGCAGCATTTCCCAAAAGCATCTACCTGAGTGGAGGACACGGAGGTAGGGGGCTTGGTAAGCGTCTCTCCCATGCAATCTCCTAGCTAAAGACGCATGACATAGAGTGGCACTGAAGAGGAACTGTGTTTGATTATAATTATTGGAGAAATATGTACACGTCGCAATCTGCTTTATGAAATCTTTTTTTTCCTTAAACGAACTTGAATGAACTGTCTATGAGATACTGGTATTTTACAGGTCCCATTGAACATACTATTGCTCAGAAATTGATTACACGTGGTAATTGGTTTAATGTGGCTGAGCAGATAGGGGGAAGATAAGAGGCAGTGCGGTGATGTGTCTCCCATGATCTGTCAGTATCCCATCATATTTTGATGCCAACAGTGCCCTTACCCACTTAGTTGCAGTGGACAGAGTTCTGGGGCCGTTGAACCCAGTGCCTGTTGATGTAAATGGTAGTGCTTATTTACTTAATGGGGGTTTGTGTGTTTTTTGATGTTTAGTTGAGCAGTGGTATTGTCCCCTATCGTATGGTTGGGAGGTTCAGGAGAGGGAAGATATTAGGGTCCTACCACATAGTCCTTGGATATCCCAAAGGGCCCAGGATAACCCCTAAAGGAAGTAGCTCAGGCCTGGGGTAACTTCGCCCACTTTTTCTCTGGTTAAAAAAATATATATATATATTTTTAAAAAAATAAAACAAAAAAATAAAACATCCTCAGCTTAAAACCGGCCATTGTTTAAGGTACAATAAATCTATAAATCGAAACTGGGGAAGCGAATTAGAACTAAGATCAGACACAACATGAGCAAAACAACAAGGGGCTCCGCCCCGAAAATCCCCAAGGAAAACCCCACTACTAGCTCAATAAGACAATATATGTCTCAGGAAGGAGGCACCAAGAGCCCTGTTAATGAAAAGAAAACTGGAAAATCGGGGACTACAAAAAAAGGGATAGGGGGTGCAAACCCGCCAGTCACAGATGTGTCTATAGACGGGGACCAGGAATTAAGCCATGTTGAAGATCCGAGAGTGGACTCACACATACTAACTATGGTGGAACTTGATAGAATGCTAAGGAGACTGGAAAACGCCATAAAGAAGGAAATTGGCGGCCTGAGATCCGATATAAACCACATTCTTTCCCAGGTAGAGGAGATCGAAATAAAAATGGAAAAACAAGACTCAGAAATAAACCAAATGAAAAATCAATACTCTACCATGAAGTTGAATCAAAGGAATTTGCAATATTGCCTTGAGGACCAGGAAACCGGAACAGAAGACAAAATATGAGAATCCGATCTATCAAGGAAGAAAGGGGGGAAGATTTAAGACTTATCATGAATAATTTGTTCATCCCTCTCCTTGAAAATAATGAAGGGAAACCTCTTAAAATAGAGCGGGTGCACCGCCTAGGTAGATTTAAGGACAATGCTAGTGAAAGGCCAAGAGACATTATAGTCAGGTTCAGGTATTATGAGGACAAGGAAGTGATCTGGACAAAACTGAATGTGGCTCCCAGTGGCTCCTTAAGAAAAATCCAAGTCCGGTAGAACGAAATGGCGGATCTGAAGTTTTGATCATATAACGTAAAAGGCCTGAACTCTAAGAGTAAGAGATTGCAGATCCTAGAGGAAATCAAACAGTATAAGGCAGATGTTGTCTTTATCCAAGAATCCCACCTGTCTTTGAATTCTAATGTAAAACTGTATTCTTCTACCTACCCAATTTGGTACTATGGAGACGCCATCTCAAATCGTGCTAGAGGAGTGGCCATTGGCTTTGCCAAAGGGGTGGTTTTCGCTCTCAAGGCAAGGTCGACTGACCCTGAGGGCAGATATTTATTTTTGAGGGGAAAAATTGGTAATACTGATTATACTCTTGCTAACATATATGCTCCCAATGCCCACCCCATAAAATACTTAGGTAGAATCCTAGACAAGTTAAAAACGTTTGCTGAGGGATATACGATACTGATGGGGGATTTAAACTTTGTCATGAATCCGAAAGAAGACAGCACTTCCTTGGGGAGGGAGAAAACGAGTATACAGTTTCAAAAAATCAAACGAAAAATGGGGGACTGCCAGGGGGTAGATGCATGGCGGGCCTTCCATCCTAATACATATGGTTATACGTTTTTCTCCCCCCCCTCATGGAACGTACTCCAGAATTGATTATGTACTGGTTGACCATAGGTTATTAGATTCGGTCATTGACACAGAAATAGGCATAACGACCATATCAGACCATGCCCGATAACCATAAAAATTAAGACGGCACATCTAAACAACAAACAGGCAGTTTGTCGCCTCAACGATTATTTGATCCGGGACGAGGTAGGGGCAGGGAGGGTGGAGGAGGAACTCAAACAATTCTTTGTACTCAACGATACAGTAGAGATTTCTAGAGCAACGCTCTGGGAGACGCACAAGGCATACATTAGAGGGATTTTAGTATCAGAGGGGGCACAAAGGATAAAGGAGAGAAACAGGAAGCGGGATTCCTTGGTGAAGGAAATAGCATACCTAGAACAAAACCATAAAGAACGGGGTCAAAAAGAGACGTATCTTAATTTAATAATAAAGAGGAATAAATTAAAAGAGATCATGGAACAAGAAGCCAGGAAAAATCTTAACAATATCTCTAGAGAGATGAACATATGGGGAAATAAATCAAGCAAACATTTGGCAAAAATGGCACATAAAAAGAAAACCAGGAATTATATTGAAAAAATTAAAAGGCAGAATGGGGATCTGGTGTATGCAACCGCTGATATCGCAGATACCTTCAAAAATGATTATGAAGAACTATACAATATCAAACAACCAGAGGGGCAGGTAGGAGAAAGGGAGACCAGGGCCTGGGCCTACCTTGAGAGGGCAGGACTACCCAAGGTAGATGAGGATGAAAGTTCAAACATGGACAGCCCCATAACGGAAGAGGAAATTAAAAAAGCCCTAAAAAATATGGCTGTTGGGAAGAGTCCTGGCCCTGATGGGTTCACTGTCCTTTATTATAAGAGATTTAGCGAAATACTAATACCCAGACTATGTAGTTACTTCAATGGCCTGGGGTGTAAGTGAAAATGAGAGAGTATAGTCTCAGTTATTCGATTTAGGAAAATAAGTTTAAAATGTACCAGCATCCCGAAATATTTGGAAAAGGGGGAGACCAACTAGGTAGAGACAGCAAAGCTGCTTGACACTATGTGTCTAAACTATATCGATCGGTATGGGTTTGGTTTGGATTTTCAAGGTACTTGTAGAGAGACATATATCATATAAAAATAGATTTATTACAAAAAGAACAATACATCAATAATAAAATGATGGGACAGGCCCCACAGTTCGGACACAGTAAGGTGTTTGTTAAGATGACACAAAACAAAGCAAAACCGTATTGGTCAGATGCGTGGAGCCAATCTGCGACCTCGACCGGTTTCGCGGTTAATACCGCTTCTTCAGGAGGATCTGGGATGGCAGATGGCCCGGAATGAGCGGACAACAATCGCGCCCCCCCCAAAAAAATAAACAACACAAATGGCTCGCGCCGGGGAAGCTGACAAAAGCTCCAAAAAAAGGAGTTTAAATGTTAATTAAAGTATACTGGGGAGGGAAAACGGCAGAATCACAAACTAATAGGCGCAGGTAGCAGCCTATGAGGTATAAGGAGAGCCAATAGTGCTGGTAAGCAGACAGCTCGTTGTGATGGCCGGTATATATCCCCAGGGAGAGCCTGTCATACAACGAGCTGTCTGCTTACCAGCACTATTGGCTCTCCTTATACCTCATAGGCTGCTACCTGCGCCTATTAGTTTGTGATTCTGCCGTTTTCCCTCCCCAGTATACTTTAATTAACATTTAAACTCCTTTTTTTGGAGCTTTTGTCAGCTTCCCCGGCGCAAGCCATTTGTGTTCTTTATTTTTTTGGGGGGGGCGCGATTGTTGTCCGCTCATTCCGGGCCATCTGCCATCCCAGATCCTCCTGAAGAAGCGGTATTAACCGCGAAACCGGTCGAGGTCGCAGATTGGCTCCACGCATCTGACTAATACGGTTTTGCTTTGTTTTGTGTCATCTTAACAAACACCTTACTGTGTCTGAACTGTGGGGCCTGTCCCATCATTTTATTATTGATGTATTGTTCTTTTTGTAATAAATCTATTTTTATATGATATATGTCTCTCTACAAGTACCTTGAAAATCCCAACCAAACCCATACCGATCGATATAGTTTAGACACATAGTGTCAAGCAGCTTTGCTGTCTCTACCTAGTTGGCCTGGGGTGTAAGTATGAACTTAGTCAAGAAGCATCAGCAGCGGAGATCGCAATTATTTTGAAAGAAGGGAAGGATAGCTCCCTCTGTTTCGGCTACAGACCCATATCTCTCTTAAATATAGATACGAAGCTATTTGCAAAAGTATTGGCGGAACGGCTAAAAAGAGGGATGCAGGGCTTGATCCACCCGGATCAGGTGGGATTTGTGACCGGAAGAGAGGGAAAAGATAACGCTATTAGAGCCCTACTCTTGATGCAGAGGATTAAGAGGGAGGGGGTCCCCAGTCTATTTCTGTCGGTAGACGCTGAGAAAGCTTTCGACAGGGTAGACTGGGGACTTATGATGCAGACTCTAGCTGTACTAGGAATAGGGAATAGGTTCATAAAATGGATCAAAACACTGTACCATCAGCCCACAGCAAGAATTAAGATCAACGGAGTCCTCTCGGATCCGTTTAAGATGAAGAATGGGACTAGACAGGGTTGTCCCCTGTCTCCCCTTCTTTTCATCCTCTCCCTTGAACCCTTATTGGCTGTGATTCGTAAAGACCCCGACATTAAAGGGATCCGGGTCGGCGAGGAGGAACATAAATTGTCCGCCTTTGCGGACGATGTTCTGTTTTTTATCGCGGACCCGGTGAAGACCATGTCTAAGTTATTATATACCTTACAACAATATGGCGCCATCTCTAATTTTAAGGTCATTGTGGCCAAATCCGAAAAATTAAATTCAAATTTGAATTAAAAGGGAAGTGGGGTTGGTCAAAGAGACTTGTGCCTTCCCCTGGAGAAAAGATTTAAACTATTTGGGCATCAAACTAGCCAACACGACTAAGAGGATCTACAAGATCAATTATATTCCCCTGTTAAATGAAAAAAAAAACGAATAAAAAATAATAATAAATAAACTCATTTCATGGGTGGGCCGTATTAACATCTTAAAGATGATTTATATCCCTAAAATATTATATAAATTTCAATTAATTCCAATTGCGTTACCCCCCCCCCCCCCCAATATTCAAATATCTTAAACTCCGTATTGATGAAATATATATGGAAAAACAAAAAGCATAGAATATCCCTGTCAACTCTGAAACAAGATAAACAGGATGGTGGTCTGGCGGTTCCCGATATTAAAAGTTATTACAAGGCGGCAGTTCTTTCTAGGGCGGTGGAATGGGCCACAGATAAGCAAGGGAAAAGATGGGTACAAGTTGAAAAGTCACAAGATATAACTCAATTAAGAAAATTTTTGTGGATACCTGCACAATATAGAGCACTGAAGCACAATATATATGATTTGACAAAAAGCACGCTGAAAATGTGGGATCGGGTACAGACACTTCTCAATAGTAAATATAATTCTCCACTTATAAATATTAAGGAAAACCCATATTTTACACCTGGTGAAAAAGAAAAAGGAGGGAATTGGATCAAAAAGGACACTGTATATTTAGGAGATATGACAAAGAGCGGCAAGTTGGAAGCGGCTACGAGGAGCTGAAAACTAGACGGGATGTTTGGAACCTGGATAGGTGGCATTACTCGCAGCTAGCTCACTTTGTGCGGCAACTCCCCCAACCATTACGTACGGGAGAGGAGCTGACACCACTAGAAACGGTTTGCACTACTGAGCATACTAAGGGCACGATCTCTAAGTTCTATAAGATACTTATTAAGATTGGGGCACAAGGAGCAGCACCTTTAGTCAAAAAGTGGGAAAGGGAGCTAGGCACTGTCAGGGGGGATAATACGGTAAATAAGATAATGGGCCAGATTCAGGTAGAGTTGCGCTGGAGTATTTCGATATGCGCCGCGTAACTGTCAAGATGCGCCGTCGTTTCTATGTGGCCGTACCCACCAACCTAGATGCGCCAGAAAACGGGCCATTTCCGACCGGCTTAACGTTCCGACGCCAGAGTATCGTCAGCGCATAGTTTCGCTTGGCGCATCAGTCGCGCCTATTGATTTCCCCTGCAAATATGCAAATGAGGGAGATTTCCCAATTCTCGCACGGATTAGCACCATACGCTGGCTACATGCGCCGCGCATATGTCGTCCGTCCGTCGCAAAGTTATTTCTACAAATGGCTGCTTTATCTTTACTCCAGACGGCCACAGGTCAGCAGGAGAGCAGCTCCAGCAGCAGCGCTACCGACGAAACTAGCAAGCTGAACAACCACACGTGCAAGGACAACACCTCTGTGTGCCAACATGCCAGGGGCAATCGTGGTCCTAGAACTACTGATGGGTCCCCCGGAACGAAGGAGGCGGGCACGTGAGAGGATATACCGCACGCGCATGAGCCTCTTTGGCATGGGGGATGAGGAGGTGTATCGCCTCTTCAGATTCAGCCCTGATGCAATACTTGAACTAACCACAACCCTGCAGGGTGACATCACCAGCAAGACACACCGCTCACAAGCAGTGCAGCCACTGGTGAAGGTACTGGCAACACTTCATTTCCTTGCAAGTGGATCATTCCAGTGTACAAGTGGAGTGGTGGCTGGGATGTCACAATCCTCCGTGAGCAGATGTGTGCACCAGGTTGTCCCTGCAATCCTCAGACGCATGTCCAACCAGTTCATCAGACCCACCACTAAGGAGCTGCGGCTGAAGGCAATGACAGATTTCTACAACATTGCCAGATTCCCACTCATTGTGGGGGCCATTGATTGCACACATGTGGCACTCCAGCCCCCCAGTGCCACAGAGCACATTTACCGCAATCGGAAGCATTGGCATTCCATCAACGTACAGGTGATAGCGGATGCCCAACGCCTCATATGGCACGTCCGTGCCAAACACCCCGGGTCCAGCCATGACAGCTTCATATACCGTCAGAGTCCCATCCCAGCAGAATTCAAGCAGAACATGTATGGAGACAGCTGGCTGGTTGGTGAGTGACATGGGTGGCAGGCATGACTATCCCCTCCCGTGATGCACATCAGAAGTGGCACATGCATGACTAACATCCTCCTGTCTTTTCCCTTCCAGGTGACTCTGCATATGCACTGGGACCCCATCTAATGACTCCTTTCCGGAACCCCCAAACCAGAGGAGAGAGAAAATACAATGAAGCACACATCAAAACCCGTGCAGTGGTGGAGCAAACATTTGGGCTCCTGAAGTCCCGTTTCCGCTGCCTGGATAAGTCCGGGGGGACCCTATTGTATTCCCCTACCTTTGTGTGTCAGATCATCGGTGCATGTTGCATACTGCACCACTTTGCTATGAGAAAAGGCCTGCAGATTGACATACTTGATGACCTGACCCCCGACCCACACAGTCCCCACCTGCCAGAGGAGAACCATTCTGCTGATGGAAGAGCAGTCAGGAGGGTCCTCGCCGTAGGCATCTTTGGACAATAAACCAAAACATTTATCACACAGACAATGCATGCATGCACACCACTGATGTCCCTAGATCACACACACCACATGCACATCGCATTGGATTAGCCCAAGTCCAGCATGTAGGACTTGGGAGCAGCAACGCCACCGTCAAGGCCCCAATGATGTCACTGTCCATTCATACACCTTTCACACATCATTCATACAGCCGTGGGGTTAACTTCACCACCACGGCCGAGGGTGACACCCCTTACTGGCAGGAGTGCCACCCCCTCACATTCACACACCATTCACACTGCAACGTGTGCAGTATCAAAAAATAAAAAACTTATAACCTGAGTATAAATCCAAATAAAATAAAAAACTCATAACCTGAGTATAAATCCAAATAAAATAAAAAACAAATCATCGGGGATGCCGGGGGCTCCTTCTTGCTGAACCTCTCTAAACTCCTCAGCTGCCTGGATGGAGTGGGTGGGGGGGCATCTGGAGGTGGCTGATCCCCGGGTGGGACACTCCTGGCAGGTGTGGCCTGCATGCCCTCCAAGGCCCTGCCCTCCAAGGTATGTGTTGGTATGGGCCTGCATCCTGAGCTGACGGGTGACCTGATAATGCTGGGCCCGCCGACTCAGCCTCCCCTGCTCCCGGATGGCAGCACTGTTTCCCTGGATGGCAGCAGTATTTGCATGGACGGCTGCAGTGAGGTGCCTAATATCTAGTGTTGCTC
Organism: Rana kukunoris; assembly: GCA_029574335.1. Lineage (NCBI taxonomy): Eukaryota > Metazoa > Chordata > Amphibia > Anura > Ranidae > Rana > Rana kukunoris. The sequence continues at coordinate 293,831,427 of CM056051.1, read as the reverse complement.
ACGAATATTCGTATTGCGAATATTCGGCTCGAATATGGCATATTCGAGTATTCGCGATATATTCCGAATTTCGCGGTGAATATTCGCTATTTCGAATATTCGTATTTTTTCAATTTTTTTTTAGAACAGATCACATCCTAGAGATCCCCATCGACGTCTAAAAGCATTGCTGGTATGATTAGAGACCTTGGGCCGAGTAGCTGCAGCGATCAATTTATATTGCCGATAAATCGCAATGCGATTATTCGGCAATAGCGATATCGCGCGATTATTTTCGAGAAATTCGCAATATTGTTTTTAGCTAAAATAACACATATATTCGATTTCAGAGTGTTACTGTCGAAATTCCGCAATAAATTTCTCATTCGCATTTTTGCGAAATTACGATAAAATATCAAGAATATTCTGAGCCAATCAGAGTGCTCCATTCCGCATTTCTTGAATATTCGCAATTATTTTGTATTGTAATATATCAAGAATATTCTGAGCCAATCAGAGTGCTCCTTCCGCATTTGCCGAATATTCGCAATTATTTTGTATTGTAATATATCACGAATATTCTGAGCCAATCAGAGTGCTCCATTCCGCATTTCTCAAATATTCGCAATTATTTTGTATTGTAATATATCACGAATATTCTGAGCCAATCAGAGTGCTCCATTCCGCATTTCTCGAATATTCGCAATTATTTTGTATTATAAAATATCACAAATATTCTGAGCCAATCAGAGTGCTCCTTCCGCATTTCTCGAATATTCGCAATTATTTTGTATTGTAATATATCACGAATATTCTGAGCCAATCAGAGTGCTCCATTCCGCATTTCTCGAATATTCGCAATTATTTTGTATTATAAAATATCACGAATATTCTGAGCCAATCAGAGTGCTCCATTCCGCATTTCTCGAAATTTCGCATTCGCATTCGCAATAGCGAAAATTCGCAATCATTTCATTTCCAAAAAATATCACGAATATTCGTATTTAGCGAATATATCTCGAATATTCGACTATATATTCGAGATATATCGCGAAATCGAATATGGCATATTCTGTTTAACACTACTAATATCCCCCTGCACCTCCCCCAAACTGGTCACTAGTGTTGCTCACGAATATTCGCATTGCGAATATTCGCTACGAATATTGCATATTTGAGTATTCGCGAATATCTCGAATATCGCGGCGAATATTCGCTATTTCGAATATTCGTATTTTTCAAATTTCGCAATCAATTTCGCATTCGCGAATTTCGCAATAGCGAAATTTCGCAATTTTTTTTTTATAAAATATAGCGAATATTCGTAAATATCGAATATTCGTGATATTTTATAAAAAAAAAAAATCGCGAAATGTTGCATTAGCGAAATTTCGCATTGGCGAAAATTCGCATTGGCGAAAATTCGCAATTTTTTTTTTTTTTTTTTTTATAAAATATCACGAATATTCGATATTAACGAATATTCGCGACCGCATATGTGAAATTTCGCTTTTTTTTTTTTTTTATAAAATATACCGAATATTCGTAAATATCGAATATTCGTGATATTTTATAAAAAAAAAAAAAAAATCGCGAAATTTCGCATTAGCGAAAATTCGCATTGGCGAAAATTCGCAATTTTTTTTTTTTTTTTATAAAATATCACGAATATTCGATATTAACGAATATTCGCGAATATTCTTCGAAATATTTGCGAAATATCGCGAAATCGAATATGGCGTATTCCGCTCATCACTACTGGTCACCACTGCAGCGCAGTTGCAACTCACATCCTGCACTGCGTTGCTTATCTGGGCAACGGAGCACAGGCTGTCAGCCACTCTGTCCAAGTGCCCAGCAATCTCCCCCATTTGTTGGGTCTGTCTGGCGTGATCCCTCGCCAGCTGGCCCTGGACAAGATCTGACACCCCCCTGGTTTTCTGGGTCGCCTTCCTGGGGCCAGAAGATGGTTGTCCCCGGGGGGATGGAGTCGCCCTTGAGGGGCTTCCAAGGATGGGGGAGGGGATGACAGACGGCCCTGGAGAAGGGGAGGAGTCCTCCAACAATAAGGAAAAGTCCTGCTCTGCCACAGCAGGATCCTCCACAACCACCTCGGCAGGTGTGGTGTGGGCACTCTCCTCCTCCACCTCGGTGTCTTCACCACCCAGGGGCTCGGGCACACGATGGCGTTGGGGGGATGGGGTGGACTGGCCGCCGACAGATGATGGCCCAGCTCCGTCATCTGTGGATGACACAAAGCAGACACATGTTGGTGGTCCCACACACTTAGCACATGTACCCTCCCCCCCCCCACATGCAACACATCAAATAGGGGATAAAAAACACTTACCTGTCCTGGAGCCTTCCTCCATGGAGTCATATCCAGGGACCCCCTCCACCTGCTCCCTCTCCAGGCAGCGAGCGACCACCTCCTCCTCCGTGGTCAGGCTGACCGGACATGGGGGACCACCACCTGTGCCACTCTCATGCCTCCTGATGGTGGCCACCTTGCCACGGACCTTGCGCCGCAGGTCGTTCACCTTTTTTTGGATGTCACCAGCAGTCCGGGTGGAGTACCCTAGCACATTCACCCTGCTGGCAATGGTGTCCAGTATGGCCTGCTTCCTCTCCCGGCTGGTCTTACGACTTTTTTTGCCATGGAGGAAATGATTAAATGTCTCCATAGCGGAGATGATCACTGAGACCTCCTGGGCGTTAAAGTTAAGGTTCCTCCTCTCTCTGGGGGTAGCGGGAGCAGCCATCACAGCACAAAAGTATCTTCCCTGGGGTGGGGGGAAACGGAAATACTTTTGCGCCGGAATGGCGTTTCCGCTAGCGCTTTTAAACGCACAACGGAACACATTGCGCTGACGTTTCCCGTGAAGTGGTGCCGACGGAAGTTGTGAGCATGCGCACAAGGGGGCGAGTGGAGCCTCACTCACTGCGCATGCTCCGTGGATGATGCGCTGAACGTAAGCCTCTGCGCTGGGCTCCGCCCATCATTTACATATGATCACACCCACTTCCACTTGCGTCGGGTTACGCCGGCGCATTATCGTTACTCTGGCGCAAGTTTACGCGCAACTGCTATGTGAATAACAGTACTTGCGCCGAAAGTGTCGGCGGAGTAACGTAAATGAGAAGCGTTACTCCGGAGTAAAGAAACTCCCATCTACCTGAATCTGGCCCAATGTGTCTGACACATTCTTCCGCCATAGACTCGCAAACAGCGGAGATGAATTATAAGTGCATTTCTGGCTGGTACATTACATCGGTTAAAATCAGTAAATTCAAAATAGATCAATCTGCCGATTGTTGGCGTGGATGCTCTGAGAGAGGCACGATGGCTCACTTATGGTGGACCTGTCCGATAATTCAAAAATACTGGGATTCCATACTGTATCAAGTTAAAGAGATTACGGATATTAAGATTAAGAAAGATCCCTGGGCTGTGCTATTCCATTGTAATGGCGAGGGGATTAAAAAGTATAAACAGTCACTATTGCCCCATGTACTGAACACAGCGAAAAAGCTGATCTAAAAAAAATGGCAAGATACTGGAAGCCCACAGATATGGGAGTGGGTTGATGCTGTGGAAGAAACTTATAGGATGGAAGAGTTGAAGGAGAACGTTTTAGGAACCAAAAATGATTTTCATGCTAAATGGCTCAAATGGAAGGCTTATAAAAAAAACATGGAATTACGTAGAGGGATTAAGAGCCTCGCTATGAGAAGTATAATACAAATAGAGGGGAAGGCCCTCAATAGAAAAAGGAAAAACAAGAGTCCCGATCCTTATAATATAAGATTAGTATTCGGATCAGCATATCCTACAATAAATTAGAGATAGTAATTTAAATCGGAGTCCTGGGAGCCACGAGGAGGGAAGGGGGGGGGGGGAAGGGGGGGCTTGAGGGAGGTTTTTTGATGAATGTTTTGAAAGCAGAAAACTTGAAAATATGGAATTTAAACTATATATATACAACAAGAATAAATAAATAATAATAAAAAATCACATTTAGCAAAAACAGACTCAGCAAACACTGTAAAGGTTCACAGATGATGCAAAACCGCAAGTAGAGACGATCAAAGCCACAAATATGAGCGGGTCTCACATGATAGGTATAAGCTGATGTGAAAAAAAAAAAAAGAAGGCTTTCGACTTGGTTTCCTGGTCCTACAAAAGAGAAGCTGCTTCACTCACTAACTCACTCACTGCCCATTCAAAAAAACCGAAAATGACATCTATAACAAAAGATTTGCATTCTGTATCTTGAAACCCTTTTCTTTTGCTATTTTCAGTCGTATGTTCATATGACATCTATAACAAAAGATTTGCATTTTGTATTTTGAATACAAAATAAGAACAGAAAATAGGAATTCAAAATACAGCATGCAAATATTTTGTTATAGATGTCATATGAACAATGAACATACGACTTAAAACAAACAGAAAAAGGATTCAAACAAACTACAGAATGCAAATCTTTTGTTATAGATGTCATTTTCGTTCTTTTGCCGTTTTCGTTTTGTCGTTTTTTTCGTCTGAACATTTCATTCGTATTTGCGGTTGTTCGTTATGCGGCTCATTCGTAATCCCGTCGTTTTCGTATTTTGGTGCTATAATTTTTTCGTATGTACACATTATCCCGCGGGAACATTTTCCTACGAAAATAACATTCGTACGAACGGGAATGCACATATTTACTATTTGCTGGCAGCCTGGGCTTAAGGGTCAGCTGCCAGGGCCATATAAGGTGCCTCGTGGGCTTGGTGCTGATGATTTTGGTAGGACCTTTAATGGAAAATATTTAATTTAATTTGTTTTAACAAAAAAGTTATGTTTTCATTGAATTTGATTGGGGTGAGAGAGGGAGGGAAGGTGGGGTGAGAGATACAGGGGGAGGAGAGAGAGAGGGTATGTGAGAGAGTAAAGGAGGGTAAGAGAGATAGGGGAGTGAGAGAGAGGGGGGTGAGAGAAAAGGGGTAAGAGTTCAGTATCTCTACTATTGTGAGCTTCTGTTGACAAACCTTTTGTGTTATTGTCAGGCTTGTGCAGCTGTGCTGGGGTAAGGGGTCTGTCCCTTGGCAAGGGAGGGGTTAAAGTAGAAAGCCCAGTGTGCACAATATACATCACGTTACATAGCAGATCCCAGATCTCCTGAAGGGAGTATACTGTGACTTCAGTTATGCCCACGAACCTGGTATCCTGTGTCCCTGACTATGCTCCTCACCTGCCCCCTCCACCACTCCTCATCTGTCACACTCTTCTCACTTGTCCCTTCTCCCTCCACCTCCTTACCTGTGCAGCAATTTTGTGCTCATCTCCACCCTATGTTTGGCTCTCCGCACTCCTCTCCGTGTCCCTCCTGGGAGGTCTGCGCCTCTTTTGTGCTCCACCCCCAACTTCCTTCTCTGCCATTGGACACTGTCAATCCTGTGTCTTAATATCACAGGAGCCAAGAAGCCTGTCATATGGCCCCTACTGGTCCTGAGCCCTTGGGCAGCGCCCAGCTAGTCAGTTTGCTCCTGGCTTAACCTGTTCCTTTTGGGCAGCTGGCAAGGTTGCCAACCCCCAACGATTTTTTAGTGGCAAAATATGGAAATTTTACTGACAACCTGAAATATGATAGAAACGCTAAATATTAAATGTCTTGACTTATAATTAAAGGCTAAGTTCACCTTTATGGAAAAAAAATTATGAATGCACATATGTTTGCAGAAATAAAATTAGCATTTTGTTTTTCCACAGGATCCTGTGATATTAAGACAGGATTGACAGTGTCCAATTAGTGTATCATGGGTACAATGTCAGGCTCCTGTAGACACTTTCTCCATCTTTCTCTCTATAAATTAGAGTCCACAGAGTCCCCACCTTACATCAGTGTCCCCTGACACATACCTTTTCACCTTGGTCCTTGGTACGGCAGGTTGCTGGCAGGAAAAGACTAAAACAAATCCACTTGTTGTCGGCTTTGAGTGGTAAAATGCCGGGTTCAGCCTTGGATCAGGCAGTGGGGAGTGTGAATAAAACCCTGTCCCCTCCTTCTGCTTACCAAGGTAAGCTGACACTGAAAAGACTACATTTTGCTCAGACCAGCCAGCTTATCTCCTCCTGTAGGCTGACGTTTGTCCAACATTGCAGGCTGTATCCACTCCTCCCCTCCGTCCCTGGCATCTGCTGTGGTAAAGTCAAATAAGGCACACTGGGGAAGGGGAAGAGTACAGTGTGTTCTCATTGACTGAGGAGGCAGTTCAGAGGCTGAGCTACTGTAGGCTCTGCATTTTTACTGGTACTGGATGTCTGTAACGGACATTGACCAACACATTTTATAAAAATCACAATTTTTTTACAAACTGTCTGTGAATTTATTGAAGAGATGGCAAAACTGCTTGGCTTATATTAAGGTAGGGGACTGGAACTGCAGCTCCAATAGGCTTTATGCTATTTATGGCCCTGGCAGCTTCTTTGGGCCCCACAACAATGAATGAGTCCAGGAAAGCTTCCCCTTTTGCCTTACATTAAAGATGGCCCTAACCACACCTCTTTGCAAGTATGCACTGTTATCCATATAAGATTAGACCAGATCTAAAGGTCTTCCCAATATATCATAAACATGTTTGCATATTTGGAGGCAAAACTTGCCCCCATATGCAGTTCCACCAGAATACTGTTGAGTGTTATTGGATGTAACATCTCTCTACACCTTGTAAGATGGCGGTTATTAGACTCCAGTGATTGATGCATTTTTCCGTGAGTACACCAAGCCAGAACTGCGTTTTTAAGGGCCTGGTAGCACAATTTTATTTACAAGCTCACAAAATACAAATAGCAACCCTCGCAGGGGTTCCACCATTCCTGTATCTTGTCCTCCGGCTGTTTCAGACCTCCAACTTAGGCCCAAGTTCTGCTCCTCAGAACTACCCGTTTCCTAACGGTAAGCACACAGCCAACTTACTCCTGACCAGCGTCTTGCTGCTCAATCGCACGGACCTGCCTCATGCAGTAGCTGCACCTATGCAGCGCCTCTGACTCCTCTCAGAGGGTTTGGGAGCTCACACCTGGCTCCCAGGACCAGACTTCCTGTCTGTGGGTGGGGCCCTGAGCCACAGCCAGGCCAGCACTAAAGAGCTGAACACACAGCTGTGTAATTAATGTGTCTGTCTCTCCAAAATATGGCGAAAACCAGCCATCTTTCAGGAAGGACAGAGTCAAACCATCACAACCGCTATACCACATGAAGTGGGCCTAAGGATCTTGCAGTATTATTTTGTCAAGAATAGTAACCTCAATATTCATTTAGCCAACTTTTTAGTCAAAGCCACATGATTCATACATAATTATTTCACATTCTAGGGCTTCAGAAGTTCAGAACAAGTTTTGCCCCAGTTATGCAAATATTTTTATGAGAAGACTTTGGCATAGGGATTGCTTGACCAGATACAAGACAGATTGTCTTTAATGGATGATACATTAATGATGTCCTCATTATCAGGAATCGGTCTGAGTAATCCATATTGCAGTCCATTGGCTTTTGTAACAACAATCCCTTTACTATACAGTTTACCTCTGTGATACAAATCAACATCCAGGAAAAGTTGTCACAATTTACCTTGGATGTGAAATATCCCCATCAGCCAATTCTGCAGGCTCCATATAAATTACACCAAGTTGTACGACTATATTTCTCAATCTCAAGATGCAGTCTTAGGCCGCGTACACACGATCAAATCTATCTGCTGAAAACAGTCTGACAGACCGTTTCAGCAGACAGATTCGATCGTGTGTACGGGCGGACAGACAGATTTGGCCAGCCGACAGATTTTAAAGCATGCTTTAAAATCTGTCTGCTGGTAATCCGTCCGTCCGATATGTCTGCTGGTTAGTACGCTAACCAGCAGACATATCTGCTCGCACATGCGTCAAATAGATTTGACGCATGCGCGGAAGTGTTTTACTTCCTGGTGCGGTGACGTGGCGGGGTCAACGTCATCACCACGTCACCGCGCTGTCTGCCGGCGGGGATTTTGGTTTGATCGTGTGTACAGCGATCAAACCAAAACAGCCCAGCAGACATATCTGTTCAAATCGGTCTGTCAGACTGATTTGAACAGATGTATTTGGTCGTGTGTACGCGGCCTTAGAAGACAAATTCTTGTAGAAGGGCTACAATAGTGACTCAATTGACCTGGCCTATGATGAGTACTTGGCCAATTACACTGAAGAGACTCCTCTGTCATACCTAAGGTCCGTATGCTCAGAACTTAGTTCAACAGTAGTCATCAATACATCAAACAGAAACACTGGAACATCCTCAGGTGTGTCCACAGTTACCTGATTATCCCAAGGGAGCTTTTAGGAGACCCATGAATATAAAAAATATCATTAATCCTAGTAAGCTTACCAACACAATTCTTTTTCTAGGTCCAATTTATATTCCTCTCTAGACCTCAAGGGAATGCTCCAGTGTACAAATACAATTGTTTGACATTCTCTTTTGTCACACATAATCCACAATCACTTACATACTGTCAGGGCTAGGGATGAGCCGAACCCCCCTGGGTTCGGTTCGCACCAGAACCTGCGAACAGACCAAAAGTTTGTGTGAACTTTAGAACCCTGTTAAAAACTATGGAACTCGAACGTTTGAAATCTAAAGTACGAATTTTAAAGGCTAATATGCAAGTTATTGTTCTAAAAAGTGTTTGGGGACCCGGGCCCTGCCCCAGGGGAATGTTTGGGGACCCGGGTCCTGCCCCAGGGGACATGTATCAATGAAAAAAAAGTTTTAAAAAACTGCAGTTTTTTCAGGAGCAGTGATTTTAATAATGCTTAAAGTAAAGCATTAAAATTGAAATATTCCTTTAAATTTCATACCTAGGGGGGTGTATAGTATCCCTGTAAAGTAGCGCTTGTTTCCTGTGCTTAAAACTGTCCCTGCACAAAATGTAATTTCTGAAGGAAAAAAGTCATTCAAAATCACTCACCTTAGGGTCTGGTATGGATATTAAGAGGAACCCTGCATTAAATAAAAAAAAATGATGTGGGGTTCCCCCCAAATATCCATTCCAGACCCTTCAGGTCTTATAGATCCCCTTATAGATTTTAAGGGGAACTCCACCCCAAATTTAAAAAAAAATGCTGTAGACCCCCCCACATTTTTTGTTTTTAGGAATGACTTTTCTCTGTATTGCCGGGAACCGACAATTCATTATAGCCACGAGTGATTTTAAATTACTTTTTTTCCTTCAGAAATTACACTTTGTGCAGGGACAGTTCTAAGCATGGGAAACAAGCGCTACTTTACAGGCATACTTTACACCCCCCCCCCCCCTAGGTACGAAATTTCAAGAAATATTTCACTTTTATTGTTTCACTTAAAGGAATTATTAAAATCACTGCTGCCAAAAAAACTGCAGTTTTTAAAACTTTTTTTTGCATTGATACATGTCCCCTGGTGCAGGATCCAGGTCCCCAAACACTTTTTATTACAATAACTTGCATATTAGCCATTAAAATTAGCACTTTAGATTTCAAATGTTCGAGTCCCATAGACTTTAACAGGGTTCTAAAGTTCACACGAACTTGCTGCGAACACCCCAAATAGTTCGCTGTTCGGCGAACAGGCAATGTTCGAGTCGAACATGAGTTCTACTCGAACTCGAACCTCATCCCTAGACAGGGCCAAAACGTATGCCAATAATACATTTTTTCATATGTTCCTCCTTGTTTCTATTTACTTCTCCTGCTGTTTATAGCACATAGGTAGGATCATCAGGCCTATTTTATATAAATGATTCTTCATATTCAGCTTGTGGTTTTCTGTTCAAAATTTTTTATTGAAAATAAAGTACACAGAGTACAGATAACAGACATTTTCAATTAAAGAAAGACAAAAAATTCAATGATATACCATATATAAAGTGGACATAATCAGAACAACAAGAACAACTCGGCACAGATGAACCATCATGTAGTCATGAAGAGTAAGAAAGAGTGGTACAATGAGGACATCTGAGACAAGAGAAAACCGTATACATGGCTGCAAACATGAAGTAACACAAGAAAAAGTTCCAGTCCAAGAACAGGAACAAGCAAAAACATATACTCTGAATGTTTAAGTAACACACATCGTTAGCTTAGTGTTGGCAGCAGGATTCAGCACTGCCACATCACAAAAAAAAAAGGGGGAGAAATATTTTTAGGGCTCCTTAGCAAGGAGAAAAGGGAGCCCAAAGCCAAGGACAGAGCAGGGAGGAAGTTAGAGAAGAAAGTAAAAGAGTAAAAAAGGAGGAGAAAGGAGAAGAGAGAAGGATAGAGAGAGGATGTCAGCTGAGTCGTGGGGACTTCCGGAGGGTCGCAAGTGAGGGGAAAAGAACTTCCCAATGCTCAAGGTTTAAGTAGGGTAATGTCAAAATCGGGAGGAAGAAAGTTCTCCACCCAAGGGGTCCACATAGAGTCATGTTGGGGAATACGATCTAGGATCATTGCTTCAATTTTGCTATGAACCATTGCTTGGGTCACCCTATTTTTCACTTCAATTATTTGTAACTTAGGGGTTTTCCAGGCCCTGGCTATAGTTTGTTTAGCGGCAGTAGTTAACTGTAAGAGGAGGCGTGTTTGGGCTCTGGTGTAGTCCCTTTGGACATGATTTAAGAGGGCTAGAGAGGGATCAGGGGCGAGGGAATCATGTAGTAATATGGAGGCCAATGCGAAAAACTTCAGCCCAAAATTGTTGTACAATAGGGCAGGACCACCAAATATGTACATGTGTACCCTTTTCCCCGCATCCTCGGAAGCAATCAGGGGAGTAGGAGGGTAAAAATTTAGATATCCTGGCAGGGACAAGGTACCACCTCATGAGAACTTTGTAGTTAGCCTCCAAAGCCACCACATTTTGGGAGGCGGATTTGGTGCGGGTCCAAATATCAGCCCAAACATCTAAGTCCAACGACAACTATAGGTCATTGGACCACTGTGCAGCGTAGAGAGGGAGCTCAGCAGGGGGGGTAATGAGGTGGGCATAAATGAGTGAAATGACACCAGGGGCATGTGGGTCCGAGTTACAAATGTGTTCATAAAAAGACAAACTATCTAGAGCGGAGGAGGTCCCGATGGTTGATTGAACAAAGTGTGCTATTTGAAGGTAGCAGAATAGTTCTTTGGAGGGGAGGTTAGCCTGGGCTTGAAGATCTGGAAAAGGTTTAAGAGTGGACCTGTTGACTAAGTCCCGAATACGGTGTAACCCAGCCTGGAGCCAAGGTCGGAAGAGTCCCGGTTCAGTGAAAGCGGGGTAAAAAAGAGGATGTCCAAAAAAAGAAAGAAGCCGGGTGTGGGGGGAGACCAAGTGAAAGGGGCCCCTAAGATTATCCCAGAGTTTAAGCGAGTGGCGGGTGACTGGATTTAGAATGGGGATACGAGCTCGAACAGAAGGAGGTAGCAATAATATGTTAGAAACAAGTAAAGGGGAGATATCTATCGCTTCCAAGCTGACCCATATTGGGATTTCAGTATGGGCATGAAGCAGGGTGATCTGGGCCAGCTGGGCAGCTTGATAGTATCGAAGGAAATTTGATACCCCTAGGCCTCCACCGAGTCTACTGCGGAGGAGGATGGACCTAGATACTCTAGGCCTCGTGGAGCCCCATATATATTTAAAAACCTGAGATTGTATAACGCGATGGAAGTAGGAGGGAACAGCAACCGGAAGGACTCTGTACAGATATAACAGTTTAGGAAGTAGGGACATTTTGACAGCTGCAATTCGCCCCAACCACGAGACACACAGCGGTCTCCAAGCCTCTAACAGGGATCAGCTTGTGGTTTTAACTAAGCTGTTTATTTACTTTTATTTAGGAGGTTCACATATTCATATAATTATAGAAATATTCTCTTATACATATATTAATTTTTCCCTTATTTTCTACTGATTACATTGTATGTAATTGATTTAGCAGGGCTCCCTGTGGTGTGGTTTTCTGGTGTATTATCCTTGCCGTGCTCAGCCATTAGTGGTTGCGGCTCACCCTCCTGTTGATTCTGTCACATGATAATATGTAAGCCCCAGTGGGTAGCCCAGTGTAGTCAGGCTGATGAAGAGGCATGCATGCTTCAAAACACGTACCAACTGCTCATGCTCATGGAGTGTAGTGAGGTGGAGAGGGTCTTACTTCCTATGACCTAATTTTCTGGTCTAGGATGGGTCAGGATTCGTTCACAGTGGTGTTGGTGCCCCATTTCCATCTCTTCTCATTGCTGTGACCTTGTACCACATGCTGCTGGCTCCCTGACTACAATACAGTTATATATTGCTGTCTGCAACTTGTTGCTTTTGTGAGTGCATTTCTTTTATTTAAAGCGGAGGTTCATCCTTTTTCCATGTGATCCAGCATACTGGCATCAGCGCCAGTATGCTGTTTTTTTTTTTTTTTAAATGCCCCACTTACTGTCTAATCTTCAATTTTGATTTAGCTCCCCCGTGGTGGATGGCGCCTGTATAGCCTGTCACTGGTTCCGAAAATACCCGATTTAGGACTCGGGTATTTCCAGCGCAATACGGCGCCTGCGCACAGACTTAGGAGCTGACTGCACAGGCGCCGTATTTCTCTGAGTCCTACGGCTATGGCGCGTCACGCCCTCCGAAAAAAGCCGAAATAGGACTCGGAGAAATACGGCGCCTGCGCAGTCAGCTCCTAGGTCTGTGCGCAGGCGCCGTATTGCGCCGGAAATACCCGAGTCCTAAATCGGGTATTTTCGGAACCAGTGACGGGCTATACAGATGCCATCCCCCGCTGGGGAGATAAATCAAAATTGAAGATTAGACAGTAAGTGGGCATTTAAAAAAAAAAAACTGCATACTGGCGCTGATGCCAGTATGCTGGATCACATGGAAAAGCGTATATTTAGGGTGAACCTCCTCTTTAATATATTTTCATGGTTTTACTTAAGACCACATTATGGAGTCTCTGTGCTGTAGCATCCCCTCTTGCTCTACTGGCTGCATCCATCACGTAGCTAGATCAGACATTGATGAGTGGGTAGCCCAAACTACCATATTTGCTGGTGTATAAGGCGACCGGGTGTATAAGACGACCCCCTAATTTTACAGGGGTTTTTTTAAGATTTTTTGCCTGTACTCTCTGTGTAAGACGACCCCCCTTCCGAGGCTTCTGACGCTTCATATTTCTTCCTTCTGGAGCCATATTCTTCTTCATTCTTGCTGAAGCTGGAGCCATATTCTTCTTCCTTCTTGCTGGAGCCAATCACGGCGAGCGATGTATTCTATTAATGAATACAAAGCCTGCTTGGATTGGCAGAGGCTGTAACATCATCAACTCCACACCTCTCTGACTCTCAAAGCCAATCCGAGCAGGCTACTGTATGTAGCCTGCTCGGATTGGCAGAGGTTGTTACTCCGATCTGAGCAGGCTCTGTATTCATTTGAATACATCGTTCACCGGGATTGGCTAAGCGTTATATACTGTATGTAGCTGAAGCTAAGTACAGTATTACCGCACATCCAGCAGGCATCTGAGCAGCTGACCTGGCGTATAAGACGACCCCTGCTTTTTGGCCAGTTTTTTTAAGTGTAAAAGGTAGTCTTATACGCCAGCAAATACAGTAATTCATTAATCTATTACATAAAAATGCAGTACACTGTATATGGATAACTATTTAATTTTGTGGTTTTATTGGACACCTTTATTATGAATATTGTTTTCGCTGGTGACACATATTCAGGTTTTTCCTGACCATTTACCCTGGGGACATGTGAGTTCAAGCATTTCTTACCCTGTGAGGGTCCCCACAGGATCTATCCTTTTATTCATAATTTAGTCAAGTAGAACCTGGAAGTGAACAGATTTACTAGTAGTGTGAGTTAAAGTAGAAGTCCACCCTAACACTAAAATCCTTGCATCTACAGACATCCATGATCTAACAGTAACCTGTCTAGCCCTGTAAAGAAAAAAACTGAATACATACCTTTTTTGAAGCTGATCTGACTCGATCCAACGATGAGCTGTTAGCTGCAGCTTTGCTGTGGAGGCTGGTGCAAAGGACACAGCCACCAACGGAAGCCCAATAGTGGGTCTATGGGTGACATCACTCCCTATTCCTTTCACAGCCATTGTTAGCTGGGTGCTCTGCAGAGCTTTTGCCACTGGAGACCAAGTTGGATTGGCTTCAGAAAAGGTATGTATACTCATTTCTTCTTTACAGGGCTAGATAGGTTAGCGTTAGAGTGTGGATGTCTGTAGATGCAGGGATTTTAGTGTTTTGCCCATATAAATTTATCAACAGCTCAGCACTACTTTTATATTCATAAGTATAAAAACACATAAGCATAAAAGCAATGATAATAAGTGCAAAGTGCAAACTATTGTGCAAATGGCAAACTAAGTAACGTGCCAAACAATATAGTGTTCAAATAAACCTCAAAAGCTGAAGAGGTATATAACACAGTGCAAAATAATCATGGAAAAAACATCAAATAGTACAAGTGCAAATAACAACTGCTCTGAAACAATCACATCTGCTGTGAAATATGTACAATAAGCATGAAATGGAATGCAAAAGTGTATTAGGTAAATGTGATATATTCCAAAGTGTGATGCAAAAGGAAAAAAAAAAAGTCCAAAATGTGCAATTGCACATAAAAAGTGATGTTTGCAAGGTGATGGCTTCTTCAGTGCCTTCTACTAAGATGCAAATGTGCAGAGTGATGTTTCTTCAGTGCCTAAATGGATGGCCCCTTACTCCAAGCTGTGAGGTTACAGCATATAAGAAAAGCCTAAGGCCGCGTACACACGATCAAATCTGTCTGCTGGAAACGGTCTGCCAGACCGTCCCAGCAGACAGATACGATCGTCAGATTCGATCGTGTGTACGGGCGAGCCGATGGATTTGGCCAGCCGACAGATTTGAAACCAGCAGACATGTCTTCTCGCACACGCGTCGAATGGTTTCAACACATGCGCGGAAATGTTTTACTTCCTGGTGCGGTGACGTGGCGGTGTCAACGTCACCGCCACGTCAGCGCGCCGTCTGCCGACGGGGATTTTGGTTTGATCGTGTGTAATCCAGCCTGCCTGGATGGTGCCTTGGGCAATCCCTGGATGTGGTCCCTGGTTGTGGGGAACGGCTGTTACGTTGGTGGTGTAAGGGGTCTCTGGATGCCGTGCATAAATGATAGCAGGGAAGGTAAAAGGAATTCCAGGATAGTGTAGTATGTTTTAACTACAATTGTGTTTATTGCATAAAAAGTATACAAGGTACTCGCATTCAAACAGTAAACAAAACATGTGTATCAACAAAAGCCAAGCTCACCTGTGTCACTTCCGGTTGCCTGGGACATAGAGGCAACTGGAAGTGACACAGGCAAACTTGGCACTCATGGATACACATGTTTTGTTTACTGTTTGAGTACCTTAGTATACTTTTTATGCAATAAACACAATTGTAGTGGACAGCCAGATGCCACATCATTGCGGTGGAACCTCTTGGCCAATGGGTGAAACGCACGTTACTTCCAGCGAGTGAAACTTAGAGCAGAGACTGCTTCACAACACACCTGGTAGAATTGTTACAGAGGCATAGGCACTGTCAAAAGTAAGCGGCCACTTGGCCTGTGTATTTTTTAAAACCTATTTATTAAAACAGAATTATACTATGGTCTGCCTTTTTTTCTATTTTTCTAAAAATGATCCACTCATCTGGTGGAGTTCCCTTCTGTACCCAAGCTCCACCTGACCTTCCTTTTTAATTAAAGAGGTCATGGTGGTTTGGTACAAAGGCACTTACCTCCATTTCCACTGGGTGTCGTTAAGTTCCTTTTATTTGCACAACAGTGATGGTGATAGCATATCAAGCAATCAGTTTAAGTTGATGGACTTTTTCCTTATTGTATTCACTGCTAAATTATTATAGCACATTGCAAAAGTTTTTTTTTGTATTTTGGATGAATCATTTTTCTTTCACAGAATAATGTCTTACTGAGCACAGACATGGATCAGCTTTCAGAAGGGAGAGTGTGCCTTTCAGCAGCTGCCCCTTGTTCATTCCCCTGACTTGTTCATTCCCCCGGCTTGTTCATTCCCCAACTTAGTTGGGGTAGGCGGTACACTTTGGTGGGGGTGGGTCAGCCACACCCTGTGACCTTTGACCTCTGGGAACCCACCTTCTGACCTTTGACCTCTGGGGGAGGTCCCTGTTCCAATTCCTGAGTTCTAGCCATATTCTTCAATGGGAAACCCTAACCTTAACCCTAACCCTAACCCTCTAACCCTAACCCTTTCTGTGTGAGAGCAGTGCTCAAAAAGCTGCCCACCTTGCTCCCTCCCCTGTTTTCCTATTGAGAGAGCCAATTAGGAGAAGAGCTACAAAGCTGCAGGAGCAGCAAAAAAACGTAACTACACGAAACGTACGTCGGCGGTGGTACCTGGTCACATGTACTATGTCCTACGTCACTTCCGGATTGTCTGGATAGTGTCAGCAGATGGTGGAACGCACGCTGCCAGGGAGGTGGGAGAGACAGTGTTTTTTATCAAAGCTTGCAGCCCCAGTGACGGGAGAAGGGCACTTTTTATGTGAGTAGCCAATTGGCTGTTGTTTTTATTCCATTTTAATAAAATAGTGTTGCACTATGGAAGCTCTCTGTTTGTATTCCATGTTCTAAAATCTCAACATTCCAAAGGGGGAGGTATCGTACATGCTCCAGTCCATTTATATGTCTTCAGGCATTATCCTGCTCAAGCACATCTGACCGTCTTTTTCACTAAAGAGGTCAACCAGGTCTGGTAAGCACAATTTACTACTTGTGCACATTGGGTGTCGTACCAATTATTGGTCTTCCACCACCTGGATAAGTTTGCAGGACCGAAGATGTTTTTTGTATCACAGCAAGAAATATATCTAGAGGATATTCGAGCATTGATGTTGTATCTTTGTTTGCACAAATGGGAATTTATTGTTTATTTATTGATTGATTTATCACGTACAACAGGACAAATTTTTATTAATGTACTTGTTGCAAAAATATAGGATTAGTTGTGTAACTACATATTACTTTATAGCGCCCCCAGTACACTTTTTAGCACGTATCAGATAGAAGTCACATACACTTCATCACTTTCTAGGGGAGCAGCTTAGCACACACTGTGTGTTTGGGACCTTTACATGGGCACCCAAAGTATTGTTTAATTATATATACATATACATATATTTTTTTTGATGCGGAACTGTTTTTTTTTTTTATATAAACACTGTTTTATGACAATAGCTTGCATATAAGCCTTTAAAATTAGCATTTTTGATTTTTCATGTTCGAACATGAAAACACTGTTAAAGTCTATGGGACACAAACAAATATTTTGCCTGTTTGCACGTTCTGATGCAAACCGAACCTGGGGGTGTTTGACTCATCCTTAGTCCTTATTACAATGTTCATATACTTGAGCTATATTTGCCTGCTCTGGTATTTTGCTGTTGTCTGTTATCATTACACAGTACAGGCATACCCCACTTTTAAGTACACAATGGGGTTTATTTACTAAAGCTAGAAAGCGCAAAATCAAGCTCACTTCTGCATAGAAATTAGCTTCTAACCCCAGATTGTTCAATTAAGCTTTGGTAATAAAACCTGGAAGCTCATAGTTTTTTATGCAGAATTAAGCCTGATTTTGCACTTTCCAGCTTTAGTAAATATACACCATTGTGTACTTAAACATGGGGTATGCCTGTAAAGACTATTTTCTGAGTTTTACTATAACATGTGTCTTTCTTTGGTGGTGTTTGCACTAACATTTACGCCAGGTGCAATAGAGGGGCTGAGACTGTTCTTGGGGTTGAGAGGCAGAGTACAGAACCAAATATAATCAAGCGTTTCTTCCAGGGGTAGTGCTACATACTTGTTTATGACAGCAATTAAAATTGTCTATTATTTAAGGTGTTATTATATATAACTTGTATTGTATTCTGACAGCAGGGATTTGTCCCACCATCAGAATACACTGATCAGTGCTGCAGCTATTGGCTAAGAGACCCCCATGCACACTATACAACTTTTGTTGTCTGATTTTCTTTAGATTTACCAAAACCATGTAGCGCAAGGGCCTGCCTGATTGCATACAAATTGAAACTCTTTGGATTTACCAAAACCATATAATATGAGGTCAAACCTTAAGGAAATTGTGTGTATTCGGCAATAAAGTGCTGATCAAATGCTGATTTTCCAGCATGATCGTTTGGCAAAATCCAGTCATTAGGCCAGCTTCTGTTAAACAGACAGCAGTACACACAAACCAAAAGTCAACTTGTTCCTGCTGGTCTGGGCAATTTTCGGTCTGTGTATAGCCTGCTTATCTATGCAGCTGAATAAAAAGAATTAGGCTGCAGCTTTCTGAAACCACTGCCTAGTGCTAAAAATCTCTTATTAAGTCATAATGACAAAGCAGTGCTACTAGTAACCCCATGACGAAAGACCAAGAAATATTTGTATCATAAATGCTGTGGTGTGGGATGAAGAGAAGATAAATAGTTCAACTGTCTGGAAATGACTAACTACTGAGGCTGACACGGCACTGATAAGACCCAACGCATGTTGTATTGTGATATACAGAGCAGGGAATGGCTTCAATGAATCAGACAATACAGTGCTGCTCTCTGCTCATGGAAGAACTATAAAGTGTTTACATGCCATACTCATATAGATGTAGCACAAGATTTACCGATCCTCTTTCCAAGTATACATTAATGCAACATCAGACACACATGAAGTCAAATAACCTTCATTCATTTGTGTTTGAGAGATATAATACCTCTCCTTGAGAAAATGGCAGTTTGATAAGTTTGTAACCTATCTCTCAGAAAAAGCTAGCAGCAGTGAATTTAAAGAGAAAGAACAGCTGACAATCACTGATAACATTGTTTTCCGTATCACCGCTGGAAATTTTTTAGAAAACGTTAAAGTATCCAGAGCTGACATTTACACAAAATCATAAAAAGAGACCATTTTCTTAGGATCTAGGATGAATTAAATAAAGATGGTCACTTAACTAGAGTAACACTAGAAACAAAGATTTGCATTAGTAGACTATGATTGGTTTTATCTGTTAATTTTAGTTAACTGTCTTCTCACAGTAGAAAATGTGCAACCGAAACCAGCCACATGGTGGCATGTAGAGATAAGTACATTGTTGTGAATATGGCCATATGAACAGTTTTGGCTTTGTTTTAAACTGCTTTTACAGCATCAAGAATAAGGTTGCCATCCATCTTGTGTTTTCTGTACCTGGCCAACACATGTCCATATTGAATTACTTAATTTGGGGAATTGGGGGTCCATACCAGATACCATAATTTAACCTGGCCACACAAAACTAGATCTTATGAATGTTTGTATGAAAATTATTAGTATATTTGATGACTTGCTGAATGTTGTTCAAAAGAACTTCAAAATGTTGTTTTTGCTTTAAAATTTTATTTTGGAGTGAATGGACTTTTCTCTCGCATGCCCAATAGTTTGGGATCTGAGCTGAAGCCAGTTTTTCATTTACATTATGTTGACGATGAATATAGTGTGTGGCAGTATTTGTATGCTTTATTACATTCTGGAGTGAAATGTGCTCAATTTCTGCCAGCCTGGGAGACTGACACTGCAGGCTTGGAGTGGCGATGATTTGTTATGGTGTTTGATATCCATTACCATTTTCATAGTTTTTGTTATAAAAAAAAAACTGACCCAAAATAAAAATAAATGTTATGTATATGTAGCTGTATATATGTTGCCATTACCTTTACCCACCACCCAAGAACAACCCAAAACAAATTCTACTACTGTTTATGATTGCAGTGATACGTCATAAATGCATGTTATTTTTTGTTTGTAAGCTAAGAGTCGGTTCACACTGGGACAGCACGACTTGCTGAGCGACTCGGCAAGGTGATCTGCCCATGACTTCAGAGGTGACTTGCAAAATGACTTCTGTATTGAAGTCAATGCAAGTCGCCCTGAAGTCATCCCAAAGTAGTACAGGAATCTTTTTCTAAGTTGGAGCGGCTTGAGTCGCTCCTATTACAACGGTTCCATAGTACAGAGTGAAGCGCGACTTGTCAGGCAGCTAAGTCGCCTGACGAGTCGCCCCTGTGTGAACCGGCACTTAGTAGGAACCAGAAACTATGGCCCAGATTCAGATACAATTAGATTCGCGTAGAGTATCAGAAATACACTACGCCGCCGTATTTTACCTGGCTCTACGTGGAATCCCGGTAGATTTTGTCCAGTAAACGACGGCGGCGTAGTGTATTTCTCCCGGCGCAAGCCATCTACGCGAGTAGGGGGCGTGAAGCATTTAAAATAGGCGCGTTCCCGCGGCGATCGAACTGCGCATGCTCCGTTCAGAAATTTCCCGCCGTGCATTGCGCGAAATCACGTCGTTACGTCATTTTTTCTTGAGTAGCGTCGTTTACGGACATTCCTATTCCCGAACGAGTTACGTAAAAAAAAAAAAATAATTTAAATTTGACGCGGGAACGACGGCCATACTTAACATGGGCTACGCACCGTACAGTACGTAAAAAAAATAGACGTAAGCGATTGCGAAGACCGCTCGTATCTTCGTGGATCGCCGTAAAAATACATTTGCATATCCCGACGCATGAAAACAACGCGGACTCCTCCCAGCGGCCGCAAAAATATCGCAGCGTAGATCCGAAGGCTTACAAAGACGTAAGCCTCTCGGATCGAAGCCCGAAGCCGCCGTATCATGGTTTGAGGATTCAAACTAGTGATATGGCGCGCGAAATTTGAAATTACTCCTGTCTAACACCAGTTAGACAGGCGTAATTGCTCTGTGAATCTGGGCCTATGTCTCCATTTTTTTGGCTGTGTCCGCTTTAAGAGGAGTAAAAGAAGCACTGTGAAATCTTCAGGAATTCTCACCAGGGTTTCTAGGGTGATCAAGGAATAAGGCAAACCCGATTTACAGTTTTCCCAGGGTTGTTAATTCCTGAAATGGGATCCGGAATCCTGAGACTTAGAGAGATTTTGGGTTGGAGCCTATTTAGCGTCAAAGTAATGACGTATAACAACGCCGGGTGGTCCTTAAGTGGTTAAAAAATACCATATCGGCATATAACAATAATCTATATACCCTCAAAATAAATAACATTTTCAAAATATCATCCCAAAAGCAAAATCCATTTTGTTTTACTATGGACAGGACAGCAACTAAAATCACAGCTACAAATCAGCTCAAGTCCACCACAAAAAAATAATTAAAGACACAAAATCCAATAATAATATAAAAAGGCAGCAAAGGGGTTTATTGCCCAAATATCTAGTATGCAGTATAGTTTCTATACTGACCATAAATTTTGTCTATGCAGTTCTTCCTATACTTTCCCTACAACATCGTCTAAATCACTGATATCCAACAGGCTTTTTCCCTGTGATGGAAATGAAGACTCACTCAGCTTTTTGGACAACTTGGGCTCTCTGCTAAAGCTTACTTTTTGGTTTTCCTCCCTTGAGCTCTCTTCTTGCCTTTGGATCCCTAGGATGCTCTCTAATTAGCCCCCCAGCTAAGTTTAGCTGGGATCTTGGTGTGTTCCTCTGGCTCCTACCCTGGCTTCTGACCTGAGCAGGGGTCCCCTCCTGTCTGGAATGTTGCCTTACTCCAGCATGCTGCAATCTCCTGGTTGGTGCTCAGGCTCAAACTTTATACATATTCCCCAGCTTTTGGAAGCAAAATCCCAGGGATTGATGGAAGTCCCATAAATATTAGGGCTGCAGGCTCTGATCTCCATCCCACTATGTTACAAGGGGAAGTAGGCAGGCAGTGAAAACCTGAGCAGCCCTAACCAATCAACCCCTACTCCACTGGTTACAGTGGAGCCAAACAAAATTTACCTGACAATTTTACCTAAACCCAGAAGGGTGCTACACAGGCATATGTAGAAAATAGAAAATGTGCTGTGTGTATATGCTCTGTATGCTATACAAATGTCTATGTATGCACTGGCAATACCCAAGTACAGCTGCACACTGCCATTCATGTCTACAGGTAATCATATGCAGTATGTCAAGCCGTAAATTTTTATATTCTTGAAATATCATGCCATTATTATATACTAAAACTTTTTTTTTCTTTTTTGAACTAGAAAATCATTCTATTCGCTGAGGGTTTCTAGTAATTGCCTTTTCCCAGAAAGTTCTTTCTTTGATTTAGACATGTAAATGAAATAAGGGAATGCATTTCAAGAAAAAGACAATGCTGTTTCATAAATGTTTTAGATCTAATAGACTTTATTTTGTAATGTCTTACAATGTTTTTGCTCCCAACAGGACTGTTGAGATTACATTACTGAGGTGCATGTGCTTGTAATATTGAAAGGACTTTTGTGAGAGAAAGATCCATGCTGTAATAATGGTCAAAGATTTACAGTGCTATAAAGAACTTGAGGCAGACCAAAAGGAAGACCATTCATGCAAGGAAGAGCAGACAGGCAATTGATTATTATTTGACTGTGTGCCCACTGGGTTTTGCTTTCAGGTGCTCGTAACATGCAGTTCTATAAGCTCTAGCAGTGTTCAAAAACAAGGAGCTCTCTTTACAAATTGATTGTTACTGAGAATAAGAAGCGTTCCTTCAATCTGCTGTATCATGCAAATGCTGTAGAATTTCCGAGCTTAATGGAATAATCCCCCTGGCTGTTTGTGTTTTTTTTTTAATCAGTGTTAATTGAATTTGTTCTAAATGTGATAGTGGAATGAGGTATGAAGACGTTTTATGAGATTTCATTGAAAAACTATACATTATTTATTATTTGATAGCAAATTCAAATATGAATGATTGTTTTTTGACATTTATTTTCTTGTAACACTTTGGCTTACATATTGCTGAGTTTTCTTAGTTCAGATTGATGTTAATCAATAAAAAGTTCTAAAAGTATTTATGTTCTGATTGACTGTTAATATGTTGCAAATTCTATTCAAATGAGAGACTTAAAGGGTCGCTGTGACAAGACCTAACATTTTTTTTATTTTTAAGGCCTCATGCACACAGGCTAGAATATTAATTTTGTCTGCCCAATGGAATGCATAAACACTCAAGCACTAAATGGGCCTAGTGTCTATGTGTAGACATGTTTAAACATAGTTAGGCATGTACAGACATATTTGAAGAGGTGCATTCGGGTAGAAAAAACACTGAATGCGCCTAAATGCGCCTAAGTGTGGGTGGCCACATAGGCTAACATAGAGGTGCATTTAGAAGCTGAACAAGAAGCATAAAAACTTCTGTAAAAACTGTTTTTTTTTTACATCCTGTGTGCATGAGGCCTAAAGTCTCTGAGGTAAGGAAGCTTTCCCACAACCCCCCCCCCCCCCAACTCAAATTGACGTACTTACCTATAGATCTTGCTCTGAGGAGCTTGGCATCGTCTACATCACTCTGTTTGCTTCTTGATCTGATGTCTGCACTGCTGGTATAAAGTTGCCCAAATGGCAATTTGGTAACACTATAGGCCTATCTTATTTTGTTAGTATGAGCTAGAGGTTCAATGAAGCCAAATTCGAACCCACTAATTTCCCATCAAATAAATTTATAGGAGGAGGCGGATTGGGAGGCGCCTGGCTGGGACACAGATTGATCCCATTAGGGGTGTCCGGGACAGGCAGGTTTCCCCTGAGCGCAAGATCACCATATACACCTCTTTTTCCGCCCCTTCCTCTGTTATTAAGCTCGCTGGATTCCTTTAATCAACCCATAGTTGGGAAATTTGAAATCAATTGAGTCATTGTTACTGTCATTATGCCCGGTTTGTTGAATGTTTTGATGATGTAATTTCAGCCTTTTGTCATAATTTATCTGTATTCTTTATTTGAAAAAATAAAAATCTATTGAAAGAAAGTTGCCCAAATGGATATCAAATAGGAAAGAGCTCCTTTTTCCCTTGTGATTAGTGAGGATGTCCCCTTACCTTACTGCTGTAAGGTAACAGCATATAAAGATCTTTCTAGGTACAAGCGGCATAGACCGTTTCCTGGTGAGGCGTCTCTTGATACTGTTTAACCTAGGTCTCTAAACAGAGTCTCCCTGTGGGGCACCGTCTGATATATCAGTAGTGATCCTCACAAAGGGAGATACATACGCCAATGGTGTAGTAGTTTAAAATATTTATTTATAGAAATGGAGAAATTGTTAGCAATATCAGATCTTAAGACCAAACACTTTAGGATTAAATGGGAAAGCTGGTTATCAAATCCATGATGTACAGTTTAAGATTGATTACTAGATCTCAGCTGAGTTGATGATGTGAACCGTGTGTTTCTGTATAGCCCTAGTTCGATATAGTCTGATCGATATGAGGCTCTGCCCTACCCTCCCCTCCCCCCTCCCCCCTTGACCTTGTTTTGTTCTATCTGATGTGTTATATCTGCATTGTTTTGATTCACTATGTAGGGAGTACTGATGATATCTGGTGTGTGCGGTCCCCCCCTCCTGGGCACAGATTGATCCCATCGGGGTGCCTAGGTGGGAGCAGATACGTACTTCCCAACATTCATTATATTGCTACCGTCATCTGTCAATGTTACTCAATTGTTTATCCCTGTGTTCTTGGCAGATGTTGTCTACTTATACCCTGTTTTTGTCTTTTGTCTGTTTTTGCTTTATGACAAAACTCAATAAAGAATATTGAAATTAAAATATTTATTGATAAAAAACACAAAATTTAGAACATGCACTCATTTTTCACAAAGTTTTTAACGTCGTAAAAGATGGTTGTGTGTGGGCTTTAACGACGTGAAAAAAAAAACGCATGCCCAGAAGCAAGTTATGAGACGGGAGCGCTCGTTCTGGTAAAATTACTGTTTGTAATGGAGTAAGCACATTCATCACGATGTAACAGACTGAAAAGCGCGAATCGTCTTTTACTAACACGGAATCAGCTAAAGCATCCCAAAGGGTGGCATCATCAGAATGGAACTTCCCCTTTATAGTGCCGACGTACGTGTTGTACGCCACTGCGGTTTACTAGAGCATTTTTTTGTTCACAATCGTGTGTAGGCAAGGCCGTTTTAACAATCGGGTTGAAAAAAAATTTACATTTTGAATGGTCTAGAAAAATTTTTTTTTTACAATCTGAAAAATGGTCGTGTGTACACGGCATAAGACAAGTAAATATAATATGCCTTCTTATCTATTTACTAAGGCTAATAACGCAGGGATTACAAATAATTAACTTTGATTGAGAGAGTTTAGATCTGTCTTAAGGGAACAGACACATATTGCAATCTCACACAATTAATAACAAACTCACAGCCGAGCATGCAAACACAGGTAATACAAGGCAACAATCTCTCTAAAGCTGGGTATACACAGGCCGAATATCAGAAGACATCATAAAGTCCAACATTTGGCCCATGTGTATGTCGATCTGTTCAATGGCAGAGAGCGCTGGTCGGAGTGTTCTAATGGGGTGCCGTCCCCATGTCAGTACAGTGATCTCCCCTGCTGAGCTGTTGTGTTCCAAAGTCAGATGGTTAATATAGTGACTCTGACCGGAGGTGAGAGTTTTATTCATATTTTTAAACTTGGGGTGTGTACCCTGCTTAACCACTTAGCAACCACCTGCCGAAAAATAACGGCGGCAAGGTGGTTGCTTAACTCTGGGATCACGTTATATAACGTGATTCCAGAGTCGGGCGCGCACACGTGAATGTCCGTGACCGCCGGGTCCAGAGGACCCGGCGGGTCACGGATCACGGTAAATCGCCGCTGACAGCAGATGTAAACAGACCGGCGTCATTTGATGACGCCGGTTCCTCCCTCATCTCTCTGTACCGATCGGTACAGTGTGAGAGGAGAGGGGAGGGAGCGGATGGCAGCACCAGTGCTGTGGGCTGGATCTGTGACAAATGCAGTCACAGATCCATCCATCCATCCCTCCCTCCTCAGCCATCCCTGCTGCAATACTCTGCAATGCTGGGCATACTCTGGGGGGGCATACTCTGGGGGGCATACTCTGGGGGGGCATACTCTGGGGGGGCATACTCTGGGGGGCATACTCTGCAATACTCTGGGGGGCATACTCTGCAATACTCTGGGCGGCATACTCTGCAATACTCTGGGCGGCATACTCTGCAATACTCTGGGCGGCATACTCTGCAATACTCTGGGGGGCATACTCTGCAATACTCTGGGCGGCATACTCTGCAATACTCTGGGCGGCATAATCTGCAATACTCTGGGCGGCATACTCTGCAATACTCTGGGAGGCATACTCTGCAATACTCTGGGGGGAATACTCTGCAATACTCTGGGGGGCATACTCTGCAATACTCTGGGGGGATTACTCTGCAATACTCTGGGGGGCATACTCTGCAATACTCTGGGGGGCATACTCTGCAATACTCTGGGGGGCATACTCTGCAATACTCTGGGGGGCATACTCTGCAATACTCTGGGGGGCATACTCTGCAATACTCTGGGCATACTCCGCAATACTCTGGGCATACAGCGCCCCTGTCCCCGTGAGCTCGCATGCAGAAGCGAATGCATACGCAAGTCCCGCCCACATATAAAAACGGTGTTCAAACCACACATGTGAGGTATCGCTGCGAACGTTAGAGCGAGAGCAATAATTTTGGCCCTAGACCTCCTCTCCAACTAAAATGAGGTAACCAGTAAAAATATTTAAAGCGTCACCTATGGGGATTTTTAAGTCGTAAAGTTTGGCGCCATTCCACGAGCGTGTGCAATATTGAAGGGTGACATGTTGGGTATCTATTTACTCGGCGTAACTTCATCTTTCATATTATGCAAAAACATTGGGCTAAATTTAATGTTTTTTTTCTTTAAAAGCACAAAACTGTTTTATTTCCAAAAAAAATGTGTTCGAAAAATTGCTGTGCAAATACCATGCGCGATAAAAAGTTGCAACAACCGCCATTGTATTCTCTAGGGTCTTTGCTAAAAAAGCATATATAATGTTTTGGGGTTCTATGTAATTTTCTAGCAAATAAGTGTTGATTTTTACATGTAGGAGAGAAATGTCAGAATTGGTCTGGGTGTTCCAGAATGCCTGATGGCGTTCCCTGCATGTTGGGCCTCTGTATGTGGCCACGCTGTGTAAAAGTCTCACACATGGGGTATCGCCATACTCGGGAGGAATAGCAGAATGTGTTTTGGGGTGTAATTTGTGGTATGCATATGCTGTGTGTGAGAAATAACCCGCTAATATGAAAATTTTGTGGAAAGAAAATAAAAATGAAAAAAATCTTGATTTTTGCAAAGAATTGTGGGAAAAATTACAACTTCAAAAAACTCACAATGCCTCTTTCTAAATACCTTGGAATGTCTTCTTTCCAAAAAGGGGTCATTTGGGGGGTATTTGTACTTTTCTGGCATGTTAGGGTCTCAAGAAATGAGAGAGGCTGTCAGTACTGTACATCAGGTGTGATCAAATTGATAAATTTTCAGTAATTGGTACCATAGCTTTTAGACCCTATAACTTTCACCCAGACTAAATAATATCTATTTTTTTTTTGTTTTGTTACCAAAGATATGTAGCAGTATACATTTTAGGCCAAGTTTATGAAGAAAAATTACTTTTTTGCAAAATGTTATAATAGAAATGAAGAAAAATTCATTTTTTTACAAAATTTTCGTTCTTTTTTCATTTATAGTGAAAAAAATAAAAACCGCAGAGGTGATAAAATACCACCAAAAGAAAGCTCTATTTGTGGGAAAAAAAGGACAAAAATTTCATTTGGTTACAGTGTTGTATGACTGAGTTATTGTCATTCAAAATGTGAGAGCACCGAAAGCTGAAAATTGGTCTGGTTATTAAGTGGGTTTAAGTGCCCAGTAGTCAAGTGGTTAAGAGTAGGACATTTTAGTTCAATACTAGAAGCCATGTATTCATTTTATCATTTTAATATCTCTAGGGGGAATGCATTGAAAAATGTACAAATGTAAAAAAAGTACAAAAAAAAAAAAAAACACAAAGAACATACTAAACATTTCGGGCCAGATTCAGATACAATTACATTGGCGCAGAGTATCAGAGATACACTACACTGCCGTATTTTACCAGGCTGTACGACGAATCCTGGTAGATTTTGTCCCTTACGGTACGGCGGTGTAGTGTATTTCTCGCCGCGTAATGGAAATACGCGATTAAGGGGCGTGAGGCATTTAAATTAGGCGTGTCCCCGCGGCGATCGAACTGCGCATGCTCCGTTCAGAAATTTCCCGCCGTGCATTGCGCGAAATAACGTCGATACGTCATTCGTTGTTTGAGTAGCGTCATTTACGGACATTCCTATTCTCGGACGCTTTGCGTCAAAAATAAAAAAAGACGTCGGAAAACGTTCATATTCGACGCGGGAACAACGGCCATACTTAACATGGGCTGTCTAATATTAGACCAGCAAAAAGCTGGTATAGTTTTACGCAGCAAAAAGATGACTAAAGATGTCGTAAGAGATTGCGATAGACGTTCGTAATTTCGTGGATAGTCGGCAAAAGTTAATTTGCATACCCCGACGCAGAAAACGACGGGAACTCCACCCAGCGGCCGCAATTTTATTGCAGCGTAGATCCGAAGGCGTACGAACACGTAAACCACTCGGATTGAAGCCCGCAGCTGTAATTTCATGGTTTGAGGTTTCAGAGTAGTGAAAAAATGCGCGTAATTCGAAAGTACTCCAGTCTAACGTGAGATAGACAGGAGTAATCGCTCTGTGAATCTGGCCCTTCCTCTTTATTATGTAATAAAATAGAGAACAAAAACACATGTGGCAATATGGTTTATCCTGTTGGTGGGAAGCACACTGAGAAAGTTCTGTAACCGCCATGTTCCGCCATGTTCCGAAAAAAACTCTCATATCCATTACAATGTTCATTTTTCATGCTGGTTAGTTTATTTAGGTATGGATGTGGGACAGACTCTAATCCATATCACTTACTAGCTTCATCACATATGCCCAGTCAAAACAAATACACACATAGCTGCCATGAGCAGGTCCATTTTTTGGGTCCAGTGATGGCCGTTTACAACCAGGACAAATCATTTCATAACTGTATGTAGCCTATAATACTTTATATACTATCAGATGAAATTAGTTCCATCTCCCTATGGCAATTATTTTGGACTTAGAGATGAAATTTAATTACCTAAGAAAATGACTGTGCACATTGAGTTCATCATGAACAAATGTTTTGCAATCGGTTGTCCCCTGCTGAATTTGAAGATAACTTCTACAGTCATCTACCTGCAACAAGTCTACTGAACCTGTCGGGGGGTTTATTAACAGCTAGTTTCTTTATTAGAAAACCCCAGCTATCCTTTCAATTACAAATTGCAAGCATTTGTCTAACTTGTTGATTACTGACAAAATTCAATGTCTGTAATACCACAGCACTAAGAGCATATCTGTGATATAATAACCCTTTTTAACTACTGTATAATGTTACAACGCCTAGTATTTTTTGCACATGATGCAACACGGCCTGAAGTGATTTTTTTTTATTCTAGTAGGAGTAGCTAGAAGCAAAAAGGCAGACCTTGGTGGGCATGTGCTTTTTAGCTACTTTAAGGTACTTAATCACTTCAAAACCGCACGCTGTCATATGACGTCCAAAAAGGGGATCTCTTATCCCGGGTGGACGTCATATGATGTCCTGTACTTTAGGTGCAGGCATCATTCAGATATCCCCGAACAGAGGCATCATTCAGATATCATTTTTTTACGGCGGTGATCCTGCGCACCGTAAGAACGATCATAGTGGCGGTTCCACTACTTGATCATTCTTATAGGCGGCGGGAATGGACATCCCCCCCTCCCGACACAATCCGGTGCTTCTCCGGGCTCTCCCGTGCCATTGGGGGCCCAGAAAGATGATCGCCATTCGCCGGATGTGAAGCATAGAGATGACTGGTGACCAGATGGTCACCAGTCATCTCTATGACCGATGGATGCCTGGGCGCGATGTGATGACGTCACACCCGGGTACCCGTAAGTAAACAAACCGCAATTGCGGCTAGTAAGAATGAGATCTGTGAATTTTTTTCATGATCTCATTCTTTCCAGCCTGGAGGAGAGATGTGGGGTCTTATTGACCCCGCTTCTGTCCATAAAGAGGACCTGTCACACACTATTCCTATTACAAGGGATGTTTACATTCCTTGTAATAGGAATAAAAGCGATTGAATTTTTTTTTTTTAAAACAAAGTTTAAAAAATAAATAAGTAAAATAAATAAATTAATTAAAATGCCCCTGTCCCCGGTAGCTCGCGCTCAGAAGCGAATGCACACATAAGTCCCACCCACGTATGTAAACGTTGTTCAAACCACAAATGCGAGTTGTTGCTGCGTGCATTAGAGCGTGTGCAACAATTCTAGCACTAGACTCTGTAACTCTAAACTGGTAACCTGTAAAAATGTTAAAGTGTTGCCTATAGAGATTTTTAAGTAACAAAGTTTGGCGCCATTCCATGAGTGTGCGCAATTTTAAAGCATGACATGTTAGGTATCTATTAACTTGGCGTAACATCATCTTTCATATTAAAAAAATGGGCCAACTTTACTGTTTTGTTATTTTTTAATTCATGAAACCATTTAAAAAAAAAAAAAAGAGGCATTTGAAAAATTATTGTGCAAATACCGTGCAAGATAAAAAGTTGAAATGACCGCCATTTTATTTCCTAAGGTGTCTGCTAAAAAAACATATATAATGTTTGGGGGTTCTGAGTAATTTTCTAGCAAAAGAATGATGATTTGTAAATGTAGGAGAGAAGTGCCAGAATAGGCCCGGTATAGACGTGGGTTTTATTGAAGTGGTTTAAGAGGCATGAACACTCGGGGCCTAGCACCACTTGGGTAACTGGACCACAGAGGAACAGTGATATGAAGAAAAGCAGTTAATACACAACCTAGTCCCAGTAAAAACACAGTGCGGTCCCAAACTCATATGGAATTTTTGGGCACATCACTAGTAACTACTTGCGCCTCCCAGCCAGACAAATGTAGCCAATTCTTACCAGAAAGGCATTAGTACTTAAGGAGAGTCTTGCCTTTTAACCAGGGACAAACCTGGTGCACAAGACCAGGAGAAAAATGATCCCTTCCACCTCTTCCACCTTATTACATTAGGAAAATACTAACCAGCACTCCACCTAGCCTCAGAGACACAAGCTCTCTTACTCCAAAAAGCTGATAACAACAAATACTACACATGATCTTAGCTACAAAGCTGAGACACAGCATGTTCATATGTGTTACAGAACAGGAACATGCACGTAGAGGGGGCACCTGCAAGTCCCTGCAACACAGGAGCAACATAAAGAATCTAGAGCATGTCAGTGCAGCTGGGGGACACTTTCAAAAGTAGATGCAGATGGGGAAAAACACAGCAGATACATGAACGTTATATTATCTGGTTAATCAACTAAAAATAGACTTAACAGTGGTTCTAAAGCCTAAACATGTTTTACTTCAATACATTCCTTGCATTAGGCAAACAATGTTAAGTCGTCAGCATCCCCCTTACCTCTCCTTTTACTTTTCTGAGCCCTCATTCAATCCAGCACTGTGCACACCTGCAGCTCTTCCCTCATTTTCGGGTCTCACTGGGGGATTCCCGCTGTCTGTGTTAATGGATGCAGCAATGAGGAGCGAGCATTCATAAGTGCCCCCATGGAAAGCGGCATTCCCATGGGGACAATGGACACAGAGGAGGGGCCAGGAGCGCTGGCGGGTGACCTCAGAAGAGGAGATTTTTGGTCTCTGTGCAATTTCATTGCATAGAGCATGTAGGTATAGAGATGATTGTTATTTAACTGCTTGCCGATCTGCCACCATCATTTTACTGCGGCAGGTTGGCTCTCCTGGGTGAGAGCCCGTAGCTCTACTTTGGCTCTTCAGCAGCCACTAGTCCCGTGCACGTGCCCGGCGGGCACGATCGGCGCCGGGCACACGCGATCGCTCAGTACAGAGCGAGGACTGGGAGCTATGTGTGTAAACAGGGATGAAATGCTGATCATCTGTTCATACAATGTATGAACAGAAGATCAGTGATTTCCCCTAGTGAGGCCACCCCCCATACAGTTAGAACACACCCAGGAACATACCCCTTCCCTACCCCCTAGTGTTAACCCCTTCACGGCCAATGGGATTTTTATAGTAATCCAATGCATTTTTATAGCACTGATCGCTATAAAAATGCCAATGGTCCCAAAAATGTGTCAAAAGTGTCTGAAGTGTCTGCCATAATGTCGCAGTACTGAAAAAAAAACTTTGTTTGCCGCCATTACTAGTAAAAAAAATAAAATAATAAAAATGCCATAAAACTACCCCCTATTTTGTAAACGCTATACATTTTGCGCAAACCAATCAATAAAGGCTTATTGCAATTTTTTAACGAAAAATAGGTAGAAGAATACGTATCGGCCTAACCTGAGGAAAAAATATGTTTTTTTTTATATATTTTTGGGGGATATTTATTATAGCAAAAAGTTAAAAATATTGAATTTTTTTCGAAATAGTCGCTCTACTTTTGTTTATAGCGCAAAAAATAAAAACCGCAGAGATGATCAAATACCACCAAAAGAAATCTCTATTTGTGGGGAAAAAAGGGAGCCACGTCGCACGACCGCGCAATTGTCAGTTAAAGCAACGCAGTGCCGAATCACAAAAAGTGCTCTGGTCATTGGGCAGCAATATGGTCCGGGGGTTAAGTGGTTAAAAAAAAATACCTTTGCAATTGCTTTAATTCATTCCATATTACCCTGACAGCCAATGAACTTCTCCACTATGTGATGACCTGGGACAAGGGCAGGTCCTCACCATCCTCACTTGCATATTTACCAGGGATATGGTCATTTTTACAAATTTTGGATTTATGAGCACCTCCTCCTATAGCCTCACTTACAATGCAGGGCTGCTGTTCTTGCATTGTAAATGATGACACTGAAAAAGCTGCTACCTGAGGACTGGTGAAGAGATGCGACTATTTCATTTTGCTTTTTTTCTAACCATCTAGAACAGGGGTGTCAAACTGGTGGCCCTCCAGCTGTTCCGAAACTACAAGTCCCATCATGCCTCTGCCTGTGGGAGTCATGCTTGTAACTGTTAGCCTTGCAATGCCTCATGGGACTTGTAGTTTTGCAACAGCTGGAGGGCCGCCTGTTTGACACCCCTGATCTAGAATAAACACGTATTTAACCCTTGCAATTTAACCCTTGCAAACAAGCTAGAGCTTCACTTTCAAGCAAGCAGTCAAAAAAGGACTATTGTCAGTCAGATTGTATATTAAAGTAGTTGTAAAAGCAGAAGTATTTTTTTACCTTAAGATAAAACATTTCTGTTCCAACATCCCCATAGCCTACCCTAAATTCTTACTTAAAGCAGAGTTCCACCCATTTAAAAGTCAGCAACTACAAAAAGTGTAGTTGATGACTTGTAATAAACAGACACTCACCTGTACCACGGTCCAGCGTTGCAGGCGCACAAAGCCTTGCTCCTCTGCCCCTCCTCTTCGTTGCGGCGGCATTGTAACTATGGGTGCCCGGCTGTGGCTTTACAGCCAGGCACGCACTGTGCATGTGTGAGCCGTGCTGCATGTTGTGAACGGCCAGGCAATCTTCTGGGACCTGAGACAGGTCCCAGAAGATTACAGGGAGGGAAGTGGTGAACTTCTGCTCAGCGCCAGAAGAGGAAGTGGGAGCTGGGTGCCTGTCAAAACTGGGTACCTGCCCCCCCCCCCCAAAAAAAAATGAAATGCCAAATGTGGCATGTCAGGGGGTCACCAGTACCTAAAAGCGGAGTTCCACCCAAAAATTGAACTTTCCGCTTTAAGCCCAATCTCAATACAGAGCTCTCTCTCTCTCCTCACTGGTCATGAAGGCAACAGAGGGAGCCATTGGTTCCTGCCCCTGTCAATCACAGCCTGTGAGAAGGGAGCTGGAGAGCTGAGCTGCTGGTGTGTGTGTCAAATTGGGATTGATTCATCATAAGTGCCCCCAGAGCAAACATATTGGAAAAGTAATGGAGCCAGGATTACTGGTGGGGAACCCCAGAAGAGGAGGATTGGGGCTGCTCTGTGCAAAACCATTGTACAGAGAGGGTAGGTATAGCGTGTTTGTTATATAAAAATCACCTTAACATCTAACATCAACCGCTATGACTAACTTATATAATCAGTGAAAGCAATGTATTTGTGTCCTTTATGCTTTAGCAATTGTGTGGTGATTAAATAGTCTGCAGGCTGTACATATGGCATTGATATTCATTGGAATAACATCTGAAAGTAAGAGAGATATATCCCTGTAGTTGTACCACCAATATTTACACAGTTGACATTATCAGTAGTGTATGCAGTGAATGCAACTTCTTATCAGTTTTGCTGCAGTATGCATTTTTTGAAACCCATTTTGTAAGAGATTAAATATTATTTTATCTAGGCTACCTGTGGGTTAAACCAGTATTTATAAGGCAAGCTTAAATGTCAACTGTGGTTAAGGTCTTACCATTGCAAAATAAATGTGGTTTCTATGTATTATATTAATAAAGGGTTTTATAGACCACAACAATAAATGACTGGCAACATTGTCTCTATTGTTTTGCTGGAAAAAATACAGAGTAGAGCTAGCACAAGAGATATTATGTGTGACATGTATATGATATTAATTCTAACATAGATGTGTATGAGTTGCTGTGCTTACTGATCCAGAATCCTTAGCTGTAGACCATCTAATTACCGAAACTGATTGTAAGCTGAGAAAACTAGAGAAGGATAAAGCCTTTAGGAGACAATGGGCAGTTGGAAGAAAAACACGTCCGCCATTAAGGCCAGTATGTATGTCGGTCTGTCCAACAGAAGATGGTCGTTCGGCCAGCTTCTGTCAGACATGCATGCTGGAAAACCAGCAGCCGACACATGTCAGAACACAACAGCTAAGTGGGGGAGATCACTGAACTAACCTCATATGGTTAGTACAGCTGTTCTGAATGGAACTGACAGTTTTTTTTTTTTCGTTCAACCTGTGTACCCGGCTTAAGAATAATACAGCCTATCCAATCACCATCATATAATCTCTACCTAGAGATGAACAAGCATTTTTCACTTTCATCTCTATCCAAACTTCCACACAGAAACAATATGTAGTCAATGATAGCGACCCTCTCCTCATTATTAAAAAGAACATCATTAAAATGTATGTAAACCCCATTTATGAAATCTGACCTGGGCACATCTCTCTGTAGTGTTTACTTATCTCCCTCCAAAGCCCTAAGTGCCGCTGCTTTCTGCTGCTCGGTTCCTCTGTTATCAGCATGAGAACTTCTGACAAGCTCTCCGACACAGGAGATAAAATCAGCTAAAGTTTGTGTCGGCGGAGAAACTTAAAGATAGATAAGCAAAGTGTCTTTCTATTCACAATACAGTTCTGCATGTTGCTTTGTTCCTCTGCCTATGTGGAGGGTGTGTGTGTCTTTCCTCCAATCAGTTCACACACCTCCTTGCTGAAACAGGAAGAACAATTTGTAACACAATCTGCACTTTCTAAAGAGTATTGAAAGGGAACGACTGTAGATATACATAGAAAACTTATAAAGAGAGATTTTTTAATCTCTGTCTATCATCTGAGGCTGTTCACTTCACTGGGTATAGGAAAGGATTTACATCCACTTTAATGCAACCAGTCAAGTTGTTTTTGTTTGATATTTAAAGGATTTAAATGTGCATTCATTTTTTTCCCACATGAGCCTGCAAAGCATTCCACCCATGATCAGTCTATTATTGGATCATGGATGCAATGTCAGGATCCTGCAGGGTCCACAGAGTCCCCTCTTACATCAGTGCCCACAGAGGGCCCTGCTACATCAGTGTCCCCTTAGACACACCTTTTCACCTTGGTGCACAGGCATACACCAGGACATGCCCTGCTGTCAGATCTGAGGCCAATCTCAAGCCGCGTACACACAGCAGAGAACCTCGACGGGCAGAACACATCGTTCCGCCCGTCGAGGTCCTCTGCCGGCCGTCGAAATCGGTGACCCGCCCGTCGGGAATGGCAACCAGCCATTCATCCAGGCGGGCCGTCGAGCAAAAAGAGAGCATGCTCTCTTTTCGCTCGACGGGATTCCCGACGGGCGGGGCGAGCCAGGAGCATACACACGGCCGAGGTTCTCGCTGGAATGCGGCTTCCAGCGAGGTTCTCGCTGGTTTCCAGCGAGAACCTCGGTCGTGTGTACGCCGCCTCAGTCTTTCACCATTTGGCTGCCACCAAATAGCAACAAGTGAATATTTTTTTTTTTTTTTTTCCGTAAACAATTTTATTAAATGAGAATGAAACATCATAAAATACAGACATGGATCTTACATAAGCATATAGTCATACGAGTGTACATGGACTATAAATTCAGCATAGAGTGATGTAGAGTCATTATATCTGATAGGATCCTAGTCCCAACAGTTGGGACTGTTGAGTTTTAGTAGTATGGCAGAAAGTCAAATCCTAACCAAGAATATGATCTAGGAAGAGAGTGGGGAGACGAAGAAGAGAAGAGAGAAAGAAAGAAAGGAAAAAGGAGGGAAGAGGGGGAAGAGGAGGAGGGAGAAGAATAGGAAGAAGAGGGGAAGAGGGGAAAAAAGGGAAAAAAAAAAAAAAAAAGGGGGGGGGTGGGACGGAGGGGGTGCAGGGAAGGATATTCTCTACGGGGAATCGTCAGCATCGGCGATCCTCCGCCAGGCCTACTAAACCACACGGGCAAAGGGACGTTAA
Source organism: Rana kukunoris (assembly GCA_029574335.1). Classification (NCBI taxonomy): domain Eukaryota; kingdom Metazoa; phylum Chordata; class Amphibia; order Anura; family Ranidae; genus Rana; species Rana kukunoris. The sequence goes on along the minus strand of CM056051.1, from coordinate 293,794,658 downwards.
TTCAGTAGGGATGAGCCCATCTACTTTACTGTCTAAGGACCGTGGGCCAGGAAGCTTTGAGTAGTTTTGAAGTGGGTCCAGCATGCCCAAGTGTTTGTAAATGCCGTAATGCGCTCTTGGGAGATATGAATTAACTCTTCCATTTCTTCAATCTTAGAAATCCTGTTAAACCATTCCCCAATCGTCGGAGTGTGTGTAGAGCGCCAATGTACTGGGATGCAGAGTCTCGCCGCGTTTACCATATGCATGGCCAGGGACTTAAAATACTCATGTCTGGTCAAATGCGTGTGATGCAGGAGGTATTGCGCCGGGGAGTAATCTAGAGCATATGTAGTGACATGTGCAATAAGCTTGTGTACTTCCTTCCAGAATGGTTGAAGAGAGCCACAGTCCCACCATATGTGGAGCATGGTCCCCCTCTCCCTTCCACATCTCCAACACGTATCTGGGACTGTTGGGGAGAATTTGTGCAGAAGAGCCGGGGTTCTATACCAGCGTGTTGCAATTTTATAGCAGGTTTCCTGAGTAGCAACATTAAGAGACCCCTTATGTATACAGTCATCGATACGGGTCCAATCTTCCTCAGTCAAGGGAACCCGAAGGTCAGATTCCCAGGCAACACGGGCTGGGTCTGGAGAACTGGGAGTGCTATCCGAAAGGATCTGATATATATTGGAGATCAGGTGTCTCTGTGGGGAGGACTGTACGCAAAGGTTTTCAAAGGGTGTTAGCTGTCTCGACCATATTTCGGATGATGGCTGCACGGAGAGGAAATGTCTCAGCTGTCTGTAAGACCAGAAGGGGAAAGAGTTGGACGGGGATTCAGATAACAAATCCTCGTAGGAGCGAGGGGATCCGCGGGAGTAGAAATGACGTGCGTGAACTCGGTCATGAGGCCAATCGCGTAGCAGGAATGAGGAGGATAGACCTGGCAAAAAGTCCGGGTTACCCCTGAGTGGGGTTAAAGGCCCCGGAGCTGAGGAAAATGATGGAATTTTGAATGCACGCCCGGAAGCCCTGAGAGAGGGGTGGATGAGCGGATGGAGTTTAACTTCCGGGGGCCAGAGTCGAGCAGGTATCCAGGGGAGCGATTCAAGAGGGAGCTGCGTGAGCGACTTCTCCAGTATCACCCACCCCTTCCTGGTCTCATGGACGTTCCAGTCCACTATACGCATAAGGTGGCCCGCTAGATAATATTGGAAGAGATCCGGGAGGCCGATGCCTCCTCTGGTCTTCGGGCGGGTCAGCCTTGTGTACCTAATGCGAGGAGGTGAATTTTTCCAGATAAACGCTGACGCAGCTTTCTTATATGTTGCAAAGAAGAAGGGAGGCAAGCCAATTGGGATGCATTGCAAGAGGTACAGTAGGCGCGGTAGAGTTATCATTTTCAAGAGGGCCGAGCGGCCGAACCAAGAGACATTAAGGGCCCCCCATTCCTTTAAATCCTGTTGGGCCTTTCTGAGGGCCACTAGAAAGTTATCATTATAGAGGTGGGCTAAATCAGCCGTAATTCGAATACCCAGGTACGTAATAGCCCTTTCATTCCACTGGAAGGGGAAGGAGGTTCGGCAGTCCTCCACGTCACGCCTCGGGAGTGATACATTCAATGCGTGGGATTTCGAATAATTGATCTTAAAATGGGATAATTTCCCAAAGAGTTCTATATCTAACAACAAATTCGGTAGGGAAATTCTCGGCAGGGTCAAGGAGAGGAGTATGTCGTCCGCGAAAGCGGCTACCTTATACTCCCTACCTCCCACCATCATGCCTTTGATATCGGGATTAGAACGGAGTTTGTTAAGGAAGGGTTCTAAGGTTAAAACAAAAATTAGGGGAGACAGGGGACAGCCCTGGCGGGTACCATTGCTTATGGGGAAGGCGTCCGACAGGTGACCGTTAACCCGCACACTCGCACTGGGGGTAGAATACAAAGCAGAAATATGTGCTAACATGCGCGGGTGAAGACCAATTGTTTTTAAGACTTCGCGCATTTAATCCCAGGCCACCCTGTCGAACGCCTTCTCCGCGTCAAGGGACAGGAAGAAGCCCCGCGTCTCGGAGACAGTGAGCCAATGGTGCAAGTTCAGTGCCCTGATAGTATTGTCCCTGGCCTCTCTTCCAGGGACAAAACCCACCTGATCCTGGGAGATCAGACCGGGTAAGAGTGGGGACAGCCTGTTAGCCAGGATCTTGGCGTATAGCTTGATATCCACATTGAGAAGTGATATCGGTCTGTAATTCTGGACTTGCGTAGCGTCTTTACCGTCTTTCGGTATAACCGTTACATGTGCCTCCAATAGACGACCCATTGGGGCAGACGGGGATGCTAGAGCGTTGAAGGCCGCAATCATTTTGGGTGATAAGGTAGTCAGGAAGGACTTGTAGTATTGGAGCGTGAATCCGTCAGGTTCTGGGCTCTTTCCTGGTTTCATTTGCTTCACCGCAGCTTGGAGTTCCTCCGCAGAGAGGGGCATGTCCAATTCTACTGAACGTGCCTCCGGAACTCGCCTAGGGCAGTACTGGGTCAGGAAGTTCCTAATTGCCTCCATCCTCCGTTCTTCCTGGACAGGATTCTGGTTAGAGGGTTTCAGATTGTAAAGTTTTGTGTAGTATCGTTCAAAACATTTTGCTATGTCTTCGTTTTTAGACAAGGCAGAACCGTGTTGATCACGGATTTGGTGGACCAAGTTGGAGGGTCTGGAGGTTCGTACCGCCTTCGCTAAAAGTCTCCCGCATTTATTACCCTGTTCATAAAACACTCTCTGACGAAGAACATAACATCGCCTGGCCCGCTTACCCAGTTCATCTAGGAGTAACGAGCGGGTGCGGGTAAGTTCCTGCAGAGAGCCTTGAGACAGAGAGGCTTTGTGTAAGGCCTCCAGTCTCCTGATCTTAGATGTTAGTTCCGCTATAGTCTCTTGGCGTATCTTCTTTAGTTTCGCCATCTGGGCCAGCAGTTCTCCTCGGACTACACATTTGTGGGCTTCCCATAAAGTAAGTGGGGACAAGTCTGGAGAAGCATTCTCCACAAAGTAGTTGCGTATCGTGGCTTCCAGTTGTGCAGAGAAGGCCGTATCCTTAAGTAAGGATGAGTTCAGTCGCCATGTCTTGGTCCTGGGGAGTGACTCAGGAAAGGCCAGGGTGACCGAGATGGGGTGGTGATCGGATAAGAACATTGGGTCTATGGTAGCTTGGGTAAGGTAAGTAAGATCAGATTGGGAGAGAAAGAAGTAATCTATGCGGGAATACTTCTGAAAGGGAGCAGAGAAAAAAGTATAGTCTTTGGTCGATGGGAACAAGGTGCGCCATGTATCGTGTAGCGTGAGACCCTGCAATTGCAACTTAATTTGACGCAGGGCCCGATAGGGCAAGACAGAGGCACCCGTGGAGGTGTCGACTTCAGGGTTCAAAGGGACATTAAAGTCCCCTCCCAAGAGAACTATGCCTTCCTTAAAGGAGAATAGAAGGTCGTTAATCTTTTTAAAGAAGGAGACCTGGTGCTCATTTGGGGCATAAACATTCGCTAAGGTCAGGGGTCTGGATGCATATAGGCCCTTGATGAACACAAATCTGCCTTCTGGGTCCACCAAGGAGTCTGATATCTGAAAAGGAGCATGCTTAGAGATTAACACAGAGACGCCTTTGGTCTTTGCCGAGGGATTCGTAGCGTGCAAGACAGTAGGATAGAGGGTGCTACAAAGCTTTGGAACCGAGTCAGATCGGAAGTGAGTTTCCTGCAAAAAGATGAACTGGGCTTTCTGCTTAGATAATGTGGATAGGACCTGGGATCGTTTTTCGGGAACATTCAGGCCTTTAACATTGAGCGACACACACTTCAGCGACAGGGAGCCACAGGGTTTCGAAGCCCTCTGCATATTTAGGTATCGATTAAGAAATCAGCAAGAGGGTAAACGGTGCGAGGACTAGGGCGGAAATGAATGCCACTTGGTAGAGACCGGCCCGGGCGGAGGATACGTCGAGAGCAACAATGGGATATATGTAGGTGGACAAACGAGGGGATGGGATCGGGGAGAAACACCAAGGGGAGGGAGGGGAAGAGGCAGAAGAGAAAGAGGGGAAGAGAGAGAAGGAAGAAGAAGAGGAAAAGAAGAAGAAAAAAAAAAAAGAAGGGGGGGGGAGTGTTAGATAGCTAAATAAAGTAAGAGAGGGATAGAAAACCAAGGATCGGCACAGGGCACCGAGAGGGGAAAGTACCAGAGGTGGGAGTAGTCAGTCTAAACCACCTAGTAATTACAAGGCTGGAATTTCAGCAGGCTATTCAAAGCACTGCTGCTGGGGGGACAGTAAGTATGACTGAGCGCGTGTCACCACAGTACGGAGGGGCTAGCAAATGTCGTGGTGTGATGGGGAACCCAAAAGAGAGGTAGGGAGTGCATTGACAGGGCAGCATAGGTGGAGTAGGTGTAAATAAGGAGAGCCAAAGCGGAAGCTTCCCTACAGCCAAGAGTATTAGGAGCGCTTGCGGCCAGTGGAATCAGAGGCACAGCAGAAGCAGGCAGAGGTAAACAGTATCAGAACCTGCCTATAAGTGTCAAACACAATTGGGATAAACGTAAACCGCTCCATCGGGATGAAAAAAAAAAAAGAAGAAAACAGAAAAATAAAAAGTTAACAAAACAAGACCCGTCAAAAGGAGCATATGAGCAGTGAGTAGCATAAACCAAGAACAGTTAAGACATATCAGGTATGGGTGCGCCCTGTCCCTGAGTGGCACAGCCGGTGATCTGAGCACGAGAAGTGTCACAGCAGGCCCAAGGTGTGTGTATGTGGGCAGCTAACCACAGTGGAGCCACAGCTGACAGGGTGGATGCGCAAGCTGTCCCTCCCCCCGTGTATATGGAGGATTCCCCGCGAATCGCCAGCAACCAACCCACAGCCGTCCCATAAGGGGAGGTCCTGATTACAGAGAAGAAATGGAGTGTAAGGGTGGAGAGCCATAGGCTCAAGGGGGTGAATACTGGCCATCCGCGGAAAGCTCCTGATGCTCATAACCTGCTGGTAAACATTTCAACAGTTTCCCCGTCTATAATCATTTAGGTATAGCGAACAACACCCCACTAGAGTAGGCCCATGGCGCATATCTAGAGTGCATCCGACAGAAATGGGAGGGAGGTATGTCAATACATAAGGTCCCAGATGGCTAGAGAGGGACTACAGTCCACCTCGCGCCAGCTGGGAGGCCACATGACTGAATAGAGAAAAAATAAAATAAAAGAAGGGGGTATTAAGAAATACAATACAGCCATGTGAGAACGGGTAACTAAAATTAAATAAATCAAAGCAAACAAAATCAGGAACAGAGAGGTTGTCCATGAGTCGCCAGCATCCACCCCGCAGTACACCCTGCACCTATAAAGGGTGTAAACACAGAGCCAGGGGCTGGGGGATATGGACCCTAGCGACCCGCAGAGAACCCTGCGAACTACATTCAACTGTTATACATGTCAGTGGTACCAGAACGAGACAGATAGCAGACAGCGCCTCAATGGCCTGGTCATCTGGTCTCTAAGGTGGCAGTCTGTCGAAGACCCAAAAGATGTCACCACATAGACAACAGGAGGCTATGTGCCTTGACATATATGTTAAAAAAAAAAAAAAAAAAAGGGACTCTAAGAGCAAAAAAGAAAGAAAAAAAACCCCAAAGTATGTAGACGTTTCAGGAAGCTATGCAGTACCTGGAAAGTCCACGTGTAAGGTCCCAGGTGGTGAGGGGGGAGTCAGTTTTTCCCCTACACCAAGGGGGAGGTTCCCGGTCGTCATCTTACCCTTGCTGCTAAGACAAAAAAGGGTTAGTCATACAAAATAAGAACAGATAAAAATAAAATAAGGATGAACAATAATAATGGGCAGGAAGTAAAAGAGAGAAAAAAAAAAAAAAAAAAACATCTCGAATCCATAGTAATCTCGACCAGTCTCACATCATAGATTCACAGCAGTCCAAAAGTAGCAGACAGGGTGTTGGTCCATGTGCCCATGGCAGTATGTAGTTCCCTGCTGAAGAACCCTGGTTAAGGTGGGGTCGACGCCACTTCAAAGCAGCAGTCCCGGTGGCAAATCTGAGGCAGTCAAACTGGCGGGGTCGGGATAACAGTGGGCAGGGCAAGATAGTCGTGCAGGGGAGAGACACATTGGGATCAATAGTCAGCAAGAGGATTGCGGCAAGATCGGAGAGAGTTCTGTAGCAGCATCGAGTCAGTATAAGGCAGTGTGCAGTTCTCCCTAAGAGGTCCCATAGAAACCATCCGGAGTGATGTGGCGTGGTGCCTGCGTAAGAGACTATGGGGGCACAGATCAGTGGTAACGGAGCAAGGATAGGGGACGCCACCCAGGAACAGGATGCGAAGACAGGACCTTCAACTTGATATAACTTGTAGAACCAAATCAGCAACTGGCGTAAGCTAGTCTAGTCAAACCGAGAGGAGCAGATATAAAAATAAAATAAAAAAATAAAAGGTAAAGACACTCACAGGCAGGGAAATTCAGCCGACACGTGCGTCTCAGGCATCCAAGCGCTCTCTGCGTGGGGTGGTCGGGGGACCAGGCAGGGAAGAGTCCGATTTCCGCCGCCTAGAACGGTGCCTCTGCGCTTTCGGAGAGGGGTGATGCGACACTGGACGCCACGGCTCCGTCGGGAAGTGAAAGGTGCACCAGTCCGGCAGCTCTACCGTAGGTATGTCGAGTTGTTCGCAGAATTGTTGGAGGTCATCCGGGGAGCGTAGGAAGGCGGATCGACCCCTAGCAGAGGCAGTCAGGCAAAAAGGAAACTTCCATCGGTAAATTATATTGCGATTCCGCAAGACATCCAGCAGGGGTCGCAAAGCTCGTCTATTTTGCAGAGTGATTTGAGAAAGATCCTGAAAGAGTTTAATTTCAGCGCCATTATGCACAATGCGACCTCTTTCCCTAGCCTTCCTTAATATCTCCTCTTTGAGTGGAAAATTCACAATGCAGCATATGACATCCCTCGGAGGTTCACCATCACGAGGGGGGGGTCTGAGTGCTCGGTGTAACCTTTCCATCTCCACTGGAGAGTCCGCCGGGCGGCTTAGAAGGTCGTTGAAGATGGCGCAGATCGTCTGCGGTAGGGCCCCCGCATCGACCCCCTCCGGGACCCCCCTGACCCTCACGTTGTGTCTGCGACCCCTATTGTCGAGGTCCTCGACATGGCGGTGCAGTTCAAACAAGTAGGAAAGTTGGGCATCATGAGCCTGTTGCACTTGCCTGATGGCCGCCGAGTGCAGCTGCGATGTCTGCTCCACGTCCGTGAGGCGGGTTGCAACCGCCCGAAACTCCGTCTTCAGGTCCATGATGGCTGCCGACAGGGTGTTAGTGATGCCGGATGCCACCCTATTGAGGTCCGATAGGCTCACCGAGGGACCCGCGGTGCCGATGAGCGTCTCCCTATCCTCTGATTGCGAGTCCGAGGCGGCACTCGGGGAGGTAGGCCCCGCGGCCTGCGAGGTCTCGTGGGATTCAGAGCGGAGCGAGCGAAAGAGCTCAGGTATGTTCCGGCCGGGCTGTGTTCCGGAGTCCTTCGGTGCCCTGGAGGCTGAGGCACTCCTATTAGACTTGCCCATGGTTAATAAGCTTAGTGGTTCCCCAAAGAAAGCAGATTTCTACCCTCTGTCTGCCGGAGCTCTCCGTTCAAGCGGCCATCTCCTTGCTCAGCCAGGCCACGCCCCCTCCAACAAGTGAATATTTTATGGGCATTTTTCTCCAGTCTATGGACATATATGGATGGTTCGCAATACAGCACACATTGAACAGGCTTGGTTGACGTCTGTTGAGTGGCAGCTGGCACACATGGATCATACAGTATACATACACACTGTCAGTGGGTGGCTGGTGAAGTTTTAGGATGGAGGGGGTGCCATAACCCGCCCTTCCTTTTGTACCCCTCCCACTTCTCATAAGCCCCACCCCCTATAGAATCCACACACTCAATCCCCTGTATTTTACGTACTGTATACAGCTCAGCATCACAGAACAGAATATACAGCCTCAGAATCACAGGACAGAGTATCACAACCTCTACCTCTAGTTTTTGCCCATCTGATGTTTTGATGAGAATATACTCTCTCTCTCTGAACTGTGCATACATTTCAACCGCCTCCTGTTGGAACTGTGAAGTGGAGGAGCAGTTACGTTGAATACACATTAACTGCCCCACTGGTAAGCCACGGATCAAGGAGGGAGGATGGTGGCTATTGGCCTGCATTAAAGTATTTGCCGCAATTGCCTTCTGATAAGTGTTCATGTCAAGTCTGTCTCCTGTCAGTGTAATTTGGAGGTCCAAGAAGGGTAGGGTATGGACACGGAAAAGGTAAGTCAGTCTGATGTTCCTATCGTTCTTATTTAAAACCTCCCTGAATTCAACAAGTTGGTCACTAGAGCCCCCCCCCCCCCCCAGATTCCATCATTAATATATCTTATCCATAAGAGACTATGCCTAAGGTACATCAGGGACATATAAACATTCTCCTCTTCCCATAATTCCAGGTAGAGGCATGCATATGACAGGGCCCAAGGGGCCCCCAGGGCAGCGGAGGAGCTATGAACGGTGAAGCTGGCAGACCGGCAAGCAGCTGCCATGCACCAAATTTCGGACCCACTAACAGGGATGGAATGGCAGTGGGGTCAACAGGCTCCCTGGACCAAGGTGGTAAGCATTGAGGATACAGTGAGTGTGTATAATTTACTTTAGAGGCCCCACCTCCTTTTTCAAGAATATATTTAAAACAGAGAGGAGCTGCTGAAGAGTTTTATTGATGACAACAGTGATCAGTGAATGGCTCACAGAATACACTGATAAAGCTCATGCTACTTGGTTATGCTGTTAATTTTACATGTGTACAGCACACACTAATTACTTACCAAAAATGATGATGACCTCCTCAACTGGTTGGACTTTTCTGACTCTATGTTGACTATGATTCATACATTGACTTGATTGGAGATAAAGCTTCAATCCCGCAGCTGCCCTCTATCAGATCACCTCTTCACTGAATATTTCCCAGCTCAACTTGAAAGAAGAGATGATTTGCTGTGATAACATCAGCTGTAGACAGAACTCTTTAATATGTTTCAACAGGCCTGAAAGATGTTTGACAAGGAAGGATTTGTGTGAAAGGAGAAAGCCTGCTTGGCCTAAATTTAAATGCAAATTCAGGAACAATGCCAGGTAACTTGGTTAAACCTATATTCTTATACTTAGGGTGGACATCTTATTATCCATAGCAATTTTGAAATTTGTAATCTATTTATTTCAAGACCACATTTATGGATTTATCTTTTTTTAAGAAATATTTTATAGCCCACTTGAGAATCAAAGAATTTAAAAATAAACAAAAGCATTAATTATTTTGGCATTTAAATAGCAAGTTGCATTCACATGTTGCTACTAAATACTCAGGCCCAGATTCACGTACATCGGCGCATTATCGGTCCGGCGTAGCGCACCACCATTACGTTAGACTTGCGCCATCTAGCCGCGTAATCCCCCGATTCACGTAGCTTTTGCGCAGGAAATTGCGCAAGCGTAAGGTTTTTTCCTGAGGCGTAAGGAGGAGTAATACAAATTGGGAGGGACGTGGGCGTGTTACATTGAAATGAGCCGTGACCCCATGCAAATGAAGGGCCGGCCGGCTCGCGCATGCGCGCGTGAAGGAGACCATGTCAGCTCCGCTGTGCGCATGCTCACAACTCGGGAGCGGCGCAATCAGTGAAATTGGAAATGGACTAGGGCAACGTTGTGAACTACGCAAACAGCATAAATAGACACACACAAACGCACTTGCATTGCAAAAGTACATCCCTTTGTGTCCCTTCCCATTTAACCAAGTGCTTTTGTTCCTGTTGTTCGTTGCAGTGTGTCTTGTAGTTGTCAGATTAGTGTTCTGTGTGATCAAGTTCTTGTTGGTATATTTGTGAAAGTGTTTTTTGATAAGTGTTTGAGAGACTGTTTGTTTGATTGATATATTTCTGAGCGTTTGTTTTCTTGCTTTATTTTTATTTTTTTATTTTTTTGTCTTCCTTTTTTGGCTTTTTTTTGTGTTTTTTTGGCTGATATTTTTGGCATTTTTTTTTTTTTTTTGCTGACATTTTTGGCATTTTTTTTTTTTTTTTGCTGACATTTTTTTTAAATTTTGGGTTGTGCATGCTGTTTGAATGTGGGGGTGACATTCCTGCTGGAAAAGGGGTGTCATCCTCAATTTTGGTGGAGAAGGGTTCCCCAGGACCAGGGAGAAGTGATTCCCAGGTCCGTGTGATTGGTGTATGAATGTACAGTGACATAATTGGAGCCTTGACGTGGCGTTACTGCTCACCAGTCGTGCATGGTGGACTGGTGCCAATCCAATTTGATGAGGATGTGGGGTGTGTGTGCTAGGGACCACAGTGGTGTGCATGCATGCATTCTCATTGTGCCATGATTAATGTGTGTGTTTAACGTGCAAAGATGCCCAATATGAGCTGTCTCCTGACTGCTCTTCCCTCAGAAGACGGGGTATCCTCGGTTAGGGGTTGATTGTCTGGTTGGGGGGTCAGGTCATCACGTAGCTCAACCTGCAGGCCCTTCCTCACTGCGAGATTGTGCAGCATGCAACATGCAACGATGATATGGCACACGAAGTTTGGGGAATACAACAGTGTACACCCAGACTTATCCAGGCATCGGAAACGTGACTTCAGGAGGCCAAAGGTGCGCTCCACCACTGCTCGTGTTTTGATGTGTGCTTGATTGTATCTTTCCTCCCCTGGGGTTTGGGGGTTCCGGATAGGAGTCATGAGATGGGGTCCCAGTGCATATGCAGAGTCACCTGGAAGGGAAAAGACAGGAGAATGTTAGTCATGCATGTGCCACTTGTGAGGTGTGCATCACGGGAGGGGATAGTCATGCCTGACTCCCATGTCACTCACCAACCAGCCAGGTGTTCCCATACACGTTCTGATAGAATTCCATTCGGATGTGGCATTGATTGTAGATGTAGCTGTCATGGGTGGATCCGGGGTGTTTGGCACGGACGTGCCATATGAGTCCTTGGGCATCAACTATCACCTGTACGTTGATGGAGTGCCAATTCTTCCGATTGCGGTACATGTGCTCTGTGTCATGGGGGGGCTGGAGTGCCACATGTGTGCAATCAATGGCCCCGATGGTGCGTGGGAATCTGGCAATTCTGTAGAAATCTGTCATTGCCTTCAGCCGCAGGTCCTCAGTGGTGGGTTTGATGATTAGGTTGGCCAAGCGTGTGAGGATTGCTGGGACAACCTGGTGCACACATCTGCTCATGGAGGATTGTGACATCCCAGCCACCACTCCACTTGTACGCTGAAAAGAGCCACTGGCAAGGAAATGGAGTGTTGCCAGTACCTTGACCAGTGGCTGCACTGGATGTGTTGGGCTGGTGATGTCCTCCTGCAGGGTTGTGGTTAATTCCAGGATGGCATGAGGGGGGAATCTGAAGATGCGATACACCTCAGAATCACTCATGCCAAAGAGGTCTATGCGTGTGCGGTATACCCTCTCCCGTGCCATCCTCCGTGCCATCCTCTCTGCCCTCCTCCTTCTTTGGTCATCTAAATTCACTAGTGCAGCTATGAGCGACGATGCCCCTGGCATGTTGGCAGTCAAATTGTAGTGCAACACGTGTGTGTGGTCTGCTCCTCAGTAACGGTGTTGCTTTCTGTGAGATGTAGACGTTTTTTCAAAATTTAGACCAGCTTTTATGTGCTCTAACTTTAGACAGGACATTTTGCTGTTGCGCACATCGCGTAGCTTGCGCAGCAACTGCGTTTTTTTGTGGATCCCCGCAACTCCCTCATTAGCATATTTGACTAGCAAATCAATGGTGTGTCTAGCGCATTTTTGCGCGGACGGATGCGTCTGTCTAACGAAATTACGCCGGACCAAAAAAAGTAGATTTCTGGCGTAAATCCTTTTCTGAATCGCGCGCATCTAAACGCACGCGCACATTTAGACTTACGCACGCGCAACACCAGTTGCGCAGGCGTAATCGCTCTGTGAATCTGGGCCTCAGTCTGCATACTGCATCTGCTACAGTATTTTATAGGTGTAATTTATAGACTTTTAAAGCATTTGTCACTAGTAAGGGGAGAGAGGTGTATTTCCACACTTTGGTAAATGTCGAATCCGCAGCTTAATAAATACATTCCAAACATTCACAGCATGTGAATCTTCTGACACATGTATTTTAAATTTACAGTAATATATTCACTACCAGTAAATGTTTAGTGAAAGTATTGTCAACCATTTTATATATATATATATATATATATATATATATATATATATATATATACAGTATATATATATATATATATATATATATATATATGTGTGTGTACAGAGTACATAGAAACATTCATATTACTGTATTTATTGGCGTATAACACTCACTTTTTTACCCTGCAAATAGAGGGTAAACTGTGCCTGGGTGTTATACGCAGGGGGCTGTGGAAAGTTTTTTTCCCTGAAACTTCCCTCTTAAAGTTAGGGTGCGTGTTATACACCCAAAAAATAGTATTTCCTACTGCTCTGGAATGTTCAGTCATAGGTACCCTCACCAGCCTTGCAAATATGCATATTTACTCAACAGAGAGTGATTATGGATGAGCTCAACAGAGAGCGATTATGGATGAGCTCAACAGAGAGCGATTATGGATGAGCTCAACAGAGAGTGATTATGGATGAGCTCAAGATTCGGTCCAAGTGTTGCCAACGTTCAGTATTTTTACTGGCAGCCAGTAAAAAATTTGCACTTTTCTCCTACCAGTAAATGCCAGTGACAGGAAAAGGTCGCCAGTAAAAATAAGAAAAAGATGGCTGTGACGTTTGGCTTGGAACTGCAAATGTGCAGATCTGGTCCAGAGCTGGGCAAGACCATTTAAGTGCCTGCTACAGTCTGTTTGGGCAGCGCAGTGCCCACCCCCTTGCCTATTAGCCCAGAAAATGGGCATTGTTTGAATGCGGTTCATGTTTTGCAATGTTCAAAGAAATTTGGATACCAAACTCTGCTCAAACTGAACCTAGGGCTGTTTGGCTCCTCACTAAATATTCATTTTCGCTCTTGAAGAACCTGACCTGTGTTCTCTTCAAATAACCAGTCATGAGATTTTAAAAATATGGACCTTCCCAAAAATAAGTTGCTTTTTGAATGAACAAGTCAGTTCAATAGAATTCAGACTTCAGCTTTTGGGCAATACTCTCATGCAGCCAATGACTGTCTACTGAAGTCCCTAGTCTCAAACAACTCCTATAGTATATCCACAGTGTCATATCTATCTTCTGTTGCCGATCTGAAATCTCTAAAAGCTTTCTGTAACATATCTGTATCTTTCTGTAATATATTCACTAACAATTATTTGTTGCCCTTATGTGATGCACAGGGCTGCACTTGTGGCCCCATATCAAGTAAGTTGACCACCACTGCCAGTTGTCAGGACAAGTTGTCAACACAAGTATTCACATTGAAAAGTTTTCTCTCTTTTTCTGTTTCAGTGACAACAAGGAATTTTGGATTTTCTCTCACTTTTGGTGACAATGGTCACTAGGACATATGGAGAGGATAATTTAGTAGATACACAGACAGCAATAAAAGGCATTTGTTCCTAACTTGTACATCAACTGCCTAAAATTGGGTACATGTCCTACTTGATATCATAGTAGAAATGTAGAAAAATGGGCTGCACATCAGAAGCCAACATTTAAAAGAATAATCCATTCCACTGAAATTTCGGGGGGTCATGAAGCCAATAGCATTGAGTTTGAATTTATCATGGAGCCGAGGTCTCCGCATGCACACATCCATAGTATGGGCCTCCCCAGTGTGTGAATGGCTATGGAATATATTTATTTATTGCAATATGCTTGTTGTTCACGTCTGTCACCTTGAGAAAAGAGACATGCATACCAGTGAAACACTGGTGAAATTGTTTAGACATTTTTGAGATTTCACACAGAAAAATAAAGCCTCGACTCCCAGGACACGGAGCATGCATTTTTTTTTCTGGTAGGAAAGCTCCTATTTTTGGTACTATGCTATCCCCTTCCCTATTTCATTTCATTTCCCCTTCCACTTCATGGTTGGGGACAATGGGCTCCTATCCCTGTGGGGACAATGGGCTCCTATACCTGTGGTTATAACACCTGTAAACAATGTAAAAGACACAGAAAAGGCAAGTCTGTTATTTATTTTTCAACATATCCAGTTAACAGTTTTAAAAACTGTAATTCAAAGATGATTGTCTACCTAATTCATTGCAATACCTGTAGACTACAGTATGTGGGATGCACTATCCACAATCTACATATTAGAATAATAGAACACTATAATGACACTCCAAATAGCAATAGAAAAAATATTTCAAATGTGTCTAAACATTTTGGAACAGTTCACGATGGTAATCTGGAGTTTTTTTCTTTTTGCGGTCTGGAACAAGTGAGAAGATCTGTTAGAGGGGGGATACACACCATACCTTACTTCAGCGGGAGGTGTGGTGGATACACAAATTGAATATTAATTATTCTAGTGGAATGAACAGTAGAATGGATGTGAACTTGTTTTTAAAATTATATATTTGCTTCCACAGGAGGTTAAAGCGGAGGTTCACCCTAAATATAAGATCTCCCATGCGATCCAGCATACTGGCGTCAGCGCCAGTATGCTGTTTTTTTTTTTTTTAATAGCACACTTACTGTATTATTGTGGAATTCCTTTTTTGTCCCCCGCGGTGGACGGCTGTAGTATAGCGCGTCACATCTTCCTAAAATACCCGATATGGACTCGGGTAATCTCGGCGAAAATGCGGCGCCTGCGCACAGACCTAGGAGCTGACTGCGCAGGCGCCGTATTTCTCCGAGTCCTATTTCGGAGGGCGTGACGCGCCATAGCCGTAGGACTCGGAGAAATACGGCGCCTGCGCAGTCAGCTCCTAGGTCTGTGCGCAGGCGCCGCATTTTCGCCGAGATTACCCGAGTCCATATCGGGTATTTTAGGAAGATGTGACGCGCTATACTGGCGCCGTCCACCACGGGGGACAGAAAAGGAATTCCACTATAATACAGTAAGTGTGCGATAAAAAAAAAAAACCCAGCATACTGGCGCTGACGCCAGTATGCTGGATCGCATGGGAGATCTTATGTTTAGGGTGAAATACCGCTTTAAAACTGTTTGGAAACTCTAGGGCAGTCTGTTATTGTAAATCTGTATGCTATGAGGAAGGCTTGTTTGCAGAAACATGTCAGCGTTTTGATGTCATACTGCTGTTTATGCTCAATAAATATTTAAGAAGAAGCAACCAAGTTGCCGAAATTCTTTTTGCAATTTTGATGTATGGGACACAATGGCCTGAGCGCCGTTATTTAAATATAGAATAATGAGCTGAATATCTGTGCACTGTGATGTTCACTTGACTTAGCCCATATAGGAAAGGTTGGCTACATAACTGATGGACAATTAGTAAAAATTAGTTCTGCTTGGTGGTAGACAACTTAGCTGATTTATAATTCACTTGTTCATTTGGGTTTTCCCTAAATTCCGTGGAGCTGTGGTTTCCCCCTCTGCCAGTAGGTGTCACTAGTCCCTCTAGTATTAGTATAAAAAACTACCATAAAACTGATTTATGAATATGTGTACTTCCCCTGGACAACCAGTAGGAGGTTTATGACCACTATGACCACTGGTATACGCTGGGGAAAGTATAAATACTTGGGGAAGGCAAATTGATCTCTCTCTTCACTTCAGGCTCTGGCCTGGGGTGGGTATGTGTGGAGTAGCTGAGAAATTACGCCTAAAGCCTTAGAGGCCTGTGCATGTGTTTGGAGCAGAAGGAGTCTTCCTATACAGAGTGTCCTGGTGCTTGAGGCCCTGTGATTAAAAAGCCTCACAGAGGATAGGAGAGGAACAGATGATGTCTGAGATGAAGTACTGCAGGTCATTCTGCCACATGAGGTCCTGAGTGAGCAACTTGTGGAGAGCCTGGAAAAGCAACAAGATGGGATCATTGAGGCTACTGCTGCTTCTACTGGAAATATTTGGTTTCTAATGGAGATGGCTGATACTAAGAAAGTTCAGAATGCTACTGTAGCATCAGTTTAAGGGATCTTTTCTGTACTATAGTGAATATACTCAAGAGCTAATATAAATGCTTAAATAAGGTAATAATAAAATAAAAATAAATTATTTCAGCTGCAACCATTAAAAATAGTGTTCTGACACCATACAATAGTGATACATTACCAAGCAATAGTGCGCTACAATCAGTTTCCTATTATAGCACAGGATAAATAATATGCTTCAAAGTAAATAAATAAATAACTATAACAATAACAATAGTGGCAGGACAAGTTTCCCTGTGTGCACAATGATCACCACCACCTAAATATATTATCCTGTTCAATTCCTAGGGCAATAGGTGTATAGTGTTACCTCATATAAAGAACTCCTGCCTGCAATCAGTCCATAGATTTTTGTTCAGGTGGTTTCTCTTAATTTTCTCTGGGATTCCCTGTATGTGTTGGTTCACAAATAAAGCAAGAAAAACACATCATTGTACAGTGTTTAAAATACCATTGGGTCTGAGGTACAAATGGTTCCACTCACATTTGATCATTCAACCAACGTGTGTTAAAAACGATCAGGCGCATGATAGATGTCATCACTGGCTCCTCCTGACGCATTGCGTCACATGTCACGTGACTTTCTCACGTGCTAGTTGATTGATCAAATGTGAGTTGAACCATTTGTACCTCAGAGCCAATGGTATTTTAAACACTGCACAATGATGTGTTTTTCTTGCTTTATTAGAGAACCAACACATGATGAATCCCAGAGAAAATTAAGAGAAATCACCTGTGAAAGGTTATGCTAAGCATCCATTTTGTATTCTGTCAGCCATTTCAGTATTCATGTACAGTTAGCGTTTCCCTTTAGTTTCACACAAGTTTCACCAGCTTAAAGAAGTCAGAATATTTTGTTCTGTTCCCAAAAGAATGTATTAATTTAGCTTCTTGTACATAACTGTTCACACGTCACTTATCTATATTTCGAATTCTCTGGAAGCATATTATTTATCCAGTGCTATAATAGGAGGTTGATTGTAGCGCACTATTGCTTCGTAATTTATCTTTTATGTACTGGTGTCTTTTCTTTTTGTGTTATTGAGTCTGCAGGCCAGTAACAGGTGTTCTGAACTCCCTACCCCTATCTCCCTGGAGTTTAAGTGTTGGTTAATTAACTCTAATTTGTCTGCACAGTGACTGGTGCAAATCTTTTCACATCCCATTATGCCTAAGTAATCTCCACCCTGAGGTGAGATTTCAGCTCACCCTCTCTCTGTGGGTACCAGATTGCCTCCAGTGGTTGGAAAGGGGGGTGCTACAGTTTGCTGCATTTTTGACATTTGTAAAGAGTTAAAAGTTTATAGGTAATCAACTTGACTTTCAAAGAGTTAAAAGACCTTTATCATAACCTATGGCATTGATGTCCAATCTGCAACCCTAGGGCCATATGCAGCTATTTGCTTATTTGTTGTGCAGCCCCCAGAAGTATGCAGTAGGAGCATTGTAAAGGAATTGCAGTGATGTCTGCTAGCCTCATTGACATCTGAAGCATGTCTCCAGACTCCAGACTCCAGACAAAACTGTAGTGTGTCTACAGTCTTTCACCATCATTTCCTTGGGTGAAATGTTTGTAGTTTGCGAAAGTACCCTCTAGCTTGACATATACTGAATATTACATGCAGCCCTTTAGGGATGTCAGGGGCTACAGTTGGGACCCTCTAAACCTTGTAAGTTGACAATCACTGGGATTGACATCATATTAAACATGTTTGGAGGAGCACACAATGCACAAACCAATCAACTAATACATTGTTTGCCATCACCCCAGAATGGACCAGGTGTGCCAAAATAATTGTTATATTATAAGCAGTAGGTAGAAAAATAATATTTCAAAACCGGATAAACACCAACCCATTATCACTACAACAATTCCTGGAAAAGTTACAATTAATTTCTGAGTAAAGAAATACAAAAGATTTTTCACAACTTGAGAGAGTTTCATAAACAAGTTGAATTCCTTCACAAACATAATTATTTTCACTTAACAACCTGGTATTTGAATAAAATGTTTAATAAAAGCCATGTATTGTAACTATACCTTTTAACTACTAGACCACACAATAGGGGAAAGCCAGGAAAATAACAAAAAGCCAAGTAGTTGCCTTCCTTAATAGGGGAAAGCCAGGAAAATAAAGAAAAACAAAAGATTTTTCACAACTTGAGAGAGTTTCATAAACAAGTTGAATTCCTTCACAAACATAATTATTTTCACTTAACAACCTGGTATTTGAATAAAATGTTTAATAAAAGCCATGTATTGTAACTATACCTTTTAACTACTAGACCACACAATAGGGGAAAGCCAGGAAAATAACAAAAAGCCAAGTAGTTGCCTTCCTTAAAAGATTTCATTGTTATCCCAAAGACTGGGAATTTCCGGAACTCATGATAATCCAACCCATTATCACTACAACAATTCCTGGAAAAGTTACAATTAATTTCTGAGTAAAGAAATACAAAAGATTTTTCACAACTTGAGAGAGTTTCATAAACAAGTTGAATTCCTTCACAAACATAATTATTTTCACTTAACAACCTGGTATTTGAATAAAATGTTTAATAAAAGCCATGTATTGTAACTATACCTTTTAACTACTAGACCACACAATAGGGGAAAGCCAGGAAAATAACAAAAAGCCAAGTAGTTGCCTTCCTTAAAAGATTTCATTGTTATCCCAAAGACTGGGAATTTCCGGAACTCATGATATGGTAGACAGGACCTTTCTCCCAGAATCTTTTTTGCAGTTAACTAGGTATATTTTGTTTTTTTGTTATGTAATTGCTTAACAATTGTTTTTTTTCAGAATGATAAACAAATTTATACTTACAATATATTTCGAATTTCCATTTTTTTTTCCATAGCCAAAAATTCAACATTCCCTTGACATTTAAATTTATTACAGTCAATCGAAACCCCTTCTCTAGATTTACTAGAATACTGAACAGTACTTAATAAGTTAATATGTACATGATGAATATATATAATGTTTATTACTATTTACACAAGTTGGCTATGCTAAAGATATCATCTATAAAACTAGGATAGATTTTTATTTGGTTGATTGGGCAGCTATGTTATATGTAGGGTATATACTGTAAATAATTTTTGAAATATTATATCCATGGCAACAATATTGATCCTGTGCAGTCAACCTCAAACCGTGAAATGCATTCAGCTGTAAAAGTCTAACTCTCAATTGTTGTAAGGAATGAATAATTAACATAGCCCATTCTTAAGTCCTAAATTATGTATCTCAATAAAAATATATTGAAAGGTGAATTATTCAAATATGCACGTTGTCTGCAGTGATCATGAAATTAATTGATCAATGTTAAAAAACAAACATAAAACATTAGTGGCTTTTTTTGAGAATTTATTTTGATAACTTACACAGAAACATTTGACTTCACTGTATACCTGATATATAAAACTAATGATGGAAAAAAATATCATCAATATCAATCTCTGTAACTAAAGATAAGAGAAGGTATATTAGAAGTTCAATTGTCAATTACTTGATTTGTGAAATTAATATCTAGCGTATTTACATGTCTTCCAATTATCAGTTTTTATAGCATTTATGTTTTTTTCTTTTCTCAGAAAAGCAGAGAAGATACTCCCTACTGAATGATTACTAATGCTGTTACTTTTGTTGTCCGTAGTTCACAATGAGGGCATATCCTAATAAAGCATTAAATCAACATTTACACCAGTGTGATTTTGCATGCTTCTGTTGTTATGCGGCAATGTGCGTTCATATTAGTGTGCATTTCACTGGCTTTTGGCTCCCAGATTTGGTACTACAAAAACAAACAAAAAAGGAAGCCGTACGCACCTAGCTCATTAACAAACGACATTTATTTAAATATTAAAATGGATAAAAATGGGTACAAAGTAGCAAACAATGTCTTGCAGTGAAGACATACATATGCCATTCACATTCAGGGGTGATTAGAGCTGACGCATTTCATGGGTGCAACCGCTTCCTCAGAGCTAGGCTTCCAGTGGCCTATCTGAAGCACAGCAGAACTAAGAAAAGTGGTCATAGGCTTATGAAAATCGTGACCAGACCTGCAGCCTGTTAGTCTGTGTTTGACCCAGCTTGCCTACTGACCCTACTTGATCTTAATCTCCTGTATATCTTGGCTTGTGTCTTGATATTTCTTGTATATCTTGGCTTGTGTCTTGATTTCTGCTTGCTATTTTTGTACTTGTGCTGCCTGCCTGGCCTGACTTCTGACCCTGCTACTGCCTTCCAAATCGATACTGTTCTGTCCACTAGACTTCTATTCTGATTATCTGTATCTGTGTTGTTAAAATTACATGTAAGGTTTGTAATTTACATAGGACAATCCTATGTGGAGTGCAGGCTCTATCTAGTAATCTTTTTTGGTATCGCTGCAGTTGTTCTGTTTATCTGATTTACTGTATGTGTAGTTAAGGAAGTTGTTAGTAAGCAGGGATTCTGGGTAGAATCTTCACAGGAAGTGAACCAGCCACCATTTTTTTCGGATCATTGTTCTGCTACATAACCCAAGTGCACTTGAGCTTGAGGTCACATTCTCATTCAGGATTTTTTGGTAGATAACAGAATTCATGTTTCCATCAATTATGGCAAGTTGTCCAGGTCCTGAAGCAGCAAATCGGCCCAAGACCATCACATTACCACCACCATGTTTGACTGTTGGTGCAATGTTATTTTTATGAAATGCTGTGTCCGTTTAACATCCTGTTACATCTGGTGTTACTTTCCAAAAAATTGTACCTTTCAGTCCACAGAATATTTGCCCAAAAGTCTTGGGGATAATCAATATGTTTTTTTGAGACGAGTCTGTGTTGTTTTTGGTCAGTAGTTGCTTTTACCTTGGAAAACTCACACGGATGCCATTTTTACCCAGGCTCTTTCTAATGCTTTGTAAACATGACAATTTTTCTTGACAGGAAAAAAAATGACGCTTTTCTCGACATGATTCCTCTCCAGCCTGACTTGCATACACACGTTCATGCAAAAAAACATCCGAGCAAAGCACAGTAATGTACAACAGGACTATAAAGGGGAAGTTCCTTTCAAATGGCGCCACCATTTGGGCTGCTTTTGGGCTGCATACTTGATTCTGAGCATGCGCATTTGTTTTCCCCTCGGAATAGCATAAGCACGACCGTTTTTCGAGACGAGAAAAAAAACGAATGGGAAACAAAAAGAGAAAAAAAAGAGAGCTGGTTTTAATTTTTTGCAGTTCTTTCATCTAGAAAACTGCTAGGAAGCATACACACGACCAGTTTTCACGACCAATATAAAAAATGGTCGTGTGTATAAGGCATTACTGTTGAATCATGAACACTGATCTTAACTGTGGAAAATGAGGCCTGCAGTTCTTTAGATGTTGTTCTGGGTTCCGTAATGACCTCCTGGATAAGCTGTCCTTATGATCTTGGAGTAATTTTGGTAAGTTGGCCACTCCTAGGAAGGTTCACCACTGTTCCAAGTTTTCTCCATTTTTACAGTATCTCACAAAAGTGAGCACACCCCTCACATTTTTGCATGTGACAACACTGAAGAAATTACACTTTGCTACAATGTAAAGTGTGAGTGTACAGCTTGTATAACAGTGTAAATTTACTCTCCCCTCAAAATAACGTGAAAATGTCCAAATTGAGCCTAATTAGCCATTTTCCCTCCTTGGTGTCATGCAACTCGTTAGTTTTAAAAGGTCCCGGGTTTAAATGAGGAGCAGGTGTGTTAACTTTGATGTTATTGTTCTAACTTTCTCATACTGGTCACTGGCACCTAATGGCAAAGGACTCTCTGAAGATCTGAAAGAAACAATTGTTGCTCTACATAAAGATGGCCTTAGCTATAAGAAGATTGCCAAGACCCTGAAACTGAGCTGCAGCACAGTGGCCAAGACCATGCAGTGGTTTAACAGGACAGGTTCCACTCAGAACAGGCCTTGCTGCGGTTGACCAAAGTAGTTGAGTGCACATGCTCAGCATCATATCCAGAGGTTATCTTTTGGAAATAGACATATGAGTGCTGCCAGCATTGCTGCAGAGGTTGAAGGGGTGTAGGGTCAGGCTGTCAGATCATATGCTGCACACTGCATCAAATTGGTCTGCATGGCTGTCATTCCAGAAGGAATCCTCTTATAAAAAATGTTTGCAGGCTTTCTTGTGCATCATCTTTAGATTAAAAATTATCATTTTTGAGGAGAGTTCATGCCCTGAACATTCAGGGACAACCAATTTCGTATCATTTTAAAGTATCGCAACAGGCAACAGATTAGCATGACTTCAAGAGAGACATTTTTCAAAAGCCCCTTGTCCTAAATATTTTGATGCTCAATATCCTTAGGTTTTCTTGGCAAATGATCTGACCAAGCAAAAGGGGGTGCACATTGCCTTTCCGCAAATCAGTTTCTTTTTAGTTGCACTAAACAGATAGCAGATCCAGATGGTAGGTATCTATTATTACAAGGTACTATCCAAGATACGGAAATCCCTATTATGGCTTATTATTATCCAAACTTTCCCCCGGGACCTTTTTTGACCAATATCTGCAGCCTGCTAACATCCCATCAAAAGGGTACTCTCTTTCTCGAAGGAGACTCTAATCTGGCTTTGAACCCTTCTCTGGACAAATATCCTTCAGAATGTGTGGCCCCCTCCCCTGATGCCAAGAATTTAAAAGAATGTAATCAAATACAATAATACAAATACATACAATCAAATTTGGTTAAAATAATTTCCAATCCAGGGGAAATAATTTCAAATCCGGTTGAAATAATTTCAAATTTGTTTGAAATAATTTCCAATCCGGTGGAAATAATTTCAAATCCGGTTGAAATAATTTCAAATACGGTTGAAATAATTTCAAATCTGGTGGAAATAATTTCAAATTCGGTTGAAATAATTTCCAATCCGATGGAAATAATTTCAAATCCCGTTGAAATAATTTCCAATCCGGTGGAAATAATTTCGAATTCATTTGAAATAATTTCCAATCCGGTTGAAATAATTTCAAATCCGGTTGAAATATCATGGAATGTGGTTGAAATATTAACGATAGCGGATGAAATATTATTGAATTCTGTTGAAATATTTTCGAATCCGATCAAAATATGATCGAATTTGAATCCGGTAGAAATATTATCGAATCCGGTAGAAATGTTTTCGATTTTGACTGGGTTTTTTCGAATTCGGTCGAAAACGATCGTAGTCGACCAGGTTTTTTCGAATTTGGTCGAAAACTATCGTAGTCGACCAGGTTTTTTCGAATTCGGTCGAAAACCATCGAATTCCGAAAACGAATTCAACAAATTTAACGAATCTAACTTAACGAAATTAATTAAATAACTAATTAAAACGAAACAAAACAATTTTTTTCCTTTTGCACATGTCTATCTGTTACTGTCTTACTAAATTGTACTCGGCTCCTGATCGGTTGGGTGGTCGGGGCGCCAATAATTTCCTTAATTATCTCTCGCTCCCCAAACTGACTGAGACTCATATGGCCCCTATGGTCAGGGACATTGAGGTTTTGGATGTCCTTCAATGCATTACAGACCTAAAAGAAGGTAAAAGACCTGGACCTAATGGCTACTCCGCACTTTACTATAGAAAGTTGGCTGTCAGGTGTGGAGCTATAATGTCAGCTATGTATAACTCTGTCAAAGATGGTCAATCTTTTACCTCAGATCTTTTGACTGCTAATATTGTGATGATCCCCAAACCTGATCGCGATCACTCCTCCTGGCCCAATTTTAGGCCCATTTCTCTTATTAACATAGACATAGAAATTCTTTCTAACTTAATCAAAAAGGATCAAGTTGGTTTTGTACCTCAGAGGCAGGCAGGGGACGCTATTTGGCGAATATTGCAACTACAACATATAGCCTGCAGTCGCTTGTTGAAATCAATGCTTTTGTCTCTGGATGTGAATAAGGCCTTTGACACTTTGTCATGGCCTTATCTGCCATTATGGATTCGGGGCCTCACTTTTGCGTTTGGTGACAGTCCTATATGACTCCCCCGGGCTAAAATTAAGTACTACTGTTTTGAGTCACCCCTTTTCAACAATGGGAGGGGCACACATAAAGGGTGCCCACTTTCACCACTTCTCTTTATTTTGGCTATAGAACCATTGGCGGAGGCGGTTCATTCTCATTCAGATACAAAGCGTATAGATGTAGCAGGCTCTTCTCATAAAATATCCCTATTTGCCAATGACATCTTGTTAACTTTAACTTCCCCCAGAATCTTTCTACCAAATTTGCTATTCCTCCTAGACACTTTTGGCTCTTTTTCGGGTCTTTGTGTCAATCCTTCCAAATCTAAGGCTCTCTTGGTCAACCTTTCTTGTCCAGTTATGATGGACTTGAAAACAGTCTTGCCCTTTCAGTGGTATATCCCATTGCCTTAAGTGGGAATCTGCCTTACCCCAACATATGTGGGATTTTACCAGGCCAATTTTCCATCCTTATTTGAAAGATTGTCTGACACAATGTCTTCCTGGTAAAATGTACCCTTGTCTTGGTTTGGCAGGATAACCACAATTCATAAGTCCTATCTTCCGAAATTGCTTTATTTCGTCTGGGTCTTGCCTGTTTTAGTCCCTTCACATATTTTACAAATACACCAACGCAAGCTTTTGCAGTTCGTGTGGGGTTCTATTCATCCTCAAATCAATAAACAGATTTTGTACGCTCGACAGATCAATGGCGGCCTTTTGGTGCCTAACTTGCAGGCCTACTACACTGAAGCAAGCATAGCTCTGCTCCCCCATCTTCATGACATGGACCAGATGCTGCTATGGGCCACAATTGACCATGTTGATTTCAACCTCATACCTGTTTCCTCTTTACCCTGGCTCTCTCCCATGCATCGCCCGGCTGTAATAGAGTGTGACTGTGTCTAGCCCACTCTTTACGATTATAGGACTCTGTTAAATATTCTGCGGGTCTGATCTCTCATTATCTCCCACTTTTACAACTTCTCAATTGCCCATGGTTTCCTCCAGGTTGTGAAAATCCGGCCCAATTTTCATGGTGGATAATTGGGTTCACGGATATCCTCTCTCTGTTCACTCCTACCTGGATATTGGCGTCGGATGCCTTACGCTCTTCTTATGATATCCCCTTGCGAGAACACTACAGCTACCTACAACTTAGGCATTTTCTCCAACAGCTCATTAAATCCCACCTTACCCCATATACTTTGACGCCTTTTGAGAGTATATGTAGAGATAGAGCCCATTCTCCATGCCTGATATCTCTGATCTACTAATCTATAATATCTGCAAGAAAGCCCCCACTTAGACCCTATCATTTCAATGAGAAAAATAAATGGGGAGGTAGCTTGATCGAAAGGATCGAGAGGATTGGCAGGCTATAACTATAGCCATTTCCAAATGCTCAAAAGTGCTGCATAGGTGGTATTACATGCTGGCTAGATTGGCCCACTTTATACCAACTTACTCTGCTCGCTGCTTTCAGGGATGTTCACAGGAAGGCTCCATGGCACATATCTGGTGGTCATGCCCGAGGGTGCACAGGTTATGGGTCAGGGTCTATGCTCTTATTCAGAATTTATTTCATGTTAATCTTAAAAGGGACCCCTATGAAGCCCTTCTAGGCAAACCTATTGCCGAATTGCTATGACTGGAAAGGCAACAGGCACAACATCTTTTTACTGCAACTAAGTTGACAATTGCTAAAAATTGCTCAGTTTTATGGCGGCCAAGAATCGTATGAACAATGTCATGGTGAATGAGAAATTGACAGCCATTTTGTTAGACACGCATGACAATTTTCTTAGAGATTGGCAGCAATGGATGACGTATACTCAGACTTCTCAGTTTGATAGTACGCTCCTTTCTAATTAAAGACCCCTCTGATTCACGACCCCATGGACTCTCTTCTTCTTCTCTTCTCCTTTCTTATTCTCCTTTTCCTTTTCAGACTCTCTCTCTTCTCATTGGTTGCTTCCTTCTTTTCAGTTCATAATGCTTTATGTAGTAATTGCTTATGCTTTTCAGAGATAGTCCTGATTGGATTGGTTATACTTCATAACTTTGATTTAAAAAAAATATATATATATTGAAATATCCACATTGACAGGGAAACCTTTGATCAAAATTGTTATATGGATAAGCTGGGTTCCACATGTGGACAATTTTGTTTACAGATGCCTTATGCTCCCTGAGGCCTTGTACACACGAGGGAATATTTCCGCTGAACATGGTCCGACGGACCATTTCAGCCGAAAAATCCGCTCGTGTGTAGGGGCAAACGGACCGTTTTGTCCGGATTCCTCCGGCGGAAAAATTTCAAAGCATGCTTTGGAATTTTTCCGCCGGATAGCTGCCCGTCAGATATGTCCGCTGGTTAGTACGGCAAACCAGCGGACATATCTGCCTGCACATGCGTCGTATCCTGTGAATGGATCCGACGCATGCGCGTGGAAGTGTTTACTTCCTGGTGCGGTGACGCGGCGGTGACGTGGCGGTCACGTGGCGGCGTCAACGTCACCGCCGCGTCACCGCGCTGTCCGCCGGCGGGGAATTTGATCCGATGGTGTGTACAGCCACCGGATCAAACAGCCCGGCAGACATATCCGATGGAAACGGTCCGTCGGACCGTTTCCATCGGATATATTACATCGTGTGTACAAGGCCTGAGACATCTTAGAATTCCTCTCCTGGACTCATAATATTTTTCTCCCTGATCCCATGGAGCGTTGAGGCTAGCACCAGCATATTCTTAAAGTTTATGTCTGTCTTCTTATTTCTCATATGTGTTTTTTTTTGTTTTGTCCTTTGTTTATTACATTTTGTAACCATTCTTGTGCTGACCTGATATGTTGGATTACATGCTAATAAATCTTGGTGAAAGAAAGCCTGCAAACAGTTTGCTGAAGACAAGCAGACTAAAGACATTGATTACTGGAACCATGTCCTGTGATCTGATGAGACCCAGATAAGCTTATTTGATTCAGATGGTGTCAAGCTTGTGTGGTGGCAACTAGATGAGGAGTACACAGACAAGTGTGTCTTGCCTACATGGTGTTGGGAGTGTCATGGGCTACAGTTCTTTGAGGGAACCATGAATACCAACATGTACTGTGACATAGTGAAGCACAGCATAATCCCCTCCTTTTGGAGACTGGGACACAGGGCAATATTCCAAGCAGTGTTGCCAACTGCTTCTAGATTTTTGGGCTGCCCGTAAAACAGGACACTTTTCTCCTGTCCATAAATCAGTGTTGTCAATCGCCCGTAGATTTACAGACAGCCTGTAAAAACAGGGCACTTTTATCCTGCCCGTAAATGTCCATAGTAGGAGAAGTGGCAGTAAAAAATAGTGGTGACCAACTCGGGTCAGAACTGTGCATGATCGATGAGAAGATCAGATGCCATCCACGAGTGCTGCCTCTGCCTGCTGGCACCACGTGATTATGATGTCAGCCACACCGCCGGCACTGCTAGACTTTAAAAAAGCAGGAGCTGAGGGCAAATGGATGGAGGAGACTTGTAGTGGAGTGGACAGAGCAGGCCTGGCCCGGGGGAGTATATGAGAGTGAGGCCGCGTACACACAATCAAATCTGTCTGCTGGAAATGGTCTGCCAGACCATTTCAGCAGACAGATTCGATCGTGTGTATGGGCGGACAGACAGATTTGGCCAGCCGACAGATTTTAAAGCATGCTTTAAAATCTGTCTGCTGGGAATCCGTCCGTCCGACATGTCTGCTGGTTAGTACGCTAACCAGCAGACATATCTGCTCGCACATGCTTTGAATGTATTCAACGCATGCGCGGAAGTGTTTTACTTCCTGGTGTGGTGACATGGCGGAGTCAACGTCACCGCCACGTCACCGCTACGTCAGCGCGTTGTCTGCCGGCAGGGATTTTGGTTTGATCGTGTGTACACGATCAAACCAATACATCCCAGCAGACAGATCTGTTCAAATCGGTCTGTCCGACCGATTTGCACAGATGTATTTGCTCGTGTGTACGGGGCCTGAGAGTGAGTGTTTTAGTCTCAAAGACAGTCAGGCAGCCTGCAGCCAACAATCTTTTCCCTGGACAGGCTGACGGCAGAGGTGGACTGCATTGTGCACTGAATGGTGCACTGCAGCAGCACAATGAAAGGGGCACAGGAGGAAGGATACTGATGTAAATAAGTATGGTAATATGAAGGGGGATAGAGGGGGGAACTACCATGTCCACAGTGTAGTTGTTGTATAGTATAGTGGGTAGATAATTATTATTTAGGTATTATAATGATGATGTGAGTAATTTCCAGCAGAGATGTGCTTTGTTGACTTCCAACACAGAACAAAGTCCATAAAATACTTGCAACAGATGGCATAATCCAACAGAGTAAATATGACAAAGAATAGTAGCCTTCAAAGTCCCATTTTTCCTAGACCTGTGCCTTCATATTCAAGGAGAATGAATAGACTGAACGCCAGGTTATAACTCCTATACACGGAAGGACTGAGCAATTTGATTGGCCTTTGATCTGCTTCTGTCTTCCAGCGTGACAGATAGGGATGAGCTTCGCGTTCGATTCGAACACATGTTCGACTCGAACATTGCCTGTTCGATCGTTCATCGAAATACGAACTAAACGGGTCGTTCGTGCCAAATTCGAGTGACGCGCAACGGCCCATAATTCACTGCGGCGTTGCGCGCTGATAATTGGCCAAGCATGCACCATGACCCTGCATGCTTGGCCAATCACAGCGCCCAAAAAACGAAGAGACCTAATTGGCCAAAGCCTGGGTGCTTTGGCCAATTAGGGCTCAGGGCTTTAGCACACGCCCCACACTATAAAAGGCCGCCTCCCGGGCGGCCTCGTGTAGTGTGTTCCGGCTTGCTTTACAGAGAAGTCAGACAGACAGTCAGTTAGAGAGAGAGAGATAGAGACACAGTGTCTTTTCAGATAGATAGATAGATTGATAGATGGATAGAGCAGGGAGGCTAGTAAGTCAGTACAGTTAAATTTACAGTTTGTAGAGAATATATTGACATCCCTAGGAGTTGTCAATATATTTATAAACTGTATAGCTCAGTCAGCTAGATCTGCTATTAGTATCTGTCAGGCAGGAGATTGTGTTTGATGCAGTGCTCTAACGTGTTGTATTGCCTGCATTAGGGTTTACCTTAAACATAGTACTCCATGTTAGTCAACATGTGCTAGTTAATTGCACATAGACGCATTACCTGTTACTGCAAGTGTGCTATTTATTTGCACAGAAAGGCAGTTGCTGTTAATGCAAGTGGGCTATTGAATTGCACAGAAACGCAGTCGCTCTGACTGTGCATGTGCTGTTTAATACCACCTGAGCGCATTTGGTGTCACCACATGTGTGCTATTACATATCACCTGAGTGCATTTGGTGTCACCGCACGTGTGCTGTTAGATATCACCTGAGCGCATTTGGTGTCACCGCACGTGTGCTGTTAGATATCACCTGAGCGCATTTGGTGTCACCGCACGTGTGCTGTTACATACCACCTGAGCGCAGTTGGTGTCACTGTGCTTGTGCTGTTACATACCACCTGAGCGCATTTGGTGTCACTGCACGTGTGCTGTTACATAGCACCTGAGCACAGTTGGTGTAACTGTATGTGTGCTGTTACATAGCACCTGAGTGCAGTTAGTGTCACTGCACGTTTGCTGTTACATACCACCTGAGCGCATTTGGTGTCACTGTACGTGTGCTGTTACATACCACCTGAGCGCAGTTGGTGTCACTGCATGTGTGCTGTTACATACCACCTTTGCGCAGTTGGTGTCACTGTACGTGTGCTGTTACATACCACCTGAGTGCAGTTAGTGTCACTGCACGTTTGCTGTTACATACCACCTGAGTGCATTTGGTGTCACTGCACGTGTGCTGTTACATACCACCTGAGTGCAGTTAGTGTCACTGCACGTGTGCTGTTACATACCACCTGAGTGCAGTTAGTGCCACTGTGCTTGTGCTGTTACATACCACCTGAGTGCAGTTAGTGTCACTGCACGTTTGCTGTTACATACCACCTGAGCGCATTTGGTGTCACTGTACGTGTGCTGTTACATACCACCTGAGCGCAGTTGGTGTCACTGTACGTGTGCTGTTACATACCACCTGAGCGCAGTTAGTGTCACTGTACGTGTGCTGTTATATACCACCTGAGCGCATTTAGTGTCACTGCACCTGTGCTGTTATATACCACCTGAGGGCAGTTTGTGTCACTGTACGTGTGCTTTTATATACCACCTGAGCGCAGTTAGTGTCACTGTACGTGTGCTGTTACATACCACCTGAGCGCAGTTAGTGTCACTGTACGTGTGCTGTTACATACCACCTGAGTGCAGTTAGTGTCACTGTACG
Source organism: Rana kukunoris (assembly GCA_029574335.1). NCBI lineage: Eukaryota > Metazoa > Chordata > Amphibia > Anura > Ranidae > Rana > Rana kukunoris. The sequence goes on along the minus strand of CM056051.1, from coordinate 293,764,114 downwards.
TGTGCTTTTATATACCACCTGAGCGCAGTTAGTGTCACTGTACGTGTGCTGTTACATACCACCTGAGCGCAGATAGTGTCACTGTACGTGTGCTTTTATATACCACCTGAGCGCATTTAGTGTCACCGCACCTGTGCTGTTATACACCACCTGAGCGCAGTTAGTGTCACCGCATCTGTGCTATTATATACCACCTGAGCGCAGTTTGTGTCACTGGACGTGTGCTGTTATATACCACCTGAGCGCAGTTAGTGTCACTGTACGTGTGCTGTTATATACCACCTGAGCGCAGTTAGTGTCACTGGACGTGTGCTGTTACATACCACCTGAGCGCAGTTAGTGTCACCGCACCTGTGCTGTTATATACCACTCTGAGCGCAGTTAGTGTCACTGTACATGTGCTTTTATATAAAAAACAAAAGCAAAGCCGCGCCAATAGGAGGTATATACCAAACACTGTATAAATATTTAGGCAAAAAAATGTGAACCATGCAACATATATCAACAGGTTTAGATAGTACCAACAGTCTATATTGCACATCAATTAAGATATGCTGTGTAACATAAAGGAAAGTCCATTTATTAACACCGCTGTGAATGTGAACCCAATGATGTCTCCTTCATATGTTTGCACATACATAAATGTCCATCTCTCACACCACAAGGAAAAAAATTGTGTGACTGAAAGTGATCCCTTCACCAACTATGTAATGGCTGCTTACCAGAGGCAAGCTGAGTTAAAGAAGATGGCTACAGCCCAGCCACGGCCCTGGCTACCAGAGGCTCCAGTAGATTCTCACGAGTCTCACGATTCTCAGGAGTCGATCTAGCAGTCGAATGGTATAGCGCAGCTCACAGTCCGGGCGTGAAAGTAATGGAAAAGTATACCATAGTGTGATAACGTTTTAAATTTATTCATAAAAGCAAGTAAGTACTCACATATAAAAACATGTATATCTGCATGTATAAGCCGGCCGGCAAACGGAGCGATACCTTCCCCCTACGTGGTGACGTCACTGCGTGTCCCCCAGACGCGTTTTGTCATCAACAGACGTTTTCAATGGGATGGGTCCTCGCAATAACACACCACATTATATATCCAACCCTCGCTGTGAAATGCATAACGAGCGCACCCGGACGCCATCTTTAGTATGGGAAAGAATGCCCACACCATGACGTTATGATCTCAATGGTTAAATCGCGACTGTACATAAAAATAGAAATAAAATAAAAATAAAATAAATGGAATTGTAATAATTCCTGTAGCATGTAAATTCCAATAGAAACTTTATATTCGGAAAGTGTTGGAAATAGGTTCAACATGGATGATGACATCCCAGTCAGGACGGAACGGAGAACGTCCGACCTAAAACGCCATCTTAGGTGTGGGAAGAAAGCCCACAACACCGTGTTGTAAAATCAATCCGGACGGGACGGAGGACATCCGGTCTGGACACCATCTTAGGTGTGGGAAAAACGATGCCCACATCACCATGTTACAAACTCAGTGTTTCAAATGTAATATAAAAAAATATATACATTTTTTTTTTTGCTATTTAGTATTCTTATAAGGAAGAGGGAATCCTTATATTTGAAGAGTGATCATTTGAATACAGATTTAAACTTAAATCTAAAGCAAGAGCAGTGACCGTCCCAACGGGAGCAGCGCGGATGACTTCCGGCCTGGCACTTAGCCGCAAGTAAACCCCCACAGTCCCACGTCAGGACGTACACCAGCGTGCTTGTAGAAACAGGCACCTAAAGGTAATTGTATGTCCTAAATGAGCCTCCACTGAAATTATGGTACACAGTTAGTGGGACTTCTATATAGTCAAATATCCAACATGATCACCAGCATATAGCCCCAATTGGGACTCTTACGCCCAGTGTATGTACCATAGGAAAAAATGTTTTATTTTCTTAATAATGTAAACAGTGAATAAATAAAAAATTATATACATATATCAACCCAGTGAGGCCCTACACTAGAGTGCATGAAGTGTCAAAAATGTGAAGGGCTTTCCTAAGGGGTCAACATACAGGTGGTTGCACCCTAATACAATTAAATAACACCTTAAGGGTTATTACCATACAGGTATATAACCAAATTAATTTAGAACTGTGTGACCTAGTGTGTATAGTGCTAAGGACACTATTCTAACTGCCCCTTTGTGTAACACATATTCAAGAAATGAATTTATTGTGTTAAGGGAAAAAAAAATATTTATTTTGGAAAAAGATTTTTTGTGAAAAAAATTATTATGAAAAAAACGTGAATATATATATATTACAAATTAGTAAAAAATAGAAAATAATAATTGGACATATTTCAATATTACCAATTGGCAAAATGAATATGTAGATAGGGATTAAGATTTTTGAAATTCAAGAAAAAAAGGGGTTACCGCCTATGTTAATGCATTTCACATTGAGTTCACATTTCAAGTTCCCACATTAAGCATTATTGATAAATGCGTTTACGTCAGTTTCTATGTTCAAGCCGAAAGGAGCATAGGTTTTAAGGTGGTATATCCAGCTCATTTCCATCCTTGATATCTCTCGTACCAAATGACTCCCCCTCCAATGTGGTTTGAACTTATCTATTCCTAAAAATAGGGTGTTAGACGGGTCTTTGTGGTGTTTGAGTTTATAGTGGTTGGAAACCGAGTGGTTTTTAAATCCGGCCAAAATGTTTGTGATGTGCTCATTAACGCGAACCTGAAACGCCCTTTTAGTCCGCCCCACATACTGTAGGCCACAAGGACATTGCACTAGGTATACTATGCCTGTAGATGCACAGGTGATGCAGGGCCTGATCTTATATTCTCTACCGGTGGCTGTTGAAGAAAAAACAGTCACACACCTTTGGGTGACTGTATTTAAACTACACACTCTGCATCGTTTGCACTTGTAGTATCCTTTCAACTGGTTGAAAAAAACAATATCTCTGTTGGGTGGGTCTATGATGTTGAGTGCCACTTGGTTTTTAATAGATTGTACCCCTCTAAATACTACCTGAGGTCTAGGGGGTAGTAGATCTTTCAATAAGGGATCATTTCTTGCTATATGCCAGTGTTTTTTTACTAGGTGTGAAATAGCCCTATGTTGTACAGAGTGGGTGGTAATGAAAGGCACCCCTTCAGAGAACTTGGAACCTACCGCGGTGTCCCTTTCACAGAGGAGATCCTCTCTTTGAGTATGAAGAACCTCACCTAAGGTCTTCCTTAGAGATTCATGGGAATAACCCTTTTCCATGAACCGTTCTGTCAAAATCTCCGCTTGAGCTACAAACTGGTCTTGGTCTGAACAATTCCTCCTCAGTCTGAGGAATTGGCTCTTTGGGATACCCTTAAGCCATGGTTCATGGTGGCAACTGTCACTTGGAATATATGAATTTCGGTCTGTCCCTTTAAAGTAAGTGGACATGATCAATCTACCCTCTTTGATTTCAATTCTGAGGTCTAGATAGTGGACATCAGTCTGACTGACCTCATATTTCAACCTAATTCCTCTTTGGTTGTCATTCAGATATTCCATAAATTGAACCAGATCCCCCTGTTCACCGGCCCACAGGAGGAGGATGTCATCAATATATCTTGCCCAAAGGGCCACCTGGGTTGTGATCCCAGGGTTGATGACATCCTCCTCCCATTTGGCCATGAATAAATTGGCCAGACTGGGGGCATATTTAGCCCCCATCGCAACTCCTGTGTCCTGCCTGTAAAAGTTGTTATCGAACCAAAAATAGTTCGATGCAGCCGCAAACCTGAGTAGGGACATAATAAAATCAATCTGGTTAACATTAAGTCCCGAGTCCCGTATAAGAAAAAAATGTACCGCATCAAAACCCAGTTCATGTGGGATGATTGTACATAAAGAGGTCATGTCTATCGTGACCATCCACATATTGGTGGTAGGCACATGGTCAGAAAGGATGTTAATGATGTGCCTCGAGTCCTTGACATAGGAGGGAACTCTTTTAACAAGGGGCTGCAAGTAAAAGTCCACATATCTACCCACCCGGGACGTGACCGAGTCGATGCCGCTCACTATAGGGCACCCCGGGGGGCAGACAGGATCCTTGTGAAGCTTCGGTAGATAATATATTGTGGGGGTGCGCGGTGCTTTAGGCAAAAGGTGAAGTTTCTCTTTGAAAGATAGAATACCTTCGTAATGGCCTCTGCTCAAAAGTACTTCCAGGGTCTTAATATATTTATTTTTAGGGTCACTTGGTAGTATAGTGTAGGTCTTGGTATCATCTATGATATTGTGCATCTCTTTGAGATAGTCACTTCTATCCAGAATCACAATCCCCCCCCCTTTATCTGCAGGTCTAATGACCAATTCTTTATTATTACATAGAGAATCGAGGCCTTCCTGAAGTGTCTTATTAAGTTTACATTTCTTTAATTGGATCTCCTCCAGGTCTCTAATTAATACATCTCTAAAAAATTTCAGAGAAGGTGCCAGTCCACCCGGAGGGTTAAATAAAGATGCGTTGGCTAGGCCTGAATGCACATAGCCGTAACTAGGCACGGGGTTAGGGGGTGAATTCCCAATCATGTACCGTTTAATGTTCAATTTTCTAATAAATCTATGGATGTCCATATAGGTGTCAAACTTATTCAGGGCTTTCGGAGGTGCAAATTTTAAACCCTTGTCCAGAAGAGCCTTTTCAGAATTTGACAAGGTTTTGGAACTCAAGTTGAAAATGCCCTTTCCTTCTATGTTTTTGTACGTTTTGAGTGTCCTACATCGCCTCCCCCCTCTACACCCTCTCCTCTTTTGCCCTGCCTTTTGGTGCCCTAAATTGGTCTGGGAAAACCCCAATGGGTGGAGCTGTTGGGGGCCACAGGGCCCCCTGACCACCCGGAGTCACCTTGAGGTGGGCCAAGGGGGGGTGCGAACCATGCATTCTCGTTGGTTATAGGGTATTGGAGGCCTTCTAGGGCCTGATGTCCTTCAGGACCTGCCTTTTCTCTCAAGGGGAAGAAAGCGATGGATGTAGGGATGTTGAAATTTATTAGAAAATTGAACATTAAACGGTACATGATTGGGAATTCACCCCCTAACCCTGTGCCTAGTTACGGCTATGTGCATTCAGGCCTAGCCAACGCATCTTTATTTAACCCTCCGGGTGGACTGGCACCTTCTCTGAAATTTTTTAGAGATGTATTAATTAGAGACCTGGAGGAGATCCAATTAAAGAAATGTAAACGTAATAAGACACTTCAGGAAGGCCTCGATTCTCTATGTAATAATAAAGAATTGGTCATTAGACCTGCAGATAAAGGGGGGGGGGATTGTGATTCTGGATAGAAGTGACTATCTCAAAGAGATGCACAATATCATAGATGATACCAAGACCTACACTATACTACCAAGTGACCCTAAAAATAAATATATTAAGACCCTGCAAGTACTTTTGAGCAGAGGCCATTACGAAGGTATTCTATCTTTCAAAGAGAAACTTCACCTTTTGCCTAAAGCACCGCGCACCCCCACAATATATTATCTACCGAAGCTTCACAAGGATCCTGTCTGCCCCCCGGGGCGCCCTATAGTGAGCGGCATCGACTCTGTCACGTCCCGGGTGGGTAGATATGTGGACTTTTACTTGCAGCCCCTTGTTAAAAGAGTTCCCTCCTATGTCAAGGACTCGAGGCACATCATTAACATCCTTTCTGACCATGTGCCTACCACCAATATGTGGATGGTCACGATAGACGTGACCTCTTTATATACAATCATCCCACATGAACTGGGTTTTGATGCGGTACATTTTTTTCTTATACGGGACTCGGGACTTAATGTTAACCAGATTGATTTTATTATGTCCCTACTCAGGTTTGCGGCTGCATCGAACTATTTTTGGTTCGATAACAACTTTTACAGGCAGGACACAGGAGTTGCGATGGGGGCTAAATATGCCCCCAGTCTGGCCAATTTATTCATGGCCAAATGGGAGGAGGATGTCATCAACCCTGGGACCACAACCCAGGTGGCCCTTTGGGCAAGATATATTGATGACATCCTCCTCCTGTGGGCCGGTGAACAGGGGGATCTGGTTCAATTTATGGAATATCTGAATGACAACCAAAGAGGAATTAGGTTGAAATATGAGGCCAGTCAGACTGATGTCCACTATCTAGACCTCAGAATTGAAATCAAAGAGGGTAGATTCATCACGTCCACTTACTTTAAAGGGACAGACCGAAATTCATATATTCCAAGTGACAGTTGCCACCATGAACCATGGCTTAAGGGTATCCCAAAGAGCCAATTCCTCAGACTGAGGAGGAATTGTTCAGACCAAGACCAGTTTGTAGCTCAAGCGGAGATTTTGACAGAACGGTTCATGGAAAAGGGTTATTCCCATGAATCTCTAAGGAAGACCTTAGGTGAGGTTCTTCATACTCAAAGAGAGGATCTCCTCTGTGAAAGGGACACCGCGGTAGGTTCCAAGTTCTCTGAAGGGGTGCCTTTCATTACCACCCACTCTGTACAACATAGGGCTATTTCACACCTAGTAAAAAAAACACTGGCATATAGCAAGAAATGATCCCTTAGTGAAAGATCTACTACCCCCTAGACCTCAGGTAGTATTTAGAGGGGTACAATCTATTAAAAACCAAGTGGCACTCAACATCATAGACCCACCCAACAGAGATATTGTTTTTTTCAACCAGTTGAAAGGATACTACAAGTGCAAACGATGCAGAGTGTGTAGTTTAAATACAGTCACCCAAAGGTGTGTGACTGTTTTTTCTTCAACAGCCACCGGTAGAGAATATAAGATCAGGCCCTGCATCACCTGTGCATCTACAGGCATAGTATACCTAGTGCAATGTCCTTGTGGCCTACAGTATGTGGGGCGGACTAAAAGGGCGTTTCAGGTTCGCGTTAATGAGCACATCACAAACATTTTGGCCGGATTTAAAAACCACTCGGTTTCCAACCACTATAAACTCAAACACCACAAAGACCCGTCTAACACCCTATTTTTAGGAATAGATAAGTTCAAACCACATTGGAGGGGGAGTCATTTGGTACGAGAGATATCAAGGATGGAAATGAGCTGGATATACCACCTTAAAACCTATGCTCCTTTCGGCTTGAACATAGAAACTGACGTAAACGCATTTATCAATAATGCTTAATGTGGGAACTTGAAATGTGAACTCAATGTGAAATGCATTAACATAGGCGGTAACCCCTTTTTTTCTTGAATTTCAAAAATCTTAATCCCTATCTACATATTCATTTTGCCAATTGGTAATATTGAAATATGTCCAATTATTATTTTCTATTTTTTACTAATTTGTAATATATATATTCACGTTTTTTTCATAATAATTTTTTTCACAAAAAATCTTTTTCCAAAATAAATATTTTTTTTTCCCTTAACACAATAAATTCATTTCTTGAATATGTGTTACACAAAGGGGCAGTTAGAATAGTGTCCTTAGCACTATACACACTAGGTCACACAGTTCTAAATTAATTTGGTTATATACCTGTATGGTAATAACCCTTAAGGTGTTATTTAATTGTATTAGGGTGCAACCACCTGTATGTTGACCCCTTATTAAAGCCCTTCACATTTTTGACACTTCATGCACTCTAGTGTAGGCCCTCACTGGGTTCATATATGTATATCATTTTTTATTTATTCACTGTTTACATTATTAAGAAAATATTTTTTTTTTTCCTATGGTACATACACTGGGCGTAAGAGTCCCAATTGGGGCTATATGCTGGTGATCATGTTGGATATTTGACTATATAGAAGTCCCACTAACTGTGTACCATAATTTCAGTGGAGGCTCATTTAGGACATACAATTACCTTTAGGTGCCTGTTTCTACAAGCACGCTGGTGTACGTCCTGACGTGGGACTGTGGGGGTTTACTTGCGGCTAAGTGCCAGGCCGGAAGTTATCCGCGCTGCTCCCGTTGGGACGGTCACTGCTCTTGCTTTAGATTTAAGTTTAAATCTGTATTCAAATTATCACTCTTCAAATATAAGGATTCCCTCTTCCTTATAAGAATACTAAATAGCAAAAAAAAAATTTATATATTTTTTTATATTACATTTGAAACACTGAGTTTGTAACATGGTGATGTGGGCATCGTTTTTCCCACACCTAAGATGGCGTCCAGACCGGATGTCCTCCGTCCCGTCCGGATTGATTTTACAACACGGTGTTGTGGGCTTTCTTCCCACACCTAAGATGGCGTTTTAGGTCGGACGTTCTCCGTTCCGTCCTGACTGGGATGTCATCATCCATGTTGAACCTATTTCCAACACTTTCCGAATATAAAGTTTCTATTGGAATTTACATGCTACAGGAATTATTACAATTCCATTTATTTTATTTTTATTTTATTTCTATTTTTATGTACAGTCGCGATTTAACCATTGAGATCATAACGTCATGGTGTGGGCATTCTTTCCCATACTAAAGATGGCGTCCGGGTGCGCTCGTTATGCATTTCACAGCGAGGGTTGGATATATAATGTGGTGTGTTATTGCGAGGACCCATCCCATTGAAAACGTCTGTTGATGACGAAACGCGTCTGGGGGACACGCAGTGACGTCACCACGTAGGGGGAAGGTATCGCTCCGTTTGCCGGCCGGCTTATACATGCAGATATACATGTTTTTATATGTGAGTACTTACTTGCTTTTATGAATAAATTTAAAACGTTATCACACTATGGTATACTTTTCCATTACTTTCACGCCCGGACTGTGAGCTATGCTATACCATTCGACTGCTAGATCGACTCCTGAGAATCGTGAGACTCGTGAGAATCTACTGGAGCCTCTGGTAGCCAGGGCCGTGGCTGGGCTGTAGCCATCTGCTTTAACTCAGCTTGCCTCTGGTAAGCAGCCATTACATAGTTGGTGAAGGGATCACTTTCAGTCACACAATTTTTTTCCTTGTGGTGTGAGAGATGGACATTTATGTATGTGCAAACATATGAAGGAGACATCATTGGGTTCACATTCACAGCGGTGTTAATAAATGGACTTTCCTTTATGTTACACAGCATATCTTAATTGATGTGCAATATAGACTGTTGGTACTATCTAAACCTGTTGATATATGTTGCATGGTTCACATTTTTTTTGCCTAAATATTTATACAGTGTTTGGTATATACCTCCTATTGGCGCGGCTTTGCTTTTGTTTTTTATGTGTCCTAGTGTTATCACACGACAGCTGCAGCCTTAAAAACATCAATGTTTTTTTTATATGTACATTTTTTGAATTAGCGCAGTTTTTTGTTTATTAATGTGCTTTTATATACCACCTGAGCGCAGTTAGTGTCACTGTACGTGTGCTGTTACATACCACCTGAGCGCAGTTAGTGTCACTGTACGTGTGCTTATATATACCACCTGAGCGCAGTTAGTGTCACTGTACGTGTGCTGTTACATACCACCTGAGCGCAGTTAGTGTCACCGCACCTGTGCTGTTATTTACCACCTGAGCACAGTTAGTGTCACCGCACGTGTGCTGTTATATACCACCTGAGCACAGTTAGTGTCACTGGACGTGTGCTGTTATATACCACCTGAGCGCAGTTAGTGTCACTGTACGTGTGCTGTTACATACCACCTGAGCGCAGTTAGTGTCACCGCACCTGTGCTGTTATTTACCACCTGAGCACAGTTAGTGTCACCGCACGTGTGCTGTTATATACCACCTGAGCGCAGTTAGTGTCACCGCACCTGTGCTGTTACATACCACCTGAGCGCAGTTAGTGTCACCGCACCTGTGCTGTTATTTACCACCTGAGCACAGTTAGTGTCACCGCACGTGTGCTGTTATATACCACCTGAGCGCAGTTAGTGTCACTGGACGTGTGCTGTTATATACCACCTGAGCGCAGTTAGTGTCACTGTACGTGTGCTGTTACATACCACCTGAGCGCAGTTAGTGTCACCGCACCTGTGCTGTTATTTACCACCTGAGCACAGTTAGTGTCACCGCACGTGTGCTGTTATATACCACCTGAGCGCAGTTAGTGTCACTGGACGTGTGCTGTTATATACCACCTGAGCGCAGTTAGTGTCACTGGACGTGTGCTGTTATATACCACCTGAGCGCAGTTAGTGTCACTGGACGTGTGCTGTTATATACCACCTGAGCACAGTTAGTGTCACTGGACGTGTGCTGTTATATTCCACCTGAGCGCAGTTAGTGTCACTGGACGTGTGCTGTTACATACCACCTGAGCGCAGTTAGTGTCACTGGACGTGTGCTGTTACATACCACCTCAGGGCAGTTAGTGTCACTGTACGTGTGCTTTTATATACCACCTGAGCGCAGTTAGTGTCACTGTACGTGTGCTGTTACATACCACCTGAGCGCAGTTAGTGTCACCGCACCTGTGCTGTTATATACCACCTGAGCGCAGTTAGTGTCACCGCACCTGTGCTGTTATATACCACCTGAGCGCAGTTAGTGTCACTGGACGTGTGCTGTTATATACCACCTGAGCGCAGTTAGTGTCACTGTACGTGTGCTGTTATATACCACCTAAACACAGTTAGTGTCACTGGACGTGTGCTGTTATATACCACCTGAGCGCAGTTAGTGTCACTGGACGTGTGATGTTACATACCACCTGAGCGCAGTTAGTGTCACCGCACCTGTGCTGTTATATACCACCTGAGCGCAGTTAGTGTCACTGTACGTGTGCTTTTATATACCACCTGAACGCATAAATATGTCTGGAAGGACAACAAAGCGAGGCAGAGAGGCACGAGGGCAAGCAGGCTCTGCATGTAGAGGTAATGCTGGTAGTGTATGTGGTGCATTCTCTTCAGCACGTGGTCGTGGCCGTGGCCGCTCGTCCTTCTTTTCGGGAGCTGGCCGTGTTGAGCCTCAACATGCAGAGAAATTAGTAGAGTGGATAACCAAGCCGTCCTCATCCTCCTCATCCTCTCTCACACAGACTGATCAAAGTTTATCTGGCAAAGCAGCTGCCAAGGCGTCCTCTTGAACAATGGCTTCACACAATACTTCCCTAGTACCACCATGTCCTCCTGAGGAGTCCCCCGAACTGTTTCAACACAGTGTTGGGTACATGCTGCAGGAAGATGCGCAGTGTTTTGAAGACTCGCCCCCACTCCGCTCGCCCCCACTCCCCTCCTGACCGGCCGACTGGCGTGCTTTGGATACGGGTCTGTTATGGATTGTGGGGGGACCCCCACGCCATTTTTTTCGGCGTAGGGGGGGGTCTCCTTACAACCAATAACAGGCCTAAGGGCCCATTATGCTCCTGAGGGGGGAACCCATGCTGGATTTTTTTTTTAAATCCGGCGGGGTCTTCCCCTTCAGGATTCATAACAAACGCTGCCCACGTGTAGAATTGGCGGGAATCCACGTCGGATCCCCGTCGCTTCTATGACAGCTTTGTCTCCATTGCGGCAAGCCAGCTCCGCACTGGCTCCCGAGATGGGGCTCGCAGGTGGTCAATCTCGCCGAGAAAGGGAGCGAGATTGACACAATATCGCGATCACCCACTGTATGTTGAACCAATAAGGTTTTTAAATTATCCCAACTGCTGTAGACTAGGGACCCTAGACGGATTAATGAGAACTGCAGGACTTAGGGGAGGATAGGGAGCTACCACGGTTAGACTATATGGCTTAGGCCTCGTACACACTATCGGACATATCCGATGAAAACGGTCCGCGGACCATTTCCATCGGATATGTCCAATCGGGAGTTTGATCCGATGGCGTGTACACACCATCGGATCAAATTCCCCGCCGCCGGACGGCGCGGTGACGCAGCGGTGACGTTGACGCCGCCACGTCACCGCCATGTCACCGCACCAGGAAGTTAAACACTTCCGCGCATGCGCCGAATCCATTCGGTGGCGGCGCGGCGGCGGTGGGGGACGACATGTCTGCTGGTAAGTGTACTAACCAGCAGACATGTCGGGCGGACAGATTCCCACCGGATAGATTTCAAAGCATGCTTTGAAATCTGTCGGGTGGAGAAATCTGTCCGCTAGCCCATACACACGAGCGGAGATGTCTGCTGAAACGGTCCATTGGACCGTTTTCAGCGGACATATCCCCTCGTGTGTACGAGGCCTTAGGGTCAGAATTTACTCCCTTATTGAACCTGTTTTCCTTTCATTGCATATAGAATGTTATTTAGGTATGGTTGAGAAATGATGTAGTGATGACTTCAGCAAATGATTCATGTCTCAATATTTAGGTAAATGTAACAAAATGTTTTGATTTCCTGATATGTTCTTTAAATTGTACTGACTTTATTCAGAAAATAAACTTAAACTTGAATGATAAAAAAAATAAAAAGTTTGAATAGATATAATTGAAATAGGACAGACAGCTGTGTGAGTGAGGTACAGGGTGGATGGATATAATTGAAAGGACACATTGATTCGTGAGAGAGGGATCAGATAAATTGATGTAGGAGATGTAGAAGAAATAGGAAAAACTTGTGTGTGAGTGAGGGAAAAGATGAATGGATGAATGTATATGATAGAAATAGAATACTCTGCTGCATGAGAGAGGGATGGGATGGATGAACTGAGTGATAAAGGAGATATAGGAAAGAAAGATGTGTGACAGAGGGATTGGATGGATATAGGAGAAATAAGACAGAGTAATGCGCGAGAGAGGCAGGGGCGGACTGACCCATCGGTCACTCAGGCACGGACAAAGGACTCGTTATGCTAAGGGGCCCGGGAGAGCCTCTGCATCCACAGAAGAGAGAAGAGTTTCATGACGCGTCTGTGATAGCTCTAAAAGTGTGCTGCTTGTTGCCGGCTCTTTCTTCCCCTGCCTTAGTGCTAAACACCCCCCAGTGAAAACCCCCCTCAGTGCAAAACCCCCCCTTACTGCAAAACCCCCCTTAGTGCAAAACACCCCCCTCAGAAGAAAACAACTTCCCCGCGGTGCAAACCCCCCCAGTGAATACCCCCCCTAAGTGAAACCCCCCTTATTGCAAACCACCCCCCTCAGTGGAAACAACCCCCTCAGTGGAAATAACCCCCTCAGTGTAAACACCCCCACCCCTTAGTGCAAACCCCCACTTTCTGCAAAACACCACCCTCAGTGGAAACACCCCCACCTCTTAGTGCAAACCCCCCCCTTTCTGCAAAACACCGTCCTCAGTGTAAAACTCCCCCCTCAGTGGAAACACCCCCACCCCTTAGTGCAAACCCCCCTTTCTGCAAAACACAACCCTCAGTGCAAACCCCTCCTTAGTGCAAACCCCCCTTGCACTAAGGGGGGGTTTGCACTGAGGGAGGGGCTTTGCACTGAGGGTGGTTTGCACTGAGGGGGGGATGCACTGGGGGGGGGTGTTTTGCACTAAGTGGTGTTTTGCACTGGTGGTGGTATTTTGCACTATGGGGGGTTTGCACTAAGGGGGGGTGTGCACTGGGGGGTGTTTCCACTGAGAAGGGTGGTTTTAACTAAGGAGGGTTTGCACCGGGGGGTTTGCACTGAGGTGGTGTTTTGCACTGGGGGGGTTGTGTTTTGCACTAAGCAGATGTTTGCACTAGGGGGGTTGCACTGAGGGTGATGTTTTGCACTAAGGGGTCTTTTGCAATAAGGGAGGGTTTGCACTGTGGGGGTGTTGCTCTGGGGTGGTTTGCACAGAGTGGGGTGTTTGCACTGAGGGGGGGGGGGGTGTTTGCACAGAGTGGGGTGTTTGCACTGAGGGAGGATGTTTGCTCTGGGTGGGTGTTTTGCACTTAGGGGGGGGGGTTTGCACTGAGGTGGGGTTTGCACTGAGGGGGGTGTTTTGAACTAAGAGGGTGTTTGCACTGGGGGGTGTTTGCACTGAGGTGGGGTTGCGCTGAGGTGGGGTTGCACTGGGGGGGTTTTGCACGGGGGGGTTTGCATTGAGGATATCTGCACTGAAGGGGGGTGTGAACTGAAGGGATTTCTGCACTAAAGGGGATCTGTGTAACATGCAGGGGGTCCAGAACTGTGGTGGCTGTATAATGTAAAGAGGTCCAGAGGTGCAGGGTGCGATTTAATGTAAAAGGGTCCATGGTGCTGTGTAATGTAAAAGGGTCCAGAGGTACAGGGTGCTGTGTAATGTAAAGAGGTGCAGGGTGCCGTGTAATGTAAAGGGGTGCAGGGGGCTATGTGATGTAAAGGGGTACAGAGGTACTCTGTGATGTAAAGGGCCCCAGAGGGCTGTATAATGTAGCAGGGTGCTGGGTGCTGTGTACAGTAGTACCAACGAGATATTGAAGGATGCAGAGGTATACAAGGGGCACAGTGTCCCCTTGTGCCAACCCGCCATTAGTGTAACCCTGTGTCCTCCACCCACCATCAGTGTCCCCCTGTGTCCTCTACCCACCCACAGTGTCCCCCTGTGCCTTCCACCCACCAACATGTATGTGCCCCTGTGTCTTCCACCCACCCACATGTGTGTCCCCTGTGTCTTCCACCCACCCACATGTGTGTGTCCCTGTGTCCTCCACCCACAGTGTCACCCTGTGTCTTCCACACACCCAAAGTTTCCCCCTCAGGGCCGCCATCAGGGGGTACAAGCAGTACTCCTGTACCGGATGGCAACACACTTTTTTTATTTTTATTTATTTATTTGGATTTTTTTTGTAAGGGATCCGAGGTCCCCAGGGTGGGGGAGGGGGGCAGTCTAACAGGGATAGGGGAGCAGTTTGAAATGTGGAGGGGGCAGTGTGACGGGATAGTGGAGGACAGGGATACTGTATAATGGGGATAGCAGAGGACAGAGATGGATGGATGGATGCAAAGCGGACAGATTGATGCCTGAGAGAGGGATGGATGGATGCATAGAGGACAGATTGATGCCTGAAAGTGGGATGGGATGTGATTGATGGATGGATGTTGGGGGAGGGGCCCATTTGTTGAATAATTACTAGGAGTCACACACATTATTGCATAAGGAAAAAACATTAGATTATCTTTTTTATATTGCCCACATAGGGCCAGATTCAGGAAAGGTTACGCTGGCGGATCGAGTGATCCGCCAGCCTAACTGTGGCTTTGAGCCGGCGTTTCTGTTTTCTGTAACCAGAAAACAAGAAACGCCGGGTTGAAGTTCCGATGCGAGCAGCGTAACTGAGTTTCGCCATCGCATCGTTACTTCAACTTAAAAATGGCGCCGGGGGCGTTCCCGCCGATTTCCGCTCAAAAAATATGTTAATGAGCGGAAATCGGCAATTCACGATCGAAATCCGGCGCGACGCAATGACGATACGACGTTTCCGGACGGGATACGCGGCGCATAGATATACCTACATGGGGTTGGAGTATCCTATGTTAGGTATAGGCGTCGTCATCGCGTCGGAAAAAAAAAAAAAAACGTCGCTTGCGTAAAACGGTCATGAATGGGAATGTGACGTCATTGACGTTCATTCACAGATTTTGGAGCATGCGCACGGGGATGTTTTGACACTCGACGCATGCGCAGTACGTTGGCGGCGGGATCGCGCGTAGTTAGCATACTACACGCCCCGTACCCGCGACATTTGAATTCCGCCGGCTCATTTGTGATGCGCTGCCGCAACTTTAGGAGCAAGTGCTTCGTGAATGACAGCACTTGCTCCTAAAATTTCGGCAGCGCAACGCAAATCAGAAGCGTTACTCCAGAGCAAAGATGCTCTGGAATACGTGAATCTGGCCCATATTGTTTAGTAAACTGACAGGAAGGTTTTACCTTATTTTGTAGGATTTGTGAAGAGATTTCAACTTCCTTCTGATGCTGAGAGAGAGTGTTTCAGTGTGTTTGCAAAGGAGCTGTCCAGAAAGCAAGGGGGCGGGGTCCAGGCAGGGCAGTGCAGGGGATGAAACAAAACGTATTTAAAGGGAGGAGGTACTATGGGGTTTAAGACACACAATGCTCGCACCCCCTTGAAGTCTCTGGTTCACGTAGAGACGCACTGCTGTAGTCCATAGGACGGGGGTGAGCACGTCAGTGACCACAGAGAGAAGCTCCCATGACTTCTTTAATCAGGAAACAGACAACCAGGAAGTGTTCATAACAGAGAAGGATTACAGCAACATCAGAGCAAAAACGAACAATGAGGACATGAAACCAGGACTGCAGTAAGGTAAATGAAGCTATTTAGCTAAAAAGAAAATCCTTTAGGAAACTGCTCTGTCAGGGATCGGGCAGTCCACCCTGGGAGGCACACGATGGGGGTATCAGGACGGCCCCTCTCCTGGCCCTGGGGAAGCACTACCTGCATAGTCTAAAGCTGAGAAAAAATCACTGCCAGTCCCTTCTACACTGCTTCTCCTGTGTTACCGTCATTGTAAAACAAAGCTTCTAATGCCTTAGTTTTTTTTCTGGCTGCACTCCTCCTCACGCTCCACTCCTTCTCCGAGTGTACGTTTAGATTGAAGGAGGAGAACGGTCACGTGACCATCCATAAAATGTCAGAGGAGAGCAGTCCCATGAACGGGACTAATTAAAGTAATTAGAAGCTTTGTTTTACAATGACAATGACACAGGAGGAGCGGTGTAGAAGGGGCCGGCAGTGATTTTTTTCTTCACTGTACAGTATGTTGGCAGTGCTGTCCCAGGAAACTTAGGGGTCTAATGTGAGTTTAGGGGGCTGTGTATTGTGCAGAGGTGGGGGCAATGCTGTATCCTGGCCTAGGCCAACAAGGCCCAGGCCTAGGGCAGCACTTTGCAGGGGGGCAGCACGGAAGGAGTAAAGCAGGAACAAAGATTGTCTCTGGACAGCCGCACACTGAACAAATTGTAGCCTTTATTGAAAAAAGGACAGCACTACAAGTCACAGTACAGCAAAGTAAAATAAAACCCAACTGCTAATGCGTTTCGCACTAACACTAGTGCTAGTCATAGCACAGAAAGAGTACCCGCCGGCTTGCGCTACACTGTTAGTGTAACACAAGCTACTTCTAATTTTGACTTTCCTATCATCCTGGACCACAAACCTTCCTCACTGTGCTATATATTTTCTGCTGCACTATTGGCATGGTTATATCTTCTTAGTCCTCTTCATAAAATTATCAGAAATGTGTGCGTAAAGTAGAACTATACACTTCTTTCTTTCATTTTGGATAGAGTAAGGGAGGGTTATAGCCCCTGTCAGTTTATTTTTTACCACCCCTGTCCCATTGCAGAGATTTCCCTTCACTTCCTGCCTCAATGCCAAACAAGAAGTGAGAGGAAATTCCACTCGAATGTTTCAGGATGGGTCTTTAACATAAAGGCGGTGTGGCCTTGACAGGAAGGGGTGGTCCTATTTATATTAGGGGGTGCACATGTTTAGTCAGGACTAGGGCAGCATAAAACCTAAATACACCACTGGGTGGGGGGTTATATATTGTGCGGAGGTGGGGGGGGGGGTTGTAATGTGCAGAGATGGGGGGCTGTGTAATGTGCAGAGGGAGGGGGGCTGTGAAAACATTTTTTCCTTAAATTTTAAAATTGGGGTGTGTGTTATACGCCAATATAAATATGGTATGTAACTTTTAGGTTTACTTTAACTAAACTGAATAACACAGTGTAGGATAGGGTGACCAGACATCCCCAGTTTCAGGGGACAGTCCCCTGATTGAGGACACTGTCCCCGGACCAAGTCTGTCCCTGGTTTTGTCCCCAGATTGGATTTAATAGGGGGCAGGAACAATTTCAAAGACAATCAGTGCAGAATTAAAATAAAAAAAAATAGAATTACACACCCCCCGCTCTGCCATGCCGGGGGATTGTATTTTGCCCATTATCTGTGCTCCTTTCTAATTATCATGTGCTGGTCGATGCGGAACGAATGTTTCTTCAGTTTCGGGCGCATGCCCATTCAGCTTCGCTCGCATGTTCTTCTGCCTTGGCTCAAATCCTGGCCAGCCACCTGCCTATCTCCTTGCCTTCCCGGGCAGAGTCATCTTCCTCTGCTCCCCATCCAGGAGTAGCCGGGGCCCGAAGAGTAAGACTTGAGAGGCTGTGAGGTGGGCGGCAACGGGCAGAGAGTCGCTGATTGTTGCCATTACTAGTAAAGAAAAAATATGTCCCCGCATTTCATTTTATAAATCTGGTCACCTTAGGAGTTGAAATAGATCAAGGGTAGTAAGTATAACGTGCAGCATAGAAATATTTTACTGATCTTGTAATGCTATTAAGCTCAGGTTTTGCCCTGTACCCTTACATCACTCAAACATTAGGTAAAAATCATAGAAATCTAAAGCAGTATACTACAGCTTGATTGATATGTAATAAAACTGATTGCAATGCTATTTCACAGTTTCACAGCCTGCATCCTGTGGTAAAAATTCAATTCCAAAAGTCATTTTATCCAGAATTAACAAGGTTGAGTCTCATTCACATGTGTTGGAGTAACGGTATGATGAAATGTCTAACACATTTGCTTGTGACAAATATTCCCTTCATCTCTTATAGGAAACTAAAGCTGCAAAATCCTACTATAAAATCTATAGAGACAGACTGATTGCCTCCACTTTGTGCCTAGATGGGATGTTCTTTGCAATGAGGAAATACCTCGTAAAGGAATTGGTGTGTCTTAAAGGGTCACTAAAGGAAAAAAAAAATATGCTAAATAGCTTCCTTTACCTTACTGCAGTCCTGGATTCATGTCCTCATTGTTCATTTTTGCTTTAAAGTAGCTGTAATACTTCTCTGGTCTCCACACTTCCTGCTGGCCTGGCTCCTTATGAAAAAAACTTATGCTAGCTTTTCACTGTGGTCCATGATCAAAGAGGTGTAATTACTATGGGCCAGATTCTTAGCTGAGATACGACGGTTTATCTCCAGAAAATACAAGCCGTCCCTTTTGAATTACGCGGCCTTACGCCGGGCCATTTACACTATTACACTAAATTACGGAGCAAGTGCTTTAAGAATACGGCATTTGCTCCAGTAATTTGCGGCGGCATAGTGTAAATGGCTTACGCTACGCTGCCGCAGATTCTATGAGAATCTGGCCCAATGTGTCGAAAACTCCTCAGAACCAATCAGATTCATTTTAAAAACAAACATTGCCCTGTATTTGTTTGTTTTTGTTCGGTGTGTCTTTTTACTTCACAGAAACATGAAACCATTTTTTAAAACTAAACTAAACTGCAGGCCCATTATATGATTGATTTTTATCTGTTTTTAATCACAGACATGAATAAATGTTGACTGCGGTTCTAGCTTCCCCCTACACATTTTCTTTGTCTGTGTCCCTGTGGCATATGTTCCCTCATTTCCTGTTTGGTAAAACCATTGTCACCAGGACAGTATATGAGGGGAAATATCTATAAAAAAAAAGGTTATACGTGCTAAGATTTGTAAAAAAAACAACTTGCAATGATCCCCCCCAGCCCCCCCATTGTGCTTACCTGAGCCCGTTCACCTGCTGTGCTCGCCCCCGACAACCTCTTTGCCACTTAGTCTGGCCATTGATTGGCTAGATTGGATGGATTGATAGCAGCGCAGCCATTATCTTGCGCTGCTGTCAATCACATCCAATAACGTGGCGTGCCAGGGGGCGGGGCCAAGTGATACAGTCAGCGGCTATAGCCATCGACTGTATCACGGGAGCGCGCCTGCAAGAACTAACCCCCATGGGAGAGAGCTGCCATGAAGGGGGTTAGTTCTTGCAGGGAGGAGCCAAGACAGCAACCGAGGGTCCCCAGAAGACCAGGTTCAGGGCCAAAATATAAACATGTTATAAAGGACACTAAGGCTCCATGCACACTGAAGCTGTTTTGGCTTTTTTTTTTAAAACCCATAAACTGAACTCTATGTTAGCCTATGTGCCCATGCACAACTGGACGTTTTTCAGTGTTAATGAGCTTTAGAGTTTATTGGCTTTTTTCTGAACGCCCGAAATTTGCGTTTAAAGTGCAGTTTTTTGGCGGGGAAAAAACAATAAAAAATGCAAAACGCTTAAAAATGCTCAAAAGCGACCAAAAACGCTCAAAAAGGCCGGCGTTTTTTTACCCATTGAAAAAAAGTAAAAAACAAATAAAAGCTGAAAAAAGCTACTCTGAAAAACGCTGATTAAAGCTATTGCAAAAACGCTAAAAAAACATTGCAAGGCTCCCTGCAAAGCTACTGGCGTTTTTTTATAGCTTTTATCAGCTTCAGTGTGCATGGAGCCTTAATCAGCGTTTTTCAGTGTAGCTTTTATAAGCTTTTTTTTTTTTACTTTTTTTTTTATGGATACATTATTTTTTTTTTAAACGCTGGGGCCAAAGTTTTTGAGCATTTTTGGGCGTCTCCGCCAAAAAACTGTACTTTGAACGCAAATTTGGGGCGTTCAGAAAAAATCCAATAAATTTCGAAGCTCATTAACACTAAAAAACGCCCAGGTGTGCATGGGCACATAGGCTAACATAGAGTTCAGTTTTTGGGCTTTAAAAAAAATAGCCAAAACGCCAATAAACTGCAGTTTATCAGCTTCAGTGTGCATGGAGCCTAAAGGTTCCCGTTTAAGAAAAAAAAACAACAACAATCTATCAGTTGATAAATGTAAATGCTATATCAAAACCAATAATTTATTACTCAATTTATGGTGGCTTTGCAAGCTGATATTTGCCTCTAATTATTCAGACAATCAGAGAATTCCATCATGGCTGATAGATCAGGCATTGAGCCCAAAAACAAAAATCTGATGTATTGCAGCTTATTAATCATTAGATGTGGTGGCTGCATTTATTTTCTTTCTTAGGATTTCCCCATCTGATTTCCCCTGGTGATCCAGACAGTAACACCCCTACTGTATTATAGTGCCTCCTCTCTGGAAAAAGGAGCAATGGGGCACCTTTTGACAGTAGCATTGTCAGCCCACTGAGAGGGGAGTGTAAACTAGAATTTGGCTTATTTTTTTTTAGTGTACATCTAATGCCCTGTACACACGATCGGTTTGTCTGATGAAAATTTTCCGATGGACCGTTTTCATCGGACGAACCGATCGTGTGTGGGCCCTGTAACGGAATGACCCGTGACAACCAGAGACTTTGGAAGGATGAGAGGTACTCCTGTGTCAGCGTCACTAATAACTCTTGGGTCTAAGTCCACCCTGTGCCCCTTTCGGTGGGCATAGGGTGGCTAATAAATCATACTTCATGTATTACATGAGATGGGACATAGTACAGGTGATTTCATGTGGACCAGAGTGACTCATTCCTCTGTGTAACAGACTGTTGAAATGCTAATGTCCCACCACCAGCCAGCTCTCTATTCTAAAGGTTAATTGAATCTATTGTGTAGGTGTAACAGGTCAGGGGAACGTATAGTGTTTTGTTTGAATTCTATTGATAAAGATATGTGATGTGTCAAGCTGTAGTAATTACCTCCTCTATATGCGGAGCCAAGCTGTCTAGATAACACACTCTGTTACAATTAGTAATTAACTTCAGTGATGTCATTATCTAAAGGAATGTGTCTTGTCAGGTCATGTTAAATATAGCCCGGTGCCGAAATGTCTGGATACTGATTAGTGATTAGCTCAAGGGGATGTCATTATCTAAAAGTATGTGATTGAAGCCCCCCATGGTGTGAAGGGGGGCAGATAGTTTCATTGTTCCTGTAACAGCTTGTAACTAGATATAAACCAGGTGAATGTAGCAGTCCATACTTAGCACACATACAAGTCTCGTCTCGTTGTGTGTTTCAAGGCAGCTAAAATATCCGGTATCTATGTCCAGACTGCTAGGAAGCGGTATATGATGGACGTATTCGGTCTGAATGCGGGGACCTTCCGTGACAGGCCCCATCGTTTTTTTCCCATCGGTGAAAAAAAATAGAACCTGTTTTAAAATTTTCTGATGGTTAAAAAACCGATAGAAAAAAACGATCGTCTGTGGGGAAATCCATTGTTTAAAAATCCATGCACGCTCAGAATCAAGTCGACGCATGCTGGGAAGCATTGAACTTCATTTTTCTCTGCACGTCGTTGTGTTTTATGTCACCGCGTTGGACACGATCTGACTTCTAACTGATGGTGTGTAGGCAAGACTGATCAAATTCAGCTTCATCGGATATCTGATGAAAAAATACATCGTTCGTTTTCATCGGATGAACCGATCGTGTGTACCTGGCATTGCACTTTATAAGCAGTTACAGCAAACAGTTTTACTTTTTCTTGCAGGATAAAAGGTTTTACATGTAATAAATAAATACAAGATGATAATTGTATGCACCCTGTTAGTAGTAAATGGTTTGTCTCAACACTCTTAACTGATACATTTGCAGGGCAGCTTTTTCTGTTTGAAAAGCTACATAGAATACTCACTGGCTACATCAGTAAGTGAAAATAACAGAAATGAAGTCTAAAAAAGAAAACTAATGTATCTATCACATCTAAGAAATGGTAAGCTGTGACATAATAAATGTTTGCTTTTAAATTGAATACGGCTCACTAAATTGATCAAATAGACTTAGGCCTCGTACACACGAGTGGATATGTCCGCTGAAAACGGTCCGATGGACCGTTTCAGCAGACATCTCCGATCGTGTGTATGGGCTAGCGGACAGATTTGTCCACCCGACAGATTTCAAAGCATGCTTTGAAATCTATCGGGTGGGAATGTGTCCGCCTGACATGTCTGCTGGTTAGTACACTTACCAGCAGACATGTCGTCCCGCACCGCCGCCGCGCCGCCGCCGAATGGATTCGGCGCATGCGCGGAAGTGTTTTACTTCCTGGTGCGGTGACGTGGCGGCGTCAACGTCACCGCCACGTCACCGCGCCGTCCGCCGGCGGGGAATTTGATCCGATGGTGTGTACACGCCATCGGACCAAACTCCAGATCGGACATATCCGATGGAAACGGTCCGCGGACCGTTTTCATCGGATATGTCCGATCGTGTGTACAAGGCCTTAGACGTACATCTAAGGCCGCGTACACACGATCGGACCGTCGTCCGTCGGACCAAAGTTGTAAAACTTGCTTTAAAATCGGACCGATGGACGCCTGATCATCGGGCCAAACCAATGGTTAGTACGCAAAAGCATTGGTCCAAAAACCCGCGCATGCTCAGAATCAAGTCGATGCATGCTTGGAAGCATTGAACTTCATTTTTTCAGCACGTCGTTGTGTTCTACGTCACCGCGTTCTGACCTGATCGGTGTGTACGCACATCAGACCATCAGGCCACTTTAGCGGTGAACCGATGAAAACGGTCCGTCAGACCATTCTCATCGGGTTGGACCGATCGTGTGTACGCGGCCTAAAAGGACACAACATACAGGGATATGGGAAATCATTATAGACCAGTGGTTCTCAACCTTTCTAGTGCTGTGACCCCTTGATAAAATTTCCCAAGTTGTGGAGACCCCTAACAGTAAAATTATTTTGGGTTGGGTTGTCAGCACCCATGGAAAGACAAGTAAGACAACACATTTTTTTTTTATGGTTGAACTGGATGGACTTGTGTCTTTTTTCAACCTGACTAACTATGTAACTATGTAACTATGTAACTATGTACATTTAGCGCTCTCGGAGTCCCTCCCACTTCACTATCCTCACCAGTCAGCTGACTTCTAGTCTATGTCCCCACCCAAGCCATGAACTGAATGGGCGGCTGCGAAGAGGCTGAGTGGGCAGCCATGGGCTCCAGGAACAGCCCAGCTGGGCGGCCATGGACTCCAGGAACAGCCCAGCTGGGCGGCCACGGGCTCCAGGGACAGCCCTGCTGGACGGCTGCAAAAAGCGTGGGAGAGCGGTGCCGGCTTCAGGAACAACCCAGGATTCGTGACACCTGGCAAATCATCATTCGACCCCAGAGGGGGTCCCGACCCCCAGGTTGAGAACCACTGTTATAGACACTGATACACATACACCTTCACAGGTTGAACTGGATGGACTAATGTTTTTTTTCAGCCTTACCAACTATGTAATATCTAACTATGAGTTTAGGTTTGTGACTTTTATTCAAATTGATCAGCTTAGTCACAAGGAATGGTCAACTGAGTTGTCATATCAATATGTGTGTAGCCACCGTGACAGAGCCCTGAATAGCAATAAAGCCTGTTTGTGTTTTTATGATAAAGCAGGGAAAGATTACAAAATCGTAAGCGGCGTACACACGATAGGTTAACCAGAGGATAACGGTCTGAAGGACCGTTTTCATCGGTCAAAACCGATCGTGTGTGGGGCCCATAGGTTATTTAACCATCCGTTAAAAAAAAAAAAAACTTGCTTTAGAATTTAACCGATGGATTGATAACCGATAGGTCAAAACCGATCGTTAGTATGCAAAACCATCGGTTAAAAACCCGCGCATGCTCAGAATCAAGTAGACGCATGCTTGGAAGCATTGAACTTCAGTTTTTTTCAGTACGTCGTTTTTTTATGTCGCCGTGTTCTGAAACAATCGTTTTTTTTTAAACTGATGGTGTGTAGGCACATCAGACCATCAGTCAGCTTCATCGTTTAACCTAAGACAACTGTCCTTCAGACCGTTCTTATCGGTTTGACCGGCTTAAGTGCACACATATCTAGCCTGTATATATTTTTAAGTAATTTTATTCACTATGAATACATGATATTTAACATTTTTGGGTGCATTCCATGTGTGCAAAGAGATCGCACAACTACATAAATGTTATACCTATATTAGAATACCGGTAGATCGGATACTGATATTAGAAAATAATAACAAGAATACTTAACTAAAGATGCTGTTTCCGCAACGGAGTTCCATCTGCATTTGCATAACAGACGCATGTATGATTGCAAGCTTTGAAGATGAGACCGAAGTGATCACTGTAGTAATATAGAAAGTAGCAGCAACAGGGAGATTGGGATTATAAAAGTTTCCCCAAGGTTAAAGAAAATACATTTTATATAAAAATAAAATATATAAAAAATAATCACATGTATTAGGTTCAATAAAAATTTCAGAGTATGCTACAAACCACATCGAATCAGTGGTGTCCATGTATAAGAGGTGGTCAGTACTTGGTGTACTTGCATTTGCATTTGAAAGACCACTGTGCAAATATTGTGTGACATAAAAAAAAGGCTTGGGCATGAAAGGGTTAAATTAAGTACATCTATGATATAAAGACCACAGATGGTATTAGCCATCTAGATTAACTGTTTGCCGACCAGCCGCCGTCATATTACTGCGGCAGGTTGGCACGCCTGGGCGAGAGCCCGTAGCTCTACGTCGGCACTTTAAAGGCCACTAGGGGGCGCGCGCGCGGCAGTGGCGGCCGAGCGGCGTGCCCCCGCTCGCCCTGAGTGATCGCTCGGTACAGAGCGAGGAACGGGAGCTATGTGTGTAAACACAAAGCTCCCGTTCCTGTCAGCGGGGAAACGCTGATCTTTTGTTCATACAATGTATGAACAGAAGATCAGTGATTTCCCCTAGGGAGGCCACCCCCCCATACAGTTAGAACACACCCAGGAACACACTTAACCCCTTCCCTGCCCCCTAGTGTTAACCCCTTCACTGCCAATGGCATTTTTATAGTAATCCAATGCATTTTTATAGCACTGATCGCTATAAAAATGGCAATGGTCCCAAAAATGTGTCAAAAGTGTCCGCCATAATATCGCAGTACCAAAAAAAAAAAACGCTGATCGCTGCCATTACTAGTAAAAAAAAATATTAATAAAAATGCCATAAAACTACCCCCTATTTTGTAAACGCTATAACTTTTGCGCAAACTAATTAATAAACGACAATTGCGTTTTTTTTAACGAAAAATAGGTAGAAGAATACGTATCAGCCCCCCCCCCCCCTTCTTTTTTTATTTTTTTTAAATTTTTTAAATTTGTTGATATTGGCCTGCAACTCTCTAGTGCAAAATCGTTTTTCTGTAATATGTATCCTATGTAAATAGTTAGCTTTTATTACAACAGGTACTGCCTACCAGGCAGTGCCACAGTACCCTCGGTTGACTCAATCCAAATGTATATTAGCATGTATTATTATTCTGACTATAGGCATCCATGATTAATTCATTTATCATTGGCTGTTCTGCTAGCTGTTCATTTATTTTGAACAGTTTCTATTTGTACAATCAAAACTGATATTGATTCATTTGATCATTGCATTACCAACTTTTTTCTTTTTCGATCTAGAACTTTATATTCGCCAGCCTCTAGGGGGCACCTCTCATTCTCGTCCACACTCCGCCATATATTAGGCTGTACGGGCAAGTCGGGCGCACCTGCATAGGACAAATGGTCACTTTTGGGTTCTGCAGGTGATCCCTTCTCAAAATGTACAGATCACTCCATCCATATTTGCGCCGTCTTGTCTTCCATCTAGTCATTGGCTTGGCCACATTGTTTATCTTTTTGGTCCTTGCCACTACCTAAGATGGCACCTGCCCCTCCTGTATTGTTCGCTCATGTGCGCCTCGCTCTCGCCGGCCATGCCCATCTAGGCGGAGCGACGGGAAATCTTTCCCGTTCCGCACGGCTTCTTTACTTGGAGACAGGACTCTAAGGCTGGGGATCTTTCTGATCTCCTTGCCTTCCATCAGTCCTTCTTCCCCTTTGTCATCTTTTTGAAGGGTCAGGTTTCCTGTTGCTGGGGTTGCACAACCTTCCAGCTCTCAAGATGGCGTTCGGACATTCTGCGCCGTTGCACGTCTGGGGGTTGTGCTTCATGCCCTGCCAGACACGCCTATCCAGATGGGCCGAGCATGTCAGGCACACCTCCCATTCGGCGTCTTCGGCGCCATTGGCTGCAGCTGTTTTAGCATTTGCTTTTCTGTCCGCCCCCGGCTGCCACGTCAGACGCCGCCGGGGGGGTATTTAAAAGATCAGTCTAGGCTGACAACATTGACTCGGCTAGCTGTTATCTTGAAATCTCCCAATTAATGCTGGTTTATCCAGCATTCTTGCATGTGTGGATCCAGGCGTAGCAGGTACATTCATAGATATATATTATTGGTCTGCCAGTCTCAATAGACTTGCATGACCGATTTCTTTAACTTGCTTTAAGCTAGACTAAATGATGAAAAAGATAAAACCTATATTTTTTCCATACAAAATTTTTTTTATTGACCTTGCCCATTTGTTGCATTCTCAGGTCTGGCCATTGTGCTTCTGCCAAACACCACTATTTGGCAGTGAAGACTGTGGATTATTGAAGTGTACTTATATTCAATCACACAAATGTTTGTGACCCTACCAGCTCATACATATACTAGGTATTTGGTTTAGCTTATTTCACTGGAAGCTCTCCACAGACCTGGGGGGGATCTTCTTCCACCCTCGTGACCTGTGTACTCGCCCCCGTTTTATTTGTTTCTCCTCTAATATCCAACTTCTTTTCTAAAAATGTATTTCTTTTTCTTACTGCAGCTTTTTGTTATTGGTTGGTAGTGGACTGTTTTTGAGGGGTGTCTCTTTCCCCCTCCCCCCATTCCTCTGGCAAACTGTTCTGGAATCAGGTTGATTATTTTTTTCTTCCTCCAATCTCCCTGACTTTAAAATATGATCTGTGCTACACATTTGGATTGAAATTCTGTTCCGAGGGTGAGTGGTGCTTGCATGGTATTTTGCTGTTATGTTTAAAACATATGCATACCATACTGTTGTGAATATTATATACTGTCCCCATATTTATTGTTTTTTGTTAAAACATTTATCACCATATGTTAATATGTATGCTATCTGATATATAATCATGTACATTGAGTGAATATGTTAATGCTTTATCTCAATGATTGATTTTCATACTTTATTATTAATTTATGTCTCTTTATTCATAGTTTTTCCTTGTACTAAGCCCCTGATGAAGCCCTGCCCTGGGCGAAACATGTTGGGCATCTGTTGGGTATAGGGACCCCAGTGGCCTTCACTATAGCCATGTTGGTTCATTTTGGATCAATTATTGATTATGTCATTTTATTTTATTTTATTGTATGTTTAAATTAAATACATTTTGTATTTTTCTACCTGCATGTACTGTTTATTTGGACATCGTTTTAAAGTCCCGGGGCCTGTTACCCCATTCTTTCCCATTTTCTCATTTGAGGAAAAAAATGTTTTTTTATATATTTTTGGGGGATATTTATTATAGCAAAATGTAAAAAATATTGTTTTTTTTTCAAAATTGTCCCTCTATTTTTGTTTATAGCGCAAAAAATAAAAACCGCAGAGATGATCAAATACCACCAAAAGAAAGCTCTATTTGTGGGGAAAAAAGGACGCCAATTTTGTTTGAGAGCCACGTTGCACGACTCCGCAATTGTTAGTTAAAGCGACGCAGTGGTGAATCACAAAAAGTGCTCTGGTCTTTGACCAGCAATATGGTCCGGGGGTTAAGTGGTTAAAAGATGTTAACTGGTGCCTTCATACAGTGTGAACCATATCAGAACACACTGAATCCCTCGACCCTGAACGATAATTTGTGGTTGCTGATAATGCCAATGACTGGATTCTATACGAAAAATAAATTATAGATATTACTAATACTCATATCACCACACTGAATTCTAAACAATGGGAATACACTGACTAGATCAATTTTCCCACACAAATAATGCCATTTAATGTTCCAGCCATAAACACCAGACCTGGCAGAAGACAGACACACTAGTGACAGTGACTATCATCCGGGGTCCAGGGATTTTGTGTATTTTGATATGGGTCATATTAAGGCACCAGTTTACGTCCTTTAATCTATATAGCTAATATCACCTGTGCAGTGTACAGTGGGGTAAATAATTATTTGATACCCTGCAGATTTTGTAAGTCTGTCCATTTACAAAGAAATTAAGGGTCTGTAATTTTTTGTCATAGGTGTATTTTAAATGATAGAGACAGAATATCAACCAAAAAATCCTGAAAAAACACATGATACAAATGTTATAAATATAATTATAGTTTAGTGAGTAAAATAAGTATTTCATCCCCAAGCAAAACGTGACTTAGTACTTGGTGGAAAAACCCTTGTTGGTCCCTACAGTCAAGCACAGAAGTGGAAACATTGGGCCAGATTCACAGAGCCATTGCGCCGGCGTTACACAAGATGCGCGGCCTAAGTCTAAATTTGCGCATGCGTTTCGATGCGCCGCATCCCCAAAACGAGATACGCAAGAAATCTACTTTTTTTGGACCGGCGTAGTTTTGATAGACCAGCGTATCCATCCGCGCAAACTGCGCTAGACACACCATTGATTTGCTATTCAAATATGCAAATTAGGGAGTTACGGGGATCCACAAAAGAACGTTGGTGCAGCGCAGGCTACGCGCTGTGTGCAACAGCTGCACATCCTGTCTAAAATTAGACCATATAAAAGGTGGAATAAAATTAGACAATCCGTCTACATGTCAGCTAAAGCAACACTGTTAGCGAGGAGCTGAGCAGTCACACTTGCTGGACAACAAACTTTATGCCAACATGCCAGGGGCATCCTTGCTCATAGCTATACTAATGACTTTATAGATGAGCAAAGAAGGAGGAGGGCACGGAGGAGGGCACGGAGGAGGGCACGGGAGAGGATATACCGCACACGCATAGACCTCTTTGGCATGAGTGATTCTGAGGTGTATCGCATCTTCAGATTCACCCCTCATGCCATCCTGGAATTAACCACAACCTTGCAGGAGGACATCACCAGCCCAACACACCGCTCACATGCAGTGCAGCCACTGGTCAAGGTCCTGGCAACACTCCATTTCCTTGCCAGTGGCTCTTTTCAAAGAACAAGTGGAGTGGTGGCTGGGATGTCACAATCCTCCATGAGCAGATGTGTGCACCAGGTTATCCCTGCAATCCTCAGACACATGGCCAACCAAATCATCAAACCAACCACTGAGGATCTGCGGCTGAAGGCAATGACAAATTTCTACAGAATTGCCAGATTCCCACGCACCGTGGGGGCCATTGATTGCACACATGTGGCACTCCAGCCCCCCCATGAGACAGAGCACATATACCGCAATCTGAAGCATTGGCATTCCTTCAACGTACAGGTGATAGTCGATGCCCAAGGCCTCATATGGCACGTCCGTGCCAAACACCCCGGATCCAGCCATGACAGCTACATATACAATCAGAGCCCCATCCCAATGGAATTCGAACAGAACATGTATGGGGACACCTGGCTGGTTGGTGAGTCACATGGGTGGCAGGCATGACTGTCCCCCCCATGATGCACACATCACAAGGGGCACATGCATGACTAACATCCTCCTGTCTTTTCCCTTACAGGTGACTCTGCATATGCACTGGGACCCCATCTCATGACTCCTATCCGGAAACCCCAAACCCCAGGAGAGGAAAGATACAATGAAGCCCACGCCCAAACACGTGCAGTGGTGGAGCGCACCTTTGGCCTCCTGAAGTCACGTTTCCGATGCCTGCATAAGTCTGGAGGGACCCTGTTGTATTCCCCAAACTTTGTGTGCCAGATCATCGGTGCATGTTGCATGCTGCACAACTTCGCAGTGAGAAAGGGCCTGCAGATTGACATACGTGATGACCTGACGCCTGAACCAGACAATCCCCCCCTAAGCGAGTCTACCCCGTCTTCTGAGGAAAGAGCAGCCAGGAGACAGCTCACATTAGGCATCTTTGCACGTTAAACACACATTAATCATGGGACAATGAGAATGCATGCATGCACACCACTGTGGTCCCTAGCACAGACACATCACATCCTCATCAATTTGGATTAGCACAAGCCCACCATGCAGGACTTGTGAGCAGCAACACCATGCCACGGCTCCAATTATGTCACTGTACATTCATACACCATTCGCACGGACCTGGTCCTGGCGAACCTTTCTCCACCACAAATGAGGGTGACACCTCTTTTCCGGCAGGAATGGCACCCCCACATTCCGAAATCATTCACAACACAAAAAAAAAAATTGACCAGCAAAAAAAAAAAAATTTCCAGCAAAAAAAAAAAAATTTTCAGCAAAAAAAAAAAACCCCAAAAAAATCCTGAAAAAAAAAAAGTCCTGAAAAAAAAAAAGTCCAGAAAAAAAAGGGGGGAAACCAAATTAATGCCGCTGGCGTGACCCACGCCTGGGGCGCCCACGGCCACAGCCCCGGCTCCTCAGGGGAGATTCATGGGGAGGGGGGGGTAATCCGGGAAGGAGGAGCAGCCCCTGGTCTCTGCCCACCTGGCGGCCTGCCCTCCAAAGCCACGGCAATTCTGGTCAGGCCAGCACTTAGTGATGCCATATTGGCCTGGATAGCCTGGGTGAGGGCCCTCACATCCTGCCCAACGTCTGCTGTAGTAGTCTGCAGTTAGTTTAGGCAGTTTGTAAGAGCCAGGGAGTGGCAGTCCAGGTCCCCAAGCGTATCTTTTATGGAGGACAGGCTCTCCTCCATCCGCACCAAAGTCTGGCTGTCCTGTCCCAGATGGTGGGTCTGAAGGGCCTGGTCCCTTCTGATATTGGCGGGCAGAACCTCGGCCACCCCCCTGGTCTTCTGGGATGACTTCCTGCCTCCAGCTGATGCTTGTGGCCGGGGAGAAGGGGAGGCCCTTGGGAGGGGAGCCCTGTTGGTTTACCCCTAATGGAGGGCTGGCTGCTGTCAGCCAGAGGGGAAGACTCCTCCAAAAACAAAAATCCACTGGCTGACATGACATCCCCCTCAAACTCCTCCTCCTCCAACTCCTCCGAGGACTCCGGCCTTGTCGGGGGGTCCTCATCAGGCTGTTGTCCCGGGGATGGTGCGGTCAGGCCAGATGGCCCAGCACCCTCTTGCACATCTGTGCACGTCTCCCTTTCGGTGGGAAACGGACACAGGAGGGAACCCCAAACGGGTTGACTCCGAAGTCCGTCAGTAGTTCCAGTCCTCCAATGCTGTTATCCATACTGTACCCCAAATAAATGGCTCCAAACTGAGCATTACTCACCCCGCCAACCTCTGCCTCTCTCAGAGAACACGCCTGCCGCTGGGAAGAAGGCAGGGTGGCTGGGCTCAGTCCATCATGCTGTTGGGGGTCTGGGCCAACTGCCTCCCCTTCCTGGGGTATACCAGTGGAGACTGAAGTCCCATCCACTGGTGCTAGGTGAAAAACCCCTGGTGCTTGCAAAGCAAAGCCGACATCCTCCTGTCCCAGTCCTGTACCATTTTCTGGTGATGTGCCAGTGGAGACTGAAGTCCCATCCACTACCCCAGGAACCCCCTCTTCTGTTAGTGAGGAGCAGAGGCCTATGACACTCTGCTCTGTTGCCAGCTCCTCCGCTGGGTTGCTGTGAGTGGAGACCACAGTCCCATCCACTACCACAGGGTCCCCCTCTTCTGTAAGTTGGGAGCAGAGGCTTGGGGCACCCTGCTCTGTTGCCAGTGATTCAGCTGGGGGTAAAAGCTTTACCACCTCAGCTTGTTGCTGGAGAGGGGGGCCAACCGCCCCGGCTCCCTGGAACTCCACACCATCCGCTTCTGCTTTAGGGATGAAAATCTCCATATTTTCCACTGCCGATTCATCAGCCAGGAGTTCACAGTTGTCATCTGAACTTTCCTCATAGTCCCAGGCAATGGGAGCCCCACCCTGCTGCTGAGCCGAGTCTAGCAGCTGTCTGTAGGCGACCTCCAGCTCCCATTCTTGAATGGCCAGAAATTCTAAATCTTCCTGTGACCAGTGGCCTCCTGAGATATTCAATTTTTCCTCTCTGTGGTCCATTATGTCCTCCAAGCGCCACTCCCGATCATCCCCAAAGTCGGGATCACTGGACATCCTCCAATACAACAATCCCAGGCCATCATAGTCATAGCCTTCTGTGGGGCTGTCATCCGCTGACCACGGGCACTCTTGGGCTACATACCACCGGAGGGCTCTGTAGCTCTCGTCCAGCTGCATCTCTGCCCTGATCAGCCTGCTTAACTCAGCTATCCACTCCTGCTTTGGTTGTTCCCCCAACAACAGCAGTCGTACGTCATACTGCGGCCAGTACCTTGCATAGATGGAGGGCAGGACCTTTCCTTGGTGTTGCTGCTCCAGAGCTAGCGCTTCCTTCCAGAGTTGGCACCGAATCACATCCGACCATCCCAACAGGACCTCCTTTGATACGGGTCCTCTATGCTGTATCCGCATCTCTTGTAACCTTCTTTGGAATTCCTCTTCCATGGAGACTGGTATCTGTACCTCTCCTCTCTTTTTAGTTGGTGCTGCTGTGACTTCAGCTGCCGCAGCACTTCTTTGCTGTCGCAAGGTGGCATCTACAGCCGCTATAACCCGGCCTATGATCTCCGGTGGAGGATTAGGACCATATTGTGCCAGTCCATGTCTAACAGCCCGATCAAAAAATTCTTCCTCGGGTGTCCTGTCTGTTACGCTGGGCCTCTTGGCTCTATCCATTTCGACAAGTTCTGCGATAATGTCCCTTTTCTTACGGTTGCTGGCCGGTCTGCCCCGGCTCTCCAGTAAGTCCATGAGGGAAGAGAGCTTCATCCGTTCATACAGCGTCTCCATTGTCATGTGTCCTTGTAGCCGTCCTTCTGGAGATGGAATCACCCCACTGCTGTGCCACCAAATGTAAAGGTCACCACCGCTTACGACCTTCCATCCAACCACGACAAGCTTATCCGACACACCAACAACCAGGCAGACATGATCCATCCCATTTCCCAGAATAAACGAGACTGCGCTCCGTTCTCTAGTTTCCAAAATGTATGAATGAATTTATTGGTTTCCTTAGCTTGCTTATATCCAGTACAGCATAATACAGTTAATCACAGGACAATGCAATCTCCACCCCCCTTCACACCATGGGGGGCTTCAATCACACTCTAAAAGGCATTCAGGTAAGCTAACCATGTAGACTTGTCGGCACCGCATCTTCAATAGAGTTCAATTAACCTTTATTAATAACACAGACATCTAGTTGAATAAGTTATCTAGGCAGCTTTATCACACAATGGCAGAGTCTTGTGAGAGTGGGTGCAATCCGCACCTTCAACGGAATGTCTTTACCGTGAATAGCCAACACCTTAAGATATTTCAATAGCCTATTATACAAAGGGATGTGTCACTGTGTTGGTAACCTGGTCTCAAGTCCACATGAACCACTTTTGTAATATTCCAGTCCTGCAATATGAATTATTATTAATGTCCCATCTCATGTAATATATGAATTATGATTCACTATTAGCCACCCTACACCCAAAAGGGCACAGGGTGGATTTCGACCCAAGAGTTATTGTTACTGCTGGCACAAGAGTATCTCTCATCCTTCCAACGTCTCTGGGTGTCACGGGCCATTCTGTTACATAAATATCCCCCATTTTTTTACTACTAATGGCGGTGATCAGCGATTTTTTTAGTGACTGCGACATTATGGCGGACACTTTGGACAATTTTGACACATTTTTGGGACCATTGTCATTTTCACAGCAAAAAATGCATTTAAAATGCATTGTTTACTGTAAAAAAGACAGTGCAGTTTGGGAGTTAACCACAAGGGGGCACTGAAGGGGTTATGTGTGACCTAATATGTGTTTACATCTGTAGGGGGTGTGGCTGTAGGTGTGACATCATCGATTGTGTAGCCCTTCAAAAGGGCTCACACGATCGATCACGGCGCCACAGTGAAGAACAGGGAAGCTGTGTTTACACACAGCTCTCTCTGTTCTTCAGCTCCGGGGACTGATCGCGGGACTCCAGCTGGTCCGTGGGTCCCGCGGTCACGGTCACAGATCTTCGGACCGGGTCACGTGCACACGACCACGAACCCCACGGCTGGGCTTAAAGGGCAACGTACAGGTACGTTGATGTGCCCAGCCGTGCCATTCTGCCAACGTATATCAGCGTTCTCAAGTGGTTAAGCTACATGCCCAGTTTGCCGCATTGATACTCCAATAGATGGGGCATGTATTGTAAAATCTTGGATGAGAACCTTCTTCCTTCAACCAGAACACTGAAGATGGGTCATGGATTCGTCTTTCAGCATGACAATGACCCAAAACATACCGCCAAGGCAACAAAATAGTGGCTCAAGAAGAAGTACATTAAGGTCATGAAGTGGCCTAGCCAGTCTCCAGACCTTAATCGTATAGCAAATATATGAAGGGAGCTGAAACTTCAAGTTGCCAAGAGATAGCCAAGAAACCTTAAAGTGGATGTAAACCCAAAAAAAAATTTTTTTTTTGATGTCACAATGTAGAGTATAAGATTTCCTATCATCCTTGCCCAGTCTTGCCACACAGAGTTAATCCAGCGCTGAATAATCCTCTTTTAAAGTCCAGTGCAAATTAACCAGACTTCAGACAAAAACCTGCCAAATTGGGTTAAGTCCGTTTCTCTGTTTTTGCTTTCAGTAACAGGTTATTTACAAATATAGCGTGGACATGTTTATCATAACAAGAGGTGATCCAAAGTTCATTGTATATTACTAGGATGTGTTATGATGTTATATCACCTCATGTTATGATAAACAAAACATAACATATGATAAACATGTCCTAGCTATATTTGTAAATAACCTCCCACTCAAAGCAAGAAGAGAGATTCTGGACTTTTTGATTTAGGCAGAGTTTTATCTGGAAGGCTGTTCGTTTTCACTGAACATAAAAGAGGATTACTCAGCGCTGGATTAACTCTGTGTGGCAAGACTGGGCACAAATGATAGGAAATATTATACTCTACATTGTGACATCAAAAAAAATTAAAAAAAATTGGGTTTACATCCACTTTAAGGATTTAGAGAAGATCTGTAAATAAGAGTGGACTGAAATGTGCAAACCTGGTCACTAACTACAAGAAACGTCTTATCTCAGTACTTATTGGCAAGCACAAAGTCATGTTTTGCTTGGGGATCAAATACTTATTTTACTAACTCACCTGCAACTCAATTTATAACATTTGTATCATGTATTTTCTCTGGATTTTTCGTTAATATTTTGTCTCTATCATTTAAAATACACCTATGATAAGAATTATAGATACTTAATTTCTTTGTAAGTGGGCAAACTTACAATATCTGAAGGGGATCAAATAATTATTTCCACCAATGTATGTAATTAATCTAAGAAAGGCTTAATGAATAATTTTTATGTTTTAGGAACATGTCTTCCTCAGGTGTACATATTCTAGAACACAGTACAGGCATACCCCACTTTTAAGTACACAATGGGACCAGAGCATGTATGTAAAACAAAAATGTACTTAAAGTGAAACAATACATTTTTTCAATTCTAGGATGGAGTGGGGGGTCAGGGGCTGTAGGTAGTGGGGGTGTCAGGAGCTGTTGTTGAGGTCTCAGGGGCTGTAGTTGAGGTGTCAAGGGCACACTAGAACAGGGCAGGCTATGCTCTCGGAGCTTCAGCTCCTTTTTACAGTACTTGTAAGGCACTTTACATACACTCGTGGGTATATCCTTACTCGCGAGTGTATGTAAAGTGAGTGTACTTAAAGTGGGGTATGCCTGTACATATTTTTAAAACACAAGTGTCTGATACCTCCTTATCAGTTTGGCTATTTTGAAGCAAGCAAGTTTGTGACCTATGTTATAGAAGGTGAATGTGATGGTATATTATATCACAAATTGTTCATGATGGACTAAAATAATGTTGCAAAACGGGCCATTAAATAATATATTTTTTTATCTTTTGTGTTGAATAAAGTAATTTGTGATTTTAAATTTGCAATAATATATTTGTCCATCAAGTGCTTATAAAAGTTCCAGCAACATATATCATTTTTGGATGTTGGGATTTTAGGAACAGCAAAGTTAAGCATGTAGCAATTCCTATAGGTTTAATACAAGTATTTTGTGTCAATCAATTAATTTAGAAATGACAAAAAAAAAAATTATAGTTGTTACCTGTTCATGCTATATTCCATTACTAATTATCGCAAATAAAATGCAGCCTAACACTTTAAATAAGTGCTTCTTTTATGGCTTTTGAAAGAAGCAGTCAAGACATTTGACAAAGTAGAGTTAATTATTTTCTAGTTTTTGTCAAAATTAATCCACCCATAGCACAGTGTGCAACATAAATATTTTGCTAAATTCAGTCTCTGCTTAATCCCTAGAATTATAAAAGGATTTATTTAATCTCTGGGTGTTGAATGTCAAATTAGTTGTGTTTACAAATGTTTGCAGAAGGTTTACAGATTGCAGGTTGCTGTTTTTCTTCTGCTTACAAAATGGAAACTTTTTACGATGACTGACATGGGTGCACACTCACACGTGACCGGCTAAATATAATAAATTGGGATAATAAAATTAGTTTCATGAGGATTTAGGACTAAGCCGCAGTTAAAGAGGAACTGCTAAATATACATAACTGACTAGAAATATATATGCTTTGGCTGGTAAAACAGTCAATCATGTGACTTTGCTACTTCCTTATTCAAACGTACTACTTTCTGTATCACCTTCCCTCTTGACAGAGGTGATGCTGCTGAATTACTTAAAGTACATTTAACTTAATTGTTTTTGTTAAACTTTTATATTTTGCCTGCTTTTGGTATGTTAAAGGGGTGTTCCACCCAAATGTAATGTTTATTAAAAGTCAGCAGCTACAAAAAGTGTAGCTGCTGGCTTTTAATAAACATTCATTTACCTTCTCCACCTTCCAGCGACGCGCCGACCGGGGCTCCGCTCCTCTCCCCCCCTCCCTGGCCGGCGTCTTCATTCCGACTGTGGGCACCCAGCCGTGACAGCCTTCGGCTTCACGCCGGGCACCCACTGCGCATGCGTGAGCCGCACTGCGCATGCGTGTGCGGCGTGGCTCGCCGCTGACTGGACAGGCGATCGCCTAGGACCTGTCAGTGTCCTAGGCCATCGCCTAAAGGGAGGGGCTGCAATAAGGCGATTAAGCCTAATCGCCTTACCAGCCCCTCGGCGGAAGCAGGAAGTGGGACAGGAAGTCCCACTCCTCCTGAAGCCCCCACTTCCCCCCCAAAAAAATTACATGCCAAATGTGGCATGTAAGGGGGTGTGGAGTGGAACAAGCGGAAGTTCCATTTTTGGGTGGAACTCCGCTTTAAGTATGCTATTGAAAGTGTTTTGTTAAAGTGGATTTTTACCCATAAAAACTTGATAAAAAGAATGATCTGTAGCGTGAAACATATATTCAACATTATTAATTATGATACAAAAAGTGGTGTGTGCTGTGAATTGTCTCCAGCATTGTTCCTGTTTCTTCTTGTTGAAAGCTGCCATTTTGCTGAAGCCCAGAACAGCTGAACAGCAATAAATCTTTAGGCTGTCACCAGATTGGCCGTTACTTATTCGGCACAGTACCTAAAATTAGAGAGCAACTGAGCATGTGCAGATCAGGGTTATACAGTCTATTATTAATAGGTTTTAAACAGTATAGGCACTTGTTGTTAATGTTTTACATAGCTATACCTGCAAAAGCAGCAAGCCTGAAGACATCTAGCAGGACTTCATTTTATGACTAAAGTTTCATGCCCATACCTGTTGATCTTATGTCCTGTACACACTTAACCGTGTTTTCTCAAGGATGGTAATTTGCCTGGTAATTGGACTATAATTCATTCCTGTGTTGTGGAGAGCAGGACAGTGAGATGGATTCAGGAGTTTAGGGAATGACAACTGAGCATGGGCTGACACCATTCAGTCCATAAAAATGTCATATGCTATCAGCCAACAAAAAATAGGAAATACGTGTGGCAGATCAGATCGGTATTGCAAGATGTATGTTTTTTGCTCACTTTTTTTGCCTTGACATTAGTTTAAGGAGTAGAAAGTTAGATTTAAATTAATCTATGCTCTCTGCAAATCATGTATTTCTCATCTCTACCACTACAAGGAATGCAATGCTGATTCAGCAGCTTTAAAACTTTCTGAGACATTGATCTGGAATAAGTATGTAAATTAGACATTTCAACTTCTGCAAATTTTAGTTTAGAGGCTCCTATGCTTACTTAGGGTCATTCTGAGTCACTAACCTGAAACAGATATGAAAGTGGCTATTAACTCATCAAGAAACTGCAGAATATATGTCATATTATTAGTTCACATTAGATAATTTAATGGTAGGTCGA
Source organism: Rana kukunoris (assembly GCA_029574335.1). Taxonomy (NCBI): domain Eukaryota; kingdom Metazoa; phylum Chordata; class Amphibia; order Anura; family Ranidae; genus Rana; species Rana kukunoris. Next base: position 293,725,193 of record CM056051.1, on the reverse strand, counting down.
AGTATTCTAAATTGAAATGTAATCTGCAAGGTTAATACAAATTTAGAATTTGCTTTGTATTTAGCAGTCAGATAGGAAGAACGGGCAGTGAAGTTGTATCATAGAAAAGGGTATTAAAAGAGAAGTGGGGGATTTTACAATCACAACGATAAATACTCATCCTAGTGGATATCTTATCGGTCCAATGCTGCATCTGTCCCCCATCCGCTCTACATAGAGAACTGAGTGATAAAAGACCACAGATCGCTTAATTCTTGAGCTTCAGTGAGCAGAAAGCTGGAGTGTCAGGGCCTGGACTTGAATCTGGACCTCTGTTGTGCCTGGTAATGACTATTGTCGCTGAACTACCTGAGATGCTGGACAGCACCCTGTCTAATCCATGGGACAACGCTACCTTGTACCTTGACTTCTGCTAAACCTTGAACTCTTTGCTCCTCCCATAAACTTCCTGATTAAGCCATATCTTTGCACTTCTTGTTTGCCAGATTACTGTGCTCTCTTCAGCCAGTATCCCGCTCTTGTCTTCACTGCTGCTGTCCATTATGTGCTATTGCTCTTTATTGATCCTTGGCTTGTTCCTCGACTACGCTTCTGCCTGATTCCAACCTGAAACTACTCATTACTGACCTTCAGCTTGTTTTACTGACTACATTTCGGTTTGATCCTCACCTGCTTATCTGCATCTGGACCCCGGGTTGCTCACTTCCTGGTGGGGCGATACTGAGGACCCCGGCCTGGTATTAACATGCAGCAAAATCCATCTCCACCAGCAGGAGCTCTGTTGAAAACTGGTTAGTACTTAGACTCTGCACCTCAGGTAAGCCCAAGTCTCCTGCCAGGGTGACTTCCTGTGTACCTATCCTGCTGGTCAGCACACATGAGAAGGATCTAGATCTCACCATAAAAATATACAAGGGAGCAGCAATGGTTCTGTTTCTAAGCTTGTGAAAATACTTTCTAATCAATTGGCTTCATCTCTTTCACAACTTTGACCACCAGTAGTGAGCCAGAAAAGATGGTACTTGCTTCCCTTTGTGTTGTTACTTTAATTAAGGCAAAGACAATCTTTAAAAGCATCTAAACCTCCATGTGCTGGACCCTGCACCATATAGTAGTCATAAATACAGATTTTCGATAACCCAACATAGCCTATGCACATTCAACATGTAATATGGCACAATCATCCATTATCTAGAATTCCTGCTTAAAGGGTAACTAAATTTATAGCATACACAATTGTGACACAAGCTATATTGCAATTTAATGTTATTAAAATGTACCTTTTCTTTTTCAAACTGTAAAATTCAATGCAATATGACAATGTGGATGTTTTCTGTACACAATTAGTATACAGAATTCTCCTAGAAATGCAATTTCCTGCTTGTGTGATTGGCTCACTGATTTCCCCAGAAGTACACAGTCAGAATTTAGGCATATCTGTGACAAAAATGTTATTTTGGGGAGATAATCCTAAGGGGTTAATCATTTATAAAGGAATGCTGACTCCTCATTAAAATTCTACAACTATATCAGCTGAAAAATAATTCAAGACACACTTTCAGATTTACTATCCAAAAGACATGGAAGAACAATCCACTTTTCCTTTTCCTTCAGAGAAGAAACAGGTAGGAATTTGCATTGAAACTTGTTAAACTCCTTGTGCTCTCCATAGATGTGATTTTCTCCCCCGAAAGGTATAATCTATACATAACTCTAACATAACTATAATCTATACATAACTCTAATGCCCTGTACACACGATCGGTTCATCCGATTAAAATGATCTGATGGATTTTTCCATCAGTTATCCCATGAAGTTGACTGATGATCAGTCGTGCCTACACACCATCAGTTAAAAAAACGATCATGTCAGAACGCGGTGACGTAAAACACAACGAAATGCTGAAAAAAATGAAGTTCAATGCTTCCAAGCATCTGTCGACTTGATTCTGAGCATGCATGGATTTTTAACCGATGGATGTGCCTACAGACGATCGTTTTTTTTTCTATCGGTTAGTTAACCATCAGATAATTTTAAATCAAGTTCCTATTTTTTTAACCGATTGATAAATAATCGATGGGGCCCACACACGATCGGTTTGGTCTGATGAAAATGGTCCATCAGACCGTTTTCTTCAGACTAACCTATCGTGTGTACGCAGCATTAGTGGCAAGACATAAAAAGGTTTGTCCATCCAACAACGGTAGAAACATTTCAATATGGGATCATATACTGTATATCTTGTATATGATTTAGGGTGTAAAATCCCTGGTCAATGGGCTGCAGCAAATGGAAGCAGCTCACACTAATACAAAATAACTTGTTAAATAACATTGTTGGAATGACATTGGAATACCCTGTAACTTACTACAGTTTTTTTTTTTACCAAAGATTGATGCCAATACATACAGTATATTGTATCTGAGAAAAAAGTTATATTATACAGTCCACATCAATCAACCGGTAAGCCTTACGCAAAGCGCATATGTGAAGTGGCCGGGCGCATCTACGTTCATGAATCGGCGTATCTTGGGGAAGATGGGAACGCTGAATGCCATGTTTTTCGGCATATCTTGCTTTGTGAATCGGCGCAAAGATGCAACAGCGCAAATTTAAAATTACGGCGGCGTATCTGGAGATACGCCAACGTAACTCTTTGTGAATCCAGGCCATAGTGTGTACATGTACAGCAAAATAAATCTCTCTATGCCTGTGAGCCCATGGATTTTATGGTTTGACCACATAGCCTTACCAGTCATATTTGTCCCAGAACTGCAGTCCTTATATTTTTTGTCAAACAATGCATATTAAAAAGTTAAAGTGGAGTTCCACCCATTTTTTTATGTTTGTCTGTGCTGCATGCCCTAATCTCATAGTGTTCAGAATGGACAATTTTTATTTGTTTTGTTGCTTGTAAATACCTTTATTTGTAGTCTTTCATTACTTCCTCCTCCTTATTAGCCTAGGCTATTAAGTCACATGGCTATTCGCAAGGGTTTCTGGGATAGGCATCATGTTTCCCAGTAGTCCTTGCAAACCTGACTGAAACCTATTACACTGCTTGTGCAGCACTGAGCATGTGCGAGATATGCAAAGCTGAAATCCAGGAAGTCATACAGTCTGGCTTCATGATGCCCACACTTAGGATGGCCACGGTCTATTTCTAGATTATAAACTTTAAACTCTAAATGCTGTAACAACCTAACAAAATGGACCTTAGTTTACAGACTAACTTTACTAGAATACATTAAGCTTGTGTATTACAGGGGTATTTATATTTAAAAAGTGAAATTGTGGGTGGAACTCCCCTTTAAATCTCATCTGGAGAAGCATGTGTCTCAGAAAGATTGCCCAAGATGTGGGAACATGTGCCCTGTGGGCCCTGTCTAAACATGCCACCTGTCTGACTTGTGTGCTTCATCTAAGCATGGACTTCCTCAGAGGGGGCGATATATCCCATGCTCTGTAGCTCTTATGGCATTGGGGCTCAGAATGTGATGCATTAAGGTGTGGGGTCGCTAAACATGCATATCGGTCCCCAGCCTGACTGTGACTTGGCAGAAGTGACAACATTTGAATTCTTCCCTGCTGGAATTCACAGCTATAAAATTATGTGTCGTGTGCATCACCATTGTCTCTCAAGCCAAACTTTGAAGGTTTTAGGCATTTAGTGTGCATAACTATTAAACTGTATTAGGGCTCAACACAATGACATGGTAGACCTTGATTTTTTTGTTTTTTTTTTAAACAGAAAAATTATAGTGATAAGTCACATTTAACCTCCCTGGCGTTATGATTCTGTCTGGAATTTTGTACCAAAAGCGTTGCAATTGTTTTGCAAGGAAATGTGGTGTTATGTATTATAGGCCTGCAATTCTTAGTAAGTACTTACTTAAACCTGACCAAACAAGACTCTAGTAGACATCCCAGATGTGATAAAAGATGAAACACAAAATCATGAATTATAATCTAATAACTAATATTATTTTATTTAATACTGTAATAAAGAATAATGAATTTAGTCAAATAAAGAAAATTCAATATACATCTTGAGTGTGATACACTTTGAAGCAGGGGACTGCACAAAGTCCGACATCGCAGTCAGGACAATAGTATCTTGTCTCTTTTCGGACTTTTTTCCCCTTGCTATCTCTTTTTGAGCAGCACACTACGCACATTCTGGCAGGTGCTGCCTTTTTTGCAGTTGGTGGGATATAATCCAAAAAATGGCGACCCGTCAGACGCTATGGATTCACCACATCAACAGCCCGACGTCCTGGTCTGTTTGCAGATACAGATGGCACCTGGTGGTTGACGAAAATCAGCTCAGCCACCTTCCAGATGAAGTCAGAGTGGACAAGAGGCTTGCCACTATATGCCCTGTGCAGGATGTAGGCGTTCCAAAGGCATTGTTCCAGAAGATGCCGGAATATTTTTTTGTAATATTTTTTCTGTTGTTTCCGCATAGCGGGGTAGTATGTCATAGCCTGATCGGCTCTATCGACTCCTCCCATTGAGCTGTTATAGTCGACCACGACTTGGGGCTTCAGCACGTCTTTTCCACCTTTTGTGTGGACCATGGCAGTGGAGGTATTGTGGACAGTGCTCATGAGGCACACGTCCCTTTTGTCTCGCCATCGCATTGCCATGATTTTACCCTTTTGCCAGGCAACAATTTCTCCGATTTTTAATTTTCTCTTCCCAAATGCAGATGGCATGTCACGGCGGTTAGGCCTAACGGTACCATAGGCATCAGTCTTATTCTGTATCAGGACTTCATATAGTTCCGGAGATGTATAGAAATTATCGGTGATCACACAGTACCCCTGGTTCAGCAATGGCTCCAGTAGTGTAAGCACAGATGATGTGGCCATCCCATAGCCGCTGTACCTGGGGTTGAACTTTGTGCCTTTACCAGTATAAATGACGGAGTTCCATATATACCCAGTGGATGCCTCGCAGAGCATAAATGACTTGATGCCAAACCGCGCTCTTTTTGAAGCGATGTACTGAATCCAACTCAGGCGACCCTTGTAGGCCATCAAGCTCTCATCTCCACAGACATCCCTATCTGGCACATAGGTCCGCTGGAAATTACCAACAATAATTTGCCATACCTCCCATATTTTTTTGAGTTTGGGCGAACTCTTCATTGTTGGTGAAGTGGAAGTTCTTCATGATGAGAGAGAAACGGCATTCTGACATCACAGTGCCAAAAAATGGAGTGGCCAATAATTTGTTGGTGGTCCAGTACCACTTCTGGAGCGGTTTCCCCACCACGCCCTGCAGAATAATGAGCCCCAAAAACTGCCAGATGTCCTCTCTGGTCACCGGTTCCCATTTTCTGCTGCGGGGAAATTTGGCATGCGGCGTATCGGATTGCTGCTCCTGGTAGCGGTTTGTCTCCGTTACAATTTTTTCTATGACATCCTCTGTAACAAATAATTTTAGGTAGGCCAGAGGGTTGTCCTGCTCCACATCTACCTTCAGCCCTGGTGATCCGGTAAACGGAAATCTTGGGGGCGCAACCTGGTCCGTATCGGCAATAGGGCACCAAGTGCGCACATTACTGAGGCTAAGTGCAGGTTCTTCGCCTTCATCACTTGACAGATCAGTGTCGGTCTCAGGGTCAGATGACAAATCCCACGACTCACTCTCACTCTGTTCGGCGAGCATCTCTGCACTATTGTCGCTGTCACTCAGCTGCTCCAAAAGCGCTTTTTGTGAAAAGTGGCGCTTTTTTGATGTCATTTTTTTTAATTAGATGGGCACTATGGGGAAGGCAAGGGCACTGTCAGTGAGTAGTGTTGTAACTACTAAAGGTGATACATTGTAATCTGAGGGGATTGCACTGTGTAACTTTTTTTTAAATTCCCGCCCAGTTCCGCACCCGTGCGTCGCTACGTCGCAGAGAGCGGAACAAGGAAGTGACAGATCCAGCGAGCACAGCGTCGGATCGTGGGAGAAGGTAAGGCACTCGCTGTGCGCTCTGCGTGTCTGACACGGGATCAACGATGGTAGCAGGAAATTTTTACCCCGTGTCAGACACGGGAAAACCGCCAGGGAGGTTAAACACAAGACATCCTAAAAATACATAAACTAACAAGCTAAATATAAAAGGTAAATTATTTATCCAAGGTCCAAAAGGTATAGAAACCTAAATTACAAGGAGCATCTAAAATTGATTGCCTCACTGATGTCTGGTTTCTGTTAGTAGGTGGATCCACCAGCACCCTTTCTGTGAGAGAATTTTGTTACAGTCCCTGCCTATTTTGCTTTTGTGTACCCTTCCTAACATAACATAACATGTGATTCATCAAACCTACTCTCATGTTTTAAAATTAAATGGCTTGCTACTGATGAAATGGTGAAAAGTTGCATGTAATGACAAATACACATGATCAGAGATCCAGTTCTTAAAGGGGTGTTCCAGCCCAAAAATGTGTTTATTAAAAGTCAGCAGCTACAAAACGTGTAGTTGCTGGCTTTTAATAAACACTGACTTACCTGCTCCTGCGTTCCAGCGACGCGCCGACCGGGGCTCCGCTCCTCTCCCCCCTCCCCGGCCGGCGTCTCCATCCCGACTGTGGGCACCCAGCCGTGACAGCCTTCGGCTTCACGGCCGGGCACCCACTGCGCATGCGCGAGCCGCACTGCGCATGCGTGCGCGGCGCGGCTCGCCGCTGATTGGAGAGGCGATTGCCTAGGACCTGTCAGTGTCCTAGGCCATCGCCTCCAGGGAGGGGCTGAAAAAAGGCGATTACGCCTCTCGCCTATTCAGCCCCTCGGCGGAAGCAGGAAGTGGGACAGGAAGTCCCACTCCTACTGAAGCCCCCACTCCCCCCCCAAAAAAATTACATGCCAAATGTGGCATGTAAGGGGGTGTGGAGTGGGATAAGAGGAAGTTCCAAATTTGGGTGGAACTCCTCTTTAAATATTCTCTTAGTTTTCCCAGTATAAAATATGCCATAGTGGCAAGTAAGCATATACGGTTCATCCCCTGGGTTTGGGTAGTTTTCCCTACTGTGAACAAGGAACTCATCAAGTAGCCACAGTTATATCATCAATCCAACTAAATAAGACTGATGATGAAGTGAAAACATCTCTTGTTATATAAATCTCCTATATAATGGTAATGCATATACACTGTATTATTGTTACACAGGAGATTCGCTGCTTCCAATTTATGCTTGTAAACTATATTTTTTAGGTTTTACATGCTTGTTAAATTTCTTTTTAAAGATATACTTTGTCCTTAATAAAGTATTGTGGATATTTTGATTTTCAGTATTGTGGATATTTCAGACATATAGAATTGCATGTCATTTTTTCAAAGCTTTCTATTGCCAGAAATGTTCATACTTACAATAACTGTATACAAAGATTCCATACCGTTTTCTGTGTCAATGCCTTTTTACATTGTCATTCTGTAAAAAGCTTACATAGCTAACATCCTAATCATTATACATATTAAAGCATAATGAACTGAGAGAATGTTGATATGTACACTGTAAACAGTTTTTCTGGTTACTAAGTATGAACAGAATTAATATAAAAATCCTGCACTATACACACAAACAATATCAGCCATTTAGAGACCGTAATCAATCAGATGATGGTGTTAAAGTTTTTTGCATATGCTAATCACAATTTAATATGTATATCACAGTATGTTGATATGGCAAAACTCAACATTTGATTCTTAGCACTGCACTGTTTTCACTTTACTAAGTATGAATGGCAGTACTTTTTACTTAAATACTGTATAGGAACAGTGAATAATTTTCTTTATATTAATACATTTAACACTATGGCATGTAACAATAAAAATAAATATGACCAATTATATTGCCCAGATCCTCTTTTTTTTATGTCTGTACTTCACGTATGTACAATACTCCTTAGTTATTTTTTCACCACAGACAATACAGTATATCAGCTGAGATGCTTAATTGGCCACCCTCAGATCCTGAAGTGCCAGTCCCCCCTTGGAGTTTGCTAGTTGCAAAGTCTCAAGTGAGATTCTCAGCATAGAAGATCCCCACTGGAAGGAGACAATAAAAGCTTTAATGGCACAGAAGGTGTGTTTAGTAATGTATACTAGAGCATTGGAGCATATATACAGAAATGTTGGCATAATTAGCATCTTTAAAAGATTTATTCTGCTTAATAAAGTCCAAATGGAAGATCTTTCCATTTCAGTATTTATTTATTTAATGCTTGAACAACTGGTGATAGAGGCAATTGGATATTTACCCCTAAGTATTTGAAATGAATAAATACCATATCATGGGACCTGTAGAAGAAACATCTATTCAGTTTTGAATATCAGTGGGTAAAGTGGTAGATATGGCCAAGTTGATTCTAAACCCTGAATGATCTGATGATCTGAATGAACCCTGAAAAAAAAATTATAATTAAAATTGAGAAAGCAATGGTCAGAGGGATGCACAGATCATTTAGATAAATGAATAATCAGCATATGAAGACATACATTACTCTAGCGTCCCTAAGCACAGTCATTTTACTCTGTCTCCCCTCCTAGCTTCACAACCAATGCCTTAATGGACAGTGTGAGCAGCATGGGTGACAGGGCACAACCCTATCTGGCCTTCTAAAAATTGGGAAAGCTTCAGAAATGGTGTCATTGATTCTTATCCTAGGAACTGTAGATAGTTGCATTAAAAACAAAAAATCTGGATTCAAAACCTAATAATAAGTAATTGAAAAAAGGGAAGGGCAGTCAACTGAATCAAGTGTTTTTACATGTCCAAAGAGACCACAACACTAGTCCTGGGATTATCATGTTGCATTTGTATGTTAACAAATAACCTTCTAAAACTGAACCCAGAGGACACCTGTTATGGAGAAACACGTGGGGCGAAGCTAGGGTGTGACGTGAACCAGTATCCTGCTTCTATTTGCTGACCTGGACTGTTATAACCATTCTCTGAACTCCACCTTCATTAACCTTGGCTTGTCCCCTGACCTCCTCTTCTGTCTGGCTCCTTTGACTGCTTTGTTGATCGGTTCCAGTCCTGGCTTGTTCCCTGAGCCTGTTCCTTTCTGTGCCCTGTACCTGATCCATTTTGTCTGTGTATGACCTGGCCTGCCTGACTCTGCTACTCTGTCTGCTGTCACCAGCTGCCTGCCTCCTTGCTGAAGACATCTGAAAGCTTCACCTGCACAAAGGAGGACATCTGACCTACTGCTAGCAAGTCCTACAGGCACTTATGCCACTCTGCACTTCTGTGCCTCATGTCTACACTATCAGGAGCCCCGAGTCAGAGGTGTAAGGAAAGCCTTTCTCATTATATCTGGCTCTGCTACCAGGTACGTAATAGTCGTCATCCTGGAGAGATAAAGTATATATGATCTCTATAATTTGAGGACACTGTTGTCTGATAAGAGGCCTTATTTTCTGAAGAGCACTTTCTTTGCACTGGAGCACTTTATATTTTTTGAGTACAGAGCACTTTGAAGGCACATGGACACTTCAATTTTGAATTATGAACTCATTTGTTATGAAATTTTGAATATGTGACCTGTGGATGGACTTTTTTTATATTATTGATCTATATGAATTCATGATATTATTAGACATGTGCACTGCTGAAAGTTGTTATTTCATTCGTTTTTTTGGGGTCATTCGTTATTATGAAAACTCGAAAACAAAAATTTGAGGTTTCTAAAGTTTGGAAATTAGAAAATTAGAAAATCCAAAATTCAAAAATCCAGAAATTTAAAAATACCAAATTTAAAAATCCAGAAATTTGAAAATCCAAATATTCAAAAATCTGAAATAATAACTATTAAATTATAGGTATTAGAATTTCCTTTCAAATTTGGCTGTTAGTAAACGTAACAAATACAAATGTAAACATTTACCCAAAGTTAGGAATTATCCGAAATAACAAATGCCACATGTAAAAGAGTGGAACATAACAATTTAATAATTATGAATAATAATAAAAAAGTTTTTTATTATTATTATTTATTTGTTACGTTCCATAAGTTCAGATGCAGCATTTGTTATTTCGGATAATTATGAACTTCGGATATAATTGTATTCGTTTAAAATTCACTAACAGCCAAATTTGAAGGGAAATTCCAAAACCTATAATTTAATAGTAATATTTATTATTATTTGTTATTATTTCGTATTTTTGATTTTTCTTTTTTTTTTGTTATTTTTCTGATTTTCGAATTTTCCGATTTTAGAATTTCCCAATTTTAGTGTTTTGGAAAAATGTGTTAATTTAGAAATATTTAAATTACCGAAAACCCTTTTAACTAATTTGTTGAATTTAGTTGAAAAACTAATTTGGGATGAAACAAATTGCACATGTCTAGATATTATTAAGCTTTCACGAAATTTCTACATGTATATTTTTTAATTATGTGCACTGATGCGTGATGCTTTTATTTTATCCTTTGGTTTGTAAATTGGTCTTCATTTAAAAGGGGCAGCACACCTTTTTATTTATAGAATACTGATTTGATTGCATCGATCCAGCATAAAGCCAGATTGATCAAAACTTTTCAAGTCAGTAATGACAGATTGCGGTCTTCTGGCCAGTACCCTTGCCAATATTTTAACATCAGAGGTAATTAGGGAAATTGGGTGACATGATTCACAGAACAATGGATCCTTGCCTACTTTGGGGAGCAAAGTGCTTCTCTCATAGAGGCTGGTCCTCCTGCCACCCCCTCTCCTCCACAATGCAGCAGCCCACCACCATATGGCATATGCTTTACCGGTAAGGGGGCAGAGTTATGCATTCCCTCACTTCCCTAGCCTCCCTCACTGTCTATGGGCAGCTGGCAGGTGAGACAAACAAAAACTTTCATTTCCTAATGCTGCACCCTCTCTCCTACGAAGTGCAGCATGGAAGACAGGTATTTTAAAAATCCAAAACCTCAGCAAGTGGCTGGGAATTTGGATTTTACTGATCCACCCCCCTGGCGATCTAAGGCTGCTGCAGGTTCTGGATATTCACCATTCCCAATATACTGTACAAACCGTAGAGGATACAGTCTATCCCAATATATACTCTATAGTATATCCCACCTACACCAGAGGAAATCATCCCATACACATACCCCAGTGCATGCCCTTCTGATTGCATTCCACCTCCCCAGATACCCCCTGATTACCACACACACAGACCCTGCCGCTTGTGTCCCAGGCAGGCAGGTCAGGCAGGAGCCACTGGAACAGGAAAAGGTTTGACCGCAATCACAGGTTTGAAGCAAAAGTAAAGACTTTATTGAAGGTAAAAATCATCAGACAACATCATAGACATCATGACATCAATGCAGACCAGGTCTCCTCCACCATGACCTTCTCCTCCACTGAGGCCCTCCACTGGCAACCACAGCCTAACCCACCCTCACAGCCAGGCATACACTGTCATCCTTGACTCAAACCTGCCTGACAGCAGGGCTGAGCCCCCTATCTGCACACACATGGGATCTGCCCACCCCTCTGTCCTCCTTTTCATCTTTGCAGATCTGCTCTGACAGTCGGACATGCCCACCGCCCCACCTACCTACAGCAGTCTACTAAACAGCATGCACATTAGAATTGCCATGATGCACTTTCTCTTACCGGGTGCAGCTTGGGGGAACAAAATATCAGATATTTAAAAAATCTGAATCCCCAGCAAGTGACTGGGGATTCGGATTTTGCTGCCCCCTCATCCTGGCATCCTAAGGCGGCTCCCTAAGCAGTCTTATGCTGGTGCCAGCCCTAAATATAATATACAAACTGGGTCAGTCTTGAAGATGTCACACACAGAACAATATAGATAGTAAAATGATAATGAGAATGTAGCATTTAACTCAGCCCATTTTTTCCTGTATCACAATACACATCTTGCTCTGTCAGTTGAGAGGGTGTGGGTGGGGCGATCTCTCGCTTTCTCTGTTTCATAAAAAAAAAATACAGTATGTGGTATTTACTTTTCAAAATAAATAATTTCTGCAAAGTAGTGTAGAGAGAAGGCATCATTAAAATAAAGACAGGAACAGATTTAGAAGCCGCGATAGGAATATGAGGAGTACTCAGGATTTAATGGAGACCTGGGGCGGACTGAGCTCACTAGATTTCACTTATGAAAATAATACTTTTGGTTGAGTCAGGCTTTCATTTATTTATTTATTTTTCGCTCGTTTGCACTGTATTACAAGGAGCTCCTTGTGCTGTTTATCTATCTCTAAGTGCATCTTATGAATGCATAGTCTGAAATAAGAATTAATTTCTTACAATCATCACATTTCATTGAACAGATTCATGCTAAACCGATCTTTAAAATATGAACTCTGCTTAAAGTGAGTGTTTCTGGCAGCTGAATGAAATGTACACAGCTGCCTTGTGCACAGATGTTCTATTAGCATAACATGCAATTTTCATGCTTTTCTCCTTTTGCTGTTACAGAGTATCATCAGTGCTGCCAAATGAGCACAAACTTCCAATGTTCCCATATTGCCAAAGTTTGTTGACTCAGAAGAAATAGGCAAATGGCCTGATACAACTGAATGTCACTAGCAGTCTATTTAAAGGACAAAAGTCTACTTAGAAAAAAAAAATTTTTTTAGGCCAATTTTCTTTTAGCGGTTCCCAACCCCTGTCCTCTGGACTTACTAACAGGCCAGATTTTAAGTATTACCTGGGGAGATACAGACTAGAATATTGCAATCAATGAGCAGCAAATTATATCACCTGTGATATATTTCAGTTATCTTGCAAGCCTGGCCTGTTAGTGAGTCCTGAGCACAGGAGTTGAGAACCAATGACTGCAGGCAACTTTCTCCCAAGATTTACACGATTTACATTTCTAATTGAACTCAAGTGCAAAAATGTGTGAAAGTAGTGCAAATCTTGTGTGAAAACACTTTAAAAATACTCACTTATAGGTCTGTTCATAATAGGAATAATAGAAGCTTAAATGCAATATGCAACTAGCCGTATACAATTTTTACAAAATAACTTTTGCTTTCTGAAGTAGCCACAGTCATGAACAGCCTCCGACAATATCCCTCTGTTGTCTGCTTCAGACTAAGTATCAGGGACACAGAACAAAGGGAAGAGACAGGAAATTTTATTTGCGTAAAGAAGAACTTTCCAATCCTGCCCTATGTGTGCCCAGTCTAGTAACAATCACTTCTCTGCAATCACACTTATACTAGGTTACGTTTTTTCCTAGGTGAAAATATGTTGCTCATAATACTACAACTCTTGTTCCTGCAATCAGTTTAGAGGTGTGGTGTAAAATTGCTAATTATATAATGTGTGTGTGTGTGTATATATATATATATATATATATATATATATATATATAAAAGGATTGCACAAGGTTTTTCCACAATTCCTTCTTGATGCCAGGATGAAAATTTTCAGTACAGTGATGCAGACATAAAACTTTTGGCATTGTTTTAATTGCTGCCTGTGTCTTCCTGTCCTGAATATGCCCTCATCCCCGAATTTTTGTAGGTGCATAATAGTAATAGGAAATTATGGAAAATCTCACCACTGAGATCACAAAATAAAAGCCTGTTTATACTCCCAGCATACTTTAGGGTATTAAAAACACTCATCACAAAACTAATATGTGCTATTCTAGGTATCCTATTGTGCCAGACGACACTGCAGAAAGAAAAAAATCAAGGGGGATTGAGTGAACCTGATTTTCAAAAATATTATGAGGCAGTATTGTTAACACGGGTGGTAGAATGAGGGAAAATGTGAAGATCCCCATACATGGTAGCCAAAAGAAAAAATGTATCACAGATTATGACAGGTTGTAAAGAGATGTTCCTAGTAGCAACACCAATGTGGTAAAGTTGGTTGAATTTAAGTTCCACCCAAGCAACAACAACGTCTCCTCCAACTTCCTTAACCTGCTTTTCCTCTTCAACGTGACCAGCAGATCGACCAAATCAACAATGGGGTCCATAGTATCTGCCAAAGCAAAGCAAGATACAAAGAATGCTCTCCAAAGGTGTAATGTTTCTTTTTCTGGAGTGTAGGCTCTCCATAATTGGAAATGTGTTACTGACCAGATCACCAGGTGAAAACAAATGGAAAAAAGCCTATAAAAAGAAAACAAATTCAGCCACAACATATATGCATTGGTCAGCTGCAATATATTACATTTTTTGTTTTGGGTTTAATACCACTTTGAAGCCCTGTACACACAGCCAGGTTTTCCATCAGGAAAACTGCGGGGAGAGCTTTTGGCCTGGAATCCCGGCCGTGTGTATGCTTCCTTACAGTTTTCCCGACAGGAAAACTGCCTGGAATCCACGCGGGAAAATAGAGAACCTGCACTCTATTTTCCCTCCGGGATTCCCGGTGGTTTTAAACCCGGCAGTTTTCCTATGGGGAAACAGTGCGAGGAAGTATACATATGGCCGGGATTCCCGGCCAATGCTCTCCCCACAGTTTTCCTGATGGGAAACCTGGCCGTTTATACACGGTGAAACTTACTGAACAGGTTCTCGGATTTCCCCTCGGTTTTCTCGGTGGACTTTTTACCGCGGAGAAAACCGAGCGTGTATACAAGGCTTAAGAGTTGGGGATTAGCATCCCTTTAGTATAAAAAATTGTAATATGCTGCAGTAACCTTTCATACTACTTTCTACCTAACTACTTGTGTTATTAATGTACTCTTTCTCTGAGTCAGTATTAAATATTCAGGATAATCTACAGTCCTTTTATCTAAATATAAACTAAGCACATAACTGTTTGAGCTACCATGACACTCCTGAAAAAGCAGTGGTCACACCCTAATAAAACCGTTGGCACTCCTTTTGTACTTTCTGTTTTAGTGATGGAAGTATGAGAATTGCAAACAATAGATATTCAAAACCTTGTTACCGGTATGTTAATATTTGACAAGCTAACTTCTGGCGCCCACCTTTTTAGACCCTGGATGTCTCATTAAAAAAATAACCTGTTACCAAATAAACATCACAGAAAATGTTGTGTCCCTGTGTGATGAAAAAAAGCTAGATTTTGTACAATTTCGAAAAACATTTATTCTTTTACTAAGTTACGAGTACATAACCCCCCCCCCCCCCACCACATACTGTAAACGCACATGTAAGGGGCAACAATGCTTAAAATTGTCAATTGCGATACACGTTACATATTGCCATGCAAGGGGCCTTTTAAAGTGTTATCTACTGATAATATAGGGTACAAAAGTTTGTGACAATTTCACATGTTCACTTGGATTAAAGGTTTGACATGTTTGTTATCTATTTACTCGTTGCAACCTCATCTTTAAATTACCCAATTATTGGTCAAATATAATTGTCTTTTTGTGCCCTAAAATTATCTTTAGTTCATTTTTACTGAAATGGTGGCCTTCCTAAACCTTTGCGATAATATTGTATAACATAAAAAAATAAAACAACCACTATTTTATTCCCTAGGGTGCCTGCTTTAATGTTTTGGGGGTTTATACAATCTTCAGGCTTAAAATAATTTTTAAATATTTGTGCAAAAAATGAAAACACCGCTCTGTCAGTGAAAAAGTTAATGGCAACTTTATTAGATACGAATAGTAACTTGTGTTAAGCATGGATGTTCATGGATTATTTTTTGAGACTCTTCCTTAATGGCCCTGTCATCTATTTTTCTGCCTCCTTGTTAAGCTGATAAAACCTCTACTTTTCTCACTTCCACTTGTTTGTAATGAGCAGTGAACGTTCGTTGTGGTCACATACACTTCTCTATGCACACTACAAAGTCCTTAGGCTCCATTCACACTTGTACGACTGCAAAGTTGGGCCGACTTTGGAGTGCAACGTTGATGCAACTTTGGATGGATGCAACTTAAATACGACTTTGACTTTGACCAGTGATAATGGACAACTGTTGCACTGTATAACATTCAGTTACAACTTTCATGCAACTTGTGAGGGTTAACATTGAAGTCTATAACATGATCTGCTTTGAAGTTGCTGCAACTTTAAGTATATGAATGGTTATCATGGGAAACGACTTGTCATGCAACTTTGATGTCCAATGTTGCAAGACAAGTCACACAAGTGTGAATGGAGTCCATAGTCATTTAATTCCACAGGAAAAACAGCAGACACTTGTTGATCTAGCCCTAACTTGATCTGATTGCACATGCTCTGTAGAATTTTAAGCTGGCTACACTAAAATTATACAATTTTATTGAACAATTATCCTTTAGGTTTGACTTCATATTATATGGTTTTGTTAAATCTACAGTACCTGCCGCCGAGAATGTGTTTTTAGTGCGACAGCATCGCGCTGACTCTCTGTGACAGGGTGCCGACATCTCGCACTCGCTGGAATAGTAAAAGCACATTCCAGCGAGCGTGTCATAGAAGCAACGGGGATCCGACGTGGATTACCACCAATTCTACACGTGGGCGGCGTTTGTTATGAATCCTAAAGGGGAAGTCCCCACCGGATTAAAAAAAAAAATCAGGCATGGGTCCCCCCCTCAGGAGCATAACGGGCCCTTAGGTCTGGTATGGGTTGTAAGGAGACCCCCCTACGTCCCCCCACAATCCTTAACAGACCCGTATCCAAAGCACGCCAGCCGGCCGGTCAGAAGGGGAGTGGGGGCGAGCGAGCGCCCCCCCCCCCTCCTGAGCCAAACCGGGCAGGCATGCCCTCAACATGTGGGGGTCAGGTGCTCTGGGGCAGGGGGGGCGCACTGCGGCCCCCCCACCCCAGGGCACCCTGTCCCCATGTTGATGAGGACAGGGCCCCTTCCCGACAACCCTGGCCGTTGGTCAGGCCAATCATACCCATTCACCTGGAGGCAAAGTGTAAACACAAATAAACCACACAGGGTATTGAAATATTTTATTAGTTGGCCGCCAGGGGGGGGGGGTGTGTATGGTCGCTTTTATAAAAGCGCCCCCCCCCCCTCGGCGGGCTTCTTCCGACATCTTCGGCAGGGGTGGGTCTTCTCTGATCTCCGGGGGTCTTCTCCGCTCTCTGGGGGTCTTCTCCGATCTCCGGGGGTCTTCTCCGATCTCCTGGGGTCTTCTCCGCTCTCCGGGGGTCTTCTCCACTCTCCGGGGTCTTTTTCCGCTCGCCGCTCTTGATTCGGCGCTCTCCGGTGCCTTATTTCTGTTCAGGACTGGCCGCCGCTTCTGTCACGTCGTCGTCGTCGTCGTCTTCTTCTTCTCTTCTCCAGATGTTGACTCGACGCTTCCTCCCGCTGTTATGACGGATGCGCGGCTCCCAGTGACTTATATAGGCCTATCTTGTGACATCGCAGTCCCATCATGTTCCGGTAGGTACCATGTGGGTAGGTACCGGAGCATGATGGGACTGCGACGTCACAAGATAGGCCTATATAAGTCACTGGGAGCCGCACATCCGTCATAACAGCAGGAGTCAACATCTGGAGAAGAGAAGAAGACGACGACGACGACGGCGTGACAGAAGCGGCGGCCAGTTCTGAACAGAAAGAAGGCACCGGAGAGCGCCGAATCAAGAGCGGCAAACGGGAGAAGACCCCAAGATAAAGGGAAAACCGCCGCTCCAGACGACACTCATCAGTGGTGAGTAAAGTTCAAAAACCCAACTGGGTGCAGGCAATGCGTGGTGCAATATAAGGAAAGAAAAATGGACAGCCGCACTCCAATGGATGAAAAGAAAAATAGTGCCTGTTTATTCCAGTCAAAAAACTAAAACAGCAAAAACAGCAAACAGTGGGGTAACAAAATCTGACGCGTTTCACATCGACAACCGATGCTTAGTCAAGAAGAAGACCCCGGAGAGCGGAGAAGACCCCTAGAGATCGGAGAAGACCCACCCCCCCGCCGAAGATGTCGGAAGAAGCCCGCCGAGGGGGGGCGATTTTATAAAAGCGACCATACACACCCCCCCTGGCAGGCAACTAATAAAATATTTCAATACCCTGTGTGGTTTATTTGTGTTTACACTTTGCCTCCAGGTGAATGGATAGGGGTACGATGTACCCCATACTCATTCACTTAGGGTGGGGGGCCGGTATCTGGGGGCCCCCTTATTAAAGGAGGCTCCCAGATTCCGATAAGCCTCCCACCCCCATACCCCGACAACCAACGGCCAGGGTTGTCGGGAAGGGGCCCTGTCCTCATCAACATGGGGACAGGGTGCTCTGAGGTGGGGGGGCCGCAGTGCGCCCCCCTGCCCCAGAGCACCTGACCCCCCCATGTTGAGGGCATGCTGCCCGGTACGGCTCAGGAGGGGGGGGGGCGCTCGCTCGCCCCCACTCTCCTCCTGACTGGCCGGCTTTGGATACGGGTCTGTTATGGATTGTGGGGGGACCCCCACGCCGTTTTTTTCGGCATAGGGGGGTCTCCTTACAACCCATAACAGACCCAAGGGCCCGTTATGCTCCTGAGGGGGGGACCCATGCCGTTTTTTTTTTTAAATCCGGCGGGGACTTCCCCTTCAGGATTCATAACAATCGCCGCCCACGTGTAGAATTGGCGGGAATCCACGTCGGATCCCCGTCGCTTCTATGACGGCTTTGTTTCCATCGCGGCAAGCCAGCTCGGCGCTGGCTCCCGCGATGGGGCTCGCAGGTGGTCAATCTCGCCGAGAAAGGGAGCGAGATTGACACAATATCGCGGTCACCCACTGTAAACACTTTAGATTCACCATCAACTATGTAAGGATTAGTGATGAGCGGAATACGCCATATTCGATTTCGCGATATTTCGCGAATATTTCGAAGAATATTCGCGAATATTCGTTAATATCGAATATTCGTGATATTTTATAAAAAAAAAAAAAATGCGAAATTTCGCCAATGTGAAAGCGAAAATGATTGCGAAATTTCGCTATTTTTTTGGATAAAATATCACAAATATTCGATATTTACGAATATTCGCTATATTTTATAAAAAAAAAAAAATAATTGCGAAATTTCGCTAGTGCGAATGCGAAATTGATTGCGAAATTGATTGCGAAATTTGAAAAAATATGAATATTCGAAATAGCGAATATTCGCCGCGATATTCGAGTTATTCGCGAATACTCGAATATACAATATTCGTAGCGAATATTCGCAATGCGAATATTCGTGAGCAACACTAGTAAGGACCTGTCTGATAGCATACAATTGTAAAGGAAATTGAACAAAAACATTTGTATTATGTGTAGACAGCTTAGTTCTGGAGACAAAGCTGATGGTATTCTAGTGATTAGAAAGATTCTTTCACTTGGATAGCAGCCAGGGCATAATGGCTAACATGGCACCTCTGGGCGGATAAGTGGTCTTATAATGGACTTATTGAAGTGTTAAAGGTACAAATTAGATCATTCCTTTGCATTTTGGATTAGACCACAATTTCATTCATCTTATCAGATAGATTGTCTAGTCAATGAATCTGTAAGCCCCACAAAAAGTAATCATGACAAATTGTGGAAATATTTACCATAAGGCTTCTTTCACCCGGGCTTGTCCATTTGACAGACTCTGCTTGCTCAGCGGGGGATCGATCCACTGAGCAGGCAGATGACAGTTTCATCTCTGCTCACTGTGCTAAGATGGACCTGTCAGAGTCCTGATCACCTCTATGGGTAGATCGGATAAAAAGGGGTTCCCTGTCTGTTTTTGTCCAATCCACCAGACGGATGGAAAATAAGGTCACCAACAATCTGGATTTGGTGGACATGATTGGATTGGATAGGATAGCAGCGAGTATGTCACTGCTGACATCTACTGCCCCATAGGGGTGAATAGAGTGTCCTATCAGATCTGTCTGAAAAACTCACAGCCAGACCTAATAGGAAAGCCCATGTCCTTTAGTCCTGGTTCACATTGGTGTGACTTGACATGTCAAATCAGCAGCAATTGCCGGTAATGGCACAGTCCTAATCCGGTGTGGCGCTGCAAATGAAAAAATTTCCAATAGTAGCTTCTTTACTAATTTTGTGGATATCGGGGTGTGATTTCCATTGACATCTATGTAGAACCCCGCACAGATGTCTCTAAAATCGTCCCCGAAATCGGGACTGACATGCAGGAATAAAATTCCACACTCGGTGTGAACCTAGACTTAATGTAACAAGCCTACCACAGGTATATGGCTGTTTTTATAGTAGGATTTTTGGAAAATGCGATTGAAGATTTTTTTTTTCCTTTTTTTCCTTTGATTCTCTGAAACATTTGCCTTTCATCAGATACAACTTATTTATTTCTCTAGCATATTAATAGCTTTCATAGCTATCTAGCACAGGCTGCTAAACTATACACAAATCATCTTCAGATTTGTTCTTTCTTTTTGAGCAGGTGTGAGTTTCCAGTGTGTTTGTCCCCAAAGCAGCTGGGTTCCATCCCAGTAACAGCTACTGTAGGCATTCTTTTGGCAAATTGATTATGTATATCTACAAGTATGTTTCTAGGAATTCTGTATTTAGTTAAACTTATTACCATACCAATATGAAACACAGCATGTAAAGATAAGTAGATTTGAAAAGAACAATAGCTCTTGCATGTTTCATTCATAAACTGGAGGGAAGGAATTGCTATTGGTTTAATCTATCTTAGATTTATCGACTAGGATGAAGAGATACACAAATTGGTTCGATTTGGAGACATTGCAAAAATGCAACATCTGGATAGGGTTTCATCAAACAGGCTAGCTAATATCAACAGTATGTGGTTTCCATAGATTTTAAGATGCAGATAGTGGTAGTCAGTTCCACCCATTATGTTACAAACATAGTCAGGTTGAAAAAAAGAGTCCATCCAGTTCAACCATAAAAATGTTAAATATTATCATACAATCCCGTATGCCCAATCTAATGCCGCGTACACACGATCGTTTTTCGGGTGCATGAATCCCGAAAAAATTTAAAACATGAAAAAAAACAACGTTTTTAAAAACATCATTTAAAATGATCGTGTGTGGGATTCACATCTTTTTTCATCTTCTGAAAAACGACAAAAAAAAATAAAAATTCGAACATGCTGCATTTTTTCACATCGTTTTAAAAAATTTAGTTTTCCTGGTTGTAAAAAATTATCGTGTGTGGGCTAAAACGACGTTTTAAACCCGCACATGCTCAGAAGCAGGTTATGAGATGGGAGCGCTCATTCTGGTAAAACTACCATTCATAATGGAGTAATCACATTCATCACGCTGTAACCGACAGAAAATCGCGAATCGTCTTTTACTAACAAGGAATCCGCTAAAAGCAGTCCAAAGGTGAATAGAACTCCCCTTTAGAGTGCCCTCCTACGCGTTGTACATCACCGCTCTTTGTTCATCATTTTTCAAAAACGATGGTGTGTGGGCAACATCGTTTTTAATAATGAAGTTGGAAAACCGTTGTTTTTAGGACATGCTGAAAACAACGTTTTTTTTCATGCCGAAAAACGATCGTGTGTGCGCAGCATAATACCCACAGTTGATCCAAAGGAAGGCGAAAAACCCCAGCAAAGCATGATCCAAGTTGCTACAGCAGGGAAAAAAAATATTTCCTGATCCCTGAGAGGCAATCAGATTTTCCCTGGATCAACATTACCTATAAATATTAGTACTCAGTTATATTATGTACATTTAGGAAAGAATCCAGGCCTTTCTTAAAGCAATCCACTGAGCTGGCCAGAATCACCTCTGGAGGGAGTCTATTCCACATTTTCAGCTCTTACTGTGAAGAATCCTTTCTGTATTTGGAGATTAAATCTCTTTTTCTCTAGGCGTAAAGAGTGCCACCTTGTCCTCAGTGTTGACCGTAAAGTGAATAACCCAACATCAAGGTCACTATATGGACCCCTTATGTATTTGTACATGTTGATTATATCCCCCTTCCCAAGAGAGAATTAAACAAAATGAACATGTGGTTGCTAATGCTGCCTGGCCAGACTGTAATCACTTGGAGGGGGAAAGGTTGTATTGGACTATCTCCGTACTGATAACATGGACACCATAGGTATCGTAAAAAAATGCTTTATTGCATATAAAAATATTATACAATTCTAAAAAATGCACATACGATACCAGACCCAAAATTCAACACATTATTCCTGGTCACAGTACAAGAAAGACATCTTCTCAAAGTTCGTTATATCCGTAGGGGTGAGGGTGTGCACCATAAACGATTTCCAGATATGGTAGAAGCGAGTCCTAGAACGCTCGTGGGTTAGGTCCGTGTTGAGTTTATCTTTGTAGAGTAATTTCAGGAGATCCTTTTTGATTTGGGCAGTGGTTGGGACGGTGTCGGAAATCCAGTTGTGAAGGATGGCTCTTCTAGCAAGAAGGAGGCAAATCAGGATCCAGTCTTTGCCGGGGTAGGCTTGAGGGGGTGACCAGGGGAGCAAAAGGGGGTCCCAGTGGCCGAAGATGAGTAACAAGGGTTCCTTGGGTATCCGTAACAAGGTTATGTCGAAGATATACTGGAGGACTTGATCCCAGAAGGTGGCGATATGAGAGCAGGACCAGAAGCGATGAGTGAGGTTAGGCTTAGGTTGTTTGCATAGTGGGCATTCTGGTGAGGCGTGGGCACGACTAAAAGGGATATGGGCCCGGTGGACTATCTTAATCTGAGTTTCCCTCCAGACCTCGTTGGGGACCAGCTTGTGGACAGTGTGAAGACCATGTAGAAGCTTCTCCACCAGTTCGGTGTCGGGGAAGTCCTTTGCCCAGTTGGCGGCTGATGAGAGCGTTATGGGGGGGGTAGTTTGCAGAAGGAGAGGTAGGTATATGTCAGAGATCTTGTAGGAGCCCAGAGCGAGAAGGGATTCGATAAAGGAACTTTTGAATCTTTTAGTATCGTCTCTACAAGCATTTTTCAGGAAGCTAATGCATTGCCCATATTGGAAAATATGTGATGGGGGAAGTAAGTATTCGTCGGCTAGCGCTCTAAAACCGATGGGGCGGCCCGTCTGTGGGTTGCAGAGTGAGAAAAAATCATTTAGACCCCTACTTTGCCAGAGGACGTAGGGTTGAGTCTCAAGGCCAGGGGAGAAATTCGGGTTTCCCCGGATTGGGAGGTAGCGGGATATGTAAGAAGGAAGATTAAGGGATTTTCTGACTTCTCTCCAGGCGACGGCCGTATCTCGGAGGAGAAGGTTATGTTGGAGGGGTGGGGGAACAGATTTCCATGGGCAGTGGAGCAGGGCAGTGAGGGAGAAGGGGTTGACCATGGCTGATTCCAGGACAAAGTTTGAGTACCGGGAGGATTGGGTCACCCAATCTAGACTCGTCCTGAGCAGGCAAGCTAAGTTATATGTCCTGATATTGGGCAGGGCTATACCACCCTTGCGCCTGGGAAGGTGGAGTTTGGCAAAAGCTATACGTGCCCGCTTACCCCGCCAGAGAAATTTGGATATGGCTGAATTTAGGGTTTTGACATCCGAATGGCGTAGTAGTAAGGGAATGGTTTGTAGGGGGTACAGTAGACGGGCAAAACTGACCATTTTCACTAAGTGACATCTTCCCAGAAGCGAGAGAGGCAAATCCATCCAGTTAACCAGTTCCTGAGCTATTTTTGCAAACAGCGGAGGATAATTGAGATGGTATAGGGAGGAGGGCATCCTACCTATTTTAATTCCCAGGTACGTGATATGGGATTTCGCCACCGTGAACAGGGAACTCTGGATCCAGGGGGGGACCGAAAGGGAACCTATGGGGAGGATTTCGCTCTTGCTATAATTTATGCGGAGCCCCGAGCACTTTCTGAAGATATCGAAAGTGTCCTTGATCGTGATCATGTCCTGTGAGGGGTTGGAAGTGAATATGAGGACATCGTCAGCGAAAAGGGAGGTACGCACGTCGTGTTCGCCGATTTTGATACCATGAAGGGGGGCGACTCGGGATAGATATCGAGATAGGGGTTCTAGGGCAATATTAAAGAGGAGAGGGGATAGTGGGCAGCCTTGTCTAGTGCCTTTGTGGAGACGAAATTCGTCTGATAGGAGGCCCGCCGCCACCAGTTTTGCGGTGGGGGCAGTGTACATAGCCTTTATGAGATGGGCAAAGGGGCCTTGGAAGCCCATTGTGGCCATAACCATGGAGAGCCATTCGAAGCTGACATTATCAAAGGCCTTTTCTGCGTCTAGCGTGATGATGGCATGGTCACCGTCCGGGTCGCCTTTTGCATGCTCTAGGGCTAGCATTACCTTACGGATATTCATAGTGGCTGTCCTCCCTTTCACGAAACCAGATTGGGCCGGATGTATCAGGGAGGGTATGATAGTTGCCAATCTGGTGGCAACAATTTTGGAGAGGATTTTTATGTCGAGATTTAAGAGGGATATGGACCTGTAGGAGCCGGGTTCTAGAGGGTCTTTCCCTTTTTTCTCTAATAGCTTGATAATGGCCTGGTTGCCTGTGGGTGGGTAGAAGCCGCCTGCCCAGATGTGTTGATAGACTTCATGAAGGGTAGGGACGAATTTCTCGCGAAAGGATTTATAGAATTCACCCGTAAAGCCGTCGGGGCCTGGGGCCTTGGAGGGGGCAAGGTTTTTAATGACATTATGAATCTCTAAAGCGGAGATGGGGGCGTTCAGGGTCTCCAATTGGGAGGGGGAGACTTGATCTAGGGTAATGGTTTGTAGGAAATGTAGGGCCGTTGGGATATCTATCGGGTCAGGGGCATATAGGGATGAGTAGTATTGACGCATAGTGTCATTGATATCTTTTGGGGTGGTGTGTACAGTGCCCGAAGTGTTCCTGAGAGAGGTGATATGCGTAGGGCGATTCGGGCCCTTGCTTAGTTTCGAAAGCAATTTACCTGCCTTGTTCCCGAATTTGTGTAAGGAGGCGTCCAAGCGTGAGTTTTGGGTCTGTTCAAGGGTCGCAGCCCATGTGTCAAAAGATTGTTTAGCCGTAAGCCAGACATCTCGGCTGGACGGGGAGTTGTCCGTGTAGAGGGAACGTTGAGCCAGGTGTAGTCGTGCACTGGCCAATTTGTAGTGCTTGAGGGCATTTCTTTTGAAAGAGGCAGCATATGCTATTACACAGCCCCTGAGGACTGCCTTGCCCACCTCCCAAAAAAGGTTGGGGTTGTTGGAATGTAGTGCGTTGTTCGAGGCGTAATCTGTCCAGACCGTCTCTAGATGTTGTTGGAAGTCAGCGTTATTTTGGAGGTAGGAGGGGAAACGCCAAATTTTGGGGTTGGAGTGCAGGTCAGGGTCGTCGAGAGTGGAGGATATCGGGGCGTGGTCAGAGATCGCAATGTCATGAATGTCAGCATCAGTGAAAACCGGAAGGAGGGCGTCAGAACAAAATAAGTAATCCAGTCTCATGAAGACGTTGTGGGGGTTGGAATAAAATGTAAATTCCCTATCTGCCGGGTGGTGCAGGCGCCATATGTCGTGGAGGTGGAGGGAGTCCATCGTAGATGCCAAAAGTGTCTGGCCAGGGGACGGCGAGGGGGGTCGTTGCTTCCTGTTGGAGGATCTGTCATCTGTCTGGTGCATGATGGAGTTAAAGTCCCCGCCCAACAAGTGAGGGAGGGAGGGGTCGCGCAGCACCCATGTCGTAAGGTCCCCAAAGAATTTGCTTGTGGGGTTGTTAGGGGCATAGACATTGGTGATCACTATGATCCTAGCAACCAGTTGGACTCGGGCAGACACAAAACGGCCCTCAAAGTCTGATTCTGTAGACAGGACCGTGCAAGGGAGGTTTTTGTTTCAGGATCATTACACCCCCCTTACGGCCGTTGGACTCGGAGCCAAGGACCGGGCCCACCCATAGTTTTCTCATACGTGGGAAGTCGGGCGTGGATAAGTGCGTTTCCTAAAGGAGGGCTACATCTGTTTTTAGACGTTTAAGGTGGCGCAGGATTTTCATTCTCTTGTTGGGGGAACGAAGCCCCTTGACATTCCAAGAGACTATTTTCATGGTGGGAGAGGGATGTGGGCTGCATTCGGGACCAGAGTGCATGGTAGAATGTGGAACTGCATGGGCAGAGAGCATAGGGGAAGCGATGAGCTGTAGTTAACCATGAGGAAGATTGAGGAAGGGAGCGAAGATGTAGGGATGGACACGTTCGTGGGTGTATGAGTGATCATAGCACAAAGGGCAGGGCGCAAAGTAAGAGGTTCGGATGGGGGGAGTGGTGGGGGGGGGGTAAGGATAACAACAAACATAGTTAGGGAACTTCACTTTTTTCCGCATGGAGTCACTGAGTAGGTCAGCTCCCAACACAGGACTCGTACCGCTGATATGTCACCCGCCACGCTTAAGAGGGGGGTGGGTCGGAGGCAGCGGGAGTAAAGTGTGGGGGATGAGTAGCGTGCAGGGGCACCAATGGAAGAAAGAAGGGGGGGAGTAGCCCGCATGTAAAAAATTGTCAACAGCAGATAACAATGCACAAATGTATAACAATGAGCAAGAACACACAATAATAATTGCAGGGGTTGTATAAAGAAGAAAGATGATGGAACAAAGAAAATAAGAAAAAAAAAAAAAGAAAGCTTTCAGCCTACCGGTCGACCTCAGGCATAAGGGAGAGGGGGTGGCTCGTCAGAGGTGAGGAGCATGATATGCGGGGTACAAAAGGGACCAAAAGCCGTGTCAGCAGGAAACTGTGCCGTGTACCAGGTGGAGGGGATTCAGGATGAGGAGAGCTGACGTTGCTCCGGTCCCGAGGCTCTGAAGCGTTTGGGTGAGTCTTTCCGTGGGCTGCCTTGTTCCAGGGCCCGATTCAATGACGCCGGACTAGGAGAAGGGTTGGCATGAGATCCAGAGCGGTGTGACCTCAGGAATGCTTCTGCTGCAGATGGATCATGGAAAGAGAGTTGTTCCCCATTGGGGGCCCTGAGCCGGAGCACGGCTGGGAAGGCGAGAGTGAATTTAACTTGCATCCGATGAAGCTCCGAGCAGATCTGTTGGAAGGCCTTCCTTTTCTTGGAGACGTCAACCGAGTAGTCCGCGAAGACCAGGATATTCATGCCGTCTATCCGGAGATTTCTGGACTGTCTGAACTTCTGTAGGATGAGGGCTTTCTCCGAGTAATTCAGGTACTTGGCAATCACAGGACGGGGTGATTTACGATCGGAATTGAAGATACCCATACGATGAGCACGTTCGACTGTGCAGGGACCTGGAAGGCCTAGAGCCTCCGGAATGCGGCGTGAGCAGAGGTCTGAGAGTGCCGCGGGCTGGAGCGACTCCAGGACACCAACGAAATGTAGGTTACTTCTCCTAGATCTGTTCTCCAGGTCATCCAGCTTGTCCAGTATGTATTTATTGGTCTTGTCCTGGGCCATTTCAGTGGATTGGGCCTGGTACAGCTCCTCCTCAATGTTGGTGATACGATGCTCTGCCTCGTCCAGCCTGGACGCGTGTTCCCCCACCTGGGCCTGCAGTTTCTGCATGCCTGCTCCCACTGCCTTTTCCACAGAGGCAGCTATCATAGGGGCCAACAGCGCTGCTACTGCTTGTGCTATCAGGTCTATATTGTGGAGGTCCCCTTGGTGTGGAGAGGCTGGGGACGTTGAGGCAGTCTGTATATGTGGTGGGGGTGAAGGTTCAGCACTCACCTCCATTGCGGGAGCCGCTTCCACAGACGGATCCGCGTACGATCGCGCGCCGTTTTTTTCCAGGTACTTGTCCATCTTCCCCTCGGGGATGGTGGGCAGTGTTGGGGGTAGTCTGTGGCGGGTTTGCAGAGTTTATAGGCTGATTATTAGCCTGGTTGCGGGAGCTGCTGAGGGGAGCAGCTACTCCATGCGGCGCCGGAACCGATAGTCAGCTTCCCCGTTTTAAGATCCTGAACGACTGATTGCAATTCAGAGTTTTCTATGGGCAACTCTAGTTGAAGAGCCACACCCTCCAGTAAAGAGGGGACAGCAGACTCTGTCAGATATTCCCTGATCGCCTGACTTCTAGTTTTAGTGGAATTGGCAAGGTGTCCCTGGACTGGTAGGTTGTAGAGATTCGAGTAATAGTCGTGAAAGTGTCGGGCTATTTTGTCAGTGGTAACATCAAGTGACCCTGATTTATTACGTATGCCACCGATGTTGTGCACTGAACTGGCGTCTTTCAGGGCCTTGGCCAGGAATCTGCCTGACTTGTCGCCATGCTCATAATATACTTTCTTTCTAAAGAATAAAAGACGTTTGGCTTTAGAATCTAAGAGTTGTTGATCCTTCCTAGCGGTGAGTAGTGTACAGGCTGATCGTTCAGAGAGGGACTGTTTGTGGAGTGTCTCAAGTCTGTGAATCTTATCTGAAAGGAGTTTAATGGCTTTTTCCCTTTCTCGCTTGCGCTGTGACCCTAATCTAATGAGTTCCCCCCTCACTGTGCATTTGTGGGCTTCCCAGACTGTCAGAGGGTCCATTCCTGGGGTGGCGTTGCGGTCAAAAAATTCTCTCAAGAAGAGGGTAAGGTCAGGGAGCAGCAGTGGGTCAGTCAGTAGGGACGAGTTCAGTCTCCAGGAGTTGGGCTTAGGGGGGGGGGGTGTGCAGGTTAAGAGACAGTGAGGTTGGGGCATGGTCCGATATAAATTGGATGCCTATGTGTGCCTCAGTCAATAGGTGAAGATCCCTCTGGGTTGTAAATATATAATCTATCCTATCATGGCGATTGTGAGGAATGGAGTGGAATGTGTAGTCTTTGCTCTCAGGGTGAGCAAATCGCCAAGAATCTATCAGTTGCATAGACCCCAACATGGACTTAATACCCTTAAGTATCCTGTATGTGATAGATGACCTGCCTGTTGAGGTATCCGTTAAGGGGTTCAATGGGATGTTGAAGTCTCCCCCCAGGATTACACAACCGGAGCTGAATCCTTGGAGCAGAGATAATGTGTTCCTGCAGAATGTAAGGTGGGAGGAATTAGGGAAATACATGTTGGCCAACGTGAGGGGCACCCCATTACATTGCCCCTTCAGGAAGATAAATCTTCCCTCCGGGTCTATGAGTTTGTCAGTTATATCAAAGGAAGCGTGTTTACTTATTAGAATGGACACACCATTTGATTTTGCGAGGTTGTTTGTGGCATGATATGCTTCAGGAAAATAGGAGTCGGTGAGCCTCGGTACTTGGGCAGATTTAAAGTGTGTTTCCTGTAGGAAAACAAATTTCGGCTTACCTTTCCTGAGTTCCCTCAGGAGGGTGGTCCGTCTCTCAGGGATGTTTAGCCCTCTTACGTTATGTGAGATCACCGTAGGATTCCGGCCAAGAGAAGAGTATGCCATCTTGAAGACGCAGAGAGAGATGGAGGACTGCTGCAAGTGGATGAGATTGAGCACGAGACCAAACAAAAAGAGAACAAGCGTTAAGTTCAGAACCAAATTTTTCATCAAATATCCTAGGGCCCCGCCGGGGGTAAGACGAAGTATCAAGTGGGTCAGAGAGACAGTGGGGCCAAAGCCGCGTACCGGGGAGAGACAAGGGAGGAGGAGGGGAATGGAGGGGGAGGGTAGAGAGTAAAGTTAAAGAATGTTAGCAAGATGAGAAAGTAAGTAATCTTCCTTTGGACCTAATACGGTTTCAAGGATACCAGTTAGTATGTTGTGATGAACCACTAAGGGCTCCCCACAACGTACTATGTGGGGGTGTCAAGGCGGCTAGGGAAGGGCCGAGGTTGCCACACGACTAAAAAATAAACTAGTGAAAGGATCGTGTGATCTGGAGTGGTCGACTCACAGCCCACAAAGGAAAAAAGGAAAACTCCTTTAAAAAGAAAAAATGCAACATATATGTCATCTCTGCACAGTATGGTGCAGGTAAGTAGCAAAGACCTAGCAGGGGAAGCTGGCAGGAACATGCTATGGAAGGGGATCAACAAGTGAAATCTAACATAAAACATTAACAAAACAAAACAAAACCGACCCCGTAGGGAAGAGACGGCGGCCAGGTGAGTCACTTTTCAGGTAAACATTCCCTGCCAGTCCACCCAAAACACCCCAGAATGACCAACACAAAGCAACGTGTGCCATTAGCATCAAAACCTGAGTAACCAGTATCCATTGGTAGCTTAAAGTCGGCTTGAGTTCACTTAAGCACATAGGAGCGCGGCTTCCATGGCTACCCCCACCCCCACCCCGCAGTAACCCATCTTGTGAGCCAAGAGTCAATGGGAAATTTACGGTGCATCAACATGCAGCACAGGCCGACAGTGGCCGGAGTTTCCCTGTCCCGTGCAATTAGGATGGGGGGGGGGGGGGGCGATCTTACCAGACCAATCGCGATGAGTCGCTGTGAGGTGAGCATGGTCGAGTCCGCCAGAGAACAAGTTAAATCGAAAGTGGGCAGTATTCGGCGTCACAGCGGACGGTGGCAGTCAAAAAGAAGTACTGTCTCCTCGTGAATGTAATAAAATTAGCAAACAGTCGCCATTACACAGTGTGCGGGGGGGGGGGGGGGACCAACAAAGTACCTCCAAATGGCAGATAGGACAAACCACGGGTGTCGGCTCAGGGGCTCAGCCAGGATCGATCATGTAGCAACATGTCCCATTCAGAAGTCTCCCAGGGCCCTGGCTGAACGGGGCTTATTGTTAGGCGTGCCTGCCTGTGAGCCGGCCAGGGATCCACCTCGGCGAGAAGTCTTCAGCTTCTTGGAGGACCTGTTGTCAGGGGAAGTCAGCGGAGAGGCCGGGAGGCTTCCTTCTATTGGCGTCAGACGAAATTCCTGGTACCACTCAGGGAGATCAATGAGGTCAAGCTGCAAGGCGGTGCAGAAATCAGGGAGGTCGGAGGGAGAGCGCAAAACATGCTGTTTGCCATTGTGGTTCACCATGAGGGCAAATGGGAATCTCCACGTGTACCGTAGGTCCTTCTCTCTGAGCCTGTCAAGAAGAGGGCGTAACGCCCTACGGTTTTTTAGAGTGATCTGGGAGAGGTCCTGAAAAAGCATGATCGTTTCTCCGTTGTGTATTATCCGGTCGTTTCTGCACGCTTTCCTCATAATGTCCTCCTTTAGAGTGAAGCTCTGAAGACAGCAGATAACGTCACGTGGTGGCTGAGAGTCAGGACCCTTGGCTCTAAGCGCCCTGTGAGTGTGCACAAAATCTATGGCGGTGTCTTCCGGCCTTTCTGGTAGGCCATTGAAAACCCTCTGCAGCGCCACCGTGATTTGATCAGCTTCTACAGATTCGGGGATCCCCCGTACCCTGATGTTGCACCTCCGTCCCCTATTGTCAAGGTCTTCTAGGTGCCTATTAATGTCAATAAAGTGTTCAGCATAGGTGTAAGAGACCTTTTCCAGTCTGCGAATCTCCCTATCCCTGCGTTTCCCCTCAGCTTCAGCAGCCTCCATTTTCCCATTGAGGACCATGAGGTTTGACTTTAAGTCTGTGATGGCCGCCGAGAATGTGGACTTTATGTCCGCAGCTATTCCTGTCATGTCCTCATAGGTAAGGGGTCTGTGGTTGCGGGTATAGCCCTTACCAGAATCCTCAATGGCGGATTGGGAGTCCTCGCTGAAGTCCTCCTCGGTGTGCGGCGGCGCCATCTTGGACCTCGCTGTGCCGTCCAATGCAGAGGCCTGGTTCTTGAAAATGTCAGCGATATCTCTCCCTTTCGAGGTGGCCGAAGGGCGGCGGGATCTCGTGTGTGGAGTGCCGTATGATCTCCTGCGCATCCTGCAAGAATTCTGTGCAGAGAGACGGGCTTTAGGCTGTGAGAACGACGGAGCTCCCCATTCAGGCTGTCGTCTCCATTGCGCGCCAAGCCATGCCAAATTGAAGATTTTAATGGTGGAATTCGATTTTACTAGACCCTGCCTCGTTTTATGTCCCTTTCCTCCTCTCTTTCCTCGTCTGGTTGCTCTCCTCTTTTCCTTGTCTTTTTCAGTAGTAAAGTGGGGGTTCGCTTGCACATGTTCCGTCGCGACTCCCCCTAACGAAATGACCTCCGTCCCTTAAAAAAATCAAGGGAGGTGTAATGTTAGCCATACG
The DNA here is from genome assembly GCA_029574335.1 of Rana kukunoris. NCBI lineage: Eukaryota > Metazoa > Chordata > Amphibia > Anura > Ranidae > Rana > Rana kukunoris. The sequence goes on along the minus strand of CM056051.1, from coordinate 293,693,340 downwards.
TTCACTGTTGAGATCAGTGCCAAGATTTTCAAGGGTAATGAAGGGATTATGGGTGTGGAATTTACCTATAGACTCAAAACCTATTTGGGTGTCTATGCAACTAGAAATGAGACCAATGGGGATGTAGATACATGAGTGGCCTGACGACCTTTAGGAGGTGACTGGTGCTGGTTTTTGAGTCTCGACTTGTACTGTCTACCCCTGTGTTTTGATTTGGATCTAAACTGATTATTATTATTGTTGGGACGACTGAATTGCTGATTATGATAGCCTGTAATATCAGCTTGGTTATGAGTATAGGGCTAAAATGGACAGGGGGCTTGAGATAGGGCAATAAGACATGAAGACACATTGCCTCCACGTTTGCTGCTGGAATGTGCTATGGGTCCAGGCTGAGGACCACTTTTTTGGGTGACCCTTGTTTTTTTCCAGTTGAATTCCTGGTTTTGCAGGTAATCCAACCGATCCCGATCAAATTTTCCTGATTTTTTATGGGTAGACTGTCCAATCAGCAGGGAGAGCTGTTGGAGGAATTTCCCCTCCCTTTTCACAGCAAATACACATACACATCCCATAATACCAAAGGCAGACAGACACAATAGAACAATGGAATACAGCCACACTCCAAAGGACCCAGCAACGTATGTGACAATATACAATATATATATATCTATATACACTGCTCAAAAAATTAAAAGAACACTTTGAATACATATCAGATCTCAACGGGCAAAAATCTTATGCTGGATATCTATACTGATATGGACTGGGTAATGTGTTAGGAATGAAAGGATGGCACATCATTTGATGGAAATTAAAATTATCCACCTACAGAGGGATGAATTCAAAGACACCCCGAAAATCAAAGTGAAAAAATTATGCAGCAAGCTAGTCCATTTTGCTGAAATTTCATTGCAACAATTCAGAATGGTCCTCAGTGGTTTGTATGGCCCCCAAGTGTTTGTATGCATGCCTGACAACATCAGGGCATGCTCCTAATGAGACGACGGATGGTGTTATAGAGTATTTCCTACCAGATCTGCACCAGAGCATCACTGAGCTTCTGAACAGACTGATGTGCAACCTGGCGGCACTGGATGGACTGAAACAATGTCCCAGAGGTGTTCTTTTGAATTTAGGTCAGGTTAGCATGGGGGCCATTCAATGGTATAAATTTCTTTATTCTCCAGGAACTGGCTACATGCTCTTGCCACATGAGGCCAGGCATTGTCGTGCACCAGGAGGAACCCACTGCACCAGCGTAGAATCTGACATTGGGTCCAAAGATTTCATCCCGATACCTATTGGCAGTCAGGGTGCCATTGTGTAGACTGTAGAGGTCTGTGCGTCCCTCCATGGATATGCCTTCCCAGATCATCACTGACCCACCACCAAACCGGTCATGCTGAACGTTGTTAAAGGCAGCATAAAGTTCTCTGTGGCTTCTCCAGACCCTTTAACATCTGTCACGTGAACCTGCTCTCATCTGTGAAAGGCATGGGGCACCAGTGTTCAATGGAAAATGCCAATTGAGCTCCACAGTGTCCATCAGTGAGCACAGAGCACACTAGAGGACGACGGGCCCTCAGACCACCCCCATGAAGTCTGTTTTTGATTGTTTGGTCAGAGATATTCACACCAGTGGCCTGCTGGAGGTCATTTTGTAGGGCTCTGGCAGTACTCATCCTGTTCCTCTTTGGACAAAAGAGCAGATACCGGTCCTGCTGATGGGCGAAGGACCTTCTACAGCTCTGTCCAGCTTTCCTAGAGTAACTGTCTGTTTCCTGGAATCTCCTCCATACTCCTGAGACTGTGCTGGGACACACGGCAAATCTTCTGGCAATGACACGTATTGATGTGCCATCCTGGAGAAGTTGGACTGCCTATTCAACCTGTATAGGGTCCAAGTATCGCCTTGTGCTACCAGTAGTGACACTGACCCTAGCCAAATGTAAAACCAGTGAAAAACTGTCAGAAAAGATGAGTAGGGAAAAAAATGTCAGACACCTCCACCTGAAAAAACATTCCTGTTTTGGAGGTTGTCTCATTGTTGCCCATCTAGTGCACCTGTTGTTAGTTTCAATTAACAGCAAAGCAGCTTAAACCGATTAACAGCCCCTTCTGTATACACCCCTCCCCCTTTGCTACCCTAACTGACCAGATCAATCTCATAGCAGTTCTGATTCAAAAGTGTTCCTTTAATTTTTTTTAGCAGTGTATATCTATATATACAACATTCCAGTGTGGTTGTAAAGTGTGTATGATTAGTACAGATCAGACTGGGGTTCTCAGGCCACCCTGTGCCTCTAATAGACACAGGGTAACTTACCTTGGGGAGCACTGGAAGCTCCTTGTCCAGCTCACCCAGCCCCTCCTATGTGTAATATGGGTTCCACAAGCCCCCTGCCCAAAGTGACATACACACATACATTATAATATTTGTGTGCACATATTTTTTTTATAAAAAGTTAGGTAGGCATAAACCAAATAAAAAGCAGCACCGCTCATATGCTCTGGTCCGATGTACGGGCTTGTTCAAACACTGCTGTTGGGTACAAAGTCACTCATAAAAGCAATTCAAGCCCACAAATATATCATATCTATAAAGCCACAAATGTTTCCCAAGACTGCACACCAATACAGTGAATCACAAAACAAATGAACAGCTGTCTCTCCACCCATCAGAAAAGCCCCTCTATCATGTTTAATCTGTGTAAGGCTTCTATGATTAAGCCCTACATGGGTGAAAAGTATTAGCGGGGCTTTACTCTTATTGTGTTTATTTGTTTTGTGATTTTCTATGTTGATGTACAATCATGGAAAACTGCATCTTCTATTTTGCCTCAGCACCAACCCATCATGCAAATTAATTAGGCATTTTGCTTTTCTGCACAAAGATATGATTATTATGCATTAATACAACCAGCAACTTATGTATTTGATTAAAAATATGACAATGATGGATGAGCCTCTAAGAGCATCTTGTATATGTTGATAAGTGTGGGGAAAAAAAAAACGTATTAAACTGGTTTAGCAGCGCAAAGTTAAAATATACAGATATGATTCATTCCGGAGAAGGCAGTTTGTAAACTTTTGAATATTTTACCATGAACTCCTTAGCTTTAAATACCGTACTTGAGATTAGCTTTAAATACCCTACTTATGGTTAGCATAATAGTCTAAAACTGACCAATTATGAGGTTAGTTGAAGAGATGTAAAAAATAAAAACAATAAGTGGGTGCCTGAGGGTCCCACCAGCTAGCCGAACCTGGAAACATGGTGGATACTAAAGATTATCTACATACTACATGCATTTATATCATTGAATTCTGGTGAATGCATAAGGGTGGTGGACCAATAGCACCCTCTTCATCACATACTGGATTCTTCCTACTTTAGAGGACTTTATAATTTAACTTTTTATAGACTTTTTGTTGGGGTATTGTACACAATATAGTATTTATCTCTAAGGCCGCATACACTTCGGATGTGAAGCTACTGGATGCTCCACTCACGGTGGATGAAATGCTGGATACTTTGGCGCTGTCCTCTTCTGGTAAGTCTCCAGGCTCGGATGGCTTGCCGGCGGAGGTATATCAGAGGTATTCTGATACTTTGTTACCAATTTTGAGAGACGTATTTAGGGATGCATTTGAGAGGGGTAGTTTGCCACCATCCATGAATGAAGCAATTATTGTATTGTTATTAAAACCTGGTAAAGAGGTCCACTCTCCAGACTCGTATAGGCCCATCTCTTTGTTAACGACGGATGTTAAATTATTAGCTAGAGTTTTGGCTACCAGACTGTCTGGGATGATACATAAATTGGTGCACAAGGACCAGTCGGGGTTCATCCCTTCCCGTTCCACGGCTATTAATATTAGGCGTCTCTTTCTTAACCTTCAGGTGCCTGTTGACAATCCGGGTCAGGGGGAGATTCCATCCTTAGACGCTGCCAAGGCCTTCGACAGTGTCGAATGGCCTTACCTGTGGGAAGTGCTGAAAAGGTTTGGACTGGGCGACAATTTTATTAGGTGGATTTGGCTGCTCTATGCAGCTCCCACGGCTAGGATCCGTGTAAATGGGGATCTCTCAGACCCTTTCCCTCTTTTTAGGGGCACAAGACAGGGGTGCCCTTTGTCACCCCTGTTCGTGTTGGCCCTTGAACCACTGGAGGCTACTATACGTGATTCTGCATCTATTGTGGGATTCAATAGAGGTTTGAATGCTGAGAAGGTCTCCCTTTATGCGGATGATACTTTATTGTATCTGGGGGATGTGGATGTGTCCCTTTCGGAGGCTATGAGGGTAATCCAATACTTTGGTTCCCTGTCGGGATTCTCCATCAATTGGAGTAAATTGGTTCTTTTACCGTTGGATGACCAGACGATCTCATTGCCGGTTGCTGCAGAATCTCTCAAGGTAGTTTCCTCGTTTAGGTATCTGGGGGTTCAGGTCTCTGCTGATCCATCGTCTTACCTGGTAGATAACCTCTTGCCCCTTTTTAAGCGGCTTCAAATGACATGTAGCACTTGGTGCAAGCTCCCGCTATCTATGATAGGAAGAATTAACCTTATTAAAATGGTTTGGTGCCCTCAATTGTTATATATTATGCATAATTCATCTCAGTGGATTCCCCGTAGGTGGTTTACCCGTATTGACACTTTGTTCAGGTCCTTAATTTGTAAGAAGGGTCCCGCTAGGATTAGTCTCTCTACCTTGCAGTTTGGTAAGGATCAGGGGGGAGCTGCTGCTTCTGTTCCTAGACTTTACTTTTATGCTTCTCAGCTGCAACATTTTTGTGGAATGGGAATTTTAAATGATTATGACTCTATAGAAATTTTGTTACGGACAGGGACTAGCGGTGTCACAGTTCTGGCGTGTTTGGAGGTGGGATTTCCTTACCTGCCACAAACAGCACCTACTGTTGTTCTCGTAAAAAAACTTTGGACGGCTGTTAAATCATCCCTGCGAATTTCGGGATTTCTTTCGAATACCCCTTTGTGGGGTAATCCCAATCTTGGGGAACTTCATAAACTTAACGGTTTCCAGGCTTGGAAATCGGCGGGTATTCATAAACTTGCTCAGTTGTATAATGGTAACGTGCTGAAGTCATTTCTTGAACTACAGACTGAATTTGATCTTCCTAGACAGCAGTTCTATCGGTTCCTTCAGATCCGACATGCTCTTCAAGTTCAGAGCAGGACCATTACTCTTGCACTTACTAATCATTCTTTGATAGACGCTGTATTTTTTGGTTGGGAGAAAAAAGGCTTAATATCTTATGTTTACACCAGTCTATTAGCATCAATACAAGACTCTACGACGTTTCCTAGTAGAAGGGGTTGGACAGAGGATTTGGGGGACATTAGTGGTGAGACTTGTGGGAATTGTGTTTGCAGGCAGGTCCATTTACTTCGGTGTCGCAGTCACATAGATTATCTCACTTATTTTTGTTGCACAGGGTCTATCGTACGCCTATTCAGTTGCATCGCTGGGGGAGGAGGGACTCCTTAGAGTGTTCTAAGCACTGTGGGGCGGATGGGTCTCTCATTCACCTGATGTGGCGTTGTCCCAGGCTTCACCCGTACTGGGGCGATGTCACTGAGACTATTTCCTCTGTTTTTTAGGTTAGGGTCCCCTTGGACCCAGTCATATGTATTTTGGGAGCCATAGATGAAGAAGTTTATCCTTATGCTTTTAATGTTGCTGTAATTAGACTATTGTATCTGGCTCGGAAGCTGGTGGCCAGGTTTTGGCTATCCCCTCATGTCCCTACTAAAAAAATGTGGATAGACCAAGTTATTTATATACTTATACGAGAACTTTTAACATATCAACATAGAAATGCAACCAAAAAATGTCATAGTATATGGGGGGCCTGGCTGGGGATTCCAGAGCTTGCTCCTCCGAGACTCGTTTGCTGCAAGTTTGAGAGAAACATAAGTTAGAGTAGTGGTGGGCCCACATTCCAGTAACTTGGTGTGCAGGCCTGGGGTTTGGTATAAGGGCCATTTACCTATGGCGGGGGCAGGTTCGACTGAATATGTACTTACTGGTTGTTGTTGTTTACTAAGTGGCCCGTTGACCCATTGGCTCTCCCTGTTGTGCTGGATTGGCAGGGTTTTTCTGGCCGATCCGGCACGGGGGGGGGGGGACTTTTGTTATGATTGTCCCATTCTTTATCATGATCTGTCAGTATATGGTATTTGGTGCCAATGCAATATTATTTCTGCACTATGTATCTCTGTCTTTTACGTGTACTTAATAATGTTTGTTCTCCTTTTGTACGTTTGGTGCAGCATATTCTGTATTTTCTTTTTTTTTTTTTTCTCTTTGTGGTTGGCCCAATAAAGTATTTTTTTGATTTAAAAAAAAAAAGGCTGCATACACACGATCGGTCCAAAACGATGAAAATGGACTGAAGTCCAGTAGTAGTTACTTATTTAGCAACCTATTTTTTAACAACCTGGTTGCTGGAACGGAACCTGGTTGTTAAGTGAGTAGCACCTGTACTGATAATGCAATTCATTAAGAGATCTCTTATTTACATGTTTAGATACATTTCAGATTTATTAGCTCTAGAGAGTTCTTGTTCGTTGCAACAGACATTGTGTTTCAACAAGTAGTACTACACTAATTATTATCTACAACAATAACAAATGTCGCTATAGACCCTTTTTTTTAGCATAGATGCCCATTGTTCTGGATTTGCAGAGACTGCACCATCGGCTGAGGTTCAAGATGTGGTGCTGAGTCTGGGAGATATCCCAGAATCACAGGGGTTGATTTACTAAAACTGGAGAGTGCAAAATATGATGCAGCTGTGCATGGTAGCCAATTAGTTTCTAATTCCAGCTTGATCAATTAAACGTTGACAAAGAAACCTGAAAGCGGATTGGTCTCTTTGTAGAGCTGCATGAGATTTTGATCTCTCCAATTTTAGTAAATCAACCCCACAGTGTCACTTTTATTGGAGTTACTACACATTAATCTCAGGGACCACAAGTGGGTAGTCTTTATGTAATTAGAGGTGGGGTTTGGGTCAGCCAAACTGTCTCAGGTCTGTCCTGTGTCTCACCCAGACCCTGTCTACTTACCAGACCGTGGGTGTCCCAGAGACCAGAACTGAAATGTTGGTATGGTGGTTATTCAATGACCAAATATTCATATTTGTTATAGAAGAAATATGTGATATGTGCCTTTTACCACTTGCTTACTGGGCACATAAACCTCCTTCGTGCCCAGGCGAAATTTCAGCTTCCGGCACTGCGTCGCTTTAACTGACATTTGCGCGGTCGTGCGACGTAGCTCCCAAACAAAATTGGCATCTTTTTTTCCCCACAAACAGAGCTTTATTTTGGTGGTATTTGATCACCTCTGCGGTTTTTACTTTTTGCGCTATAAACAAAAATAAAACGACAATTTAAAAATATATATATATTTTTTACTTGTTGCTATAATAAATATCCCAATTTTTTTTTTTAACTATTTTTTTTCTCAGTTAAGGCCGATACGTATTCTTCTACGTATTTTTTCTTTACTAGTAAGGGACACAAATCGGTTTCCTCTCTCCCTGCCGGGACGTGGAGCTCTGTGTTTACTTCCCTGCTGTGTCACTGCCAATCGCGTGTACTTGGCGGACACCGTGGCCGCCAGGCACACGCATCGGCTCCTCAGCGCCACTGTTTTTCTAAGCTGCGCACCACCCAGTGGCGCGCAGGGAATTACAATTAGATGCCGTCCAAACACGTCAACTCGTCACTTGAGAGCCACGCTGTGGACGTCTTTTGTCCACAGAGCGGATCTCAAGTGGTTAAAGTACATGTAAAAAAAAAAGGTTTTCTCAGCTTTTATAGAGTTGTTTTTTTACTGCTTTCCAGGGTTCTGTTAAGGCAGCATACACACGATCGAACATGTCCGCTGAAACTGGTCCGCATTGTGTGTACGGCCTATCGGACCGTTTTCCAGCAGACAAAAGTTTCCAAACATGCTTAGAAACCGTCGGACAGGTTCGATGGATAGTACACAAAATCATCGGACCAAAATCCCACGCATGCTCAGAATCAAGTCGACGCATGCTTGGAAGCATTGAACTTCGTTTTTTCATCACGTCGTTGTGTTCTACGTCACCACAATCTGGTCTGAGGGGATTTTGGTCCGATGGTGTGTACGAACATCAGACCAACAGACCACTTCAGCCTTGTCCGATGAAAACGGTCCGTCGGACATGTTTCCTCGGACATGTCTGATCGTGTGTACAGGGCCTTAGAGAAATATACCCACTATCTGTCCTGTTGACAACAGTTTACCAGGCAGGAGGGGGTGAAATAAAATGTATGACCACAACAGAGACAGCAATTAAAATGTTTTCTTAGTAGAACAGGGGAAGGATAGGACGGTCAGATTTTCATGATGTTTGTGGGCCTGTTTCAGCCTTTTTCTTCTGGGAAGAAGCGACAAAAAGTAGGCCCTGGATTTGCTTCACGTGCATAGGCTGGATAACTATAGTCTTGTGCGCCCCCCCATCCCCTGCTCTTCCAGCCTTGTAGAGATTAAAGCCCTGTACTGTACACATGATCGGTTTGTCTGATGAAAACAGACCGATGGACCGTTTCATTAGACAAACCGATCGTGTGTGGGCCCCATCGGTTTGTTTTTCATCGGTGAAAAAAAATTGTTTTTTTTTTACAATTTTCCTATGAATAGAAAAAAAAAAGATCGTCTGTGTGGAAGTCCATCAGTTAAAAATCCATGCATGCTCAGAATCAAGTCGACTCATGCTAGCATATGTCATTTACACTACGCCGCCGCAAATTACTGGAGCAAGTGCCGTATTCTCAAAGCACTTGCTCCGTAATTTGCGGCGGCATAGTGTAAATGGCCCAGCGTAAGGCCGCGTAAAGCAAAGGGAGCGGCTTGTATTTAAATTAAGCGCGCTCCCGTGCCGAAAGAACTGCGCATGCGCCGGCCTTAAACGTAGGCCACTGAGCATGCTCCGTAGTATGCCGCAAATACATTGGTTGCGACGTGAACGTAATAAACGCACAGCCCTATTCGCGACAAGTTACTTAAACGACGGAAAAACCCGACGCTGTCCCTGACGGCCATACTTTACATGGCATACGGCGGACCGATGTAAGGTTACCCCTCATATAGCAGGGGTAAACTTACGCGTACGCAAACTACGTAAACTACGTCGGCGCGGCGCAAAAATGTTCGGGAAACGGCGTATGGGCCCATTTGCATATTCGGTGCTGAAATCTATGTAAACGCCACCTAGCGGCCGGCGTAGTATTGCATTTAGGATCCGACGGTGTAAATGACTTACGCCAGTCGGCTCCTAGCGCAAAACCGGCGAATCATGTTTTCAGAATAGAAAACAATGATACGCCAGCGGGAATTTCGAATTACGCCGGTGTGTCTGTAGATACACCGGCAAAATTCCTTTGAGAATCTGGCCCTTGATGTCTATAATGTTGCATAAGTGGAGTTGACTGCTTATAATGATGCGTATGTCATATGTTAATCAGCAATTTTGCATAGATGGTCAAAATAGTATGAATATATCTACAGGGGTGTGGTGTGCAGCAATTTGTTGGATAGTAGGGGACTAAATAATGAATTGTCTTTGCAACCATTATTATAAGAATATGGTCCCCCCAGTGATAGCCTTTTGGGTGAGTATTTGAGTGGGTTATTTACAGATGAGCAATGTTGGGACAGTGACTTGAGAAAAAACTTAAAGTTTAAACTATGCAATAGCAGCCATATTTTGCAATAGGTAATGAAAGGCCCATCATGGATAATGGGCTATTTTTGTATTCAGTAGCAGAGTAGCTTTGACACTGTGGAAATATGGTAAGAGTTGTGGCTGCAGATTTAAGAGGTGTGACAGGGAAGTGATACATGATATAGGCATAAGCAAGCAGCCAGTCACCAATTACGTTCTGTAGATGGCCTGGCAAGAGGGTAGGATGAAGCACATAGACGTTTGGGGCACGGCCCCCTAGTGTGTGGGATCCCGCATGCTACAGCTGGAGTGCACGCAAGGATGGCAGGCTGGCTTAGTGCTTAAACCGCTGACATACACACATCAGCCTAGTTACTTTGATGCCCACAGCAGCCTGGACTATGCTGATGCTCAACCCCACCCGCTCAGTCAGTGAGAGATAGACCGCGTACACCCGGTCGGAATTTCCGACAACAAATGTTCAATGTGAGGTTTTGGTCGGATATTCTGACCGTGTGTAGGCTCCATTGGACATTTGCTGTCGGAATTTCCGACAACAAATGTTTGAGAGCTGGTTCTCAATTTTCACAAAGTTCTTGTTGGAAATTCGGATCGTCTGTATGCAATTCTCGGAATCATTGAACTTAATTTTTCTCGGCTCGTCGTAGTGTTGTACGTGACCACATTCTTGACGTTCGGTATTTCCAACAACATTTGTGTGACCGTGTGTATGCAAGACAAATTTGAGCAAACAATCTGTCGAAAAAAAAATGCACAGTTTTGTTGTCGGAATGTCCGATCGTTTGTACGCAGCATCAAGCTACAGAAGCGGTGAGATACACAAGTGTGATGGCTTGCCAGCTGATCAGCTGCTTGCATTGAATAGTGTACACAGTTTGCATACATGTTGTGAATACTCAAAGAGTGGTGTCATTACAAGTGTTACTGGCTGGAGAAAAGCTACAAGAGTAGTGAGATATACAAGTGTGATGGCTTGCTGGCCGACGGCTGCTTGCAGTGAATGTTGTAATGATACCACTCTGTAAGTCAAAGAATATACAGCATATAAAGCTGTATACAACTGCCCAATAGCAGGATCATATTAGCTCATATCCTGTAGGCTGGATTTGTTTGAACCTACAGAGTATTTAGGGCAGGCAGGAGCCACCTTTTGCTTTCAAGTCCTGTGTAACTTATAGAAAAATTCATTACAGATTGAATACGTATATGCCAAATCCAAATGGAACCTAAAGATACTCATATAGACTTGTTCAGGCTGCAAACAGGTGTGTACTATGAAAGGTAGTAGAGATATAATAGACTGTTGTGATTTCTATTTATTTTTTAATAAGCTTAAAATTTGTACCCTATGGTGTTTCTGCATTAAGGTAAGAAACCCTCCACTACTTGTCCTACCCACCCCCATCCCTAAATGATTGCCTAACTCCTATCACTGCTCGAGCATTGTCTCAGCTACAGCACCACTCACTTCCTAGTCTCACAGGAGACACTGGGGACAGAGGGAGCCATAGGCTGTCAGATAAGATCCTGTGAGGAGGGAGTGGGGTCATGGTTTCTGGAGCTGTGTGTACGTCTATGGATGCACACAACCCAGCTCAGGAGCATGTGTGCATGCATGGGTGCTTCCTTAGCATCTGGCTTGCTAAGAAGGCACCCAGAAGAAGGAGAAGCAGACAGTGCTGGTGGGTCTCTCAGAAAAGGAAGAAAGGGACTTTTCTATGCAATATCATTGCACAGAGCGGGTAAGTTTTTTTTTTCTTATTTAAACACATCATAACATCATCCGCCCATCTCTCCACCCTATGGCATCTGCCCAGCCGTTTATATCTAGTGGCCTGGCAGGAGGTGATTAAGAAGACACAATTGTCTTGTTTTATGTAATATATTATGAAGGACAGGACAGTCGCTTTTGCAATTATTATTGGAATGTGTTCTACGTCAATAGATAGGCAGGTGACTTTAAGGTTAAAAAAAAAAAGAAAAAAATATTTTTAGTGGCGCTCCACTCTTGCTGCATGGGTTAAATACTAGTTTTCATCTGGGGTATTTATAACAATTATTTTATTTAAAGTAATATTCAATGCAATTTAACAAACATTTTATATTTACCTGCTATGTACACTGGTTTTGCACAGAGCAACCCCAATCTTCCTCTTCTTGGGTCCTGGGGTCCTGGCCTCTCCCTCCTGCCCCCAGACCAAGCAACTTGTGTGTAGATTAGGGGCCAGGTGCATTGATTGGGGGGACACACCCCTACGTACCGGATGGACAGGCCCCCACTGTTTCTGAGGTTTCCATAAACTAAAGCGGGCCAAAGATGGATTGAAATTCTGCCTGTTTTGTTGAAATGGAATGTTATAAAAATGTGCTCGATCAGCGACTGAAACCACTGATCAGTGTATTCTGACAGCAGAGGAGTCTTGCTGTCAAAAAACAATGTCTCAGTTGAGGAGTTGTATATATACCACGCTTGTATGGATGGAAGATTATGTTTTTTTTCTACCCGCCTGGCTATAGCTAGTTTAGGAATGGAGTCTGCAACAAAAGCTATCACCACATTGGAGACCTCTATAACAAAGCATGTCTCATAATAATGCTTTTGTACATGAGTACTGCAAGGGATAAAATAAAAAATAATAATAATACAAAAAAGGAATGTGAAAAGGATGTTTTAGCAACAATTCCTAAATAAAAGACCTTGTTACAGCTAACATTTCTATACAAAAATATTTAACTTTTTTAATTTTGTTTGAATGCCCAGAACTTGAATTGCATTACATTCCTGGACTGTAATTAGCTAGTTGGAATTGTGAAGCCACTGTGCTATTTGCAAGATGAGTTTGAGATATAAAAAGCAATGATGTACAGAGTCTAAGGAGCCCTCTGGTTTTAACCCATGCACTTTTAGGGGATGAGGTGCTTTGCTGGGGCATGGATTTTTGGTTGTTGCCCTCAATCATGAAAAAAGCAGCTGTTCTAGACCAGAGACAGGGTTTAGTACAGCAGACTGGCTCAGTAACAGTGAACTAGCCACATATCAGGGCAGGCTTCAGACAAGCATGGTCACATGCAGGGCCATAGTTAATAACTAGAGAGATTGCAAAAGCAGGACATTCAAAGCATTGTAATGCAGTATTTTGAAGACATAGGAACGAATGGGGTCACTTAGGAAGATATGGGAACAATCACTGGCTTTCTCTGACATGCTTTGGTAGAACTGGGTAATAAGTAGTGTTGAGCAGAATATGCCATATTCGAATTCGCGATATATCTCGAATATATAGTCGAATATTCGACATATATTCGCTAAATACGAATATTCGTGATATTTTTTGGAAATGAAATGATTGCGAATTTTCGCTATCGCGAATGCGAATGCGAATTGCGAATTGCGAATGCGAATATTCGAGAAATGCGGAATGGAGCACTCTGATTGGCTCAGAATATTCGTGATATATTACAATATAAAATAATTGCGAATATTCGAGAAATGCGGAATGGTACACTCTGATTGGCTCAGAATATTCGTGATATATTACAATATAAAATAATTGCGAATATTCGAGAAATGCGGAAGGAGCACTCTGATTGGCTCAGAATATTCGTGATATATTACAATACAAAATAATTGCGAATATTCGGCAAATGCGGAAGGAGCACTCTGATTGGCTCAGAATATTCGTGATATATTACAATACACAATAATTGCGAATATTCGAGAAATGCGGAATGGAGCACTCTGATTGGCTCAGAATATTCGTGATATATTACAATATAAAATAATTGCGAATATTCGAGAAATGCGGAAGGAGCACTCTGATTGGCTCAGAATATTCGTGATATATTACAATATAAAATAATCGCGCGATATCGCTATTGCCGAATAATCGCATTGCGATTTTTCGGCAATATAAAATGAGCGCTGCAGCTACTCGGCCCAAGGTCTCTAATCATACCAGCAATGCTTTTAGACGTCGATGGGGATCTCTAGGATGTGATCTGTTCTAAAAAAAAATTGAAAACATTCGAATATTCGAAATAGCGAATATTCGCCGCGATATTCGCGTTATTCGCGAATACTCGAATATGCAATATTCGTAGCGAATATTCGCAATGCGAATATTCGTGAGCAACACTAGTGATAAGTGATGCTGTGGGGTTAATAGTTGATACAGGATGCTCTCAATGGGTGCTTCACAGACAGACAGGGCTTTTCCAACCCCCTGTCAGAGGACCAGCGCTTCTCCCTCTCCCCGTTTGGACGTTTGGATGCCCTCTCTCACCTCGCCTCGCAGCTTCACCCCCCGGGTGCGGGTCAAGGTAAGCTCCTGACTCGCAGTGCCATTATATGACGTCCTCCCCCCCTCCTGGAACCGTTTGCGGCCGTCCACTCAACCCCCCCCTCAAACCCCACGGCCAGAAGGATCCATAGTACCCCCCAGTTACCCCTGAGCCTCCTATGACAGACGCTGCAGACCTCCAGACTTGGCACACCTAGACTTGGTGTCATATCTTGTGCTCCTGACTTCAGGCCTGTCTGGATGTGAGACTCTTTCCCTAGGGCGAGAACTGCATCCTATGAGTAGGACGTGTGGCCCACGGGATGTAGATAGGTAGGGCCCCCCCCCCGTTTCTTCGCTGCGACCTGCCAGCCGCACATCTATCCCCCACCTTGGCCCCCAGCAGGACCCCCCTCTTCCCTAGGGCTAGAACTGCATCCCGTTAGCTACCGGCGCACGCTTCCTAGGAGTAGGACGTGTGGCCCATGGGATGTAGGTAGGTAGGGCCCCTTCCACCCCCCCTGCTCATCGCCGCAACCGAGTGGCCCCTGCTCCTCCCCTCCAGATACCAGCCTGCTACCCCTTTGTAATTGGATCACCTACCACCCGCTCCTGACTCAATAACTACCTGTCGGCAATCCCCCCCCTGCCCCCCCCCCTCGAGGTCACCACCTGGCTCTTTGCAGCCGGAGTGGTGGCCATCTTGCAACACCCAAGCCCCATTCCCCCCTCTCTCAATACCATTTGAACTTGATCCAGGGTTCGCCCGATCGCCTTTTTAAGGGGTCAGGAAGGAATTTTTTTTCCCTGTCGTAGCATATTGGTGTAGCACGGCCAGGTTTTTTTTTGCCTTCCTCTGGACCAAGCCAGGATGGAGGATTAAACTAATCCTTGAAAATCCTCCCCTCCCTCCTCCCCCCTGGTGTTTGGCGACTATGGTTAATCTGCAATATTCTGCAGAAACCATTGGGGATCTGAGGCAATTTGCCGCAATACTACCAGCCATCACTAAAAAAGCCCTAAGAACTGAACGACTTTTGAGAATCGATGGACGATCGACTATCAAAAATCTCAGCCGTTTACCCCAGCCTAAGCACATATCATGTGTTTTGATCAACACAAGATCGGCAGTAAAACACCGACTGGAAATCCATGATTTCATTCTACAATACGATTTAGACTGCCTGTTTGTTACAGAGAGCTGGCTCACAGCTGACTGCAACACCATTCTAGGAGAACTGGTGCCAGAAAACTATCGTATTATAACCGAAAACAGAATAGGGCAAAGAGGAGGAGGACTGGCGGTGATCCATAAGGCCTTGTACACACGAGGGAATAAATCCGCTGAAACTGGTCCGACGGACCATTTCAGCCGAAAAATCCGCTCGTCTGTATGGGCAAACGGACCGTTTTGGCCGGATTTTTCCTGCGGACAAATTCCAAAGCATGCTTTGAAATATTTCCGCCGGACACATGTCCGTCGGATATGTCCGCTTGTGAGTACACAAAAGCATCGGACCAAAAACCTGCGCATGCTCAGTCAAAACGATGGGACGGGAGCACTCGTTCAGGTAAAACTTGCGTTTGTTTGGGACCTGGCACATTCGTCACCTAAACTCTCTATATAGTGTCCCGTTTCTAGCGTATTTTTGTTCTTTGTTCTCTTGCTAGAAGCAATTTTGTCCCGATGTCACATACTGAAAGTTTGCATTTTCGTTAGTGTTTTTTCTATTTCTCACTGTTTGCTAGCCAGATGTCCCCACATTTGTTTCGGTTCTCCACATTTTTATTATGTCTATTTTGACTTAATGTTGAGGGTATCATATTTATTTTTTTGTTGAGTTATTTTTTTGAGTTGTATTTTACGGTTTAGGAACCTTTCCAAATTATGTTATTTTTGTTGTTTCCTCATGTTTTTTTTTCTGTTTAAATTCCCTTTTATTTTCCCAACTTATGCCATTTTGTTGTTTCATCCTTAATTTTTTTCCTTTTTTTTGGGGGGGGGGGTGTTTTTTTTGGAAACATTTTTAGGCTTCTTTTGGGTTTACCAAGTTCGACCACAAAAGGTCCCCCCCCCCCCCAAGGAGTTTGTGTCCTTTGCAAATGCCACATTTTATTTTACAAATGTCTGATGCTTACTCACCACAGTATAAAACACAATAGACAAGGTTTGAAAGTAACTACAAAAGCCATTTATTTCCGGCCAAAAAAGAAATTATAAATCACCAGAACGGCAGCACTTGATGAGATTGCAAAATACATGCATACTTGGGAATTACAACATGATGAAGGATAAATTTAGTAACCTCAGGAGTCAATAACAAAAATCAGAATCAGCAGCACATGAACAAAGGAACCCAAGCTGTGCTACTCCAACGAGCTCAGTTTTTTGGACAATCAACTGGAAGGCAGGGAATCATCTTCTCGACTTCTTTCCAGCCTTCCTTCCAGCAAAACTTCCACGGGTCTGTCCACGGACCCTTGCAGGTGGGAGTCATGTGGCAGCAGGAGGAGGATGATGATGATGGGGAGCAGGCCAGGCCGGGTCACACAGCACAGTGTCCCTGCTCAGCTCGTCCCTTTTCATCTTGGCCAGGACCTGATTAATCAGGTCCTTGGCCAGGCTTTTTTGCTCCTCCCCCCCTTGGTTGAGCTCATTGGCCACAAATGCACTATAGCATTCTGTTGGGTTGAGGGGGGCCCTCATGATTTCTGCAGCCTCCCGTATAACCTCCAGGCTTCGTCGTGCACCACACTCCTGTGCCTCCTTGAAGCTGGTGGCCTCATCTGGAGGGGAGGAACTTGGCTGATGGTGCTCAGCCTAGGCCTGGGGACCTGCTGCACCTCACTTGACCCCGCCTCCTCCTGGCTGCCACTCCCCCCTTTTGCCTGGCTGACATGGGCCGCAGAAGCTGCCACCTCCTGGCTGGTCTCTTCTTCCTGTGTATAAAAAAGGTACATGTTGTAATATTTTGCACAATCAATCACACACATTTTCTTTCTCTAGACTGTTTTAGTTAGTATTAATTTGAATTAAACAGACTGTCCTTCTGACCCCTGCATTTTGCATCCCTGACACCTATTTGTAGGCCCACAACTTTGGTTTCTCTTCCCAAGGTTTGTTTTTTGTTTACCAGATCAACTGACTAATTCAAAATAAATAGCATCACCAAAATATGTTGGAAAATACTATACCTCATCGAAGATGGCCAGATCTGGCTCCATGTCAGCCAGCCCCGCTTCAGATTCTGCAGGGCTCCTGGGATCCGGGGAAGTTCCGCTGGGAGGAAGGCTGGAAGGTAGTGTTAAATCTGAAGGCCTGCCATCCAGTTCATCGTTCAAAAAACTGAGCTCTTTGTAGTACCAGAGCTTGGGTTCCTTTTTCTTAGATGCTGCTGATCCTGATTTTTTATATTTGATGTTTTTATATACATTTCTGTAGCTTCTCCTGAGGTTACTAAATTTATCCTTCACCATGTCGCCTGTGCAACTTGGCACCCAAGTGTGCAGGTATGTAGCAATCTCATCAAGTGCTGCCGCTCTCTTCACTGTGTCCAAATATTCTGGGTGCTTGGTGCCTCCTTCCCTTTCAGCAAATCCATTTTGACCAGCTTTCACCTCCTAAAAGTTCTTTCAATAGTAATGTCTATAATCGAAAAAGACAAACAAACACAAAGCACAACTTAAAAAAGGCTCAGCTTTGAGATTCTCAAAATATGTGCACATTCATTCATTTTAGAGCAACTACAGTATACAAACACAGTGTCTTTTGCTGCTACATAGCTGGCCAGCTCTGCCGCATTGTTGTAGCCCCCAAAAAAGGTGTCATGCAGAGTCATTTGTTTAAGTTGTAGCATGTAGCATGTAGATAAGAACACATCCACCATGAATATTAATGCTAGCACTCATCAAGGCACTAGTTCATGTTTAGCCAGGGCCGCATTACACAGCTTCAGACATGGGCCCCCTGGTGGAGCAGTGAACCGGGGGGGGGGGGGTGCTGCCGCATGATAAAATAGAGAAGCGGGGGGGGCTGCTGCCGCAAATTGAGAAGCGGGGGGGCCCTTCACAAAAATAAGCAATAAAGGAAAATATATGTAAAAAAGGGGAGTAGCAATCCGGGGCCCTGGGGACCTCCGGACTTCTAAAAAATTACTAAAAAATACAATATTTAGTAATATATATTTTTTTTTGGGTGGTTCCCATCCGGGCCCCTGGGGACCCCCGGGCCCCTTACAGGTGTAATGCCTGTACCCCCCTGATGGCGGCCCTGTGTGTAGCTATCATGCCCCTCAGCATTGATGGCAGAAAACACTAGCTACTTATCTCTGTACAACCAACACACAACAATACTTGCATGATCTGACTGCATACTCTAAAATCCAAAAAAGAGGATAGAGCATTCTCTACATATATCTTGATGAAGTGATGTGTACAAGCACTTGGCTCTCTAAATTTTATGATGTGCCCCAAAATGCCTAAATACCAGTATCACAAAAAGGGTGCAAACAACATTGAAAAGCCCCATCCCCCCATGGCTGTTCAAATTCTAGGCCTCTGATCCGATGTTTTCATTTACCTTTGTCTCTCTCCTCGTTTCCGCTCGAGTAATCTCTGCGTAACCTACGTAATCACGTCGTTTTCATTATATCCCCACGCAATCAAGAAGCGCCGCCCTCGTCTCCGCCCATGACGTACCAATTCCTGTTTTCCACGCCCCTATGCAATGTAGATTGGAAAATATGGCGATGTCACACAAGCGCACATTAGCCTCTGATCGGGATCTGGAAGGGACAGAGGCCGGAACGTCCAGATCCAGGCCAAAACGATACAAGGCCACAAACATGTCTCTACAAGAGATGGTGGAGATGGTGTCCATACTGCGACGGAAGGACTATGATGGTGAGCATGGGCCATACAGCACCCCTAACCGGAGGAAGTCCAAAATTATGGATAAGGCGGCGACGAAACTTTTTGAGATTTTTGGGGTCACCAGGTCAAAAGAGCAGCTCCGGAAACGCTGGTCCGACTTAAAACTGCGCAAGCCAAAGCAGTATCGCAAAATCCTGAAAATCATAGAAAAAATTAAGTACTTTAAAATGTCTTTGGAGTGCCTATTGTTTTTTCAAATGTTTTGCCATGTCTATTTCGCCATGTGCCTCGTTGGCCTGCTTGTATTTTTGAACCCCTGCATTGTAAACTTAGTAATGTTTGTCTAATAAATCCGATGACTTGCCACGATCGTAGGCAACATCGTTCCATCACCTAGTTTCTCCAAAATCCGCGGGTCCAGGAACATCACACCTGGACGTGCCTCTTTGGTGAAAAACATTGTTTAGAGAAACAATGAGGAAAATATGATTTGTTTGTGCAAACAAAGTTGATTTTAAAAGGCAAACAGGATTCATTCATTCACACAGTGATGAGATAACCTAATAAGCAGCTGTTTTCACATCTGTAATTTTGAGAACCTGTGTCTCCCCCCATAAAATACTAATTTGTACTTTTGGTGAAGGGACTCCAAAAACTACTTATTCAGGAGGCCAGCCATGTGTGTCACTTCACCAAAAAGGCTCATTATGTCACAGCTTGGGACAAGTCATCTACCACCAAAAAAATATGTTTTTTGCTGGAATAAGCCCAAAACTACAATCGTAACGCCACTTCTAAGCAATGTTTGCAAATTAGGCCCTCCAAAAATATCTGGTTGCTGATGAGTTTCCTTTTTTTTTTGTTGGTTTTTAGGGGAAAGAAGAGGACAGCGCTATGAGGAGTCAGGGAGGCCCACACTGTCTCCAAAACGGCAAAAAAAAAATGTGGAGGAGGAGGATGATGAAGAAGGACAGGAGGAAGAAGAAGAGGAGGAAGGGAGAGAGGAGGAAGGCGGATTGGTGGAGGAAGGCGGATTGGTGGAATTAGGCGGATTGGTGGAATTAGGCGGATTGGTGGAGGAAGGAGAAGTTGAAGAAGAAGGCGAAGTTGTAGAAGATGTTGGACTTCTCAGTACAACAGGTCAGTGACACCCCAGCTTTGCAGGGAAAAAGAGATGTAGATAGGCCTGCACCTTACTTACTTACAATGTTTTTTTTTTTTTTTTTGTCATTTTTAGGGGATGAAGATGGGATTAGCACATCTGTTGCTCCTATTTTTTCTCGTGCAAGTGCACAAATCCTAATACAGCAGATAATGGAGTGCAGCACGGAGCTGGCCAATATGAGGGAAAGGATGGTGGTGATGGACCAAAACTTAAAAAACATGCTAGATATTTTGGGACGTATATAGAAGACTATCCCCCCCATCTGCCCCCCCCTGCCCCACCCCCCTGCCCTCACCCCCAACCACCCCACTCTCAAAGATGTTGTATATTTTTACATTAAAATACGCCAAAATTTGAGGATACACACACACTTGGGTTTATTTATTAAAGCTATAACGTGCAAAAGCAGCCTCACTTGGCATATAAACCAATCAGCTTCCATGTTTAGATGCAAAAGCTGAATTGAATAAGCTCAATTTAGAAGCTGATTGGCTTATATGCAGAAATAAGCCTGCGTTTGCACTGTTTAGTAAATAAACCCCAGTGTGTGTTCACATGTGATATCTGCCATCACAGTACATCGATTGTCTGTGCTTTGTGGGTGCAACCCCTTCCTCGCTTATCAAGTAGGTGAGAGAAAGGGGTTGCACCCACAAACCACATACATTGATCACCCATGATGGCAGATAGCACATGTGAACATTTGGCATGGGATCTCAGGCGAGAATACACCATTTGGCACATCACACACACAGCATGTGTGCATCCTCAAATTTTGGCGGATTCCGGGGTGACATTAGACCATGTCGTCTGGGTTTGGTATGCTAAATAAAAGGTTGAACTTTGTAAGTTCCATTGTTACATATGTTTGTCAAAACCCAAAAAATTTTGTTGAAGAAAAAAATCCTTTACGAAAAGCCTAAAGATTTTTGGAAAAACACCAAATAAAAAAAAAAAAATTTCAACAAAAAAACACAAAAAGCAGTGGCTTCTTATTTGTAGGCTCAATACCCAGTTTGTAGAAGAGTGACTAGAATGTGCAATTGTGTGTATTTACTAAAACCTGCTAAGTAAATTGGGCACAAGAAGTGCACTAGTTTCAGAACCTGGAAGACAGATCAAAAGAGAAAAAGCAATAATGACAAACAACTGAATAAAGTCCAATGGTCAAATTATTTTTTAGTTCTCTGTAATATTTCTTTCTTTTGGGGGCCGAATTAGAAAGAAATATTAATCTGGCATAGCTATGGCCCCCCGACCCATAAAGTACTCAACATATTTTTCGCGTACCTCACGAGCAGATTCGGTGACCGAGCCAGCGCGACCAGTGTCCAGCCTAGGAAGGGTATCTGAGGGTAGACCTGCCCCAGCACCGATGTTGGGTAGGTACGTCTGGGAATGCCTGCGTAAAAAATTATGCAATATGCAGCAGGCCAAAATAACAGAGTTAAATTTATTTTCCGCCAGATGTATCGCTGTCTGGAACAGGCGGAACCGGCTGGCGAGTATCCCAAAGGCATTCTCGACTACCCTCCGGGCCCTGGCCAGCCGGAAATTGAAGACCCTCCTCCCCGGGGTGAGGGTCCTCTGGGGAAAAGGCCACATGAGGTGAGGTCCAAGCCCGAAAGCCTCGTCCGCTAAAAAAACAAACGGAAGTCCTTCCACATTGTCTTCATCCGGTGGCAGTTCAAGACCACCAGTTTGTAGACGCCTGTAAAATTCGGTCCGCGCGAATACTCCCCCATCAGACAGCCGGCCATTCTTCCCCACGTCCACATACAAAAATTCGTAGTCTGCCGACACCACCGCCATCAACACGATATTATGAAAACCTTTGTAGTTATAATAGTACGACCCCGAAAGAGGTGGCGGCACTATGCGGACGTGCTTCCCATCAATTGCCCCTCCGCAGTTAGGAAAATCACACCGCTGGGCAAAGTGGGCAGCCACAGTCTGCCATTCCTGTGGCGTGGAGGGAAACTGTGGGGACAAAACAAAAATTAAAAATTAGTACTTTGGCACATAAAAAACATTGCAAACACTAGTAAAAAAACATCATTCTGCAACATCACAGTATTAACATTTCTAAATATTAGTGTGTAGTGAGTATTTAGGGCAACAAATCCAGAGCCAATTATTATCAGACTACACATCCCGCTGATGGGGCAATAAACTTTTTTAATGGAGCAGGACCAACAAAACAAAAATTAAAAATAAAAAGGTGTGTTTGTCCCTAGGAGATGATGCTGGATAGGTTAGTAGTGATGAAGGTAAAAATATGCAGGTAGGCCAAACAAAATTAACCTGGAAAGCTTAACAACATGCATGGGGAGAAAAGGGAACATTCTGCACACAGCATATTACAATCATGGCAATTAGGAAAACCAACAAAAAAAGTTTCTAAAATTGGCATACATTATTAAAGACACAGATTGTGATGTTAAAGGAGGAAACTTACCGTAATAAACTCCTCCTGCATCACTTGTATGATGGCAGAACACGTTTCCGGTATGATGACCCCAAGCGCCTGGGGAGAGGTGCCTGTTGAGAACTTGAGGTCCTGCAGGCTCCTCCCAGTCGCCAGGTACCGCAACGTGGCAATAAGCCTTTGCTCAGCCGGAATGGCTTGGCGCATCACAGTGTCCTGCCTCGTGATATAGGGGGACAGGAGATCCAGCAGACGGTGGAAAACGGGGTCCGTCATACGGAGAAAGTTCCTGAAGTCATCAGGATTATTCTCCCGGATCTCCCTAAGGAGAGACATATGAGAGAATCGGTTACGCTGGTGCAACCAATTCTTGGCCCAGGAACTCCTCCTCCTACTGTTCCTGTCCAAATCACTGGAATGCACACAGACTCCAGAACAAAACCCATAAACAGCACAAACTCGTGAAAAGTTGCGCTGCTGCTCCATCATGGCTTCAAACCGGCCGGCTGGTCAGTCAAGAACACACTCAAACAGAAAGCACCCCCAAATCCAGCAATACCTGCAAAGATCGCACGTCAAACAGATACGACCGTACTGGACGGCACTGCAAAGCAGAAACGCCGCGCACGGCGACACTGAAGGACAAATACGAGCCCACAAGCACACACTGACCCGGAAAATACGACCTGTTAAGCGCGGAGACTGAAAAGCACGAATCAGCTCTAACCAAACCTTCACTAACACGGAACTAGCAAAAGTGGAACAGAGGGCGGCGCCGTAGGCTTTGGCATTCCCCTTTATAGTGACGTCGTACGTGGTTTACGTCCCCGCGTTCTGGTCAGCTGGGATTTCTGTCCGATGGTGTGTACGCTCATCAGACCAATGGAAAAATTTGCCTTGTCCGCTGGGAAATATCCGTCGGATGTTTCCGACCGGATAAATTACATCGTGTGTACAAGGCCTCAGACTCGTCTTGCGATCACTAAACCAGTCCTTCAAAACCCTCTTCCATTCATGGAAACCCTTACCCTGCAACTACAAATAAACTCCCATGAGACCATCCGGATTCTACTCTGCTATAGGCCACCTGGCCCAAAATCGCAGCTTCTACCATCATTGACGGAATTTATCTCCACCTATACCCTTAACAGCAAACACCTTTTGCTGCTCGGGGACTTTAACCTCTGGGCCAACTCCCCGCAAGACCCTATTGCCGATGCCTGCATCGATCATCTTGAAGGATTAGGGCTACAACAACTAGTATGTGGGCCCACACGTGTTTCAGGTCACACACTCGATCTTATTTTCAGACAAGATCTGGAAATAAAAATCTTGGAAAATGAACCGTTGCCATGGACAGATCACCATGCAATTAAATTCATTATTTCCGCTTCCCCCCCCTTAACTAAAACTTTAAATCCAGTGAAAACACACTGGACTAGATGTCAGAAGAAGCTCCACTCGGAACTCTTCAAAACCACGTTAAGGAAAAAAATAAATACAATTCAGCCGCATCAAACGGCTGAAGAAACACTGGATACCATAAACACAGCACTATTACAGTCAGCTGACTTAATAGCGCCGAAATGCAAAACCCGCATCCGAAAAAATAACTCCAGCTGGTTCAACAACCAACTGGAGTTACTGAAGCAAGAGCGCAGAAGGGCGGAAGCCGCCTGGAAAAAAAGCTCTTCAGATGAGAACCTCATCGTCTACAAAGGAACAACAAGAAAATACCACATAGAAATCTTCAAAGCCAAGAAAAACTATTTTTCTGAGGCTATCAACAGCGCCCTTAGTCGCCCACGCGAACTCTTCAAGCTGGTCACTCAGACCATGAATCCAGGATGTCTTGAAGCCCCCAATTCGGACACACAAGAATTTTGCAGTGAATTATCAGATTACTTCATTAATAAAATTGAGGGAATCCGGCAAAGCATTCAGCAAAACAATTCCCCACCTAGCCCCCCCCCCCGTAATTATTTACACAACACCTGCAGTAATTCACCACAACCAGGTGAGTTCACGCTGGAACCTATCTCTATCCATGCCACTAAAAATATCATCTGTACTTTGCGTAACAGCACCGCGCTGAATGATATCATCTCCACTAAACTGCTGAAGGAATGCGCCGACATCCTGGCACCTCCTATCACGCAGCTTATCAACCAATCTTTCAGGGAAGGCATAGTGCCCTCCCAGCTGAAAGAGGGTATAATTCGACCCATCTTGAAGAAACCCAACCTGGACCCCAAGGACCCAGTCCACCGTCGTCCCATAACAGGCCTAAATGTACTCTCAAAGATAATGGAAAAAGTAGTGGTACAACAGCTGCAACAACATCTAGATACCCACAACCTACTTGATCCATTTCAATTGGGATTCTGCCCCGGACACGGGACGGAAACTGCATTGCTCAAAATATGGGTCGACGCTCTCGAGGCCGCAGACGAAGGAGAATCTTGTCTTCTGGTTCTGTTGGACCTAAGCGCAGCCTTCGACACAGTAGACCACAAACTTTAATTGACTCGGCTAGTTGAAGTAGCCAGAGTCGCAGAAGGCGATTTATCTTGGTTCTCCTCTTTTTTGGAAAACCGATCGCAAATAGTGAAGTTAGGACCTTTCACTTCGAAGAAATGCACAGTATCGTGCGGAGTCCCTCAAGGATCCCCCCTGTCACCGGTGTTATTCATCATCTATCTTCGTCCTCTTTTTGAGATTATTAGCAGCCAAAAACTGCTTTACCACTCATATGCAGACTACACGCAACTGTATTTCCGCATTTGCAATAAAAAGGATCATCACCTCAATCTAGAGACATGCCTCTCTTTGATAAAGGACTGGATGACAAAGAGTTATCTTAAACTCAATGGAGCAAAAACAGAACTTCTCCTGTTTCACGCCAAGCGTAAGAATCCACCTGCAACAACCTGGACCCCCCCGCCCATTCTGGGCGAATTCATCACCCCTAGCGCCAAAGTCAAAAGTCTTGGGGTCATCTTCGACACCTACATGACAATGGACGCACAAATGGGGTCAGTAGTCAGCAGATCTCACCATCTGCTGCGCCTACTACGCAGACTTACTCCTTTTATTCCCAAGGAAGACTTGGCGGTCGTGGTGGGAGCAATTGTAAACTCCAGACTGGACTATGCAAATGCCCTTTACCTCAGACTCCCCAAGTACCAAATCGCTCGTCTACAAGTCGTTCAAAATACGCCCACTAGACTGGTGACTGGGAAAAAACCTTGGGAATCAATCTCACCTTCACTGAGATCCCTTCACTGGTTACCAGTAAAATACAGAATCACTTTTAAAGCACTCTGTCTTACGCATAGATGTATCCATGGGAATGCTCCCCATTATCTATGCGAAAAAATAAAAGCTCATAATCCCAATCGCATTCTGCGATCCACCAATCAAAATCTACTCCAGATACCGAAGGCCAATTACAAGTCCAAAGGAGAAAGGAGATTCGCGGTCCAAGGTCCCAGACTATGGAACGCTTTACCAACTAGCATTCGGTTGGAGGAGAACCACTTGGCGTTCAGGAGAAAGATCAAGACTCATCTCTTTTGATACCAAAGGAGACAGGAACAACAAGCGCCCAGAGGCGATTAAGTTTGCATGTGTTGCGCTATATAAGTTTTCATTCATTCATTCATTCAGGATGCTTGGAATGAATGTGTGACACAGGATAGTTTAGTATGTGATAGTAGATACGTTAGTGGGTGACAGTGAGGTTCTCTGGGCTCACTGTGTGACAGGAGGTTCTCTGGGCTCACTAGGTGACAGGAGGTTCTCTGGGCTCACTAGGTGACATGGGGTTCTCTGGGTAACATCGAATACTCTGGGATTACTGGATGACACAGGATTCCATGGGTTCACTGGGTAACACAAGATGCTCTAAGATCAGTGCCGATCCTGACCTCCCTGGGCCCTAAGCAAAATGACATGTCACATTAAAGTTGAGAAGTGGGGGGGGGGTGCTGCCGGCAATAACATGTCCCATTAAGGTTGGGAAGCAGGGGGAGGGGGTGTTCTGCTATCGGAAATGAAATCTTACATTAAAGTGAGAAGTGGGGGGTGCTGACTTCTTACCTCTTCTCCCATGCAGTGAGGGAGTTGAGAAGTGGGGTGGGGGGCCCTAAGCGGCTTGCATAGTGAGCCTATAGGGCGGATCGGCCCTGTCTAAGATAAATGGGTGGCATAGGATTCCATGGGGTCACTGGGTAACACAAGATACTCTGGGATATATGGGTGGCATGGAATTCCCTGTGGTCACTGGGTGACATTGGACACTCTGGGTCACTGGGTGACAGCACTGCTTGCGTCAAAAGTGAAACAGGACAGAAGTTGCAAGTGAGGATGAATTTGCACAGACATGCCATCAAGGAACATAAGGAAGACAGTTTCTGCACACCTGTGGGACATCATTTCTCACAACCGGACCACAGAAGACTTCAATGTTTTAGTTCTTAATCGGTTAAGACCCGGACAATTATGCAGGTAAAGGACCTTGCCCCTTTTTGTGATTCGGCACTGCGTCGCTTTAACTGACAATTGTGCGGTCGTGCGACGTGTCTCCCAAACAAAATTGGCGTCCTTTTTTCCCCACAAATAGAGCTTTCTTTTGGTGGTATTTTATCACCTCTGCAGGTTTTTTTTTTTTTGCGCTATTAAAAACAAAAATAGAGCGACAATTGTGAAAAAAAAAAATTCCTCAGTTTAGGCAAATAAACGCAATAAGCGTCTATCGATTGGTTTGCGCAAAATTTATAGCATTTACAAAATAGTGGATAGTTTTATGGCATTTTTATTAATAATTGTTTTTTTTACTACTAATGGCTGTGATCATCGTTTTTTTCGTGACTGCGACATTATGGCAGACACATCGGACACTTTTGACACAATTTTGCGACCATTGTCATTTTCACAGTGAAAGGTGCTATAAAAATGCACTGATTACTGGGAAAATGACAATGGCAGTGAAGGGGCTAGCCACTAGGGGGCGCTGTTGGGGTTAAGTGTGACCTTTTGTGTGTTTCTAACTGTAGGAGGTCGGGGCTGGATGTGTGACAGGGAACAGACGATCACTGACACTGCCACAGAGAAGAACGGGGAAGGTTTGTTTACACTCACCTCTCCCCATTCTTCAGCTCCTGTGACCCGATCACGGGACACTCGCAGCAATCGGGTCCGCGAGTCCCGTGGTCACAAAGCTTCTGACCTGTTCGTGATCATGCCGCCGGCGGTGCGCTCGCGACCCACGACTGGGCTCTTAAAGGGCACGTATATATACGTCCATGTGCCCAGCTATATATCGTCGTGCGGCGGTCCTTAAGTGGTTTAAGGGAATTTCAGAACTATCCAGGAAAGGAACACATTTGAACTAAGAATGATACTTCTTTTTGACACAAAAAGCAATGGCCTAAATTTAGATATATATTTAGATATAGGTTTCCTTCCCCATTATACTACAGTTTTATGACCCCCTCTGTGACTATCACCACCCCCCCCCCACCCCCCAGTCTATAGCTTTCCCTCTGTCTTATCTCACTTGCTGATAGCTTTATTAGCATTACCATACACATTGATATGTATGTGTTTGTTTTTATTTTTCCTTTCCCTCCTGAGATTTTTTTTTTGTTGTATTTTAACATTTCACCTTCTGCTAAAACCCTGAAAGCTCACCCATGAAAAATGATACATTAGTGCAAAAAAAATAAAAATATCACGGACAGTACTCAATTAAGGTCTTATAATTTTTCATGCTAAACTCTGAGCACAAGTTATGTCTGGCTTTTAGGTTTGAGGTGCTTTTTCCTTCCTCACTGCTGTCTTCCACATCAAGAATCACCACTATTAGGGGCCTCAACCTGAACAAGATACAAAGAGACGAAAAAAGAAAAAGGTGACAACAAGACTTACTGTAATCATTCAATGACAAGAAGTTAAAAACAACTAGTCTAAACTTTTCTACACCAAAGGGCCACTTTAGTTGATCTATTCCATCCCAAATTCAGTAAGTTGCCATATTTAGTGCTACCATTAGTAATCATCAGGCAGGCAACATACAGCCGCCTGATGATAACGAACCCCAGTTTTGAACTCTTTGGGGTCACTGAGTGATATGGGATTCCCTGGGGTCACAGGTTGACCAACGATGCTTTGGGGTCAGTGGGTGACACAGAATATTATTATTTAATAATAGCGCCAACAGTTTATGCAGCACTTTACAAAATAAAAGGGAGACAATACAGTTCTTATACAATAAAATACAAGAGGATTAAGAGGGCCCTGCTTACAATCTAATTCAATAGAGCTTACAATATAATAGTGCATACTGGGGTGACTTGGTGAGACAGGACAGTACAAAGGGTTACTGGGTGACACAAAACACTGGGTGGCACTGGTTTCTCAGAGGTCACTAAGTGACCAGAATGCTCTGGGGCTACTGGGTGACACCAGAAGGTCTAAGGTCACTGGGTGACACAGGACGCTCCGGGTCACTGGGAGACACAGAATGTTCTGAGTTCAATGGGTGACACCGGATGCTCTGGAGGAACTGGGTGACATGGGAATCCCTGGAGTCACTGGATGACACCTAACACTCTGGGGTCACTGGGCCACACAGGTTTGTCCGGGGTCACTAAGTAACACAGGATTCACAAAAAGAATTATAATAATAAATATGATAAAAAATCCCTATTTTCTATTTTTACAGTTGTGTTAAAAATAATAGCAGTCCAACATCACTCTTTTTGGTAAAAATTATATTTCTACATGGCAAATCATTTACCTGTAGGTGTAGTAGAGTAATATAAAACCAATAGACCCAACAGTCATGGCATGCATGGGGCTGATTCTGTGTAATTGAATTATTAATTGAAAGGGACGCGTTCAAAATAATAGCAGTGTGGAGTTCAATTAGTGAGGTCATTCAGTCTGGAAAAAACAGCTGTCAAAAGGGTGGAACTTACTGTATTTATTGGCGTATAACACTCACTTTTTTACCTTGAAAATAAGTTCAATTTTTGAACGCGTGTTTTTAAAAAAAAAACTGTTTTGTGCTAAACAAAAAAAAAAAAAACAGTAAAGTTAGCCCAATTTTTTTTCATAATGTGAAAGATGAAGTTACACCAAGTAAATAGATACCCAACATGTCACCCTTCAAAATTGCGCAGTTCGCAAGAGATACCTCACATGTGTAGCTTGAACACCGTTTTCATATGTGGGCGGGACTTACGTATGCGTTCGCTTCTGCATGCGAGCACACGGGGACAGGGGTGCTTTAAAAAAATGGGTATTGCAAAGTATTTGGGTATTGCAGAGTATTTGGGGTATTGCAGAGTATTTGGGTATTGCAGAGTATTGGGGTATTGCAGAGTATCGCGCAGGGTATTGGGGTATTGCAGAGTATTGGGGTATTGCAGAGTATTGCGCAGGGTATTGCAAAGTATTGGGGTATTGCAGAGTATCGCGCAGGGTATTGCAGAGTATTGGGGTATTGCAGAGTATTGCGCAGGGTATTGGGGTACTGCAGGGTATTGGGGTACTGCAGGGTATTGGGGTACTGCAGGGTATCGCGCAGGGTATTGGGGTATTGCAGAGTATTGCACAGGGTATTGAACAGTATTGGGGTACTGCAGAGTACTGGGGTACTGCAGAGTACTGGGGTACTGCAGGGTACTGGGGTACTGCAGAGTATTGGGGTATTGCAGAGTACTGGGGTACTGTAGAGTATTGGGGTACTGCAGGGTATTGGGGTACTGCAGGGTACTGGGGTACTGCAGAGTATTGGGTTACTGCAGAGTACTGGGGTATTGCAGAGTACTGGGGTACTGCAGAGTACTGGGGTATTGCAGAGTACTGGGGTACTGCCGGGTACTGGGGTACTGTAGAGTATTGGGGTACTGCAGGGTACTGGGGTACTGCAGGGTACTGGGGTATTGCAGGGTACTGGGGTACTGTAGAGTATTGGGGTACTGCAGGGTATTGGGGTACTGCAGGGTACTGGTGTATTGCAGGGTACTGGGGTATTGCAGAGTACTGGGGGATTGCAGAGCTGGGATGGATGGAGGGATGGATGGATCTGTGACTGCAGTTGTCACAGATCCAGCCACAGCACTGCTGCTGACACCCCGCTCCCCCCCTCTCCTCGCACACTGTACCGAACGGTACAGAGAGGAGAGGGAGGAGAGGGAGGAACCAGCGTCATCAAGTGAATGACGGCGCGATCACGTGATAAACGGTCGCTATCAGCGGAAATTTACCGTGATCCGTGATGCGCCGGGTCTTCTAGACCCGGCGAGCATGGACACTTCCGCGAGCGTGTCCCAGGGGACGCGCAATCACGGAAGTGAAGGACAACATCCCAGGGACGTCGTCCCAAAATAACTCCACCGCGCTGTAGCAGTATTTTTGCTATAGCGCGGTCGGAAAGTGGTTAAAGATGTAAGCAGCAAATGTTGTACATGCTGGGTATAGTGCATTTCTCAGAAGAACGGTGTACTTTGATTAAAAAGTTAGTTGGAGGGGAGCGCATGCACGAGCCGGCGTCGACAGACATGTCCCACTGAAGCTCCTTATCTCAGTCTCATAAAGCGCCCACGCGGCTCGGTTCCTGACTGAACCCAACTCTTTAGCCTTCACAGAAGTACAGGAAACAAACTATGGTACTTTGGGTGCCCGTCTGAAGAGCAGTAATATGAACACAAAAGACATTCAGCCCAGAGCTTTTAACAAAAATGGCGCCACCCCCTTCTCCACACAAGTTGCTAAGCAGAAACAGCAGTCACAGCCAGCTTATGAGGAGACTGACTATGATTATAATGACTCTGCACAGGATATGAAAACAGACTCCATACATCCTAGCATATTAAAACTATTTGAAAAGATGCTTCAGAAAGCCGACCAATTTATCTAAAGAAACGTGTGAATTTGGTCAACGCACATCAGACTTAGAAAATAGTTTATGAAGTAAAAACAGATGTACAATCTCACTTACACAAATTAAAGAATTTAAAGGAGGAAAACCTTACTCTAAATGCACGCTTAGAAGATTTTGAGAATAGAGCGTTTCACTCTAATTTGCATATTTGTGGAATTCCTGAAGCAATTATTGATCTTCGGTCCACTATAATTGCCTTATTACAAGAGCTGCAACCATCAATCCATGTCAATCATTTGGAGATAGATACGATTCACAGGGCTTTGACACCACGCAAAGCTACAGGGCCGCCACGAGACATGATTGTAAAATTCCACCATTATCGCACCAAAGAGCAACTTCTTGCTGCAGCACGTGCAAAGGATTCCTTCACTTTACAAGGAAATTCTTACCAAATGTTTTCTGATCTGTCTATAATTACATTTACTAAAAGGCATGTTTTGAAACCCCTTCTTCAAATTCTTCAGCAAAATCAAATATCATATCAATTAGGATTTCAGTTCTCCATACGTTTCACCCACCTAAGTTCCAAATATAGTTGCAAATCTGGTTATGAGCTACAAAGTGTACTACATGATCTACATCTCCTGGACCGATCGGTTTGTTTTTCAGGTAGTCCTCCCCAATGTACTACATCTTATAATGCAAGTGGAGCATCCAATACCAAGGGATATGGAGGCTAGATATGTGCATTCCCGTTCGTACGAATGTTATTTTCGTACGAAAATGTTCATTTTCGTACCCGCGGGATAATGTGTACATACGAAAACGGTAAAGCACCAAAATACGAAAACGACGGGATAACGGATGAGCCGCATAACGAACGACCGCAAATACGAACGAACGATCCGATGGGAAAAAACGACAAAACGAAAATGGCAAAATAACGAAAATGAAATCTGTATCAAGAGGTTTGCATTGTGTATTTTGTTTGAATCCGTTTTGTGTTCGTTTTCAGTTGTATGTTCATTGTTCAATGACATCTATAACAAAAGAATTTCATTATGTATATTGAATGAATTCCTTTTTCTGCTTTCTGTGTATTCAAAATACTGAAGGCAAATTTTTTGTTATAGGTGTCATATCAACATACGAAAATAACAAAAGAAACGTGTTCAAATGCAAATCTTTTGTTTATACACTTGGTCAGACTATTTTAACAACAAACATAAAAATGATCGTTTTCCGATCGTTCCCAGAAAATTTGTTCGTTTTTAAACTGCATCAGAAAACCATTTTTGGGTTCAGAAGTCTGGCCAACTGATCTCCCTTCAGATGAAAATCCACAGAAAAGTTTATTAGGCTTTACTGTACAAGTGTACTCACTATTCTGCACAAAAGAGAAGCTGCTTTCAGTCACTGAGGCTGGCCATACATGTTCAATTTTCTTGTACAATTTTTTTTTAGATTTACCAAAAACCATATATGAGGTCAAACTAAACAACACTTTCAATTGTATGCAATCAGGCAGGCCCTTGCACTACATAGTTGAAGGTAAATCTAAAGAAAATTGCACAGAAAATTGTATCATGTATGGCCAGCCTAACTCTCTGGCCATTAAAAAAAACCATAAACAAAAGATTTGCATTTGAACCTGTTTCTTTTGTTATTTTCGTATGTTGATATGACACCTAACAGAAAAAGGAATTCATTCAATATACATAATGAAATTCTTTTGTTATAGATGTCATTGAACAATGAACATACAACTGACACTAACAAAAGAAAAGCATTCAAGATACACAGAATGCAAATTGACGAAAATTCACGATAATTATTGTCTAACAAGAAACGAACATGAATTAAACAGAATAACGAATCATCCCGCATGTACGAAAATAAAACGGTAACGGAAATACGAAACGATCGGAATACGAAAAAATCACGTCGTACGACAAACGAACGGGAACGAACGGGAAAACGGGCGTCTTACGAAAAACGAACGGAAACGAACAGACAGGACCATACGAAACGGAACAAAAAAAAACACATTTTTTTTCTGTGCACATGTCTAATGGAGGCCAATACAGTCCCACTAAGCGTACTCGCTTCAATTATCCTGACAGAGATCTTGCAGACACTATGGACTGAGGATCTTCTTTTTTTTGTTTTTGTTTTT
This sequence comes from Rana kukunoris, assembly GCA_029574335.1. NCBI lineage: Eukaryota > Metazoa > Chordata > Amphibia > Anura > Ranidae > Rana > Rana kukunoris. The sequence continues at coordinate 293,659,768 of CM056051.1, read as the reverse complement.
TTAGATACTACTCTCTTCGAATGTTCTAACTTTTTGAGACCTACTGGTTATTGTTGGCATCATTATCTTCGTTCTTAACTAATCTGAAACTTGTTTTGATGTACTTTGAGCTGTTCCTACACCTCTTATAACTAGGAATTTAATTATATTTTATGCATGGGTGTTAGCACATTTTTTTTTTTAGATACTTAAAATTTTGGCTGTTGTGGTTCTGAGAGCTCGTCACTGCTCTCCCTACTACTCTATCCTCAGGTTTTCCTCCTAATCGTTTTCTAGGGAGGATTTTTTTGGGATGGATTTTTGGCCTATGGGTCTGTATTTGACACGGTCTCATGGCCCTACCTTCATTATGTTCTACAACGATGTTCATTTTGTCCCCATTTACTTAGTTGGATCTCATTGTTATATAATAATCCTAAAGCCAATGTAAAATATGCAGGATACAAATCTAATTTATTCAATATCTATAGAGGAACTTGTCAAGGTTGCCCACTTTCTCCAATTTTATTTGCCCTCCTCATTGAACCTCTTAAACCAATCAGTTTGCACTGACACGTCTATTAAAGGCCTTGAATTAGCTGGGCATCACCATAAAATGTACTTATTTGCTGATGACATTTACATTTTTATGTTCTCTCCTCATATCTCTGCTCCCAACCTAACTTCGAAACTAGATCATTTTGCTCACATATCAGGCTTAACCATTAACCTTCAATAATCTTTGGCACTTAATATTTCCCTATCTCCTTCAGAAGTACAACAAGCACAGTCAATTCTTCACTTCTCGTGGTCCACTACTCGCCTGCCTTATCTAAAAGTCAATCTTACACCCAATATTTCTGAACTCTTTTCAGCCAATTTCCCACCTATTTTACATTGCATTACCTCTTTGTTAACACAATGGTCTTCTCTCCCCATATCCTGGATAAGTAAAATGAACGTTATTAAAATGACTATACTTCCCAAAATACTTTATCTTTTCCGGGTTTTGCCCATCTTTATTCCGGCATACTTTTTAAGACTATTGCAGTGTAGAATAACAAAGTTTGTTTGGGGCTATTCTAAACCCTGTTTACCTAATAATACTCTCTACCTCCCAAAATGTAAAGGTGGTCATGGATTCCCTAATCGACTATATCTACCTATTATTGCAGAGCCCATCTAGCACTATTAATTAAATACCATCTTCTGAAATCCCATTTTGGGTAACCCTGGAGTCAATAGATTGTAATCCATTATCTATTTCTAATCTATTATGGCTGTGATCCTCTGATCATAAATTGTCATAGTATAGAAGAAAAAGTCTGCTTATTGTAACAAACCAGGTATAGAGCGGCTGCAGAGTGACATAATTGTGCAATAAGTAGGCATGCAAACATGGGTTGGGAGAGTGGGGTACAGGAACTCTGACAAGCTAAAGTGAATTTCTTTCTCGTACATCACGGGACACAGAGCAGCATATTCATTACTATATGGGTTATATGGAGTACCTTCAGGTGTGGACACTGGCAATCTCAAACAAACAGGAAGTCCCTCCCTATATAACCCCCTCCCATAGAGGAAGTACCTCAGTTTTTTCGCCAGTGTCTTAGGTGTTGGTCACGGAATAGCTTTGCTCCACATCCTTGGGATTAAGGGCGGGCTAACCGGATCTGTCCAAGGAGCCTCAGTGCCAAAGTGGACAGTACCCGGGCCCCAAACCGTGGGGTTTTGCCTATAATGCTCCTCTTTGGAGGGCTGGACCCTGGGCCCAGGACTTGGAGTTTGTAAAGACCATAAGTTCCTGTTTGCCAGGGTGCTATATAGGTCCAGGACAGTGGGTACCTTCATAGGACCCCAGGGCCTGAAGGTCTACTACGCTACCCACGGAGATGGGAGAAGATTGGACCGTTTTGCAAAACGTCCTGCGGCATGGAGCAGGTAAGAGGGGAGCCTGCGGGACTTGGTTCGACAGCAGGCTCTCCAGGGGAGATCTTAAGGGGGGTAGCCTGAGTATGCTCTGCATTGGCACCATGGTCACTATGTCTGATGGACAGGATGCCCTGAATGTTTCCCCCCATAACTTGATCCCCCCTACCTATCTATGTATGTTTGCTAGCTACCTGCTGCTCGCTGGTTGAAGATCTTTTTAAAAAAAAAAAAAAAAAAAACAACAGATCTGTCTCTAGGCTAAAGGGACTCCTTAGGGGCCTGTTTTAGTCTTACCTTGCCGGGATTCAAATCTGCCGCCTGATGCGTCCTCCAACCTGCATTCCTGGGCTCCAGAGTGCGTCTCCTCCTGGGCTCTCCTCCCCCGACAGTCGCGCGCGCGGGTGCACGCGCGCATGCATATAGAAAATTTTCGCGCCGTTCGGGAGGGGGGGGCGGGGAGTGTGACTGCAGTGTAGAGTGGGCGTGCCTTCAATTGCTGTTATACACAGCAGGCGCGTTCTTAGCTCAGTTCAGAGCTGAGCTGGAGAGAGAGGACGTAGAGCTGGCAGCACAGTGACTCCCGGTGGCGAGAAGGGGTACTACATGCTGAAGTCAGCTCCAATACTTTTTGTTAAGCCAAAATCCCCTTGGCAACAGGTTGAATGCTGGCAAACATGTTGGGGGTGGGGCTGTATGTGGTGAATAATATTATAAAAGAAAACATACTGAGCCCCACCGTTTTTGGGCATTAGTGATCCTATTGTCCCCTAAACCTTAATTTTTTGTACTCCTGGCTATAACAGTCTGTTGTTGTAAGCGGAGTCCTTCGGTTTTGTATTATGGCTTCCAAGGGTTCAGGATCAAAACACAAAAAAAAATAAAATAAAAAAAATAAAGAGAAAAGGCAAAGACAAAGGGGTTCCTCCTCTGGATAATATGCCAATACTTTCCCCACAGGTTATTCCTATAGGGGTCACCCTGGATAAGCCATTAAGGGGGTCTGGTGCTGAGGCTGGCCCAGGTCGGCCCAACCCTGTGTTATCACAGAGGAGATGCTAGCCGTCACCCTAGGGGGGCTAGAGAAAAAAGGTTAACAGCTATGATCGCTGGCTCTTTTTCTGGCAAGAAGCGGACTAGATCCCCATCGCCAAAAGGGACAGAACCTGGAGGATCTACCACTGAAGAATCGTTTTCAGCCTCCCAGACGGAGAGTCTGTGGGTCCAGTCTTTGACAGACATGGTCCGCTCTGCATTTAATTTGCCATTTCCAGAGCCTCAGGTTCCTGCGGTATCCTCTTTGGGTTCTTTTAAAAGCGCCTTTAAGCAACGCAGCTTTTCCGGTCCATCCTCTGTTAGAGGAATTGGTTTTTCCAGGATTGGGACGACCGGACAGAATTTTTTCTGCCGCCTAAAGCTGACGAGAGGGTAGTCTTTATGCACGTCTGCCAGGAAATATTTGTGCTTGCAGGCACTCTTTCCCCTGACCAAGTACTCTTTAAAAGGGGCCCGGATGGCTCAGTCGGTAGAGCATCGGACTTTGGGTCTGAAGGTCCAGGGTTCAGGTCCCGGTTCGGGCACTGCTTTTCAACTACCCGTGAGGTCCTTGAGGCCACATCTCCCGGAAAGCGCCCGATCTCGTCTGATCTCGGAGGCTAAGCAGGGTCGGGCCTGGTTAGTGCCTGGATGGGAGACCACCTGGAAGGTTTTCTGTTATTTGCCCTATGGAAAAGACATTTTTCTAAGAAAGGGGGCGCTCCCAACTGTGGACGCAGCCATCTCATGGGTGAATTAATCATTAACTGGCCTAAGGGGAAACATACAAATGTTTAAGGTCCCGGTCGATAAACGTTTAGAGACACTTTTTCCAGCATCCTTGGCTACAGCCAGCAGTGGCTGCAATTGGAGTTTTGTCAGGCGTTAAAGAACCAGACAAAACAGATGCTTAAGACATCCCTGCCCAATAGGCAGAGGAGTTATTGGATATTCCCAGAGCTCTGTGCTTTGCGGTAGAGGTTATAAAAAGACTCCATCCAGCAGGCGTCTCGTTGTCACTATTTTTAGTGCATATGAGAAGGCTCTTATGGTTGAAGAACTGGGCGGCCGAGCCCCATGTAAAAGACTGCGGGCAGGTTTGCCCTTCCATGGAAAGATCTGGATAAATACATTCAGACTGTTTCAAGTGGCAAAAGTACCCTTTTACCAGTCAAAAGAAGTTCCGGGGTCCTGCGTTTAAAAGGCAGCTCCCCCCGGTTCCAGGGCCCTCAAATTCCAGGCAGTATGGACCTCCTGCGCGATCAAACTTTTAACAATGGATCGCAAGGACAGGCCTCTGGGGATCGGTCCCCGACAGAGGGGGTCCGATCATCTGTGGCCGCAGGCTACAGATTAGAATTTCTAAAATTTCCTCCACAAGGAAGGCCTCAATGCGGCGGCATTGGATCACCTGCTTTACCAGGGCATAATGGTAGAGGTACCAGCCCAAGAACAGGGGCTAGGTTTCTATTCCAATCTGTTTGTCATACCAAGGCTCATCGGCAATGTCAGACCAATTTTGGACCTAAAAGGTTTAAATGCTTACCTAAGGGTTCGCTCTTTCCGGATAGAATCCGTTTGGTCAGCAGCCGCCACACTCCAGAAGGATCTGGCTTCTATAGACATAAAGGATGGTTACCTTCATGTACCAGGTCTTTCAGCCACAGCAAATATTTTTGTTTTTACGCTTCGCAGTGATACAGCGTCACTTCCAATTCGTGGCGCCCCCCTTCGGGCTGGCTACGGCCCCCGGGTATTCACGAAGGTCCTAGCTCCTATTCTAGTCAGTCTAAGGGATCCAAGGGATCTCGGTCCTAGCATACCTGGACAACCTCTTAATCATAAGATCACTCACTTCCTTGGTGGAATGCGTAGTAGCCCTCATGGTTCAGTACCTCGAGAGGTTCGGCTGAGTCCTAAACCGGGGAAAGATCAGCATTTCAACCTACAAAGCAGGTGGAATATCTCGGCACGAGATTAGACACAGAACAGAAGATGGATGTTCCTGCCCCTGGTAAAGGTCGAGGCTATCAAAAGATGGATTCAGGTGGTTCTAACCAAAAAGAACCAACTATTCGCCTATGTATGCGATGGCCATGTTCGAGGCGGTACCACACGCTTCCACACTCGTGTCCTACAGGCAGCAATTCTAGCAGCTTGGTGCTGCCCAGTGATCTGGAAGGCTGGAGAGCGGTCTGGAACAAGTTCTTTTGCCAAGGAACTTGGGCAGAGGCGGAGAGGCAGCTGCCCATCAAGGTCTGGGAGTTCTGAGCGGCTCGGCTAGCCCTCCTGGCATAGACATCCAGATTACAGGGGTCCTCGGTGAGAAGTCATTCAGACAATGCCACAGCGGTGGCATATAGGTGAACCACCAAGGGGGAACCAAGAGTCAAGCCACTCAGAGTGAGAGGAGCTTGGTTTTTCGGTGGGCAGAGGTTTACGTACCCTGCATATCGGCGACATTCATTCCCGAGGTGGACAACCTGCAGGCGTACTTCCTAAGTCGCCAAACCCTGTCGCCGGGGGAGTGGTCTCTGCATCCACAAGTTTTTTTCAGACAATCTGCCAGAAGTGGGGAGTGCCAGACGTGGAGGTCATGGCATCAGGATTCAACAAGAAGCTAGACAGGTTCATGTCTCGAACGAGGGACCCTATGGCCTACGGAACCCATGTGTTGGTTTTCCCTTGGCATCAATCATAACTTCTATATGCATTTCCCCCACTGCAGTTACTACCCCGCCTGTGGCGCAGGATCATAGCACAGGCCGGTTATCCTGGTAGCCCCAGCTTGGTACCGGAGGGCATGGTACTCACTAGTCCTGAAATTGGCAGCGGGAGGCCCTTGGACTCTTCCTCTAGGGCCAGACCTACTCTCACAAGGCCCGATCCTCCACCCTGCATTACGGCGTCTAAATTTGACGGCCTGGCGGCTGAATCCCTGATTCTCAGGGGTAGAGGTCTGTCTAGGCAGGTAATCCCTACCCTCATTAAGGCTAGAAAGCCGGCCTCCAGGGTAATTTTGTTACAGGGTTTGGAGGGCCTACGTAGGTTGGTGTGAGGCTAAGAGATGGGATTCCTGCAAGTATACCATTGATAGAGTATTACGTTTTCTCCAGCTAGGAGTGGATAAAGGCCTGGCATTAAGCACGATCTAGGGACAGATTTCAGCCTTATCAGTGTGGTTTCAGAGGCCGCTGGCCGCCCACTCGCTGGTTAAGATCTTCGTACAGGGAGTCTTACGTGTTAATCCTCCAGTCAAATCACCACTTTGTCCATGGGACTTAAATCTTGTTCTGTCAACTCTACAGAAACAACCCCTTGAGCCGTTGGCTGAGGTACCTTTGGTTTTACTGACTGGAAAGTCGGTATTTCTGATCACCATAGTTTCGGCCAGGAGAGTATCGGAATTGGCAGCCTTATCTTGTAAGGAACCATATCTCATTTTACATAAGGATAGGGCGGGGTTCCGTCCTCATTCTTCCTTTCTACCAAAGGTTATATCCAGTTTCCACCTGAACCAGGATGTGGTACTTCCATCCTTCTTCCAAAACCCACCTCTAGAAAGGAGGGGTTGCTGCATACGTTGGATATTGTCAGGGCCATAAAGGCCTATCTTAAAGCTACAGAGAAGGTTCGGAAAACAGATGTGGTGTTCGTTTTACCGGAAGGGCCCAAGATGGGTCAGGCAACTGCTTGATCCACCATCGCAAGATGAATTAAACAATTAATCGTTCAGGCCTGCGGTTTGAAGAGGTTGCCTCCTCCTTTGTCGGCAAAGGCCCATTCTACCAGGGCCATGGGCACCTCCTGGGCAGCACATCATCAGATCTCTATGGCTCGAATATGCAAGGCAGCAACGTGGTCGTCAGTCCACATGTTTACAAAATTTTATCAATTGGACGTAAGAAGGAATGCGGATACAGCCTTTGGGCAGTCAGTACTACAGGCCGCGATTTAAGCTCCTCAGGATCTGAGGGGGCTCCCTTGATTTGATTTGAGATTTACATTTCTTGTTTAAGTTGGATTTACTAGTATTTGAGTATACCTCTAAATTAAATCCTTCTTTGGAAGATGTCTCCCTCCCCTCATTAAAGCATTGCTTTCGGACATCCCATATAGTAATGAATATGCTGCTCTGTGTCCCGTGATGTACGAGAAAGAAAAAGAGATTTTTTAATACAGCTTACCTGTAAAATCTTTTTCTTGGAGTACATCACGGGACACAGAGCTCCCACCCCTCTTTTGGGGAACATTTTTGGGAGGCATACTGCTTGCTACAAAACTGAGGTACTTCCTCTATGGGAGGGGGTTATATAGGGAGGGACTTCCTGTTTGTTTGAGATTGCCAGTGTCCACACCTGAAGGTACCCAATATAACCCATATAGTAATGAATATGCTGCTCTGTGTCCCATGATGTACTCCAAGAAAAAGATTTTACAGGTAAGCTGTATTAAAAAATCTCTTTATTCAGTTGTGCTGGCACTAATTACATGTGTGTTTTATACAGTTTTTTGGAATTTTTAATAAAGATTTTTTAGCGCTATGAGAGTCTACCTTTTCTGTACTATGACAATTTAGGTACTGGAGTTGATAAATGCTGGAGAGAGAATTGGGCTGTATCAATCATCAACCATTCTGGAAATATCCATATGTTCATTTGACCTGCTTAGGGATATAAGGGATAAATAAACCCTGGTGTGAAGTTACCACATCCTGGGTGTTCGCTGGAAGCACAAACTAAATAAAGATAAGGATTGTGTTTGAACACATTATTTATTTAAAGGAAGGGGATAGGCTAGTTAGATTTTGAGTGCTGGATTTTTTGTTAGTATATATATATATATATATATATATATAAAAAAAAATATTAATATTGTTTATACCATTACAGCAGCTATAAAAAAGTGAATTGGGGACTAGGAGCACAGATCAATCATCGTTTTTATAATTGTATATAGAACTTACAATAAATGATTAGAGTTTGTAATGATTTCATACATTCTATTCAGTTGATTCAATTAATCAATAGGAGGTATAGCCCATTATGTGCAGCAGTATGTTCATTTATTCTCCAAAGCTGGAATTTGAAGAGGTTTAATGATTTCTTGATGAAAGTTATTCTAGGCCTGTATTATTCGAGCATTCTCTTCATTCAGTTCTTCCATATTTTGAACTGGTTATTTACTTGCAATAATGATCAGCAAACAGCATTCAGTATCAGCACCATCAGTATCTTTTTTTTCTCGTTAAATCTCATTTTACTAGTCTCAGTTGTGTTACAATGGTGATACATAATATCACATAAGTATAGATTGCATCTGAATAACAGATGTTTTTCCTTATGTTGTATATATAAAAATACATTTTAACAACAAACAGTAGGAATAAAGTCAATATGAGAGAACACTATGTACTGGTTATTATGTCAAGAGTATATAAGACAAAACACCTAAAATTTCAGCATATAGTAAAACACAGGAATGTTAACCCCTTAACGCCCAGCGCCTCCTGGCCCTTTAATAGGTCGCCAATGGTGGAAGGTGGGGAGGGGTTTCTGATCATGTGACTGGCATGATTGACTGTCACAGTGGTCACATGATTGGAAATCTCCCGTATGCAAGTAGAGATTGGAAGCTTTCCATTAGCTGCTGGAAACCGCACCCAGAGTGTGCAGGGCACACATTCTTGGCACAGCTTTGTTTACATTCTGGGGTTAAGGCCTACCTACCGAGAGGCCACATATATGCGTTCTGCCGGAGTGAAGAAGTTAAGGTGTATAATAGTTATAGTGCCCCCCCATTTTTAATGTTCTATCAGTATTTTGATAGAGAAAGGAGACTAAAGCCTCGTACGCACGCACGGTTTTCTTGGCAAGAACCAGCAAGAAAACTGCTGGCAGAGCTGTAAAGTAAACCGTGCGTGTGTACGAGGCTTTTAGGTTTCTCGTCAAGAAAACTGGCCAAAATCTCGACGAGAAAAATAGAGAACCTGCTCTCTATTTTCTCGTCGTGATTCTCTGCAGTGTTTTCCTGCCAAGAAACCCGAGTGTGTGTATACTTACCTGGCGATGTGGAAACCTGTGCATGTTCAAAATTACGCATGCACAGTAGCTTCCTAGGCTTAGGTAGGGTGTAGCAAGATGGTGGCGATGGTATCGAATGTGACGAGCGCATGCTCGTCATACTCGATGACGTCACCGCATTCGTTCCATTCAAAAGAACGGCGGTTCTTTTGAATAGAGTGTCTGTACACTCGACCGGCACGAGATTCTTGCCAAGAATCTTGTCAGAAAAAACTAAGTTTTTTTCCTGATGAGATTCTGGGCCGTGTGTCCAGGGCTTAATGATGAAAAGTTGAACAAAAAACTCTATAAATTTCAATATTTGTCATATAGGCATACTGAATACGAATACATAAAACTATAGGATTTCTTCTATTATGTTGAGAAAGGGCGATGTGGTCTGTTGAGCCCAGTGTTTAACAAATATAACAAATTTAACAAATATATAATAAACTATGTATATAACATATAAAAAGTCTGTAATAATAATAAAAGGTATGTGCAGTTCATTTATTATACTAATAGTGGATCTATCCATTCATCGTAATTTGGAAAGTGTTGTTTATACACGCTTAAACCACAGGCAGGCAGTGCCAAGGAAAGTTGCTGTTTGTACCTACAGTGGGGATCGAAAGTTTGGGCACCCCAGGTAAAATTTGTATTAATGTGCATAACAAAGCCAAGGAAAGATTGAAAAATCTCCAAAAGGCATCAAATTACAGATTAGACATTCTTATAATATGTCAAAAAAAGTTAGATTTTATTTCTATCATTTACACTTTCAAAATGACAGAAAACAAAAAAATGGCGTCTGCCAAAGTTTGGGCACCCTGCAAAGTTAATATCTTGTACTGCCCCCTTTGGCAAGTTTTACAGCTTGTAAAACGCTTTTTGTAGCCAGTCAAAAGTCTTTCAATTCTTGTTTGAGGTATCTTAGCCCATTCTTCCTTACAAAAGTCTTCCAGTTCTTTGAGATTTCTGGGCTGTCTGTCACACTGCTCTTTTAAGGTCTATCCATAGATTTTCAATTATGTTGAGGTCAGGAGATTGTGAAGGCCATGGCAAAACCTTCAGTTTACGCCTCTTGATGTAATCTCCCGTGGATTTTGAGGTGTGTTTAGGATCATTATCGATTTGTAGAAGCCATCCTCTCTTTAACTTTAGCGTTTTCACAGATGGCATCAAGTTACCATCCAAAATTTGCTGAAATGTTATTAAATCAATTTTTCCTTCTAAACAAATAGTTAAAAAAAAGAGAATAATAGGCGCTCTTTCTGATTCCTTCCACCCCACTGCGCCAATGACTGTGCGAACCTCAAAAAAAGCAGCTACTCCTAAATTTTATTTTATTTTATTTTCTCATGTATGTAGTTTCAGTAGGAACGTTAATGCCTATCCGTCTGTTTGGGATATGTCTCTCAGATATGAAGGGGGGTATATACATGTTAGTGGATTTTTTTATTTTTTTGCTTGACCTGATACGTATTTTATAAGGTAGAAATAATGTGGGAGTATGGTCACTCACATTTACATTTGTTAAATGTACGTGTGATTATGCACTCAGATGAGCGCATTACTTTATTTAATTTATTTTTCAGTTATGGTGTTTTATTTTAATTTAAAGCTTTGGATTATCTATTTGATACATAGAACCATTGTGCACCGATGGTAATCGAATAGCATAATATGTATAATTGCGATGTATTGCCAATTACTGATGGATTGCAACTATTTTCTGTTTGTAGACACTTGTTGCATTGTGGTCATGGGGACACGCATTGAGTGCTGACATAATGTGATGCAGGTTCTTTGGAACAGACAGGTGGATGGATTGATTAGCATTTTTAACTAACAGAGTGTGATTCACATTTGGCCTGACAGACGGACATGTGGGCGTAACATGATGCGTGGCAGAGGTCAGCCCAGTGATAAAAGGGAAGTTATGAGTCTGTGTAACCAACCCTGCATGAAGAAGTCCTGAGCGACGAAACTAGTCTAGGAGAAGTTACACCGGACACGAGGAAGCGTTCGAGTTCCCGACCATCGCATGTGTAGTGTGTTTTTGAAGTGACGAGTGAGACGAACGGAGCAGTGGGTGAGGCTGATGGTTTTTATTTAGTCCGCTGTGACCATAATGCAACAAGATAATCACCTGTGAGGAACCCACTGCTTAGTTCACTATTGAAGTGCCTTGATTTGCTGTATCTAATGTGAGTGCAATGTGTGAAGCTTTTTTACTGATTTTAATAAATAAGTTTGATATACTTCACCATTGAAGTCACTTTTCTTTCCATGTGGAACAACGATTCGGCTTGTGAGAATCACTGGTGGAATTGATCAGTTTGTGTGGAGAAATATTTTGCTGTTTGTGCCAAGCATGAGAATGCAAGGCATATCGCATTGGTAAGCGCAATTCCTATGGGTGTGGAGTCACTGAGCACTTTGGTGTGGTGAAAGTTCTCAAATTAAGAAGATTTCTTGAAGATTTGTTTCCCTTTGGACACTTTAATTGTTTACACCTGGAATATTATCACTTTTGGATTTTCTATGTGGACGCTTTTTTCACATATATTTATATACATTTTCACTTTTTTATATATTCCTGCATTCCTCACAATATTTTCATTATTTTCTGTATCACAAATATATTGTTTAATATTTCGAAATTTTTAGGTATTTGTTAGCGCTACTATTTTGTTCATTCAGAATTTTTGATACACATTTTTCCTTTTACTCGTGAAATGTTCCCTGTGCCACTGGCTGCAATGCAACCCCAAAGCATGATTGATCCACCCCCATGCTTAACAGTTGGACAGAGGTTCTTTTCATTAAATTCTGTGCCCTTTCTTCTCCAAACGTACCTTTGTTCATTCCGGCCAAAAAGTTATATTTTAACCTCATCTGTCCACAGAACTTGTTTCCAAAATGCATCAGGCTTGTCTATACTGTATGTTCATTTGCAAAGTTCAAACGCTTATTTTTGTGGTGAGGACATAAAGAGGTTTTCTTCTGATGACTCTTCCATGAAGACCATATTTGTACAAGGATTTCTTTATAGTGGAATAGTGTACCACAACTCCAGTGTCTGCCAGATCTTTCTGGAGGGATCGTGCCGTCAAACGTGGGTTTTGAATTGATTTTCTCACAATCCTGCAAGCTGTACTGTCTGATATTTTTCTTGGTCTTCCAGATCTTGCTTTAACTTCCACTGTCCCCGATGACCGCCATTTCTTAATTACATTCCGAACAGAGGATATTGACATCTGAAAACACTTTGCTATCTTCTTATAGCCTTCTTCAGCTTTGTGAGCGTCAACTATTTTCAGTTTCAGTTTTCTAGACAACTGCTTAGAAGAACCCATGGTGCTGATTGTTGGGGCAAGGTCAGATGAGACTGGGCATTTAAAACTTTGAGATTGACATCACCTGGTCTTCCCAGACGATGATTGAGAACAATCCATGACACTGGCAGGTCTCAGCTTTGAAAGGGGGCACTGCATGCTATAAATTCTGCGGGGTGCTCAAACTTTTGCAGACGCCAATTTTTTGTTTTCTGTAATTTGAAAGTGTAAATGATGGAAATTAAATCTAACTTTTTTTGACATATTATAAGAATGTCTAATCTGTAATTTGATGCCTTTTGGAAATGTTTCCATCTTTCCTTGGCTTTGTTATGCACATTAATACAATTTTTTACCAGGGGTGCCCAAACTTTTGATCCCCACTGTATGCTAATTGCTTTGCAAAGCCATAGTTAGGTTGAAAAAATACACAAGTCAATCTAATTCAACCATACAAATACATAAATAAATAAATAATATCATACAATCCCATATACCCAATCCTATACCCACAGTTGATCCAGAGGAAGGCGAAAAACCCCCAGTAAAGCATGATCTAATTTGCTACAGTAGGGGGAAAAAATGCCTTCCTGATTCCCTGAGAGGCAATCAGATTTCCCCTGGATCAACTTTACCAATAAATGTTAGTACCCATATATATTATGTACATTTAGGATTAAGCAATCTACTGAGCTGGCCAGAACTTCTGGAGGGAGTCTATTCCACATTTTCACTGCTCATACTGTGAAGAAACCTTTCTGTATTTGGAGATGAAATCTATTTTCCTCTAGGCGTAAAAAGTGCCCTTGTCACGCCCCCTGGTGGTAGAGCCTGATGTGTGAAGGATGGCCTCTCCTACAGCTCCGACTCCGAGCCCCTGATAGAGCAGACAGGAAGCGCAAGAGTACAGAGTCACACGAGTGCCTGGCTGAGTTGCCGATGAAGTCGCTGGACTGGAATCACCGAAGAAGTCACAGGAGGACACTGGTGCAGGGGCAGCCCAGGAACAGCTGTCAGCAGATAGTGAAGTCAGGGTGCAGGCCGGGTCGGTATTGGGCTGGCAGCGAGGTGGCAGAATCAGCAGGCAGAGGCAGGTCAAACAAGCCGGGTCAGTATTGGGCTGGCAGCGAGGTAGCAGGATCAGCAGGCAGAAGCAGGTCAAACGAGCCGGGTCAGTATTGTGCTGGCAGCGAGGTAGCAGGATCAGCAGGCAGAAGCAGGTCAAACAAGCCGGGTCTGGTGCAGGTAGAAGGCAGGAGAGTCAGAGACAAGCCGGGTCGGGTAACGTAAGCAGGGATCAGGTAACAGGATCAGGTATGCTAGACGTAGTAGAACGGACAGCACCTGAGTCAGGGAAGTGGCCCAGTTTAAATAGCCTGTCTGGTACCAAACATTCAGGAAGTGCACGCCCTTGCAGGAACTGAGGTCATTTTGGGCACTGGCATGCCCTTCCTGACAGCCCCCTTGTCCTCTGTGTTGACCGTAAAAGTGAATAACACCAAGTTCACTATATGGACCCCTTAAATATTGTACATGTAGATCATATCCCCCCTTAATCTCCTCTTCTCAAGAGTGAATAAATTCAGTTCCTCTAATCTTTCCTCATATCTGAGTTTCTCCATGCCTCTTATCAGTTTGGTTGCCCTTCTCTGCACTTTCTCCAACTCCCTGATATCTTTTTCGTGAACTGGTGCCCAAAACTAAACTGCATATTTCAGATGATGTCTTACTAATGATTTGTATAGGGGCAACATGATATCTCTCTCTCTCTCTTGAGTCCATACCTCTCTCTATACAATAATACACTTTTTTCGCTTTGGAAACTGCAGCTCCCCCTAGTACAGTACCTGCCGCCCATATTGTGTCAATCTCGCCTTTGCTAGCAGCAATATTAACAACCGCGATCCCCGTCGCCGGGAGCGAGCGCCGAGCTTTGTCGCTCCTCCCACTCGCCACCCCCAATCGATTCCTATGAATGCGCGCCATCTCGTGGGGGCGGCGAGCACGAGAAACACAGCCTCGTATTGCCGGTTTCCAGTGCGATTACATCGCACTGGAAACACAAAATCGGCGGCACCTACTGTATGTATTATGCATGTATATTCTTAGCTGACCCCCCCCCGTACATGCGGCGGTCCGCGCGGCTGCAGGAGCGATCCGACAAGTGGGGGCGGCTATCCGTTTTCATCCGCCCCCTCCGGATCGCTCCCAGCCAATGCGCGCGCCCACCTGACCTGTCACTTCCTCCTCCTGTGTAAACACAGGAAGGAGGAAGCGACGTGATCTCTCCCTCGGCGTTTGTTTCAAGCGCCGCTGAGGAGAGATCACAACACAGCAAGTAAGTCCTGCACCAACACTACACTACACACACACAAAATCACATTTAACCCCCGCGATCGCCCCCCCCCCTCCCCCTGTCACAGTGTCACTGAATGCAGTAATCATACATGTATGATTACTGTATTTAGTGTCAGTGTGACAGACAGTGTGACAGTCAGTCAGTGTTAGTGTCAGGGTAGCCCCCCCACCCCCCCCCCCAATAAAGTTTTAACCCCTTGATCACTGCCCTAGTTAACCCTTTCACTCCCTATTGCCAGCATCACTAAGCGATCATTTTTCTGATCGCTGTATTAGTGTCGCTGTTCCCGCTAGGTAGCTAATTTTTTTTTAATGCGATTTTTTTTTTTACTAAAGACATGCGGCTAAATAAATTTTGGCCTAAATGTTTGACTAAAATTTAGTTTATTGGTTTTTTATTATAACAAAAAGTAAAAAATATTGATTTTTTTCCAAAAATGTCGCTCTATTTTTGTATATAGCGCCACAAATAAAAATCGCAGAGGCGATCAAATACCACCAAAAGAAAGCTCTATTTGTGGGAAAAAAAGGACGCAAATTTTGTTTGGGAGCCACGTCGCACGACCGCGCAATTGTCTGTTAAAGCGACGCAGTGCCGAATCGCAAAAACCCCTTGGGTCATTTGCCAGCGTATTGGTCCGGGTCTTAAGTGGTTAAACCTCATCTTCCACATAGTCGCCCAATTAGTACATTGAAGTTGGCTTGTAAATTGGAGACATCCTGTAAGGACGTTATTTCACTACATAGTTTGGTGTCATTTGCAAAGATTGAAATGGTACTTTTAATCCCAGACCCTATATCATTTATAAAGATATTAAAAAGTATGGGTCCCAACACTGAACTTTGGGGTACACCACTGATAACCTTAGACCATTCAGAGTAAGAATCATTAACCACTACTCTCTGAACTCTGTCTTTTAGCCAGTTTTCTATCCATTTACAAATTGATCATTCCAATCCTGTAGACTTTACCTTGCACATAATCCAAGTATACCATGTCTACAGCCACCCCTCTGTCCAAAGTTTCACTTACCTCTTCATAAAAATTAATCAGGTTTGTCTGACAACTTCTGTCTTTCATGAATCTGTTGCTTAAAATATTTTTTTTTTTACAGCAAGAACTCATCTTTGTGGTCTTTTATTAAACTCTCCAGTATCTTCCCAACCAGCATATTTGTATCTTGTGATTAAACTATACTTAACTAGGCACAGAAAATATTGTCTAAACCCAAGAAATATTTCCTGTGGTGTAAGTTTTAGGTGTTTTTAAATTGCTAGATTTTAAGGTGCTTGTTAGAAAGAGGTGCAATACTGATTATTTTGCAGTTATCCAGGTTACCCAAATGAAGGAAGTAGACGTAAACCACTGGTTAGTATCCTGGTAGATGCATACCAGCAATTTGTCTGCTCTGTAGCGTCTTTCCCCAAGGCTCTTGAACTACTTAAGCACTGGACCATTTGGCTGGCCAAAGACCAGAGCACTTTTTGTCATCTGGCACTGTGTACGACGTGACATGACCCAAACAAAATTGACGTTCTTTTTTTTCCCACAAACAGAGCTTTCGTTTGGTGGTATTTGATCACCTCTGTGGTTTATTTGTTGCTCTATAGACAAAGATAGAGTGACAATTTTGAAAAAAAAAAAGCTTTTTTTTTTTACTTTTTGCTATAATAAATATCCCCCAAAAATACATAAAAAACATATTTTTTCCTCAGTTTAGGCCTATACGTATTCTTCTACATATTTTTGGTAAAAAAAAATCGCAATAAGCGTCTATTGATTGGTTTGCACAAAAGTTATAGCGTCTACAAAATAGGGGATTGTTTTTTGGCGAACACATTGGACACTTTTGACACCAATTTTGGGACCATTGTCATTGATACAGCGATCAATGCTATTAAAATGCACTGATTACTGTAAAAATTACACTGGCAGTGAAGAGGTTAACCATTAGGGGGCACTGAAGGGGTTAAGTGTGTCCTAGGGAGTGCTTCTAACTGTAGGGGGGATGGGCTATGTGTGACACAACACTGACCACAGCTTCCTGTAATCGGGGGCAGTGATCACTGTTCTGTCTCTAGGAAGAATGGGGACATGCTTGTTTACATCAGCATTTCCCCATTCTTCCTCTCAGTGAGACGCGGATATCGTGTCTGTATTTTATGTTTTAAATTTGTGATAACATCTTTCCAATCGTTCACTATGACAGCTTTTGATTTAACCCTTTCCCCTCCAATATATTGTTTGTTTCTTGTTTGCATATATGAGACTATTTAATTGAACTGCCAGTTCTCTGATCAATGTATTAACTGATTGCAGATATTCTCCTGACAAAGCGGTCCATACCGCAAAACTAGTAGAGAAGCCCTCCGCGACCCATGTCCCATTGGAATATCTCCCCCATGTGGGGACTCTTCTTATGGTGATCCATGTGGTCCGCCATTAAATGTTTTTATTTATGTATGAATGTCATTGTTTTTTTATTGATTTTTTTATTAATAAATTGAATTATTGTCTTATATTTGTGTCCTATACCATTTTTTACAATGATTATTTTTTATGTTGAATCTGTTTTATTGAGTCGCAAACAGTTTTAAAACATTGACAAAACATAGGTCAGGGATAACATCTGTCTATTGAGTGTACAAGTCCATATTAGGATCGGAAGCACACCAAAAGAACCTGTATCACATATGCATAGTCAGGTAAAGAACCTTAATGAACCCAAAAAGGAGTAAGATGAGCACGGTATTGTTAAATTAGTTAACCAATAGACCACGATCAAAGCAGAAAACAAAGGCTCAACACAAATGGCCTGAACGCATGGTAGATCTACTAGTAAGATTGTTAGACTGATAAAAGTACAAGGGGAGGAGACCAAATGTCAGATGTTCCTGTCCAGAGCCCCCTTTCCATCAGCCGAAGGCACTGCCTAGCCCACCCATGGAACTTCGAGCTGGGGTACATTTTCCCTCCAACTCCTCTGATTGCAAGATTCCTGTCCCGGCTTCGGAAGTCCTCAGCAACGGTTATAGCAGTAATACCGTTCTGGCCAAGGAGGCCATGGTTTACGACCCTGTTACAACTCACTACGCAGCCTCCAATTCAGCTACCAGTAACCAGGGATCTCCTATATCAAGGGCAATTCTTCCATCCAGCCCCAGAGAAGCTGCATTTGGCAGCATGGAAGTTGAGAGAATTAGGTTAAGGGAAGAAGGATGCTCCCAGGAAGTAATATCGACCCTAATGCAAGCTAGAAAAAGCTCCACTAATACCACCTACACTAGAATCTGGGGGAGGTTAGTTTCGATTTCACAACTAAGAGATTGGAATCCTATCTCACCAGAACCATCTCAAATTCTTGAATGTCTTCAGTCAGGGCTTAACAAAGGCCTGAGCTTGGGTACCCTAAAGGTGCAAGTATCCGCTCTTTCTGCCAAAACGGTTACTAGATGGGCTCTTCACCCTCTTTCCAACATGGGAAATCTCAATAGTTCTTGAGGCCTTGTCCAATACACCCTTTTTTCCCTTTAACTTTGTTTCACTCTGGAACCTAACTCTGATGCCGCGTACACACGGTCGTTTTTTGTGATGAAATAAAACAACGTTTTAAAAAACGTCATTTAAAATGATCGTGTGTGGGCAAAACGTTGTTTTATGTCTTCCAAAAAACGACCAAAAAAATTCGAACATTCTTGAATTTTTTATGTTGTTTTTCAGAATATCTTCTTTTGTTTCACAAAAAATGATCGTGTGTGGGCAAAACGACGTTTAAAACAACGTTTTTAAACCCGCGCATGCTCAGAAGCAAGTTATGAGACGGGAGCTTCAATGGAACAGAGTGCCGTCGAAAGTGTCTTACGTAACCGCGCTTTGCAAGAGCATTTTCAGAAAACGATGGTGTGTATGCAATGTTGTTTTTTAAAATGATGTTTGAAAAACGTTGTTTTGTTTTGTGAGATTAAAAGACGTTTTTTACATCACAAAAAGTGATTGTGTGTACACGGCATTAAGCTGGCTTTCCTTATTGCTATCACCTCAGCTAAAAGGGTGTCAGAGATTCAAGCACTATGGCTACGGAACCCTATTTAGTGTTATTTCCGGACAGAGTGGTACTGAAACCTTCAGACCGATTTAGACCGAAGGTAGCTTTCTCCTTCAATTATAACCAGGACATTGTCCTTCCGTCTTTCACTAATGAGAGGGGCCAGCCCCATGCCTTGGATGTAAAGTCAACCATCTCCAGTTACCTCACAGCTACATATCACCTGAGGAAGACAGATTCTCTCTTGATTATCCCACATGGGTACAGACGAGGCCAAGCAGCTACCTCTCGTACCATCGCCTCCTGGTTAGTTAAAGCTATCAAAGAGGCCTATTCCATCCAGCAACTTACAGCTCCTGAGGGACTCGACAAGGGCAGTGGATACCTCGTGGGCAGCATATTGCGGGATTACCATATGCAGAGCAGCAACTTGGTCTTCTCGGCACACCTTCATTTCTCTCTACAGAGTGGATAATGCTCACTTGGCTACTGCCGACTTTGGCAGATCTGTTGTTAGAGCCAATTCCTCAGCGCTATAAAGAATAAATATTAATGTTTTCTTGCACCCTCTCAACTGGCGAGTTATTTCCCAGTGTGTGCTGCCATGAATGCGTCAGAAAAACTGAAAATTGTATACTCACCTTTCCACAATTTTCCTTTCCTGACGCATCTTCATGGCAGCACACAGATGCCCACCCTGCTGTTTAATGATGATATATACAGAGAATGGTGCAGGGCGTCTCCCCTTTAAATTTATAGCTAACCAACCCTGTCAGGTTGTAGGGGTGGAGTCACAACCCAGTGTGTGCTGCCATAAAGATGCGTCAGGAAAGGAAAATTACGGAAAGGTGAGTATACAATTTTCCGTTTTTTAAGCAGTGCCATAAGAAAGAGTGTTTGTATGGACTTAAAAAGAGGACTAGAAGGACCTTGACTTAAATTCATAATAAAAACAAGTAAAAGAAATACAGAAAGGTAGAGTAGGTATAGTGTAATAGGTGTGATAGATGTGATCTCACGCTTGTCTATCAGAAAATATGTTAAACATAGAGGCCCGGATCCACAAAGGCTTTACGCCGGCGTATCTCCAGATACGCCGCTGTAATTTCAAATGTGCGCCGTCACATCTTTATGCCGTTCCACAAAGCAAGATACGCTGAAAAACATTGCTTCAGCCGTCCGACGTAACTTGCCTACGCCAGCGTATCGTGGGCGCATAGTTACGCTGGATGCATTCGGCGTTCCCATTAAAACTATGAAAATGAGCAAGATATGCAGATTCACGAATGTAGATGCACCCGTCTTTGTAAGCTACGCCGTTTACGTAAGGCGTACGTCCGGCGTAAAGTTACCCCTGCTATATGAGGCACAGCCGATGTTAAGGTATGGACGTCGAAACAGCCATTTACGTAAGGGGTACGTGAATGCGCCTGGGCGTAAGTTACGCTCATGTCGTATGCAGTGTTCGACGTATCTTAGGAATTCTAGCCGGCGTAATTCTAAACATGCGCACAGGGATACGTTCATGGACGGTGCATGCGCCGTTCGTTCGGCCATGCATCTACATGGGGTCACGCTTCATTAGCATACAACACGCCCCCTACCTGCCTACTTTGAATTATGCAGGCTTACGCCGGCCCATTTACGCTACGCCGCCGTAACTTAGGATGCAAGTGCTTTGTGAATACTGCACTTGCCTCTCTAAGTTGCGGCGACGTATCGTAAAAATGCTGCTCTAAAGATACGCCTCCCTACGTGAATCCGGGCCAAAATGTTTGTTCTTAACTGTGTAATGTAGGGAGATTTTTTTCAAAAATATATTTAAATGCAAGTGCACATTCCAAATAACATATTTTCAGGCCACAACAGTTTATTTATATATTTATTTACATTTATATGAATAATTGTACTATATAATAATATAATTAGAATTTTCCAACAGCAAATATATTAGCTTGGAATTGAATAAACTGGAAAAGGTACAAGTGGCATAGGTAGAATAGATTTTTTGTAACACCCTGTTATGGGGTGGTCGATTATTTTAGGAAAATGTCAAAAAAGAAATATGATTTTCTAGTGCAAGATGCTATTGCACTAGAAAATCATATTTATTTCTTGACATCCTATGCATTAAGGTGAAAAAACATCTGACAATTACCGCCCTCCCCCCCCTGTTTTACTCACCTGAGCCGTGGAATGTCCTACGACGGAAACGTGCTGGATCTTTGCCCAGGGTTCTCGGCTCTTGATTGGATAGATTAATAGCAGCGCAGCCATTGGCTCCCACTGCTGTAAATCAAAATCAATGACGTGGGTGCTGGGGGGGCGGGGCCGAGTCCTGCATTTGGTGACTTGCGGGAGCGCACCCACAAGAAAAGCCCCTTTGGGAGAGAGCTTCCCAGAGGGGGTTTTCTGATGCGGGAGGAGCCAAGAGAGCCGCCGGGGGACCCCAGAAAACGGCGTTCGGGGCCACTCTGTGCAAAATGAGCTGCATAGTGAAGGTAAGTATGACATGTTTGTTATTTAAAAAAAAAAATAACCTTTCGTGTCACTTAAATTAGCTACAGCAAAGAGGAAGATAAAAGGATAGTACTTTAGTGTCTTGGGTCATCATCTGTTGGAGTCCCGGTCAGGGTACTAGCTGCATAGAATTTGTTTGTCCTCCCTGTGCTTGTCAGTTTCCTCCTGCACTGCAAAGATGCGCTGGTAGGTCAGTTTGGCTCATTTCTAAATAAAAAAAGGACCCAAATATAATATTTTAAAGCGGAGGTTCACCCTAAAAACATGTATATAACATTACATTCTGCATACTTTCAACATTTACAGTATGCTGTTTTTTTTTTTGCTGTACATACCGTCTTATTGCTATTTTCCACCCGGCTTCCGGGTGCTCACTCCCGCGGGAGTAGGCGTTCCTATGCAGAGGTTAAGTTTTATGTGGGACTTCGCCCAGATGATTGACGTCTTGAGAAAAACTTCTCCCTGGCGGATAAGGCGCGTCACGAGTTTCCGAAAGTACCCAAACTGCGAGTCGGCTCTATACGGCACCTAAGCAGTCAGCTCTACACGGCTCCTAGTCGGTGCGCAGGTGCCGTATAGAGCCGACTCGCAGTTCGGATACTTTCGGAAACCCGTGACGTGCCTTATCCACCGGGTGAAGTTTTATCTCAAGATGTCAATCTTTTGGGCGAAGTCCCACATGACACTTAGGGCCAGATTCAGGTAGATGGGCGAATCTTTAAGTTGGAGTAACGTTTCTCATTTACGTTACTCCGGCGAAATTTTAGGAGCAAGTACTGTTATTCACATAGCACTTGCTCCTAAAGTTGCGGCGGCGTATCGAAAATGAGCCGGCGGAATTCAAATTGGGCGGGTAGGGGGTGTGTATTATTATAACTTGGCGCGATCCCGCGGCGAACGTACTGCGCATGCGTCGACTGTCAGTGCGCATGCTCCAAATTCTGTCAGCGAACGTCAATGACGTCAATCCCCATTCACGGACGTTTTCCGCAAACGACTCGAATTTTTTTTTTTTTCGACACGATGACAACGGCCATACTTAACATAGGATACTCCACTAGGGGGCTGCTTTATCTTTACGCCGCATATCTCTTACGGAAACGTCGGAAAGTCACTGCGTCGCGCCCGAATACGATTGTGAATTTCCGATTCCCGCTGATTAACATATTCTCGGCGTTAATCAGCGGGAATGCCCCGCGCGCCATTTTTAAAATTGAAGTTTACGATACGACGGTGAAATACAATTACGCCGCTCGTATAGTAACTCCAACCCGGCGTTTCTTGTTTTCTGACTAAAGAAAACAGAAACGCCGGCTCAAAGTGAAAGTTAGGCTGGAGTATCACTGATACTCCAGCCTAACTCTACCTGAATCTGGCCCATAATCTCTGCATAGGAACGCCTACTCCCACGGGTGTGAGCACCCGGAAGCCAGGTGGAAAATAGCAATAAGACGGTATGTACAAAAAAAAAAAAAAAACAGCATACTGTAAATGTTGGAGGTATGCAGAATGTAATTTTATATACATGTTTTTAGGGTGAACCTCCGCTTTAGAGAAAATGCCCAAGATAGCTGCCTCGTCATTTTCACTAACAGCAGATAAGCACTTTGAGTCCCCAGAGAGAAAAATGCTATAGCAATTTACATTTAAACATTTTTGTTTACAATACTTCAACATAACTGTTAGCTAAGAAATGTACATTTCCATAGTGATTATTTCAAGTCCATACTGAACTTTTGCTTGCCCTTCTTGACATGGTAAAGGCTTGTGAAGCACTAACATTAAGTTTCATTTTGTGCTTATGAAAACACTGAATAGTCCCCATATATTATTAATAACTGAAGGCAAACACATATATTACATTTTATTGTTGTAATTAGAACGATAGGAAAGCTTCAGACATTTCCATATCATTTCCCTAAGGCCATTAAATAGAATGGAAGCATTATCTGGGCCCAAGCAGGAAACATTATCTTACTGAGCAGCCTGTTATCCGTTTGAAGACACCAGATGAATTAGTAAGAGCTACTGACAGTGCTTGAGATACATATGTCTTGTTTTTATTTGTTACATTCTCTTTTCAAACAGACTAGACCAGTTGAAACAAAATAAAGGAATACTACAAAGGACAACTTCCATGTCAGCTGGCATTGGATTCTTTACCAGAATGTTGGATTAGTCTACCACTAATACAAGTTATTGAAATCCCTTGTTGGAGTTTTGAATTAATAGGATATAAAAGACATCTTCCATTTTTTGGAAGACCTTTAATTAAAGACTGATCCACATTACATCATACAGCAACAGAAGGGATGTTCTCATTAAACAATACTAGGAAGTTTTAACTAAAAAAAGGAATTGTTTTACAATAGCACAAGTATGAGCGCTTTGATCATTTGGCAGATTACCTATTCTGTTAAGACAGGGAGTACCTGTAACTTGCAGTTTACTAAACAGGTATAACGTTCAAACCAGTACAGATACTCCTCACTTATTAACTTACCTGTTTATTGGACAGATTAATCTTTTTTTTATTTCGGATTCGTTGAAACTCTGTACTATTGTAATTCAGAAATTCAAATACTTCCGAATTACTAAAAAACAAAAATGTGTCAGAATTTCAGACAGATTTTGAATTCAAATTGATTCGTATAGTATTTTAATCGATTAGAATAGCTTTCAATTTCAAATAGTTTTCAAATTCAAATTTGAAAAGTTTTCGAATTTCCAAACAGTATATAATATAAAATAAAGGCATATAAATTAATAGATAATAATTAATAATAGATTAGAAAAAACAATAGAATAGCATAGAAAGAATATAACCATTTCCCAAAATTCAAATAGAAAAGACAGATGAATGTAAACAAAAGGAATGCTGCCAATGTAAAATGCTGAAAAAAAACAGTGTGGTGTCCCCTCCAATTCCATACCAGGCACTTCGGGTCTAGTATAGATTTTAAAGTTTTGGCATGGGCTCCCCTTAAAAGTAAACCGGTGTGGTGTCCTCCCAAAATCCATATCAGACCCCTATCTAAGCATGCACCCTGACAGGTTAGGAAAGGGAGGTGATGAGCGAGAGCCCCCCCCCACTTGAACCATACCAGGCCACATACCCTCAACATGGGGGGTGCTTTGAGGCAGAGGGGGTTCTGCCCTCCCAAAACACGTTGGCCCTATCTTGATGGGGATAAGGGCCTCTTCCCCACATGTCTGGCTGGTGGTTGTGGGGGGTCTGCGGGTAAGGGACTTTAACAAGGGGGCACCCAGATCCCAAGCCCCAATGTGAATAAGTTTGGGGTACATAGTACCCCTACTCGTTCACCAAAAAAGTATAAAAAGTAAATAAAACACAACAGTTGGGTCAATGGAATCACAAAGGGCAGGGTGTATTTTTATTTACTTTTTACACTTTTTTGGTGAATGAGTAGGGGTACAGTCCTTAAAGAGGGGGTTCACCCTTAAAACCACTTTCCCCCATCCCATCCAGCATACTGGCGTCAGCGCCAGTATGCTGTCTTTTTTTTTTTTTATCCGTGTACTTACTTCTAAATAGAGAATTTAATTTTTGTTCTACCGCGGTATATGGCGCCGCTATATCGCGTCACGCCTTCCGAAAACAGCCGACAAGCACTCGGCTGTTCTCGGCGCCTGCGCACAGACCTAGGAGCTGACTGCGCAGACGCCGTATATAGCCGCGTCACGCCCTCTGAAAAAAGCCGAAATAGGACGGCGCCTGCGCAGTCAGCTCCTGGGTCTGTGCGCAGGCGCCGAGAACAGCCACCTACAGCTGAAATGTAAGCAAAATAATGCCAGCGATGTAAAATGCAGAAAAAAACTGTGTGGGGGTCCTCCCCATCCATACAAGGCCCTTCGGATGTGTTATGGATTTTAAGGCAAGCCCAATGCCAGGAAAGTGAGGGGACAAGAGAGCACCTTCCCCCTCCTGAACCATTTCAGGCCACATGCCCTCAACATGAGGGGTGCTTTTGGACAAGGGGGCTCTAACAACGGTGCCCCCAGATCCTGGCCTCCCCATGTGAAAGAAGGCTTCCAGATTCTGATAAGTCCCCTGGCCACAGACCTCCACAACCACCAGCCATGGTTATGGGAAAGAGGCCATTGTCCTCATCAACATGGGACAAGGTGCTTTGGGGTAGAAGAGCCCCCCTGTCCCAAAGCACCCCCTTTGTTTAGAGAATGTGGCCTGGTATGGTACAGGAGGGGGGAGGCACTTGATTTCCCCTTCCCTTTCCAGGCCTGCCAGGCTGCTTGCTGAAATAAGGGTCTATTATAGATTTTGGGACTCCACACCATTTTTTTTATTTTGGCATTGGGTTCCTCTTAAAATAATAACAGACCTGAAGGGCCTGGTGTGGATTGAGGGGGGGACCCCAAGGCTGTTTTTTTTCCCTGCATTTTTCATTGCCTGCATTTTTTGCTTACATTTTAGCTGTCAGTGGGGAAGCCTGCATACAGTTGATGAGTTATCGGTTGTTAGGGACGTGATGGCCGGCTTCCCAGTCCTCTCTTTAACAACCAGCTATTCTTTACACAGAATTTAAGTTGGTCGATAATTTTTCGGAAGGTTGGATGTGCTGACGTCATCGCGTTGTATCCTTGCAGTGGACAGGTGTTTGCTTTTGCCGGCCGGCTTTTTTTACCTTGATGTTTTTAAACTATGTATGTGCAACCTCTATTGATTAAACCTATCACTGTTATGATTTTACACTATGTGAGTTCCTTTTCATTGTGGGTAACCGATTGACCTGTATTTGCGACCTGAGTGATCAATCACTCTTAGGCCGCCTACACACGATCAGACATGTCCGATGAAACAGGTCCGACGGACCGTTTTTATCGGACATGTCTAAAGGGATCTTTTGGTCTGATGTGTGTACACACCATCAGACCAAAATCCCCGCGGACCAGAACGCGGTGACCTAGAACACACCGACGTGCTGGCAAAAGGAAGTTCAATGCTTCCACGCATGCGTCGAATCAATTTGACGCATGCGCGGGATTTCGGTCCGATGGTTGGGCGTACTAACCATCGGACATGTCCGACGGACAGGTTTCCAGCGGACAAGTTTCTAAGCATGTTTAGAAACTTTTGTCTGCTGGAAACCTGTCCGCTAGGCCATACACACGATCGAACATGTCCGCTGAAACTGGTCTGCGGACCAGTTTCAGCGGACATGTTCGATCGCGTGTACGCGGCCTTAGAGTTTGCTGTCGCCTGCCTATCATTTATAGTATATATATATACACCTTTGAGGTGTTGTTGCTGAATCTCTGGAAAAGACCCTGGCTGGGTTATAGCTGCAGCCTTTTAAAGCTTGCTTTCCAGTAAATCTATGTGGTGGAGGTGCACAAGTCTGTTCTAGTGTTGTATAGGACTGTCCTGATTCATTCTCTGGTGGTTTAGGGATTGATTCAAGACATATGCCGCGTACACACGGTCGTTTTTTGCGATGAAAAAAAAACGACGTTTTTTAAAACGTCATTTAAATTGATCGTGTGTGGGCAAAACGTCGTTTTTTTGTCTTAAAAAAACGGCCAAAATTTTTTTTCCAACATGCTTGAATTTTTTGTGTCGTTTTTCAGAATGTCGTATTTTGTTTTACAAAAAATGATCGTGTGTGGGCAAAACGACGTTTAAAACGACGTTTTTAAACCCGCGCATGCTCAGAAGCAAGTTATGAGACGGGAGCTTCAATGGAACAGAGTGCCGTCAAAAAAGGGATTTTTAAATACAGCTTACCTGTAAAATCCTTTTCTTGGAGTACATCACGGGACACAGAGCGGCATATTCATTACTATATGGGTTATATGGAGTACCTTCAGGCGTGGACACTGGCAATCTCAAACAGGAAGTCCCCTCCCTATATAACCCCCTCCCCTAGAGGGAGTCCCTCAGTTTTGTAGAAAGCAGTATGCCTCCCAAAATGTTCCCCAAAAGAGGGGTGGGAGCTCTGTGTCCCGTGATGTACTCCAAGAAAAGGATTTTACAGGTAAGCTGTATTTAAAAATCCCTTTTTCTTTCTCGTACATCACGGGACACAGAGTGGCATATTCATTACTATATGGGATGTCCGAAAGCAATGCTTTAATGAGGGGAGGGAGACATCTTCCAAAGAAGGATTCAATTTAGAGGTATACTCAAATAATAATAATAATTCCAACTTAGTCAAGAAAAAACTTTTTTTTTTTTTTCTTTTTTACAACCAAGGGTGCCTCTGATCCCGAGGATCTTAAACTGCAGCCTGTAGTACTGCCTGTCCAAAGGCAGAATCCGCATTCCTTCTCACGTCTAGTTGATAAAACTTTGTAAACGTGTGGACTGATGACCACGTCGCCGCCTTGCATATCTGAGCCATAGAGATCTGATGGTGTGCTGCCCAGGAGGCGCCCATGGCCCTGGTAGAATGGGCCTTTACCGACAAAGGAGGAGGCAACCTCTTCAAACCGTAGGCCTGAATGATTAATTGTCTAATCCATCTCGAGATGGTGGATTTTGCAGCTGCCTGCCCCTTCTTGGGGCCATCTGGTAGAACGAACAACACATCTGTTTTCCGGATCTTTTCTGTAGCTTTAAGATAGGCCTTCATGGCCCGGACAATATCCAAGGTATGCAGCAACCCCTCCTTTCTAGATGTGGGTTTCGGAAAGAAACTATGGCGACCAAGAAAACCAACTTTCTTGTCAGTAAAACTAAAGGAATCTCAGCCAACGGCTCAAAGGGTTGTTTCTGTAGAGTGGACAGGACAAGATTTAAGTCCCATGGACAAATTGGTGACTTGACAGGAGGATTAATACGCAAGACCCCCTGTATGAAGGTCTTTACCAGCGAGTGGGTGGCCAGCGGCCTCTGAAACCACACTGACAGAGCTGAAATCTGTCCCTTGATTGTGCTTAATGCCAGGCCTTTATCCACTCCTAGCTGGAGAAAACTTAACACCCTATCAATGGTATATTTGCGGGAATTCCATCTTTTGGATTCACACCAGCCTACGTAGTTCCTCCACACCCTGTAATAAATCACCCTGGAGGCCGGCTTTCTAGCCCTAATTAGGGTAGGAATTACCTGCCTAGACAGACCTCTACCCCTGAGAATCAGGGATTCAGCCTCCAGGCCGTCAAATTTAGACGTTGTAATGTAGGGTGGAGGATCGGGCCTTGTGAGAGTAGGTCTGGTCGTAGAGGAAGAGTCCAAGGGTCTCCTACTGCCATCTTCAGGATTAGAGAGTACCATGTCCTCCGGGGCCAAGCTGGAGCTACTAGAATGACCGGCTTGTGCTCCACTCTGATCCTGCGCAACAGGCGAGGAAGTAACTGTAGTGGAGGGAATGCATATAGAAGTTTGAATTGATGCCAAGGGCAAACCAACGCATCGGTTCCGCAGGCCATAGGGTCCCTCGCTCGAGACACGAACCTGTCTAGTTTCTTGTTGAACCTGGATGCCATTATATCTACGTCTGGCATTCCCCACCTCTGGCAGATTGTCTGAAAGACCTGGGGATGCAGAGACCACTCCCCTGGCAACAGACTCTGGCGACTTAAGAAGTCTGCCTGCAGGTTGTCCACTCCGGGAATGAATATCGCCGAAATGCAGGGTACATGAACCTCTGCCCACTGAAAAATCAAGCTCACCTCCCTCTGAGCGGCCTGACTCCTGGTTCCCCCTTGGTGGTTTATGTATGCCACCGCTGTGGCATTGTCTGACTGGATTCTCACCGGGAACCCCTGTAATCTGGAGGTCCATGCCAGAAGGGCTAGGCGAGCAGCTCTGATCTCCAAGATATTGATGGGGAGCTGCCTCTCTGTTTTCACCCAAGTTCCCTGGCGAGAGAACCCCTCGAAGACCGCCCCCCAGCCTGCCAGGCTGGCGTCTGTGGTAACTACCTTCCAGACAACAGGGCTGAAGGATCTTCCCTTTAGAAGATTCTGAGGGTTCAACCACCAGGCCAGGCTTTGTCGGACCCTTGATAATAGCGTCAAAGGGGACTCTAAGGCATGTGCTTTCTTGCCCCAGGCTGCTAGAATGGCTGCCTGTAGGACGCGAGTGTGGATCTGAGCGTATGGTACTGCCTCGAACGTGGCCACTAGCTTGCCTAGTAATCGCATACACAGGCGAATAGTTGGTTTTTTCTTGCTTAGAACCAACTGAACCAACCCCTTGATAGCCTCGATCTTTACAAGGGGCAGGAACACCCTTTGCTGTTCTGTGTCTAACCTCATGCCGAGGTATTCCAACTGCTTTGTAGGTTGGAACGCTGACTTTTCCCGGTTTAGGACCCAGCCGAATCCTTCGAGGTACCGAACCGTGAGGTTTACTGCCTGTTGCAGACATGGCCGTGAGTGATCTATGATTAAAAGGTCGTCCAAGTACGCTAGGACTGTGACCCCTTGGATCCTTAAATTGGCCAGAACTGGGGCTAGGATCTTCGTGAATACCCGGGGGGCCGTGGCCAGCCCGAAGGGGAGCGCCCTGAATTGGAAGTGTCGCTGCCCCACCGCGAAGCGTAAAAATCTTTGATGCGACTGAAAGATTGGTACATGAAGGTAGGCATCATTTATGTCTATGGAGGCCAGAAAATCGTCCCTCTGAAGCGTGGCGGCTGCTGACCGGATGGATTCCATCCGGAAGGAACGAACCCTTAGGTAACCGTTTAACCTCTTTAGGTCCAAGATTGGCCTGACATCGTCGTTGGGCTTTGGTATGACAAAGAGATTGGAATAGAAACCTAGCCCTTGCTCTTGGGCTGGCACCTCTATTATTACGTCCTGGCAAAGCAGGTGATCCAAAGCTGCCAGCATTGAGGCCTTCCTTGCTGGATCCTTTGGTAGCCTTGACTCTTGAAAATGAGGCGAAGGAAAGTTTAGAAACTCCAGTCTGTAGCCTGCGGTTACAGACGCCCGGACCCATTTGTCGGGGATCTTGGCTTCCCAAACTTCTGAAAAGAAACAAAGCCTTCCCCCCACCCGCGAGAGTGGGGGCGCCCCTTCATAAGGCAGACTTAGGGGCTGTCTTTGTCGGCTTGCGATACCATGGCCTCTTACCCCCAGGGGCCTGTCCCTGCGATCTACTGTTAACGTTGGATCGTGCAGGCGGCCGTCGATACTGCCTGGAATTTGAGGGCCCTGAGACAGGAAAGAGCTGCCTTTTAAATGTAGGACCCCGGAATGTATTTTTGACCGGTAAAAGGGTACTTTTGCCACTTGAAATAGTCTGAATGTATTTATCCAGATCCTCCCCGAAGAGTCGTCCTCCATGGAAGGGAAACCCTGCCAGAAGCTTTTTGCATGGGGGCTCCGCCGCCCAGTTCTTCAACCATAAGAGCCTTCTCATGTGCACCAAAAATAGTGATAAACGAGAGGCCTGCTGGATGGAATCCTTTATAGCATCTACAGCAAAACACAGAGCTCTGGGAATGTCAGAAAACTCTTCTGCTTGTTGGGTAGGCATGTCCTTTAACATTTCTTTTGTCTGGTCCTTTAACGCCTGACAAACTCCAATTGCAGCCACAGCTGGCTGTACCACTGCTCCTGCCGTAGCAAAGGATGCTTTTAAAAGTGTCTCTAACCGTTTATCAACCGGATCTTTAAACATATGTATGTTTTCCACCGGGCAAGTTAGTGATTTATTCACACATGAGATGGCTGCATCCACCACTGGGAGCCTCCACCTCTTGGAGAATTTTTCCTCCATGGGGTAAATGACCGCAAATCTCTTCGGTGGCAGAAAAATCCTGTCCGGCCGTACCCAATCCCGAAAGATCAATTCCTCCCAGAGAGGATGGACCGGAAAAAACTGCGTTGCTTAACGGAGCTTTCAAAGAGCCCAGAGAGGATACCGGAGGAACCTGAGGCTCTGGCAATGGTAAACTAAATGCCGAGCGGACCATGTCCGTCAAAGACTGTACCCACAGTCTCTCTGTCTGGGAGTCTGAAAATGGTTCCTCAGAGGTAGATCCCTCAATCCCTGAACCCTCTTGGTTCAGGTCTAGTTGATCCTCCTGCGATTCCAATTCCTCCGGAGAGAGAATCTCAGCATCTGAGGATACACCTCCTGGTGATGGGGATCTAACCCGTTTCTTGCCAGGAATAGCTCTAGCGATCAATGCTGCTATTCTCTCTTCTAGCCCCCCTAGGGATACGGCTAGCATCTCCTCTGTGATAAACACAGGGCTGGGCTGATCTGGGCCAGCCTCCGCACCAGACCCCCCTAATGGCTCATCCAAGGCGCCCTTTATGGGAATAAGTTGCGGGGAAAGTATCGGCATATCATCAGAATCAGAGGGGGAACCCCTTTGTTTTTTGGTCTTTTTTGTACCCTTTGACCCCGAACCTTTGGAAGCCATAATACAAAATCGAGGGACTCCGCCAACAACAACAGACTGTAGTGGCCAGGAGTACAAGACTAGAGCTTAGGGGACAATAGATCACTAATGCCCAAAAACTGATGGGGCCCTGTATGTTTTTTTTTTTTTTTTTTAAATATATATAAGTCTCTTTCTTTCTTTATTTATTTTTTTTCAAACATACAGTGACCCCAAACTTAGTTTGCCAGCCTCCAACCTGCTGCAAAAAAGGGGAATTTCTTGGCTTAACAAAAAAGGCATTGGAACAAAGTCCAGCATGTACTACCCCTCTTCCGCCACCGGGAGTCACTGTTCTGCCGCTCTGCGTCCTCTCCCTCTGAGATCAGCCTCAGACTGAGCACTGACAATGCCTGCTGATCTATAACAGCACAAGGCGCGCCCCTGTATGACGCTGCAGGCACGCCCCCCCCCCGCCCTCCTCTCCGAACGGCGCGAAAAACGTCTATAAGACGTGCGCGCGCACGCGCGCGTGCGCGTATGCCGGAGCAGGAGGAACATGGAGGAGCCGCGCTGCTGGAGACCCAGGACTGCAGAATCAGGCGGCAGATTCAAACCCCCGGCCAGGTAGGACTCTTCAAAAGGCCCCATAGGGATCCGTACCAGTCCTAGGAAGGAAGCAGCAGGTAGCTAGCAACACCATTCTTAGACAGGGGAACCTAGTGATGGGGGAAAAGGGATCATCCTGTCTTTCTCAGACATAGTGAGCAAGGTTGCCAATGCAGAGCATACTTAGGCTACCCCCCTTTTAGGTTACCCCGGAGAGCCTGCTGTCGAACCAAGTCCCGCAGGCTCCCTTCTTACCTGCTCCATGCTGCAGGATGTTTGTCCAGCAAAACGATCCAATCTTCTCCCATCTCCGTGGGTAGCGTAGTAGACCTTCAGGCCCTGGGGTCCTATGAAGGTACCCACTGTCCTGGACCTATATAGCACCCTGGCAAACAGGAACTTATGGTTTTTACAAACTCCAAGTCCTGGGCCCAGGGTCCAGCCCTCCAAAGAGGAGCATTATAGGCAAAACCCCACGGTTTGGGGCCCGGGTCCTGTCCACTTTGGCACTGAGGCTCCTTGGACAGATCCGGTTAGCCCGCCCTTAATCCCAAGGATGTGGAGCAAAGCTATTCCGTGACCAACACCTAAGACACTGGCGAAAAAACTGAGGGACTCCCTCTAGGGGAGGGGCTTATATAGGGAGGGGACTTCCTGTTTGAGATTGCCAGTGTCCACACCTGAAGGTACTCCATATAACCCATATAGTAATGAATATGCCGCTCTGTGTCCCTTGATGTACGAGAAAGAAAGTGTCTTACGTAACCGCGCTTTGCAAGAGCATTTTCAGAAAACTATGGTGTGTATGCAACATCGTTTTTTAAAATGAAGTTTGAAAAACGTTGCTTTGTTTCATGAGATAAAACAACGTTTTTTACATCACAAAAAGTGATCGTGTGTACACACTACTCCCGTAGAAAATACTTGTCCAGGTCATTCATTTTTTCTCCAAAAAACAGTCATGGGGATGCTGTGTTTTTGATACAGAGAAAAAGCAGACTGCGCAAAAACACTCAAAAATGATATTCAAAAGAAGCTGAACACTGAAGGTCAATAGAATCCTTGAATAGAGTACATAAAAAAAGCAGTGCAGCGCTAAACAAAAATAATAATAATAAATAATAAAAATGAGTCCAAAAGAATAATAAATAAAAAAGTGATCAATCAGGATGAAAATGGTTAGAAAATCTCTTCGATAGTCAGTAGGCTGCTCAGATGAACTCCTTAACAGCAAACAATTATCCTCTACCGGGAGTACAAACCGCTCACCTGAACGAAGGGACCTCTGTGTTAGCAGCAGGTCAAAAGCACTTGTCCCTCAACCAAGGGGGGGGGGGGAGATTCACCAAGCCGTGTCTCCGCACATCCTCCTTTTCTCCAGATACTCCAGATGGTGGATGGTCATCCAATATACTCACAAATGGAATGTTGTCATGGAAAGGTATAAAACAAACACATAGTGCTCTCCGTATGATCACAATACAAATAAATTTATTAAAAAAAGGAGGTACTCACAAATATAGCACTAAATCCTAGTGCATAGAAAATGGGTATACAACAATAAAAACCAGGTGGGTGGCTGTCCTGACATCAATAAGAGGCCCCCGCACGCGTATCGTCCTAAGGCACAGGACTTCTTCAGCGGATATGGGACTAATGTGTCAGGATTTAATATATAGCAGCAGGACCCAATCAAGCCAATTACAGGTCCCGCCCCCCAGGGTGGGGAAATGCACGCCCTTTTCCTACATACTAGAAATAAGAGCAACTGCACACCATGAGCCTACTAAACATTTCAAAAAAATCCACAAAGCATAAAAGAATAAATGAGAAATTGTGCTGTAATGTACAAAGGCAGCCCTATTGAGCTTTTACTGTCAAAGTCATCAACACGATCACATTATGTGTATACTCAGACAGCTATGTGGGAAAAGAAAGACACCCGCATATGCTCACCTAATATCAGGCACCCACGTAGCGTTACCAAGCGGTAAGGATAAGTGAAATGACATGTAAACATGCCATGGACAGCGGCGCCATCCACACACCACGTGACTGTGGTTGGTCACATGACGCGCCGTTACCATGGAGCACAGACCGACGCGAGTGTACAGGCAAAGGCCGCCCACCATGGGCAGCAGCCTGCACCACTGAACCCGCCCATCGTGGGCGGAAGTCACGCGATCGCGTCATCCCTCAGACACCTGACACACCGTCGGACGTAAAAACTAGGAGGGGGGACATGCTAACAAACACGCCCCTAGGCCTGATATAGGAGGAGATAGCGAAGGGACATGACTAATGCCACCAAGCAATAGAAGCCATGTCACATGTCTAAAGGGCTCAGAAAAAGGGGGCGGGGGAACAACTGTATCCTAGCAACAACTAAACAAGTGCTGCTAATAGGTGCAGAATACAACAAAATTATTTAGATAAAACGGAGCAATGATCTACATAACTCAGCATATAATAAACATCAAGAAGTGATCAAAACAATCAAAAAGACACATCATGTAGTGACCACGGACATTTACATGGTAATTATCCTAATAAGCAGTTAATAATATATAATTTCAACCCAGAGCAGGGGAGAGGACAAAAAGGCTCCCCTCTGCAACTGATAGAGGAAAAACAAATCAATAAATTAAAATTAAAAAAGGGACATCAAAACAGCCACCCAACCTATTTACAATAGAACATAAGACATTCAATCACAGAGAGAATATCACGATAAATGAGCTGAAATATCAGTAAATTTCAAAAGATACAGAGAACTCATAAAACTAAAAAATAAATGAAAAAATAACTAACGATCAGAAATAAAACAATTGAGGTCAAACTCCACATTTAACCCCAATGGTACTCCCACTTTCAATTCATAAACCCAGAAAGATTCTCGTTGGCTGAGATGTCTAATGAAGTTACCACCTCGCCAATGATTGGACACTTTCTCAATTGCCCAAAACTGCAACCCGGCTGGGTTACGGTCATGAAAGAGTCTAAAATGTTTAGATACATTGTGAGTCACAAGACCCTTTTTAATATTGGTAACATGTTCACCGATTCTCACATGTAGAGGTCTGGAAGTTCTTCCGAGGTTCAGAGGTTGTTGGTAATGGTTACTGTGGCTCTATCACAATAATTTGCCGTTTTCTCAAACAGTCAACAGCTAACGTTTGGGTTGTTTTTGCTAAACTACATTATCCTTTTAACAGTGTAGGTAGATTATTTTTTAACCTAAGATATTAACTGGGAAGCTATATAGACCTATTGTGATAAACTTCAGAATACAAAGAGTACAGGATAGCTCTGAATTTCCAACAAGATCAACCAGCAATTTTTTTGCATTTATTGAACAGATATACTAAATGGCGTTTAAGGGTATATTTACAGGCTAAAAGGAAATGCATAAAATAAATGTCACGATGCACATACACTTTTATTTAGAATTTATTGCTGATACATATCTAGCTGATCTTACAGTTTTGACATGTAGAAAGAGCTAGTATCCACAACATATTTGACTCTAACTTAATTTAAGAAAAAAGAATATTTGACTTTATCCTACAAATATATATTTTTTCCAACCTCCATACACCTGCTGATATTCCATACTGTTGTGGATCTTGATATTGTGCATTGCAGCCATTGGGCTTATTTCATTGGCAGAGTCAGATCTAAACCGGCTTATGTAGAAACTTTGATGATAACATAAAATAAGCTAGGAAGGGGAAATAAAGATAAGGTGTCATCGTTTATGCAGAAGACCCCATATAGAGTCTGCTTTTAAAAGTTTATATTCCTGTTGTAATAACATATTACATTCTGCAGTTGAGTTGAGTTCATAGAGGCAGCAAGTACAGAATATTTCAACCTTTGTGCATAATTTTCCAAGAAACAATACATTATATATTGTCTGCTCTAACATGCCTATCAGCATGTACAGTAGGTGTGAGATAAGCATGCAATTTGTACAACAAAAGAAAAATGCCCCTTCTAATATGCAATATTTACTTAGAATTTTATATTTTACTGTTAAAGAAGATGTAAAATCGTGGACTATTGTTTATAGCGATGCAGAATTGAATCCACACTGTTGTTCAAGTCGTGTTGTACATACGTTTATTATTGTTAAAGCAGTGCATTGTGGGAAGCAGAGGAATCAGGAGACATGGACTCCATTGACAATTGGGAGAGATGGACTGCACTTCCCACAATGCCTTGCCTTGTCTGAGCACATAACACCCCCACACGGCTTGATGGGGAGGATTACTTAAAGGAGGGGCAGGCTGATTTCCTCTCTCTCTGGACCTGCACTTCTTCCTCTGCGGAGCTGTGGAGAACTTCTCAGACAAGCTGTTAGGCCCAAAGCCTGAGACCTGGATCTGTTAGGCCCGAGCCTAGGCCTGGATCCACCGGAAGACCAACCACCCAGAGGGAAGCCAGCTCAAGTGTGCCCAGCTCATGTTCCAGGAGATCGGACGGATGTATCGACTGCTGACTAGAGCTGTGGAAAGCCAAACACCAGAGTCCTGACATGATGTCGTAGCTGCGGAGCGGTTAATCTCTGTGAGAAGCTCAGGCGGACTAGGCCTGTTTGGGTAAGAGGGCACTTGCCCAAATTTCGAAACCCCATACCTTTGTGATCTACAGTGTCTCACATCTTAGTAAGGACACACTGTTTGCTGGTTCATTAAGGATTATCTGAAAGTCACGCTGGCTGTAATTGACTGACACTGACTGGAGGATCGGAGTATTACACTTATGTTAATCATCCCCTAGACTGAGTTCAAAGACCCCTATGGATTAAAAATATATTTAAAAGTGCACCAACGAGCTTACAGACAGATTTCGTCGTAGAGGAACTTTCTGGACTTTAGCAGGCTAGACCTGATTGAGACCTGTTTAGCAGCTGCACTTCAATAGGTTACCCACTAGGGGAGCTCGCGAGCATAATTATTTAAAGTCTATTATAGACTGTTTTTGCTGATTCTCGCAAAGGGCTCTTTGCAGAGATAAGTAGTTGTATAAAATTGTATATAATTCAATGCTTGTAATTTTATTTACTACATGGCAAGTGAACTCTTCTTGATTCAATTGCATTTACTGTGAGGTGTGCTCTTCTTTTAAAGTCTGCAATCAAAAGAAAAGGTAACAATAACATTGCATGTCATTCCTAGACATACTAGATATGTGCTATTGAAATCTCATAGTAACACATGAGATTTGAAATATATTAGCAACTTGTTTGATGTGCTAAGGGCGGGTTCGACCCACTTAAAGAGGGTGAACAGACAACTGAAATTAGATCCCAAATCAAACCAACGGCTTCTGCGGGGGTAGCGCTACACTTATACAAGCTTAAACATGGCAATGCTTTGTTTTCAATCTTTTTACATTTGTGACTTTTGCTAAAGTATATAAAAAAGCCAAAACCTTAATTTTTCACTTTGGATAGCATAGGTTTTATTTTTGTCATCTATGTCCCATTTGAAAGATTGTCCTTCACATCCTCTAAACTCAAAAGCAAGGGGAAAAAAGCTCTCCAAAGTGATGTCCTCTCTTGGACAATTAACACTAGAACATGTGTTCCCATTGGAAGCTTTCTACTCTATTTCCAAAACAAAAAAGGAAAAAAATATGCTACAGTATTAGGTATACTTTAAAATAACACTTTAATAACAGTTGTTATTTCAAGGACCAGGACAACTATGGAGTTTACATAAGCTATGGGTAGACACTGGAGGATTGAGTTATATGCAAGTCTTAAAGTAGAATTCCAACTAAAGCCTAACTCGTTTTAAAAATGCCCCCCCCCCCCAAAAAAACAACACCTAAAAACACAAAAAAAGATGTACAGTATATATTTAACTTTTTCACCCTTCTTCAGGGCGGGTACATAGTTCCCTGTGTCAGCCAGCTAAGGCTGAGGGGAAATAAAGAGCATGCCCAACACCTGCTGTGAAACCCAGGAATGATGATGTCATGCATAGGCTCCCATGGTGAAGCCATTATCGGTGGTCCATTCTCTCCCCTGCAGCTGCCGCTGGCTGACACAGGGGAGCCAAATCGCATGACTGGACTGGAGAGGGCTGAAAATAGGTATAAATAGGTACAGTGCATCTGGAAAGTTTTCACAGCGCTTCACTTACAGCAGGGGTGCCCAACCTTTCGAAGAGCGAGGGCCACTTAAGCAACTTGGTAACCAGTCGAGGGCCACAATGAGCAGAGCGGGCAGATGACAGGTCACAGCTACTCTATAGGCCCTCTGATCAGCCCAGATGAAAAGAGGCGAATTCCCTTCTGTTTTTCGGATTGGAGGTAGGCGGGCCAAAACAGACATCTGTCGCTCTATAGG
Organism: Rana kukunoris; assembly: GCA_029574335.1. Lineage (NCBI taxonomy): Eukaryota > Metazoa > Chordata > Amphibia > Anura > Ranidae > Rana > Rana kukunoris. The sequence goes on along the minus strand of CM056051.1, from coordinate 293,621,209 downwards.
AGGTGAATAGAGGGTCCAATTTTGTTGGGCTGATCATGTGAAAAGGGCCTAAGACTGCTTTTACACTGATGTGCTGCAGTTTACCCACACCGCGGGTGCAGCGTAGTACATCTGTGTCTATCCTGCGGATTAGCTGAACTTTGCCATAGACACCACCTCTAGCAAAAGCCGGCTCTGTAGAGGAAGCATCAGCTTATGGGGCTATACTCCGCAGCCGCTTTCTTCCTGTACCACCAGCTTCATTCACAACACTGATGCTGTGGTATGGTGGGTTGGCAACCTGCGACCTAAGCTTGCCAACCCACCATTCCAGAGCAGGAGGTCGCGGGCCACATCAGAGGGCTCCGCGGGCCACATGTCGCCCCCGGGCCACTGGTTGGCCACCCCAGACTTACAGCCTTATTCCAAAATAGATTAAATTCTTTATTTTTCTCAAAATTCTACAAACAATACCCCATAATGACAATGTGAAAGAAGTTTGTTTGACATTGTTGCAAATGTATTAGTAATACCGTGTTTCCCTGACAATAAGACCTACCCCAAAAATAAGACCTAGCGTTATTTTCCTGGAAAGCTGCAAAATAAGCCCTACCCCGAAAATAAGCCCTAGTTTAAAATGCTTGTAAAATCCTATAATCCAATCTATTACAGTATTATATAATGTACAATGTGCGTGTTTCTGTAATATAATTGCGGGGAAGAGAGCTCCGAAGGGTCACAGAAGCGCAGAGCGACACTATAACAAAGGTATTTGGCACAATTATATTACAGAAACACACACATTGTACATTATATAACACTGTAATAGAGGGGGTTATAGGATTTTACAAACATTTTAACTCAGTTTACACTGGGGATTCCTAACAGGCAGGGGGAGAGAGGTGAAGACAACACATTACATGGTAAGACCTAGCCCGAAAATAAGCCCTACTGTGTCTTTTGTTGCCAAAATTAATATAAGACCTGGGCTTATTTTTAGGGGAAAACGGTTTGCACATGTGATTTTTTTGATATATAGGTATTCACAGCCTTTGCTCAATACTTTTTTGAAGAACTTTTGGCATCAATTACAGCCTCAAGTCTTTTGGAGTAAGATGCTACAAGCTTGGCACACCTGTTGTTGTTTAGTTTCTCCTATTCTTCTTTGCAGGACCTCTCAATTTCCATCAGGTTGGATGGGGAGCATCGGTACACAGACATTTTTAGATCTTTCCAGAGATGTTCAATTAGGTTCAAGTCTGGGCTCTGGCTGGACCACTCAAGGAAATTCACAGTGTTGTCCCATAGCCACTCCTTTTGATATTGTGCTGTTTGCTTAGGGTCGTTGTCCTGTTTGAAAATAAACCTTCAGCCCCAGTCTGAGGTCCAGAGCGCTCTGGAGTAGGTTTTCCTTAAGGATGTCTCTGTACATTGCTGCATTTTTCTTTCCTTCGATCCTCACTAGTCTCCCAGTTTCTGCCACTGAAAAACATCTCCACAACATGATGCTGCCACCACCATGTTTTACTGTAGGGATGGTATTGGCCAGGTGATAAGTAGTGCCTGGTTTTTTCTCCAGACATGGAGCTTGCCATTCAGGCCAGAGTTCAATCTTTGTTTCATCAGACCAGGGAATTATGTTTCTTATGGTCTGAGAGTGCTTCAGGTGCATTTTGGCAAACTCCAGACAGGCTGCCATGTGTCTTTTACCGACAAGTGGCTTCTGTCTGGCCACTCTACCATACAAACCTGATTGGTGGAGTGCTGCAGTGATGGTTGTTCTTCTGGAAGGTTCTCCTCTCCCCACAGAGAAATGCTGGAGCTCTGTCAGAGTGACCATTAGGTTCTTGGTCACCTCCCTGACTAAGGCCCTTCTCCCCCAAATGCTCATTTTGGTCAGACGATCCACTCTAGGAAGAGCCCTGGTGGTTCCAAACATCTTCAATTTACGGATGATGGAACCTGTTGTGCTCATTTGAACCTTCAATGCTGCAGAATTTTTTCTGCACTCTTCCCCAGATCTGTGCCTTGATAAAATCGTGTCTCGAAGGTCTACAGACAATTCCTTGGACTTCATGGGATGGCTTGTGCTCTGCGCTGTTAACTGTGGGACCTGTGTCCAATCGACTGAATTTGCTACAGTTGGACTTCAATCAAGTTGTAGAAACATCTCAAGGATGATCAGTGGAAACAGGATGAGCTCAAGCTGTGAATACTTATGTACATGTGATTTTTTTTTTGTTTGTTTAAAATCTTTGCAAATTAGTAAAAAAACAAACTTCTTTCACTTTGTCATTATGGGGTATTGTTTGTATTTATTTTGAGGAAAATTATGAATTTATCCATTTTTGGAATAAGGCTGTAACATAACAAAATGTGGAAGAAGTGAACCGCTGTGAATGCTTTCTGGATGCACTGTACATCTTTATTGTGCAGGTTAGTTAGCAGCATGGGGTTTGTTGGGGAAGGGAGAGGGCGGGGGGGGGGGGGGGTTGAAGGGGGGAGAATTGTTAAGACTGATCCTGCTGGAACTACAGCCAAAATGATTATCTCTATCTTCTCTTGTTATGAAATCCAAATTCTCTTATAGCACTTTGCATAGTATGAAATAAATGAAAGATCCCACAGAAAGTTTTAGGCTGACTTAATATGATGGACAGACCTTTTAAATAAATACATATATGAAATCTTGTTTTAGCTGGTAGGCGGTTGTGATATTAATTGTCAGTTAATTTCTATTTAAGCGCTGTGATACTTAAAAGCCTTTAATACAAATAGTGCTAGCTTCAAAAAACATCCATCACCCTTAACATGACATTTTATGTTATACAGTAAGTAAAACAGATTAATTTGCTATTGAATAAAGTCATTGACGAAATGCAGATGTAATAAACATCTCTAGTAAATATGTATGCCAAATATTTGTGTTTGGATTCCTTTAGAACATGTACAAGTTCTCCCTCTGGTGGATTGAGTGTGAAAAAAAAATTTGCCTGATTATGTTTTAGATCTGTGTAATTGAGAAAGCAAGAGCCGTCCTCAATATAATATATTGTTATACTATTAGAGGAGAGGTCCTGTCAGTTTATTACTGCCTAGGGTGTTTCCATCGTTGGATTTCATGCTGACATGTTCATATTGAGAAGGAAGATAGGTAAGCTTCTGGAAACATTGCAGTGAAGCGGGATACCTGCATCTACACAAGCTATATAGATGCAGGTATCCCCCGCTGTGCCATGTTATTCTGACAGCAAGAACTAGGGACCCCCCCATCAGAATACACACATTGACTGGCTTTTGTGGAATGGTCCTGCTGGTAAACAATTGGTTTCTGTTCAACAGGGAGGGGCACACAAGGATCAAAATTCAGCTGACCTGGCCAAATTTTAATACATGTATATCCAACTTTATTGGCAGTGTATGAAAAGACAAAAAAAAATTATTTAATGTACCTGCTTTGCTTTTTATTTGACACTGTTGCCCAATGGGTCACTAGATTATGTTTAGAATGCAACAAGTCCACTTTATAGTTAAGAGCCAAGTTTTGACCAGGCTGTTAAATTGTATGCCAAGGGATTAGCCATTTACCCTCAAACCTACCTCTCCTCCTAGAGAGCATGTCCCAGCCTTTTTTTTTACTTAATTCCTGTAGTGGGAAACATGTTATATTACTCCTTATGACATTATCACCAAGCATGTTAAATTCTTGACATGGCAACTGCTGGGAGGTCATGTCATGCTCAACTACCAAGGACTATATATCCCAAAATCCATTGTGTTAAATGTGGAATGAAAAAAAAGTGGTGTGGGGGGATAGGCAGAGTTCTTCATTCCAACAGAGAAGGCTCGCAATGCTAGATTTGTCAGTCCAACAGGAAATTAGGGGGACTGGATTTCTGGCAGATCAAATTGTATTTTTTCTATACTTGCTGCCTTGTTAAGGCAGCCCATAGAGGATACAGTTTTGTTTACTCAACCTGCTGGTTGAATGAAAAAAAAAAAAACGAGCCTATTCCCCCATTCACACATGCAATGTGGATCTGGGAATCCTCCCTGCTGAGCAATTGTATTCTGACAGCTGTGAGACTTTCCCATAATCAGAATACACTGATCAGCATCAGGCTATAGCCTGCAGCGCTGGCTGAGTGAAGATAATCTGACAGGGTGGATGTATAGAAGTCGATCAGTAGACTGACTTTGTGTACAACCTCCCTGCCAATACATGGATCAAAATGTGTCCGATCCCTACTGAACCAGCAAAATTTGGACCCATGTATGGCCGGCTTAAGATAAAAAAACCTAGGGAGATGTGCACAATGTTTTTTTGCCCTCAAATAGGTATATCTATACTGAGTTTAGCACCCCCTTAACCTCTAGGATGGTGGTACCCCAGAGACAGAGAAGGCTGACATTTCGCCTTAGGGTATAGATTACTGAGGCAATAACTTGGATGTGTGAAGAGATGGGCGCCATTTGCTTTCAAATGAAAACAAAAAAAAGAGTTTATTGCTCACACTAAAACTCCACAGAGAGAGGGGTAGGGAGTTCAGGACACCCAATACTGGCTAGTAGACTCAATAGCACAACAATAGACACAAGTACAGAAAAAGGACCTATAAACTGAATCCAACAGTCTGTACCATCTTAATGGCAGCCATCTCCATTAGCAATCAGATCTTTCCCAGCAAAAGTAGCCTTGAGGAACCAGTCTGGCTGCTTTTCCAGCCTCTACACAAATTTACTCAGGACCGCTTGTGGCTGAGGGACCTTTGGTACTTCATCTCAGACATCATTTGTAGCTCTCCTGTCCTCTGTGAGGCTTCTGACCGCAGGGCCTCAAGCACCAGGACACACTTTTTTAGCAGAAGGTGCCTGCCTATAAACACATTGTCACGTACCTGGCAGTAGAGCCTGATATGCAGAGGAAGGCCTCTCTAGTAGAGCAGACAGGAGGCGTAAAAGTGCAGAGTCGCATAAGTGTCTGGCAGGATCGCTGATAATGTCGCTGGACTGGAACCCCTGAAGAGACTGTGGAGGAACACCGGTACAGGAGAAGACCAGGAGCAGCTGTTAGCAGATAGCAGGAACTGGCTTGATACAGGAACACCACAGACCGGAGAGCAGATGTAGCTGCGGATGGGGTGGATGCTCAAGAGGACTCAGAAGGGCTGGAGAGGTAGCAGGTGCAGGCAGGCCGGGTCATACACTGGCGGACAAGTCAGGAACAGAAGTGTAGGCTGTAGCGGAGTCAGGGTACAGGCCAGGTCGGTATTGGGCTGGCAGCGAGGTAGCAGAAGGAGCAGGCAGATGCAAAGTCAAACAGGCCGGATCAGGTGCAGGCAGAAAGCAGGAGTGTCAAGGACAAGCCGGGTCAGATAACAAGAGCAGGTATCAGATACTGGCAAACAGAACACACGGAATGCTGTAGAACGAACAGCACCTGAGTATGGGTACTGACCCAGTTTAAATAGCCTGTCTGCACACGCGTGCAAGGGTACCAGTGGCATTCTGGCAGAAGCTGAAGTTACAGGCCGTCTTCTACGGCCGCCATCTTGGATGTTGGCATGCCCTTCCTGACACACATGTACAGGCCTCTAAGGTTTCAGGCCTAAGCACTTAGCTACTTCTCATACAACCTCCCAAGCTGAAGCCCAGTGGGCAGTGACAGTTCACCTGACTCTACCTACATATTTATACTCTCCCCTAGTATGCACCAGTAACCATGGATCTCCTACTTGTTGGCCAGGGGAAACATGAATGTTAAAAAGTCAGCTTTATTGAAGCTAATAACAGAGGTACCAGTGAGACCTGCTGACAGAACAGAGACACCACAGCTTCACTGAATTTAGGGGAAAAACAAATAAACAAGTAGACTATAAATCATCTAGCTTTTTTGTCACTCAGCAGGACTAAATTTGAATAGTATTACCTGCTTTGGACAGGGTGGTTACATTAGGAACAAACATTTTATATATTGCAACCTATCAGTCCTTATAGGGTGGTCAGCAAGGGGTTAAACTTCATATGCAACCATCACATCTCAGGCCGCGTACACACGATCGGATATATCCGATGAAAACGGTCCGCGGACCATTTCCATCGGATATGTCCGATCGGGAGTTTGATCCGATGGCGTGTACACACCATCGGATCAAATTCCCCGCCGCCGGACGGCGCGGTGACGTAGTGGTGACGCGGCGGTGACGTTGACGCCGCCGCGTCACCGCCACGTCACCGCACCAGGAAGTAAAACACTTCCGCGCATGCGCCGAATCCATTCGGCAGCGGCGCGGCGGTGGTGGGAGCCGACATGTCTGCTGGTAAGTGTACTAACCAGCAGACATGTCGGGCGGACAGATTCCCACCGGATAGATTTCAAAGCTTGCTTTGAAATCTGTCGGGTGGAGAAATCTGTCCGCTAGCCCATACACACGAGCGGAGATGTCTGCTGAAACGGTCCATCGGACCGTTTTCAGCGGACATATCCCCTCGTGTGTACGCGGCCTAACACTTTTACTGCTACAGGGCGACAGATGTGCACCAGATCACGTGTATATTCGTGATTCTGGACTCTCACCTGCAGGGGGCATGATCCTGCTGCCGCTGGGCAGCTTCTGCAGTTATAATTCAAATCAAAAGCCAATCTGCGGGTGTCTGTCATTCAGTGTCCTCTGGCACCTGCCAATCATTGGCAATACACAGAGAACTGAGATATGCCTATGTAAAAAAGGCATATCTCAGTTCTGACAAGGGAAAAGGGATTGAGCCTGTGTTCCTGCAGAGCAGGTACTAGAATCAATCTCTTCCCTTAGTGAAAGCACCAAACAGTGTACACTAGCTAGGCACACAGTTAAAAACTTTATCTCGTCAGATGCTTATCCCCTTCCCAGCCAGTGTCATTACAGTGATTGTGCGTTATTTACTAAATGAATCAAGACAAAGTTCCGGATGGGGGTTAAATTTTACTCACCATCAACAAAAAAATGATTTGTGTCTGATCAGTGACAGAGACAGTTTACAGGCACATCTGTAGCAGGGGCTGCTGTCACAGAACATTCAGCCAGTGTTAAGCCACCATCCACCTTTTTAGGGGGCAAACTGAGGATGTGGACTGCTACAGACTCTGGAGAGAAGTGTGGAAGACCGTGTGAGATATAGTTTCTACAGACTGAACTGGCTTTAGATTCTAATGCCACGTACAGACTAGTGATGAGCGGAATACGCCATATTCGATTTCGCGATATTTCGCGAATATTTTGAAGAATATTCGCGAATATTCGTTAATATCGAATATTCGTGATATTTTATAAAAAAAAAAAATTGCGAATTTTCGCCAATGCGAATTTTCGCTAATGCGAAATTTCGCGTTTTTTTTTTTTATATAAAATATCACGAATATTCGATATTTACGAATATTCGGTATATTTTCTAAAAAAAAAAAAAAGCGAAATTTCACATATGCGGTCGCGAATATTCGTTAATATCGAATATTCGTGATATTTTATAAAAAATAAAAAAATAAATTGCGAATTTTCACTATTTTTGCGAAATTCATTGCGAAATTTATTGCGAAATTTGAAAAATACAAATATTCGAAATAGCGAATATTCGCCGCGATATTCGAGATATTCGCGAATACTCGAATATGCAATATTCGTAGCGAATATTCGCAATGCGAATATTCGTGAGCAACACTAGTACAGACGACCATTTTTCATGTCATGGAAAAAAAAGTTTTTTTCTTTTACGTGATTCCTCTCAAGCCTGCCTTGCATACACACGTTTGTGATAAAAAATGCTTGAGCAAAGCGTGATGACGTACAACGGCACTATAAAGGGGAAGTTCCATTCTAATGGTGCCACCCTTTGGGCTGATTATGCAAATTTCCTTTTCTCATAACTTCTGAGCATGCACGTTAAAGCCTACACACGATTGTTTTTCACAACGAGAAAAACAATGATGTAAAAAACAACGAGAAAAAATAGAGCAGGTTCTTAATTTTTAGTGCCCATTTTTATCATCGAGAAAAATGCTCTGGAGCATACACACAACCGTTTTTTTTTTTTTTTTTAAATATGTTTTTATTAAGGAAGTTACACAACAGAGTAATTACAAAACAGGACATATACGCATTTTCTGAGGACATTCACAGTAGAAGAACAGTATATGGAGAGATTCTCAAAGAAATAATTAAGGGGGAGGGCATAGGTTTAGTGGCACATGGGTAGGTGGAATAGTCCTTACAAAAAAAAGAACAACAAGAGGGGGGGGGTAGGGGAGGAGGGAGGGAAGGTAAGAGAAAGTCAATCCCGCGAGGGATCCTGGTATAGAAAATACATTTTCTCAAAGTTCAACCTCTCGGTAGGAGTGAAAGTGTGCAACAGAAAGGGATTCCATAAGTGATAGAAGCGGTTCTTACTCCGTTCGTGGGTTAGGTCCGTGTTGAGCCTGTCCTTGTATAAGAGCTGCAACAGTTCCTTTTTAACTTGAGCAGTGGTTGGGCAGTCAGCAGATATCCATTTCTGGAGGATGGCTCTCCGGGCTATAACAATTTTGATCTGCGTCTCTCTCCATATTTCGTTAGGGATAAGTCTATGGATGGTGGTGAGGCCATGCAGGAGCTTCTCCACCAGGTCAGGGTCAGGGAAGTCCTTCGACCAGTTGGCCGCCGAGGTTGACGCCAGGGGGGGGGGGGGTGTTGTGCAGGAGGAGGGGACGATAAATGTCTGAAATTTTGTATGAGGCCCGGGAAATAAGGGTGTCGGTGAGGGAGCTCTGGAACCTTTTTCTGTCATCCCGACAGGCGTTTTTCAGAAAACTAATGCATTGAATATACTGGAATACATGTGATGAAGGGAGAGAAAATTTGTCTGCCAGGGCTCTAAATCCCATGGGGCGGCCTGAAAGGGGGTCACACAATGAATAAAAGGATTTGATACCCTTATCCTCCCAGTCGAGGTAAGGCTGGTTATCTAATGAATGAATGAATGAATGAATGAATGAATGAAAAACTTATATAGCGCGACACATGCGAACTGAATCGCCTGGTTGGAAGCTCGGGTTGCCCAGGATTGGGAGGTATCGCGAGATAGAGGATGGGACATTGAGGGCTTTCCTGACCTCTCTCCAGGCAATGACTGTATCCCGGAGAAGGAGATTGTGTTGGAGGGGAGGGGGGGCAGATTTCCAATGACAATGGAGAAGGGCCGTAAGGGAGAAGGGGCGGACCATTGCCGATTCAAGGGGGTAGTTCGAGCACCTGGAGGACTGGGATATCCAATCCAAGCCTGTTCTCAATAGACATGCCAGGTTATATAGCCTGATGTTGGGAAGGGCAATGCCCCCCTCTCGCCTGGGAAGATGCAGCTTGGCAAATGCTATGCACGCTCTCTTGCCACGCCAGAGGAACTTGGAAATGGCAGAGTTAATGGATTTAATGTCTTTGTGGCGCAGAAGTAGTGGGATGGTTTGTAGTGGGTACAATAGGCGTGCAAAAACTGACCATCTTGACAAGGTGGCATCTTCCCAGCAGCGAGAGAGGCAGGTCCATCCAGTTCGCCAGTTCTTGGGATATTTTGGTGAGCAGGGGGGGATAGTTGAGGTGGTATAGGGAGGAGGGCAGTTTACCTATTTTTATTCCCAGGTAAGTGATATGTGACTTCGCAACAGTGAATAAGGACCAAGAGGGGACAGATAGGGAACCTATTGGGAGTATTTCGCTCTTATTATAGTTAATACGAAGCCCAGAGCATTGCCTGAATTCGTCAAAAGTGGTCTTGATCGTGGACATGTCAAGTGAAGGGCTGGATGTGAAAATAAGGACGTCGTCGGCAAATAGTGACGTGCGAAGGTCGTGACCTCCGACATGAATGCCATGAAGGGGGGCGATCTGGGTTAGGTGGCGGGACAGGGGTTCAAGCGCTATGTTGAAAAGGAGCGGGGAGAGCGGGCAGCCTTGCCTCGTGCCTTTGTGCAGCCTGAATTCCTCAGAGAGGAGGCCCGCAGCGACCACTCTCGCGGCAGGGGCAGTGTACATTGATTCTATGAGATGCGTGAAGGGGCCCGAGAAGCCCATTTTGGACATGACCATGGAGAGCCATTCGAAACTAACGTTATCGAAAGCCTTCTCCGCGTCTAAGGTGATGATGGCATGGTCTCCTGCCGGGTCATTTTTTGCGTGTTCGAGAGCTAGCATTACCTTCCTAATATTCATGGTGGCCGTCCTACCCTTTACAAAGCCCGATTGTGCGGGGTGGATCAGGGAGGGTATAATGGATGCCAGTCTAGTGGCTGCTATATTGGAGAGGATTTTAACGTCAAGGTTTAAAAGTGAGATGGGCCTATAAGAGCCAGGTTCTAGGGGGTCTTTGCCCTTCTTCTCCAAGAGTTTTACGATGGCCTGATTGCCCGTTGGTAGATAGGACCCACCCGACCATATATGTTGGTAGACGTCGTGGAGAGGGGGGGACACAGTCGAGATAAAGGACTTGTAAAATTCTCCAGTGAAGCCATCTGGGCCTGGAGCTTTAGAGGGGGAAAGCTGTTTGATTACGGATTGGACCTCCAGGATGGAGATAGGGGCATTGAGGGCTTCGAGCTGGGTGGGGGTTACCTGATCCAGGGAAATACGTCGTAGGAAGTTGAGGGCCGTTGGCTTATCAATAGGGTCTGAGGCATACAGGGAAGAGTAGAATTGGCGCATAGTGTTATTGATATCTTTTGGGGTGCAGGGTACGGAGCCCGACGGATCTCTGAGGGACATGATATGCGTCGGGCGGTTGGGTCCTTTACTTAATCTGGAAAGGAGTCTACCTGCTTTGTTACCAAACTTGTGGAGGGAGGCGTCTAGATGTGCCTTTTGGGTACGTTCGAGGGTGGCTGCCCAGCTATCAAAGGCCTGCTTAGCAGCAAACCAGGCGCTACGGTTGCTGGGGGAGTCGTCAGTATAGAGGACCCGCTGGGCTTGATGCAGTGTTGCGCTGGCCTGTTTGTAGCGTCTAAGTGTGTGTTTTTTGAATGTGGCGGCGTAGGCTATTATGCAGCCCCTGAGGAACGCTTTGCCCGATTCCCAGAAAAGGTTAGGGTTATCGGCGTGTAGCGCATTATCCGACGCGTATCCCGACCAGGCTTTTTCCAGATGTAGGTGGAAATCGGAGTTGTTGTGAAGATAGGAGGGAAACCGCCAGATTCTGGGGTTGGAGGCTAAGTCAGGATCTTCAAGGGTGGTCGAGACCGGGGCATGGTCAGAGATTGCAATGTCGTGTATGTTAGCTTCCGAGATCAGTGGGAGGAGAGAGTCAGAACAGAAAAGATAGTCCAGTCTCGTGAAGACATTGTGAGGGTGGGAGTAAAATGAGAATTCCCTGTCAGCTGGGTGTTTTAGTCGCCATAGATCGTGAAGGTGCAGTGAATCAATAGTCGACGCCAACAAGGTCTGGGTGAGAGGAGTCAGAGGAGGATGGGATTGTCTGGTAGAGGACCTGTCGTCTGTCGGGTGCATAATGGAGTTGAAATCCCCGCCTATCCTCGGTCTTGAGCCTTTTAAGGTGGCGCAGAACTTTCATCCTCTTATTGGGGGAGCGGAGCCCTTTAACATTCCAGGAGACTATTCTCATGTTGGGAAAACTATCAATGGGGTGTGGGCAGGATGTGGAGGTGAGGAGAATGGGAGCATGGAGCATAGCAGAAGTGGAGTACAAGGACAGCAGATGGAGTGATGGTTGGCTGGGAGAGAGAAGGGAGGTGCTAATGGATCCCTAAAAATGGGGAGAGGGCAGAGAAACAGGGAAGGGGAGATGGGGGAGGGATGATGGGGACAAACAAGGTGAACAACAACATTCGGGAGCTTCACTTTTTTCCGCATGGAGCCACTGAATAGGCCAACTCCCAACCCAGGGCTCACTATGCAGCACTTCACCCGCAGCGACCGAGGGGGGGGGTGTAGGCAACAGGAGCAATGCGTGGGGGGGGGGGGGGGGGCAAGAGCTAAACAGGTATCTCTGCGGAAGAATGGAAGGGCCCACACATGACATATAAACGTATGTGAAAACCCAATATTAAAACACAAGTAAAGCTAAAACAACTATTACCAATCGTGCAAGAAGAACATAAAACAATGTGAAATAAAATAGCATTAAGGAGCAAAAAACAAAATGGCATAACAGCATAATAGCATTGGGCCTACCGTGGTCCCCCGGGTGAAGGGGGAGGCACGATGAAGGAGAGGGACCCAGGAGTGGTCTTAGACGATCAAAGCGCAGTAGAGTTGCACCAGGATGGTGCGGCCATCCAAAAAAAAAAAAGGAAAAAAGAAAAAAGAAAAAGAAAAAAAAAAAGGTTAAAAAAAAAAAAGGTTAAAAAAAAAGGGTTCAAGAGGAGGAGGTGTGTTGTCGGTCGGATCCAGAAGCCTTGAATCTTTTAGGAGAGTCCTTGCGTGTTCCAGGGCCCGGTTGGAGGGTGCAGCTCTAGGAGACAGGTTGTGGTGGGGGCCTGAGCGGTGGGACCTCAGGAAGGCCTCAGCTTCGGATGGGTCATGGAAGGAGAGCTGATCTCCGTTAGGTGCTCTGAGTCGAAGCACGGCCGGGAAAGCCAGAGTAAACTTGACTTGCATTCGGTGGAGCTCCGTGCAGATCTGCTGGAAAGCCTTCCTCCTCTTGGAGACATCCACGGAGTAGTCCGCAAAGACCAGGATATTCATGCCGTCTATCTGGAGGGTCCTGGACTGCCTGAACTTCTGCAGGATGAGGGACTTATCCGAATAGTTGAGATACTTGGCGATCACTGGACGTGGTGATTTGCGTTCAGAGTTGAAGAGGCCCATGCGGTGGGCGCGCTCAACAGTGCAGGGGCCGGGCAGGCCCAGGGCCTCGGGGATGTGTCTTGAGCAGAGATCTGAGAGTGCCTGGGGTTGCAGCGATTCAGGGACGCCAATAAAGCGCAGATTGCTCCTCCTGGATCTATTCTCAAGGTCGTCCAGTTTGTCGAGTATATACTTGTTCGTCTTGTCTTGCGCATGTTTAAAGGATTGGGCCTGGTAAAGTTCCTCTTCTATATGACTGATGCGATTCTCAGCCTCATTCAGCCGGGATGCATGCTCCCCTAGTTGAGCCTGGATTTTCTGTATCCCTGCATTGATGGCTTTTTCCACTGAAGTCGCTATCATGGGGGATAATAGAGCAGCCACGGCCTGGGCCATCAGCTCTATGTTGTGCATATCCCCCGCTTGTGGGGGAGATGAGGAGATGTGGACAGTCTGAGGGGTAGTTGGAGGGGCTGGTGTTGCACTCACCTCCATAGCAGGCGCCGATTCTGCGATCGGATCCGTGTAGGCCGAAGCCGGGGCCTCGATTTGCGGCTGTCCCGTTCGCGCCGCTTTTTTCCAGAAACCTGTCCATCCTCGTGTGGGGGGATGGCGGACGATTAGCCCAGGGGTCGGTGGCGGGTCTGCAGGCTTTTATAGGCAGTTTTTGGAGCCTGTGTGCGGGAGCTGATGGAGCACACAGCTACTCCATGCGGCGCCGGAACCGGAAGTGACACAACCGTTTTTAACGACCAACCGTCATGAAAAACGGTTGTGTGTACGCGGCATCAGAATGAAAGACTTTAGTTCCCAGTGGAACTGTGGTGGAGAGTAGGAGGAGTGTTGTAATTTTTCCAGAAGGAAAGGATGACTTGCAGAGAAACTGGGGCTACAAGGGGACCTGAGTGAAACAAAACAGGCACAGTGGCAACCATTCTGTAAAATTCTGTAAAATCGGAGGATGCCCCGGATGCATGCTGGATGAGCCTGTCGGCTAATTGAGGAGGCGGGTACTGAAGATACTGACCAGGGTACACTTTACCAGTGAGCAGAAGGAGATCACCTGTTGACACAGTGTAGGTTTAGCTAGCAGCTCCTCACCACTCTGTGACAGACCAAGCCAGGACGGGGCATTTGGAGAGAGCTGGGAATCCTTTGTTTCAGTCACTATGTCCCTCTTATGTCTAAGTTACCCTGTGTCTATTAGGGGCACAGGGTGACCAAGCAAATAGGAAAAGTAATATTTATCCACAATATTTCCCAGGATATATACAAAGGGCCCGAATTCAGTAAGAATTTACGCCGCGTAACTTCTTAGATGCGCCGGCGTATCTTTTTTCTGTATTTAGAAAACAAGATTTGCCAGGATTAAGCTAAGATATGAGCAGCGTAAGTCTCTTACGCCGTTGTATCTTAGTTGCATATTTACGCTGGCCGCTAGGTGGAGTTTCCGTCGATTTACGCGTTGAATATGTAAATTAGCTAGACCGTCGCAGTACTGATACGCCGTTTACGTAAGGCGATTTCAGGCGTAAAGATATTCCAACAAAAAGATGACGCAGCCGATGTTAAGTAGGGACGTCGGGACCGTGTCGAAATTTATAAATTTTACGTCGTTTGCGTAAGCCGATGCAGAATGGGGCTGGGCGTAAGTTACGTTCAAGTCGTTTTCATTGACTATTTGCGACGTGATTTGGAGCATGCGCACTGGAATACGTCCACGGCCGACACATGCGCAGTTCGTTCGGCGCGTCATTTACGTGGGATCACCGTTAATTTCAATACAACACGCCCCCTACCTGGCTAATTTGAATTACTCTCACTTAGGCCGGCACATTTACGGTACGCCGACGCAACTTACGGAGCAAGTGCTTTGTGAATACAGCACTTGCCTGTAAAACTTGCAGAGGCGTAGCGTAAATAGGATATGTTACGCCCGCACAAAGATACGCGCTCCTACGTGAATCTGGCCAAAAGACTATTCCTGGTTTATTTGATTTTGAACTTTACATGTTAATTAAAGAACTGGTCACATTGACCTCTGTACAATAGGTTAGTCTATTACTGGGGGCTCCTGCTATTGTGTAAATGTGTTCTGTGTTTATAATTATGATAATATGGATTATGTCTTCTGAGCTAGTCACCTAGACTGATTAAATGACTAGTTAATTAGCTCATGTTAATTTATGTTTCTGGTAACAGTTTGTATTGTTAGGGTAATATGATCAGGAAGGGGGAAACCTCCTCCTCAAACAGGCCAGGGTCAGTTTACATGGAAGCAGTCCAAACAGTAGGCAGAGGC
This sequence comes from Rana kukunoris, assembly GCA_029574335.1. Lineage (NCBI taxonomy): Eukaryota > Metazoa > Chordata > Amphibia > Anura > Ranidae > Rana > Rana kukunoris. The sequence goes on along the minus strand of CM056051.1, from coordinate 293,606,128 downwards.
ATAGTGAAAAAGCAGGCCAGGGTCAGTTCACGTGGAAGGCATTATGCCGCGTACACACGATCACTTTTTGTGATGTAAAAAACGTCGTTTTATCTCACGAAACAAAACAACGTTTTTCAAACTTCATTTTAAAAAACGACGTTGCATACACACCATCGTTTTCTGAAAATGCTCTTGCAAAGCGCGGTTACGTAAGACACTTTCGACGGCACTCTGTTCCATTGAAGCTCCCGTCTCATAACTTGCTTCTGAGCATGCACGGGTTTAAAAACGTTGTTTTAAACGTCGTTTTGCCCACACACACGATAATTTTTTGTGAAACAAAAGACGATATTCTGAAAAACGACATAAAAAATTCAAGCATGTTCGAATTTTTTTTTGGTCGTTTTTTTGAAGACATAAAACGACGTTTTGCCCACACACGATCATTTTAAATGACGTTTTTTAAAACGTTGTTTTATTTCATCACAAAAAACGACCGTGTGTACGCGGCATTAGAATAAAAATTGTCAGAAAATTATAAGATGGGGGAAATGGTTAAAAATATGGGCTAATATTTTAGGGATGTATGATAAAATTTGAAGCATTCACCAATGCAAAGGCCAGGTTGGGAGGGACAACGGGGACAATGGTAGCTGGTATCTTTTCGACATCCTCCTTTGCTGCACACGCAACATCTTTTTTGCCGTCTTCAGTCTCCTTCGGATGGTGGGATGTTGTACGGGAAGTGGCGTTCATGAAGTCGGCTAACGGCATCAGAGCGAAGGGTTTCTGAGGAGGGTCTTTGTGGATAGATGAGGGTCGTGACTATTTCTTCTGTGAATTGTAGTAAGGGGGCAGCGTTTTCAGTGGATTTGGAGTAGACTACGTAGGAATTATAAATGGCCAAATGGATAAGATAAATTGCTACCTTCTTATACCAGAATTGGGACCTCCTTATTGATAAATAGAGCTGAATCATTTGGTCATTGAAATCCACCCCCCCCCCCCATGTACAGATTGTAATCTTAAACACAAGTCGGCTTTTCAATGGGACCTCGTCTTCACTGAACTACAACTGCAGTGTCGTTGTGAATGGTGAACATCATGTGCACGTCTCTGTTATCCTATCTCAAGACCAGCACTTCGTTGCACCTCAGTGTTGTTCTTTTCCCCTTCGCAGCTTTTTGTTTACTATGGATTGTGTGAAGCCCTTCCTATTTTTTCTGGAGGTTCCGCAGGGCAGGGTTTTTTCGATATATAAGTGTCAGAAAAGGGGCAGGCTGGTATAAAAGTTATCAAGGTGTAGATGATATCCTTTTTTCAGGAGTAGGTAAGCCAGGTCCCATACAATTTTTCCAGCTGTGCCCATGTAGGCCAGGCACTCAGGGGGCTGGAGCTGGGAATTAGAGTTGAGCGGACACCTGGATATTCGGGATCGGCGGGTTTGGCTGAACTTCGGAAAAAAGTCTGGGTTCGGGACCCGAACTTGACCCAAACTTGACCCCGAACCCTATTGAAGTCAATGGGGACCCGGACTTTTGACTACTAAAATGGAGGAAGCAGGAGGAGCAAGAGACCTTTCTTGGTTTTGAGGTGTCTACTCCACTGCAGCTCGTGCTTTGCACTTAGATGCCTGGTCATGCAGGTTGTGCTCAGGTTGAGAACGTGTATGCCTCTCCTCAGGCTCTGATTGCACAGCGTGCAAAACACTTGTGTCTTGTCATCAGCACATTGTTAGAAGAACTGCCACGCTAGAGAACTCCTTGGACCTGGCTTTGGTGTGCTTGGTCCCTTGCTGTGTTGGGCAGTAGCAGGCATACGGTCTAGGGGAAGGAAGCTCTGCTTTGGCACCCTGCTCCCTCTTCTGCTGTGTTGGTGGCTCTGTGCGACCACCGCCTCTTCCTCCGAACTAGATGGGTCACCTGCAGGTTGATTCCTTGTGGGGTCGAGGACCTCATCGTCCACCACATCATCTTCCACCCAGTCTTCACCACTAGTCTTCACCACTGCCCTCCTTGTCGGTCTGCACAATTGCGAAAGCAGCAGCAGTTGGCAACTGTGTTTCTTCATCATCCGAGACGTGCTGTGATGGTCCCCCCCATGTACTCATCTTTAAATATAAGTCGGTGCACTCAATCTCTTCCACTTCTGGGACAGGGATAGGTGGATGGCCCTGGGAAAACATGCTAACAGAGTCATCAAAAAAGCAGAAGAGACTGCTGCATGATTTGGGGCTCAGACTGCTTGGCTGATTTGCAAGGGGGTGAGGTGAAAGACTGATGGACATCGGCTGCAGGTGCCAACTCTGATCTTTCAGCACAAGACTGGTTGGGAGACAGTGTGAAGAAACTGGAGGCACTGTCAGCAACCCAATCTACGATCGCCTGTTCTGCTCCTGGCCTCAATAGAGCCGGATTAGACCCCACCAAATACCGCTGCAGGCTCTGTCGCCTACTCGCACCTGAAAAAAGTGTTTCACTTGTGCGTGTAGCTGGCACAGATCGACCACGTCCTCTCCCTGTAACAGGAGCTCCACTAGCAGCACCACGACCACAGTCACGTCCCTTATTTGACGTTCTCCTATATAGCATCTTGCCCTAAATGGGTGTTTTTTGAATAGAACAATAGAAGAACACTAGCGGAGGTGTTTTTCTCACACCTATAGATATGCAGGAAACGCACCAAAAAAAAATTATTTGCCCAAAATTTTTTTTTTTTAATAGCACAATAGAAAACAGTATGTGAAGTGTGTATCTCAAACGTACAGATATACAGGCAAGGATGCAAACACTGAAGGAAAAACTGTAAAATTTATTTTTTTTGCCCTAAATGCGTGTTTTTTGAATAGAACAATAGAAGAAAACTAGCTAAAGTGTTTATCTCACACCTACAGATATGCAGGAAACGCACCAAAAAAAATAGCACAATAGAAAACAGTATGTAAAGTGTGTATCTCACACGTACAGATATGGAAGAAACACTGAGAAACAATGGAGGAAACACTGCAACATTTTTATATTTCCCCTAAATGGTTGTTTTTTGAATACCACAATAGAAGAAAAGTATATACAGGAACATATATCTCTCCCTATAAGAACAAGCAGGAACCGTGCACTAAACTATCTAATGCAGAGTATCTCACAGAAAGAAATGCAGTGCTGGTGCAATATGCAGACTATCTCACAGTCTGCATATTGCACCAGCACTGCAATACTTTCTGTGAGATAGTCTGCATATTGCACCAGCACTGTATTTCTTTCTGTGAGATAGTCTGCATATTATAGTTCAGGGCAAGGTTCCTGCTTTTTATTATAGGGAGATGATTATATAGGAGTCAGTCCTGGTTCACAAATTAAATTGCACCAGCTCTGCATCTGTTCCATATTGCACCAGCACTGCAATACTTTCTATCTCACAGGAACAGATGCAGAGCTGCTACAATTTAATTTGTGAACCAGGACTGACTCCTATATCATTCTCTCTCTATAATAACATGCAGGAATTTTGCCCTGAACTATAATATGCAGACTATCTCACAGAAAGAAATGCAGTGATGGTGCAAATGCAGACTATCTCACATAAAGAAATACACTTCTGGTGCAATATGCAGACTATTTCACAGAAAGAAATGCAGTGCTGGTGCAATATGCAGACTATCTCACAGAAAGAAATGCAGTGCTGGTGCAATATGCAGACTATCTCACAGTCTGCATATTGCACCAGCACTGCAATACTTTCTGTGAGATAGTCTGCATATTGCACCAGCACTGTATTTCTTTCTGTGAGATAGTCTGCATATTATAGTTCAGGGCAAGGTTCCTGCTTTTTATTATAGGGAGATGATTATATAGGAGTCAGTCCTGGTTCACAAATTAAATTGCACCAGCTCTGCATCTGTTCCATATTGCACCAGCACTGCAATACTTTCTATCTCACAGGAACAGATGCAGAGCTGCTACAATTTAATTTGTGAACCAGGACTGACTCCTATATCATTCTCTCCCTATAATAACATGCAGGAATTTTGCCCTGAACTATAATATGCAGACTATCTCACAGAAAGAAATGCAGTGATGGTGCAAATGCAGACTATCTCACATAAAGAAATACACTTTTGGTGCAATATGCAGACTATTTCACAGAAAGAAATGCAGTGCTGGTGCAATATGCAGACTATCTCACAGGAACAGATGCAGTGCTGCTGCAATTTTTAGTTTGTGAACCAGGACTGACTCCTATATAATGCTCTCCCTATAATAACATGCAGAAACCTTGCCCTGAACTATAATATGCAGACTATCTCACAGAAAGAAATGCAGTGCTGCTGCAATTGAATTTGTGAACCAGGACTGACTCCTATCTAATTCTATCCCTATAAGAACAAGCAGGAACCTCGCCCTATAAACTATAAGATGCAACTCTCACAGAAAGAAACAGCGCTGGTGTAGATTTCTGAAGCAGGATAGTCCTATCTAAATCTCTCCCTCAGATCAGCAGCAGCCTTTCCCTACCCTAGCTAAAGCAGACTGATGAGCTGTGCTATCTGCCTCTAGCTTATATAGAGGCTGGGTCACATGCTGGGTCACATGCTGCACTGGCCAATCACAGCCATGCCATTAGTAGGCATGGCTGTGATGGCTTCTAGGTCACACGAGTAAAACAAATAAAGATTGGCTGCCGTGCAGTGCGCCATTACATTGCCAGACTCCGAACCCGAACTTTTAGCAAATTGTTCGGGTTCGGGTCCAAAGAAAACTAAAGTTCGGTACGAACCCGAACTTTACAGTTCGGGTTCGCTCAACCCTACTGGGAATCTCTACCTTCATATATGCGGAACGCATAAAGATATCTCGTGACTCTCTCACACAGTTTGTAAAATTGTACTCCATATTTGGCATTTTTACTACGAATATATTGCTTTATTCCTAGACGGCCTGAAAAGGGTACCAGGGACTCATCCACACATATATGTTTCTCGGGGACATAGAGTTCTGCAAATCGATTGGAAAGGAAATTTATCAGTGGGCGAATCTTGTACAGCTTATCGCAATCTGGATGATTACGGAGAGGGCACTGGGTGTTGTCATTAAAATGAAAGAATCTCATTATCATCTCATATCGGGACCTGGGCATTGTGGCAGAATAAATGGGCATGTGGTGGATGGGTTTGGTGGACTAATAGGAATGTCCTTTTTCTGTTAAGCCCCATGTTTATGGTGAGGCCAATAAACAATAGTGTTGAGCAGAATATGCCATATTCGATTTCGCGATATATCTCGAATATATAGTCGAATATTCGAGATATATTCGCTAAATACGAATATTCGTGATATTTTTTGGAAATGAAATGATTGCGAATTTTCGCTATTGCGATTTTTCGCTATTGCGATTTTTTCGCTATTGCGAATATTCGAGAAATGCGGAATGGAGCACTCTGATTGTCTCAGAATATTCGTGATATATTACAATACAAAATAATTGCGAATATTCGGCAAATGCGGAAGGAGCACTCTGATTGGCTCAGAATATTCGTGATATATTACAATACAAAATAATTGCGAATATTCGGCAAATGCGGAAGGAGCACTCTGATTGGCTCAGAATATTCGTGATATATTACAATACAAAATAATTGCGAATATTCGGCAAATGCGGAAGGAGCACTCTGATTGGCTCAGAATATTCTTGATATATTACAATACAAAATAATTGCGAATATTCGAGAAATGCGGAATGGAGCACTCTGATTGGCTCAGAATATTCGAATGCGAATGAGAAATTTATTGCGGAATTTCGACAGTAACACTCTGAAATCGAATATATGTGTTATTTTAGCTAAAAACAATATTGCGAATTTCTCGAAAATAATCGCGCGATATCGCTATTGCTGAATAATCGCATTGCGATTTTTCGGCAATATAAATTGATCGCTGCAGCTACTCGGCCCAAGGTCTCTAATCATACCAGCAATGCTTTTAGACGTCGATGGGGATCTCTAGGATGTGATCTGTTCTAAAAAAAAAAAAAAAAAAATACGAATATTCAAAATAGCGAATATTCACCGCGAAATTCGCAATATATCGCGAATACTCGAATATGCCATATTCGAGCCGAATATAAACAATTTGAACTCCTCCAAATTTACATCTCTCCACTCAAATGGACGGACATAAGATGATTGGGTGTTGTTGGCAATATACTACTGGGCATAAAAATTTGTCTGGTCGATAATGAACTGCAGAAAAGTGTCGTGCAAAAAGAGATGAAGGTAATCAATTTCTGAGAAATTTTGGGTGTTGGCCTGCACACGTGGCTGTGCTGTGAAAGGGGGAATAATTGGTGATCCCGAGCCGGAAGGCAGCCATGTTGGGTTGGCAAGACCATCTGGCATGAATGTAGTGGCCCTGGCTCCAGGGGGACGTGACACTCCAGTAGTTGGGGGGGTTGAATTTCTTGTGCTGGTACTCAGGTGTGGCAGCATTGGTACTGTGCCTGGGCATTTGGGGTTTCGCTGGCGGCAGCGCTGGTACTGGGCCTTCGTTCCCGGGGCCTATTGCTGGTGGCAGTGCTGGTACTGGGCTCAGGAATATCATTCTGGTTGCTGGCGGCTGCCTGGTTTTCAGAGTGCCGTGCCCTTTTAGGGGGGACCCATTCTTCATCCGAATCGTTGCTATATTCGATTGGTTCAAATTCCAAATTTGATTCGGAATCAGAATTGGAATCTGATGAGAACTCCCCAGTGCTCTAATTGGTCATTGAGAGGATCTGGAACGCCTCCTCACTAGTATATAATCTTTTGGACATTTTGGCTGTGTGGTGGGTAGCTGTATACGATGGGTGACAGATGGGTGGCAGGTGACGGTCACTGATGGGTGATGGGTGCACCGCTGATGGTCACTGATGGGTGATGGGTGACAGGGCAGGTCACTAATGGGTGACGGGTGCACCGCTGATGGTCACTGATGGGTGACAGGGCACGGTCACTGATGGGTGACGGGTGATGAGTGCAATGCTGATGGTCACTGATGGGTGACGGGTGACAGGGCATGGTCACTGATGGGTGACGGTTGCACCGCTGATGGTCACTGATGGCAGTCTCTTATGTGACAGGTGATGGGTGACAGAGTACGGTCACTGATGGGTGATGGGTTACAGGGCACAGTCACTGATGTAGAAAAAAACAAGTTGTGCTAAACATTAAAAAACAATTGGTGGGACCAAACAAAATTGAACGTGTGTCATGTGGTCAATAGAATTTTGCAATCCTGTTACCATCATTTGACATATAATAACATGCAAACAATAGTCCATAAATAATGTGGTTGAATGTTGAATGAAGTAATCAAAATGGAGTGCTTAATTCCCCCAGTGACAGAAGAAAGAAGTCCTCAAAATGTTAAAACCAGATGAACCACCAGTAGAAGTGACAGCCGGAAAGCTATGATCCTCCACCACCAAAGCAAATATGTCCGCTTACCAGAGCCTGGTGGTACCTTGATTATAGGGGACCCTAGGTAGCCTGTAGGTAAATGGGATGACAAAGCCGCGAGCTGGATGAAGCCAAACTATTGGGGATCATCACCTCATTCCATTAATCCAGGAAATGAACAGTCATGTGTCATGAGTTGGAAAAAGAAGAGCTGCACCAGATTTTGTACTCTCCAGTTCTACTAAATGACGCCTTGTGTCTTCAAAGTGCATGCCACACACCCCCACCAGATGGTGGCATCGTTTTAAACCAAAGCTGCTACTTGGTGAAAAAAGAATATTGCTGTTCTAAAGTTTAAGGAATAGAAAAATCATTGAAAGGTTTTTACACTATCGAGGCCCCCCTCTTCCTCTTTTTCCAACTCATGTTCACCCCTGTCGGTGACACGTCCGCCACCGACAGTACAGGGATGAGCGCACGCGATTGTGCGCATTCCCTATTTAAATGACAGGACGTCATATGGCGGTGTGCGGTTGACAAGTGGTTAAAGCAAGGCAAAAGGGACAGCTGCCCTGGTCCCTGTCATTGTTGTAGGGGCCAAAAGCAGCTGCCTCATACGTGCCAACTATCCCAGTTTAAATTCCCTTGTACCTTGATGTTTTAGTCCTTTGATATCTCAGTGTAAAGTGCTGGGGAAATTTTTCCCCAAGGTCCAATCAACATTAAAGACGGCCCTGATCTTGATACCTTAAACAACATTGCATGGTAGGGACGTTTATGTATGAATATGTGATGACCGGGGAGGATGAACCCCACGGCCACACACATGCGCTTGATGGTTAGCTGCTTGGTTCTTGGGCTAGGAGCCCAGGGTCTGGTGGTGTTAACCCTTAGTGAGGGTCGGATGGTATTAACCCTCTCTGTCACGTGACGCCACTGTAGTCTTGATATACCCCAGGAAACTACAGCTCCGGGGGCCTCCGTATCCCCGCTAGCTAGGATGGTAATAACACAGTCCACAACAGGGGTCAATATAACGAAGGCTTTACTGGCATGAAGACAGGTGTCAAAATCTTCACAGCGTTCAGACACAGAGTGTCGCAAAGGTTCCACAAAACAGTCTCTAGAGGACCACACAGCTGACAATGCCTGGGCTTGGCTTATCATATATCCTTGGCTTTTGCGGCCGGATTAGTACTACTGGGCCTATGCTTGACTAGGCTGAAGAATAGATACACTTACAGGAGTGTCGGTAGATTTGAGGCTTCTCGTCGGAATGACGGATTAATACGATCATTTCGCTGAAGTACTGATCCTATAGTTTTTTAGAAGTACTCCGCGAGTTGCTGTACTTTCTTCTGAATGGGAGGTCTCTGGCCTGCACTGCTTCTCCTCTGACTGAACTCTGCTCTGACCTGCCAGAAACTGTGTGTAGCGCTAGACTCTCCTAAACAGGAACTCCCACCCCTTATATAGACGTGAGGAGACTGAAGCCCATTGGTTGAGAGCTGAGGGAGACTGAAGCCCATTGGTTGAGAGCTGAGGGAGACTGAAGCCCATTGTTTGAGAGCTGAGGGAGACTGAAGCCCATTGGCTGAGAGCTGAGGGAGACTGAAGCCCATTGGCTGAGAGCTGTGGATCATAGAGACTTATCTGTATTCCCCTTGGAACTTACATTTAAAGTTTGTTACATGTTAAAGTATAATACAACACCATAAGGTCTTGTCTAGCACTTAGTCCTACTGACTCTCATACACTCTGACTAAACATAAAATGGCGGACTAAACCTCTTAAAGCTATACGCACCTAATAAATGTATTATCAACCATAACAGTATAAATCACATCATGACTAGCTGAGTCCCTGCAGGGGAGGCCCCACAAGCCGAGGGTCTCAATCTGACAGGGCCTACAGCAAATACCTGTACTGGGACACCACAAACCCCACCACTAAACAGAAGTCGTCCTCGACGATTAAGGCACTGACGGATTGAGGAACGAGGTGACCTTGGGGCCACTAGAAGTCCTGAGGCACTTGTACACCAGTGTCCATTCCAGGTTCTTTGGGAAAAATAAACATATATGAACAGGATCATATGATAAGTCCTGAGGCATTATACACATAAATGTCCCTTACAGGATTTTTAGATAAAGTGAGATCATCATTTTGTACAGGGTAAGTGATTATCTGGTCCCAGACAGAATATAGACCTATTAAACATTACCACTCAGTTTTGAACAGGATTTACGTCTATGGACACTATTTGTACTATCCTAGGCATACTACAACAGAATTTTATTGTTAGATTACACTTTGACTATGAAACCGATATACACATATATACATTGATAAAGCTTTTCTACGCACTCTCTATTATTAGACTATGCATGTGATACACTCTACACCTTTTTCATATTTATCTAGCCAATTTTATATAGGCTTATATTACTTTACCGTATACTATAGTATCACATGTTATGTACAGGAAACACACTTTTAAGAGTGACCAGGTTTTGGATTGGGCTGCCGGAGGCTTTCTACCCAATGCCTCGGATACTGGGGCCCTTAGGCTATTAGCTCTTCTCCCCAGAACACACTTTAATATTTGCTAGACATTTTTATTCTATGCCTGAAGTACATTAGACATTTTTTTTTTTTAGAGGATACCCTTTTCTTTTTGTAGTGCTTAAGTGAGGGATAGGAGACTTACTGGCCAGGTATGGTCCTATGCACTAAATAGGGTAAATAGGTAACTAGTGACATATTAGATACCTCTACAGTGAGTTAGAAATGACGTATACTTGATATGTATACTTACTGAAGTGTATGTAGTCTATCTACATATATTGTATGTATAATTAATAGATTAATCCCTATATCTTGCTGGGGGATGTCCGAAATTAGATCTGGTGGATCTACGCAACACCATTTCCGAGTTTTCTGGAGCACTGTTTTCTCCTTGAACACTTGCTTCTTCTTCATCTTGACAATGGGGGCAAGTGATTGCTCTTGACTTATGGAGCTTTCTCCCATACTAGAAGGTTCTGATGGGATTGAAGCAGGCGGGCGGATGGCTGGAGTAAACTCTGGAGCTTCTGGTGTCAAGACTGAGGTTGGTGGAATGGAACTGACTGGCACATAACCAAAGAAGACGTTTTGATCAGAAGGGAAGAGAGGATCATCTTCGAACATCAGGAGTGGCCTCTCAGGCTCAACTGGCTTGGTAGGCTGTACTTGTGCTGGCTGAACTGGAGGTGGAAGACTTGGTGGTAGAGAAGGAGGCACCAACCCAGGCAGGTCCCCGTTGTGACACAGTTTGATCCAGTTTCGGTGGACAACTTGTGGTTCATATCCGGCTTTTTGAACTGAGTAGACATCAGAGTCCGGATAAGGGATGGAAATCACTGTGTATGGTTCAGTTTCCCAAAGGGAGTCCAACTTATGGGTCCTCTGATGCTTCTTCAGCCAGACTTTATCACCAACTTGCAACAGCTGGGCGGAGGCATGGCGGTTGTAGTCCTGTTGCTGCCTATAGTGTGCCTCGCCCATCTTTTTGCTGACTATCTCTCTCGCTTCCTGAATCCTTTTCTGATGTTCAGAGACCCACTCTGAAGAGGCTTGGGGTGAGTGGTTGAAAGGTGCTTGAAGTCCAAAGACTCTGTCTTTAGGCAGTTGACCGTGTCGGCCCATCATGAGGTAAAATGGAGTATAACCAGTGGAACAGTGGACGGTATTGTTGTAGTTTTCCAACAATTCGGGCATTAGTTGAGGCCACTCTTCAGGTCGGGATACAGAGGCCGCTCTCAGCATGTGGATAAAGACCTGGTTGTTCCTCTCACAGAGTCCATTCCCTTGCGGGTGATAAGCAGTGGTCCTGAGTTTCTTACAAGCATGGAACTGGCACAATTCTTGAAACAGTTGGGCCTCAAAGGCCGGACCTCGGTCGGACAAGACAGTTTCCGGACATCCAAGTATCTGTACCCAATGGGTGTAGAACATCTGGGCTGTTGTCTTGGCTGTTAAGTCTTTGACTGGCACAACCACTACCCACTTGGAATAGTGATCCACCATAGTGAGAGCATATGAATACCCGGACCGGGTAGGCGACAGCTTGACATGATCCAAGGTGACCAATTGGTTAGGCCTCTCGCTCTGGATGGAATGGAGAGGTGCTCGCGCATTCTTGCGACCATTCTTGGTGATATTGCAGACTGCACACTCACTGCACCACTTTTCAACGTCGCTCCTCATCCCAATCCAGTAGAACCGGCGTCGGATGGTGGCTTCTGTTTTATGGACCCCAAAGTGTCCTGACTGGTCGTGGTAGGCATTCAATACCATGACGGCGTCTCTCCGAGGGATCAGAATCTGATGTAGCCTTTCACCTGACACTGGGTCCAAGAAGTTCCTGTACACCAGGGGTGTCAAACAGGCGGCCCTCCAGCTGTTGCAAAACTACAAGTCCCATGAGGCATTGCAAGGCTAACAGTTACAAGCATGACTCCCACAGGCAGAGGCATGATGGGACTTGTAGTTTCGGAACAGCTGGAGGGCCACCAGTTTGACACCCCTGCTGTACACCATTCCTTTGTGCACAAATAGTCTTTTCCTCTGACGCCACAATCGCTTCAATTCGTAGTCCTTCTGACCCCGTCGTAACCGGGGAGGTACCCTCCTGGTCAATAAATACTCCTGCAGATCTCCCATAGTCTGAATTTCTTCCGGTAGGGTCCTCCAGGTATACAGGTCTTCATGGATTGCTTTAGACCCAGATTCATTCCCCTCGCGGGTGACGACCACATCCTGATTCACAAATCTTTGATAGAAGGGAGGCATCTCCACATCTTCCCACCTGTCCTCCACTGGGGGATCTTCGCCCGGAGCCATGCGTGATAGTATATCCGCATTAATATTAGACTTGCCACTTCGATACTTGATAGAGAAGTCATAGTTGGCCAGTCTGGAGGCCCATCTTTGCTCAAGGGCACCTAGTTTAGCGGTGTTCAGGTGAGCCAGGGGGTTGTTATCGGTGTAGATCATGAAGGAGGTGGCTGACAAATAAATAGTCCTTACATTTTTCGGTGACTGCCCACACGAGGGCCAGGAGTTCTAACTTGAAGGAACTGTAGTTAGAATCATTCTTCTCAGCTCCTCGCAGATTCCGGCTCACCCTCTCTTGTTCTCCCTGCATCTGGGACAACACTGCACCGAGTCCTTCGAAACTGGCATCTGTATACAGTCGGAAGGGCTGAGTATAATCTGGATAAGCCAGGATGGGAGGCTCTGTCAATAGATGTTTTAGAGCCTAGAAGGCCACCTCTTGCTCTTTGGCCCATTCCACCGGCAGCTTCCCATTATAGTTCCCCTTTGCCGTACCTCGCATGAGAGAGGTCGATGGCTCGGCAATTTGTGCAAAATGAGGAATAAAGCGGCGGTAATATCCCGCAAATCCTAAGAAGCTCCGAATATCCTTAACGGTGCATGGGATAGGCCAATTCTTGACAATTTCAACTTTAGCTGGATCAGGTTGGACCCCCTCAGTACTGACGACGTGGCCCAGGTAATGTACTTGTGGCTTGAGTAGATGGCACTTGGAGGGTTTGACTTTCAGACCATGCTGGATCAGTACTTGGAAGACGTCGGACAGGTGAGTCAAATGTTTCTGATAGGATTTGGAATACACAATCACGTCATCCAGGTAGAGTAGGACACTCTGGAATTTAAGGTGTCCCAGACATCTCTCCATCAGCCATTGAAAGGTAGCCGGATAAATTAACTAGGCGAACTGGGACCCGTCCATTCACCACTGTCACTAGGCTCCTTGCAGCTCGGACCAAAGGAAAATCTTCAGATTGTATAGGCTCCAGTAAAGCCTGATAGTCCTGATTCCTTACACCAGGGCGCGCCCGACACCACAAAATTGTCTCTGTGTTCGGCTGCAGGGTCACGGACCTCATGTCTTGGATCCGAGCTTTACAGATTTCTCCTCTCTGGTTCGCGAACTTCTGTTCTGCTCTCAGAATTTTGAGATGGTGTTGCGCAGTCCTCTGGCCCGAGGGAGACATACGGGGGAGAGAGGCATGCAAGGCATCTAAAATATCACTGAAGCAATGTCTCATTATATTCATCCCCAATATAAACTCTGTGGCCCCTGGTACTGTGACATTAGTGACAATTATCCCTTGCCCTCTAAGTGTGTGACTTCTCAGCTGAATAGTGGGCTCCCAGTACCCATGTCTGGGAATTGGTTTCCCGTCCCCTGCCATGACACTAAAATTCATATCACCTGGTTCACACAACGAATCGACATTCCAGTATTTATAGAATAGGCCTGTAGAGAGGGTAGACACCTGCGAGTCTGTATCAATCAGGGCTTGCAGTTGGACACCATCTATGGTAACATTTACATACGGCAGGATGCAATGTATAAGGACTGTCCTGAGTACATTGGCTCTTCTGCTGGACCTGTGATTCGCTTTCCTGAGGGCCGGTCCTCGACCTCAGGGGACGCCCGTTTAAAGCCCAGCATTGCATCTTCCAATGACCGGGTTTGTTACAGTAATCACAGTAAGGCCTACTAGAAGGACCAGAGCGAGGCCCGCTGTAACGGGGAGGAGGAGCAGGGGTAGGTCTCTTAGTCACTGGAGGCTCTCTAAGTGCCCGAGTGGTGTGATTAGCCAACTCCTTTACCACCTGGGTAAGCTGGGCAATATCTTGTTTAACTCCTTGAATCTCAGTAATTGTAGTGGAGGCCGGGGTGTCAGCCACGGGCGCGGGGGCTGGTGGTAACAGTGGTGCAAGGCATGTCGCCGCACCCATAGGTTCCACTTTAGGGTCAGGATTCTCCTCAGGGTCCGCCCCCTGCTCTATAACTTGAAGGGCTAGGCGCTTAAAGGCAGAAAAAGACATATTGGGGTTCTATACAGCTAACATCTTTAACTGCGCCTTGTCCCATTTATTTTGGACCCCTTCTATGAATCTATCCAACAATAATTTGTTACCCTGGTCAGGTGTGATATTGTCCAGTTTCTGGACTGCTTCCAGGGCATTCTGCAAGGCTACTGCGTATACCCTTAGCGTTTCCCCCGGCTTTTGTCGCCTCTCGTACAGCCTGAGGCGGACCTCCGAGGGTGAGTGGGACTCAAATACCTGATGCAATCCCTCGAAGATCTGATCCACTGTAGTCTTCTCAAAAGTGGGCCAGGTTAGGACTTTTTCACGTGCAGGTCCCTGCAACTGGTAGGGTGAGGATCTCGCGCCAAAATAACTAATAAATGTGTTTTAACGTGATATAAATTAACCACTAGGTGAGCTGCACCCCAAAAATTCAAAATAGAATCGATAAATGGAAAACAGCTGGGGGCGCTGAAAACTGATTTTTAAATACAATAGTGAACTATGTATATCCCCATCAAAGGAGATGATCAGACAAAAGGTGCAATACAGTGCAAATAGTTAGTACATAGTTAGTACATAAATTGCAATGAGAAAATATATTATTAATAAAATATCCAAACGAATATGTGCAGAAACCAGATCCAAAAATTATGAAAAAATGTCCATAAAGGTGCAAAAGAATTAATAATATCCTTAAAAATCCTTGTGACTTGTTCTCTCATATAAGTGAATATAAGTGATCGCAAATGAAGTGTTTCCACCTTCACCAACTAAACACCGACAGTGTAAACAGGATGGCTCCTTACCGCAAACGATTGACCTTTCTCGTTAGAAAATAGGTCAAATAAAGCGTTGTGTCTCCACGGACAGTAGATAGCCTGGATTCCCTTGATTGAATGTGTTAAAGGGCAAAGAAACACAGAAAATTTGCCGCCATAGCGTGATACCGTTTTATTAAAAGACATGGATACAAACACACAATGCCGAGTGGCTCCTTACTATTTTTGGTGCCCTCCGTCCCGGCACTGAGGCTAATGGCTTGGGTCAATGGATAAGATGCGTCCTCGCTGGGGGAGCACTCGCGTGCGTTCCACTTCTCTTGTGTAGAGAACCAGCTGGACCGGAAGTTGCTGTGCGTGGTCACGTACCGCCTCGACGTACGTTTCAATAATTCGTCATCAGGAAGCGCCTGCAACTGTCCCACGAGCAACAGCACCTGTTGGTTAGGGGGGAGAGAGTAGAGAGAGAAAATGTCATGACGTCGTACTGGAGGAGAGGAGGGCAGCAGCCTCCGGACTTCTGAGCCAGGAGATGATCTAGACGATGATGGCTCTGCTGGAGATGAGGCCACAGGGATAGCTTGTGCAGGAGCCGCAAGAGGATCTGGCACATCACCTGCATCTGGTGATCTTGGGGCTGACATGTTGTAGCCTTGTTTGAGTGCGCTGTCACTTTAGGAAACTTTGAGAGCGCGGTCTTTGAGTGCGATGTCTTTGAGTACGCTGTCTTTGAGTGCGCTGTCCTTGAGTGCGCTGTCCTTGAGTGCGCTGTCGCTGTATGCCGGTATTATCTTCTATTGCCGGACACGTTGCTATGGCTGCGCCCAGCAACTTCCTTTTTGGTCCTTCGTGCAACACAGAGTGGATTCTCTAGTTCCGGCTTGCACACTGAACAATAACAGCTGACAGCTAACAGTCTTTCTTTCACCTCCCCCACCACTTGTATTTGCGCCTCACTGAGTAAATTACTTTAAATGACGCAGTTTAGATTCTGGGGGGGAAGGACTTGCTTTAGTGGCTGAATGGTTAAGGCGTACACCCGAATCCTGTTCGTGACGCCAGAAAACGATGTGATGACCGGGGAGGATGAACCCCACGGCCACACACATGCGCTTGATGGTTAGCTGCTTGGTTCTTGGGCTAGGAGCCCAGGGTCTGGTGGTGTTAACCCTTAGTGAGGGTCGGATGGTATTAACCCTCTCTGTCACGTGACGCCACTGTAGTCTTGATATACCCCAGGAAACTACAGCTCCGGGGGCCTCCGTATCCTCGCTAGCTAGGATGATAATAACACAGTCCACAACAGGGGTCAATATAACAAAGGCTTTACTGGCATGGAGACAGGTGTCAAAATCTTCACAGCGTTCACACAGAGTGTCGCAAAGGTTCCACAAAACAGTCTCTAGAGGACCACACAGCTGACAATGCCTGGGCTTGGCTTATCATATATCCTTGGCTTTTGCGGCCGGATTAGTAATACTGGGCCTATGCTTGACTAGGCTGAAGAATAGATACACTTACTGGAGTGTCGGTAGATTTGAGGCTTCTCGTCAAAACGACGGATTGATTCGATAATTTCGCTGAAGTACTGATCCTATAGTTTTTTAGAAGTACTCCGCGAGTTGCTGTACTTTCTCCTGAACGGGAGGTCTCTGGCCTGCACTGCTTCTCCTCTGACTGAACTCTGCTCTGACCTGCCAGAAACTGTGTGTAGCGCTAGACTCTCCTAAACAGGAACTCCCACCCCTTATATAGACGTGAGGAGACTGAAGCCCATTGGTTGAGAGCTGAGGGAGACTGAAGCCCATTGGTTGAGAGCTGAGGGAGACTGAAGCCCATTGGTTGAGAGCTGAGGGAGACTGAAGCCCATTGGCTGAGAGCTGAGGGAGACTGAAGCCCATTGGCTGAGAGCTGTGGATCATAGAGACTTATCTGTATTCCCCTTGGAACTTACATTTAAAGTTTGTTACAAGTTAAAGTATAATACAACACCATAAGGTCTTGTCTAGCACTTAGTCCTACTGACTCTCATACACTCTGACTAAACATAAAATGGCGGACTAAACCTCTTAAAGCTATACGCACCTAATAAATGTATTATCAACCATAACAGTATAAATCACATCATGACTAGCTGAGTCCCTGCAGGGGAGGCCCCACAAGCCGAGGGTCTCAATCTGACAGGGCCTACAGCAAATACCTGTACTGGGACACCACAAATAGCTTTTTCAATTGATATCATGTGAACCCCAGGAAGACATACTGAAATGATGTTGGGTTTTTAAACACATCATAGGAAATAGTTTCTGCAATTGTATTAAACAACACTGACACAACCCCTTACTTTGTCACTTAAACCGTTTTGCTTATTTTGTACAATATTTTTTTCCTTTGGTAAAAATTTATTATACTTGTAAATATTTATAATATGCTCATCAACCTGCACATAATTAAGGTCAGTATGGCTTATTATAGACAGCAGCCTAGTAAAGGTAGCAAAGCATGTTTGACAAATGTATTTGGATAAAACATTTCAAATTATACTTTTTCATGCGATAATGTATTTTTGTTTTAAGGTCATGATGACATTTTTTATTTATTTAACCCCCCCCAAAAAAAAAAAAAGTTAATGGTACAGTTTTAATATCTGAATTTTATATGCAAGATTGCATCTATTTAAAAGCCTCCTCACCTAACCCTGGCATTTCCCCTTAAAATCCATACTATGCCAATATCTAGGATAAACATCTATTTGCTTTTGGTAGGAACCCTGCGTCCTAATTTTTTATTAATTTTTTAGAAAAAAATTATGCAAATACTGTTTCTGCCTGAATATAAAGAGGGCAGGAGCTGTCTGACATTGTCTGACATAATTGACCAAAAATGAGCATGATTGTATTTGATTAATGATGTCTCCTGGGATGCTCATTGGCATCTTATTTATAAAATGGCAGGCAGTAGGGTAGTGGTTACTAAGATGCCACCATCTTAGCAACTAATGATGCTCTGCTTAGAATCCAATGAGCTTCTAACCCCAGCTTGTTCAATTAAGCCTTGTAATAAAACCTGGAAGCTCATTGGTTTCTGTGCAGAAGCGAGACTGATTTTGCACTTTACAGCGATAGTAAATTAACCCCATTGTGTACTTAAAATTGGGGTATGCCTGTATACAGTTGTACAATAAAACCTACACTCATCGACTACTTTATTAGGTGCACCTGTTCAATTGCTTGGTAACACAAATTATTAATCAGCCAACCACATGGTAGCAGCTCAATGCATTTAGGCATCTAGACATGGTGAAGATGACTTAATAAAGTTCAAACCCGAGCATCAGAATGGGGAAGTGACTTTGAATGTGGCATGGGTGTTGGTACGAGTGGGCTGGTCTTAGTATTTAAAACCCTAGAGATGGTTGTGCATGAAAATTCGGGTAGATCAGCAGTTTTTTAGAGAATGGTCAGAAAAAGAGAAAATATCCAGTGAGCGGTGGTTGTGTGGACAAACATGCCTTGTTGATGTCAGAGGAAAATGACCAGACTGGTTTGAGATGATAGAAACGCAACAGTAACTCACATAACCACTCATTACAAATAAGGTATGCAGAATACCATCTCTGAATGAACAAAACATCAAAATTTGAAGCAGATGGGCTACAGCAGCATAATACCTCATCGGGTGACACTGCCGTCGTCTAAGAACCGGAAATTCAGTAAAAGTTCACTAAAATTAGACAATTAAAGATTTGAAAAACATTGCCTGGACTGACAAATCCTTTTTTTAGTTGTGACATTCATGTGGTAGGGTCAGAATTTGTCGTAAACAACATGAAAGCATGGATCTCTCCTGCCGTGTATTAACGGTTCAGTCTGGTGGTGTAATAGCTGGGGGATATTTTCTTGGCACACTTTGGGCCCCTTAGGCTGTGGCAATTAAATGATGCTCAATTGTTGCTGTCCATCTCTTTATGACTACAGTGTACCCATCAATGGTGCATCATCCTGCTCCAAGGAGTCATGTCACAAAGCTCAAATTATCTCACCACTGGTTTCTTGAACGTGACAATGAGTTCACTTTACTCAAATGGCCTCCATAGTCACCAGATCTCAATCCAATAGAACACCTTTGGGGTGCGGTGGACAAATCTGCAGCAACTGCACAATGCTTCCATGTCGATATGGACCAAAATCTCTGAGGAATGTTTCCAACACCTTGTTGAATCTATGCCATGAAGACTTAAGGCAGTTCTGAAGGCAAAGGGGGGTGCAAACCAGTACTAGAGCAAGGTCTACCTAATAAAGTTTCTGGCGAGTATATGTATACCATATAAAAAACAATTTGCTTTGTTAGAAGTTGCGTTTTTTTAAATCTTTGTTTATATGTGAAAAATAGTATAAAATACTGCTTAGAAGCTTGACAAGATTTCCCCTCAGCTATTGTTGTATGATAACATTTGGAATATAATATAAGCATTGACAATTGAATTAACAAAAGCTGCATCAGCATTTATGATTCTATTATTACAGTAAGTTGACTTTTCCTTTTCATGCCGCATGTGGAACTGTTTACTTATTCTGCGTTATAAATTCTTGGAACCCATACTTAATGGGATTCCATTACATTATGCAGTGGATCTTGCATCTAAAGCCTATTTACTACACTTCCTGTGTATGTATTGATCATGGAAAGCAATTGCAAATAAATGTAGCTTATGCTCTGTTGATCAGAATGACATGTTTACTTTTCAGTACCACAGACAGGCCTTAGTTGTGCAAGAAATTTCCACACTACTCAGGACAAACTGATATTTCTTATTTGGGATAGCATGCAAAGCATAAATCCTGAAATTAAAGGTAAACAAACCCCCAGATCACACAAATTATAAAAAGTTTTGGCTGCTGACTTTATCAATTTTATATGCACTGCAGGGTACCATTCACATAGGGGATGGCTGCATATCAGGATAAGGCTTAAAGCAGGAGTCTCCAAACTATGGCCCTCCAGGTGTTCAGGAACTACAATTCCCATCATGCATAGTCATGTCTACGAATGTCAGAGTTTTACAATGCCTCATGGGAAGTGTAGTTCCACAGCAGCTGGAGGGCCGTAGTTTGGAGATCCCTGGCTTAAAGGATCAGTAAAGGATTTTTATTTTTTTTAATGCTAAATAGATTGCTTTACCTTATAGCAGTCCTGCTTTCATGTCCTCCATGTCCGTTTTTGCTTAGAAGTTGCTGCAATCCCTTGCTGAACTCCACGCTTCCTGCTTGTCTGGCTCCTTATGAAAAAACTAATGGTAGCTTTTCATTGTGGTCCATGATCAAGAAGATCTGTGCGGCCAATGAGAAATGATCTCAAATGTAAACATATGAGATCATCTCTCATTGCCGGCTCACACAGGGTCCTGTCACTGTCTGGGAGAGAGGAGAGCGATCTGTGTCCCTTGTACATAGGGACACAGATCGGTCACCTCCCCCAGTCACCACCCTCCACCTATAGTTAGAACACTATGCAGGGTACACATTTAACCCCTTCTTCCCCCCCTAGTGTTAACCCATTCAATGCCAGTCACATTTATACAGTAATTTGTGCATATTTATAGCACTGATCGCAGTATAAATGTGAATAGTGCCAAAAATGTGTCAAAAGTGTCCGATGTGTCTGCCATACTAGTAAAAAAAAAAAATAATAAAAAAAAAATTCTGTCCCCTATTTTGTAGGCGCTATAACTTTTGTGCAAACCAGTTGCTTATTGCGATTTTTTTTTTTACCAAAAATGTAGAATACGTATCGGCCTAGACTGAGAAAAAATTTTTTTTTTTTAATTGGGCTATTTATTATAGCAACAAGTAAAAATATTGTATTTTTTTCAAAATTGTCGCACATTTTTGTTTATAGTGCAAAAAATAAAAATCGCAGAGGTGATCAAATACCACCAAAAGAAAGCTCTACTTGTGGGAAAAAAAGGATGTCAATTTTGTTTGGGAGCCACGTTGCACGACCGCGCAATTGTCAGTTATATTGACGTAGTGCCGGAAGCTGAAATTTCACCTGGGCAGGAGGGGGGTATATATGCCCAGTAAGCAAGTGGTTAAAAACAAACACTGCCCTGTTTTTTGAAGCCAAAAAATGTAAGTAGAAATCAGCGCTAATATCAGCTAAGCTTAAACCTGCTCTCACCCCATTCTAAGCCCTATACTAACTATCCTGTAAAGGAAAGATGTGTATACTTACGTAATCTAAGGCCACGTACACACGATCGAATCTATCTGCTGGAAATGGTCCGATGGATCGTTTCAGCAGACAAATTTGATCGTGTGTACGGGCGAGCAGACAGGTTTTTCCAGCAGACAAACTTTAAAGCATGCTAAAATCTGTCTGCTGGGAACCCGTCCGTCCGACATGTCTGCTGGTTAGTACGCTAACCAGCAGACATATCTGCCCGCACATGCGTTGAATGGATTTGACGCATGCGTGGACGTTTTTTACTTCCTGGTGCGGTGACGTGGCGGCGTCAACGTCACCGCCACGTTACCGCCACGTCACTGCGCTGTCTGTCGGCGGGGATTTTGGTTTGATCGTGTGTACACGATCAAACCAAAATAGCCCAGCAGACAAATCCGATCAAATTGGTCTGTCAGACCTGTTTGATCATATTTATTTGGTCGTGTGTACGCGGCCTTAGGGTTCTCCAGTCCAGTCACATTATTGGCTCCCAGCACTGGCCTCAGGAGAGAGGAGGGACATCTTCTCTCCCCCAAAGCTGGGAACAGGGGAGATCACATGACTGGACCAAATTGCCCTTATATTAGGTAAGTATACACATCTTTCCTTAACAGTAGGGATGAGCTTCAAGATTTTTTGGCTGGAGCTACACTTTAAAAATGTACCAGTTCAAAATTACAAAAAAGATTCTACTTAACAACAAACCTACAGTCCCTGTCTTGTTTGCAACACCTTTATACTGCTGTTCAGAGTATATAGGGCCTGGGAGCCCCACGCCTTTCCTTTTTTTTATTTGGGTGCGGAGTTCGCCCTTAATATCCATACAAGACCCAAAGGGGCTGGTAATGGCCTGGGGGGGGGGACCATGCCATTTTTCTCAATGATTTTTATCCATGTTGCTGGGACCAGACATTACATTAAAGCCGCAAGCAGTTTTACATTACTTTTGTGTCATTTTGTGCAGGGACAGTTCCAAAAACGGGAAACACGTGCCACTTCAGGCATACTATAGACACCCAGCAGGTACGATACTTAAAGGAATATTTTTTTTTTTTACTTTAAGTGACATTAAAATCACTTCTCCCCAAAAAAACTGTTGTTTTTAAAACTTTTTTTTTTAAACTTTTTTTTTTTTGCATTGATACATGTTCCCTGGGGCAGGACCCGGGTCCCCAGACCATTTTTAGGACAATAACTTGCATATTAGCCTCTAAAATTAGCACTTTTAATTTTTAATGTTCGAGTTCCATAGACTTTAATGGGGTTCTAAGGTTTGCACAAACGTTTGGTCCGTTCGAAGGTTCTGATGCAAACTGAACCGGGGGGGGGGGGGGGGTGTTCGGCTCATCCCTACTTAACAGGATAGCTGACATAGAGCTTAGAATGGGGGTGGGAGCAGGTTTAGGTTTACATAGTATTAGCCCAGTCTACTTTTAAGTTCTGAATAATTGCTACATGTTGGCCTTTTTACATTTGGCAGGAAATTTTTCTTTAGCTTTGTGAATGTGATAAAAATGTGATCTACAAAAAAATACCCATTCACTTTTAAGAAAAAAACAAAACTTAGTTATATTATAAGCGCTAGCCTCACCCCAATCACTAAGCTAAAGGAACATTTGCTTGGGAAGTAAAAATTCACTTGAACTGTGAACACGCTGTTTGAAAATTATTACATGGGGTTGATTTACTCAGTGCCGGCCCAAGACATGGTGCTGCCTGGGACCAAGAATGAAATGCTGCCCCCCCCCCCCAAAAAAAAATATAATACGCCCACCAAAAGGCCCCCCCACATTCATTGTTTTATATCATGATATAAAATCTAATTTATCAGAGAAGCAGATTTACCATATGCAAAATTACATGACATACCATTACGTTCAAGTTCAAACCACAAACTCCATTGTTATTTTGTTTTATATATAAATATCTTTATTTATATAAATAGCTTAAATATTGCAAAACTGTTTGTCATAAACAACAGACAAGAACAACAACAACAACAACAACAACACTATTGCACTCAACTGTATATCAATGAACAGACAACATCAACTATGTTGTAATCAACCACAGATCAAATTAAAATTGCGCTTTACGTGCCTTGTTGGCTGCAAATAATGATACTGCTTCTTTCAGGTTTACAGTTTGGGCTAGTTCGTGTTCAATGGATATGGTCGCCAGGCCCACCAACCTTTCCTGTGTCATTGTGGAGCGCAAGTATGATTTTATTAGCTTCAGCTTTGAGAAGCTTCGCTCTCCACTAGCAACGGTCACAGGGAGTGTTAATAGTATGCGCAGAACTATGAAGGCATTCGGAAAAAGGGTAGTCAGATTGTTTGTGCAGATATACTCCAGCACGCCCTTTGGCGACAAGTCTGCTGGGAAATATTTTGATAGAGCTTTCAGCTCAGCATTTAGATCACGTGAATCGATATCCCGCATTTTATCATGGGACAAAACGCTTTCTAATTTTTGACATTGCTGGAGTAGGTCTTCTTCAGGTATTGCATCCTTGATTTTCGGGATGTTATAGAGCACCCCAAAGACATTGCTGTGTTCATGGAGCTGTAAAAAACGTTCTTCCAGTGACTGTATAGCAGAGTCTAGAACTTGGAAAAAAAAATGAACTTTCATCTGTTGTTTAGGATCCCTGATGCTTTCATCCTCTGCCTCATAGTCAAAATGAGTTCTTCTGCGCCGATCTCGAACGTCTGCAGAATGAAAAGCTGGCTCAATATCAAGTTCTTCTGCCATCTTTTCTGCACTATTCAAAACCTTTTCAAATTCCTCATCTGATCTATAACTCTGGAGGAATGATTTGGTCATCTGGAGTTGTTGAACTGCTGCAGAAATATCTACCTCAATCCCTTGCAGTCTTTTGCTTGCAATGTTTACGTGGAACAGTACATCATGCCACAACACCAGACCACAAAGAAATTTAAAATTGCATATATTCCTTCTAATTCCTCTGCACTCTGCCAGTGT
The DNA here is from genome assembly GCA_029574335.1 of Rana kukunoris. NCBI lineage: Eukaryota > Metazoa > Chordata > Amphibia > Anura > Ranidae > Rana > Rana kukunoris. The sequence continues at coordinate 293,581,831 of CM056051.1, read as the reverse complement.
TTTGCCACGAGCTGCTCCTGTTAAAGTGCCATCCTCCATAACAGCAGTTATGGCATCATAAATTTTTCCAATCTGGTTTCGGATTGCTTTCACTGCTTCCATGCGACTCTCCCATCGTGTGGTGCTCAGTGGTTTCACTGTAATCCGTGAATGTCCAAGGTGTCCTTTTAAGATTTGCCAACGATGGGTAGATGCAGAGAAGAATGCATATACACTTTGTATTACATTAAAAAATTCAGAAGCTTCAGAACATGCAGAGGCAGCGTCGCTGATCACCAAGTTCAATGAATGGGAACTGCACGGGACAAAAAAGGCTCTGGGATTTAACATTCGCACTCGTGTTTGTACACCACTGTTTTTTCCCTTCATATTCGCTCCATTGTCATATCCCTGTCCTCTCATATCCTTAAAATCAATTCCCATTTCCTCAAGCTTCTCAAGAAGTATCTTTGTCATCCCAGATCCTGTAGTATCATCTATGTCGATGAATCCCAAAAAATGTTCTCTGACTTTTACACCTGAGTCTGTTGCTGTTACAAAACGCACCATTAAAGTCATTTGTTCAGAATGGCTTATATCAGGTGTACAGTCAAGAATTACAGAGTAATATTTTGCAGCGTTCAGGTTTCCCACAATTGTCTGTCTGATTTGTCCTGCCAGTAACTGGATGATTTCATTCTGAACAGTTTTGCCAAGATAGTGAATGTGGGTTTCTTTGCTGGTTACTCTTCTGAGATGTTCTTTAAGTACTGGCTCAAATTCTCCCATCAACTCCACAATTTTAAGATAATTACCATTGTTTGGCTCAAACAGCTTATCTGATGTACCACGCAGTGCTAGGTTTTGAGTAGCAAGGACTCGAATAATGGCAATGAGCCTTTTTAGTACATTTCCCCAGTGCTTAGTGTCCGCTTCTAACTTCTCTTGATGTTTTGCATCTATGGTAGACTTTAACTGTAATCTTGTACGCAGTTCTAGCCAGCTATGGAATGCTCTCTCGTGAGATGGGGTCTTCTCATGACATGTCAAATTCCTACGCAGATGTTGCCAGTTATTTGTTCCTCTAGAACTTAAAGCAGATGCAATTAGTTCCTTTTGGAAAACCTTGCAGCAAAAGCAATATGCAGCATTCTTGCTTTTTGAGTACATCAGACACGGTCTCTCCACTTTCTCCATATTAGGTAATGTCCGCCAATAATGCATCCGGTGAAAGCTTCTTTTGTGTTCAGACTTGTCTTTTGGAAAGCTGAAACTTTTCACCTGGTGTGGACCGTATGTTACCAGGAAGTCCCTCAGTTTAATGCTCATATTTGGCCAAAGCCCTGGGTCTTCTAGAAATGAAGAATTGAAATCGGAGTCACCAGGAACCAGCTCCTCCACCATGCTCACATCCGTTGGACTTTCCTCTTCCAGAACATGTACAGCTTCAGCATTTTGAGGTACTGATGTGGATGCAGTAGGACTCATTTCACCAAGGGTCTCACTATCTGAGTTAACAGTTGGCTCCTCAGATGGAAGCTCCTGCTCCATAGGAGATTTGTCTTGACTCCCTGGCTTAATAAATTTCAGCATGGCTCCTTTCTGCTTCTGTAAAAAAGCCTCCTTTTTTGCTCGAACCTTTGCATAATGTGCACCAGAAAAACGTATGCGTTTCTTTCCATCAGACATGGCTGCTGTATACTGCTGTCAAAAAAAAAATAGAAATAAAAAAAAAAGGCTATGCCACTCCGTATCAGGAGGACAAATTGCATGCTACATTACCCCCCAAATCACTTGCTATTTTGCCTGTGTACTTGTGATAACCAGTGACTGAACCTGTTCTATTTTCAGTATGTGCTTCCTTTCTAATGGTGCAAAATTATGCTCTAATCTCTTAAGCCCCGTACACGGTTTGATTTTCGGAAGGGAATTGATTGTCCATTGACAGACTGTTATATGAAATTCTTACCCTTAATACTCTCCTTTTGACCAATTTTAGGATCACAAATGTTAGATGACAGGCTAGTAAATTTTTGTCAAACGACAGCTCCACCTCAGATTTTCGGATGGTCAGTACACAAATCCGTCACACAAAAGTCGAAAGTATAAACACGTATGCTCGGAAATTAATGCCCACCAAACACAAAATTAGCAGAAGGGGCCCAAAAGGTGGCGCTCAAGAGCTGAAATTCCTCATAGTACGTCACTACGTTCATGTTTATGGCACAATGTGTGTAACATTAGTATGCAAGACAAGATCCTGGCACAAGCCCTTTTGACAAAAATCAGGCAAAATTGGTTGTCCAACAATCGTACCATGTGTACGAGACTTTAGACCAGGGGTTGTCAAACTGTGGTCCTTCAGCTGCTAATGGCCTACATCTTCCATAATACTCTGTCAGGGGAGTATGAGAGATGTAGTCATGCTGGAGGGCAAAAGTTTGACAACCCCTGCCTTAAACCTATTCACTTTTTAAAATAAGACAACAGCTATACAGTCTACAGTCATCCAAATACACCTAAATCCTTCTCTTTTTGAATGTAACCAACATACAACTATTTACAGAGTATTATTAACATTAATATTGCTCTGGGACATGTGCACGCTAAAAACCCACTGGAATTTAGGATCTCCCATAAAACAGGTGAATGTCAGTTTGTTGAAAGGATAATTGTCAACAAAATAAAAAAAACTGTTATTAAAGTGGTGGTCCACCTAAAAAATATGTATAAAAAGACAGCTGCTACAAACACTGCAGCTGCTGACTTTTAATATATGGACACTTACCTGTCCAGGGCGCCCGCGATGTCGGCAGCCGAAGCCAATCTGTCACTCGGCTGCAGCCGCCGCCATCCTCGGTAAGGGAATCAGGAAGTGAAGCCGCAATCCCTACTGGGCATGCGTGAGTCGCACTGCGTGTCCTTACTGGTCCCTGTTGTCTTCTGGGACCTGTGTGTCTCCCAGAAGACAGCGGGGGAGGACAGAGTAGGCGCTGGAAGTGGCGTAGGCCACCTCTATCACTAATGTGATCTATACCCGAAAGTGGGAGCAAAAACTGCTCCCTCCTCCCCCCTGAAAGGTGCCAAATGTGACACCAGAGTGGGGGGGGGGTTCCAAAAAGTGGAAGTTCCATTTTTGGGTGGAACTCCACTTTAACATTTATAATGCAAGCTCATAGGGAGATGCTTAGTTACAGTAAGTAAACCCATATTTGTTTATTTTAATGAGGCAGAAGGCCTGCAATAATTGTGCAAACTGAAGGGATGTAAAAATGTTGGGTCTATCCCAATGGGTCGAGAAAATAATTTTATTTTTAGGGATTTTATTAATGTAATAACAGGGCACAGCGGCGACAATTGGCACAGTGTAGACAATTAAAGGGCACAGTGGCAACACTTGGCACAGTGGCGACAATTGATGGCACAGTGGCTGCGTTTGATGGCATGGCACAGTGGCTACGTTTGATGGCATGGCACAGTGGTGACAATTGATGGTACCATGTCTGCGTTTAATGGCATGGCACAGTGGTGACAATTGATGGTACCATGTCTGCGTTTAATGGTATGGCACAGTGGTGACAATTGATGGCACAGTGGTTGCGTTTAATGGGATGGCACAGTGGTGACAATTGATGGCACAGTGGTGACAATTTATGGCACAGTGGTGACAATTGATGGCACAGCGGCTGCGTTTGATGGCATGGCACAGTGGTGACAATTGATGGAACCATGTCTGCGTTTAATGGTATGGCACAGTGGTGACAATTGATGGCACAGTGGTTGTCATAATTGATGGCATAGTGGCTGCGTTTGATGGCATGGCACAGTGGTGACAATTGATGGCACAGTGGTTGTCATAATTGATGGCATAGTGGCTGCGTTTGATGGCATGGCACAGTGGTGACAATTGATGGCACAGTGGTGACAATTGATGGCACAGTGGTGACAATTGATGGCACAGTGGTGACAATTGATGGCACATTGGCTGCGTTTGATGGCATGGCACAGTGGTGACAATTGATGGCACAGTGGCTGCGTTTGATGGCATAGCACAGTGGTGACAATTGATGGAACCATGTCTGCGTTTAATGGTATGGCACAGTGGTGACAATTGATGGCACAGTGGTTGCGTTTAATGGTATGGCACAGTGGTGACAATTGATGGCACAGTGGTTGCGTTTAATGGTATGGCACAGTGGTGACAATTGATGGCACAGTGGTTGTCATAATTGATGGCATAGTGGCTGCGTTTGATGGCATGGCACAGTGGTGACAATTGATGGCACAGTGGTTGTCATAATTGATGGCATAGTGGCTGCGTTTGATGGCATGGCACAGTGGTGACAATTGATGGCACAGTGGTGACAATTGATGGCACAGTGGTGACAATTGATGGCACAGTGGTGACAATTGATGGCACAGTGGCTGCGTTTGATGGCATGGCACAGTGGTGACAATTGATGGAACCATGTCTGCGTTTAATGGTATGGCACAGTGGTGACAATTGATGGCACAGTGGTTGCGTTTAATGGTATGGCACAGTGGTGACAATTGATGGCACAGTGGTTGCGTTTAATGGTATGGCACAGTGGTGACAATTGATGGCACAGTGGTTGTCATAATTGATGGCATAGTGGCTGCGTTTGATGGCATGGCACAGTGGTGACAATTGATGGCACAGTGGTTGTCATAATTGATGGCATAGTGGCTGCGTTTGATGGCATGGCACAGTGGTGACAATTGATGGCACAGTGGTTGCGTTTAATGGTATGGCACAGTGGTGACAATTGATGGCACAGTGGTTGCGTTTAATGGTATGGCAGTGGTGACAATTGATGGCACAGTGGTTGTCATAATTGATGGCATAGTGGCTGCGTTTGATGGCATGGCACAGTGGTGACAATTGATGGCACAGTGGTGACAATTGATGGCACAGTGGTGACAATTGATGGCACAGTGGTGACAATTGATGGCACAGTGGCTGCGTTTGATGGCATGGCACAGTGGTGACAATTGATGGAACCATGTCTGCGTTTAATGGTATGGCACAGTGGTGACAATTGATGGCACAGTGGTTGCGTTTAATGGTATGGCACAGTGGTGACAATTGATGGCACAGTGGTTGCGTTTAATGGTATGGCACAGTGGTGACAATTGATGGCACAGTGGTTGTCATAATTGATGGCATAGTGGCTGCGTTTGATGGCATGGCACAGTGGTGACAATTGATGGCACAGTGGTTGTCATAATTGATGGCATAGTGGCTGCGTTTGATGGCATGGCACAGTGGTGACAATTGATGGCACAGTGGTTGCGTTTAATGGTATGGCACAGTGGTGACAATTGATGGCACAGTGGTTGCGTTTAATGGTATGGCAGTGGTGACAATTGATGGCACAGTGGTTGTCATAATTGATGGCATAGTGGCTGCGTTTGATGGCATGGCACAGTGGTGACAATTGATGGCACAGTGGTGACAATTTATGGCACAGTGGTGACAATTGATGGCACAGTGGCTGCATTTGATGGCATGGCACAGTGGTGACAATTGATGGCACAGTGGCTGCGTTTAATGGTATGGCACAGTGGTGACAATTGATGACACAGTGGTTGCGTTTAATGGTATGGCATAGTGGTGACAATTGATGGCACAGTGGTTGTCATAATTGATGGCATAGTGGCTGCGTTTGATGGCATGGCACAGTGGTGACAATTGATGGCACAGTGGCTGCGTTTGATGGCATGGCACAGTGGTGACAATTGATGGCACAGTGGCTGCGTTTGATGGCATGGCACAGTGGTGACAATTGATGGCACAGTGGCTGCGTTTGATGGCATGGCACAGTGGTGACAATTGATGGCACAGTGGCTGCATTTGATGGCATGGCACAGTGGTGACAATTGATGGCACAGTGGCTGCGTTTGATGGCATGGCACAGTGGTGACAATTGATGGCACAGTGGCTGAGTTTAATGGCATGGCACAGTGGCTGCATTTAATGGCATGGCACAGTGGTGACAAATTGACAATTAATGGCACAGTGGCTGCATTTGATGGCATGGCACAGTGGTGACAATTGATGGCACAGTGGCTGCATTTGATGGCATGGCACAGTGGTGACAATTGATGGGCCCAGTGGCTGCATATGATGGGCACAGTGAGGCTGCTTTTTTTTTCGTTTGCGCACCAGTCATGGCCACTGGACAAGCTAATGAATAATAGTTTGCAGACAGCACTGTGCACATGATGCATGCACAGTACCATGAGCAGGAAGTAAGAGCTACCCAGGCCCCAGCACATGCCACATTGCCACCACAGCTACTGAACTATAAGTTTAGTTACCTAACTTACCTTTTCTTTCAGTCTGAGAGGCTGGCTCACACTGTCAGTCAGAAAGACTCAGTCCTCAGCACAGTCAGCGCCGCACAGGCAGCACAGGCAGCTCTTTCTCCTCCTTGTCCTCAACCCACACACTTCCCTCACGCTGCCGCAGGCCTCGAGACTCGAGAGGATGGAAGAGGTGGGCGGGCCGCGGACGTGCACTGCGGAGAATTTTCTGTGAATGCTGGGGCGGCCTCCTTGGCTCCTCCTCCTGATGTCATCGCTCACTGGGTCTGGTTGCTAGGCGCTGGTCGCTGCAGTCGGCACCGCTCTGCTCTCTGCGGCGCTCGTATTGTAACTTTCTGCCGGCCGGATTGCCGCTCCCTCCTAGATGCCGCCTGGTACCATAGTACCATTGGGTCCCATGGTAGGGCCGGCTCTGGATTTACTGAAAACATTTTGTGACTACAATAGAACAATGTACTTCTTGAGAAAGCTGCTTCACTCAGATTTTGCAACTCAAAGAAAAACAAATTACTTGTTGTTTTGACATGTATCAGCTATGCTAACTTAACGGGTAATATTATAGCATATACAATTGCGACACAAGCCATATTGTAATTCTTAACGACATTCAATCTACAGCTCTGTTGTTTTCCTGTAAAATGCAATGCAATATGGCTACCTGTAAATATTCTGCACACCGAATGTGTACAGAACGCCCCCCCCCCCCCCGGAAACATAATTTCCTAATTTCCTGCTTGTGTGATTGATTTTCCCAGAAGTCTACACTAAGATACAAGTCAGATATCAGGCCTCCCCTGCAACAAAAATGTATTTTTTGGTGAGATTCTCCTAATAATGTCTAAGACCCTTTTCACACTAAGGGCATTTTTCAGGCTCTATAGTGCTAAGAATAGCTCCTGTAAAGCGCTTAAAAAAAGGTTCAACTGCAATCCCAGTGTGAAAGTCTGAGTGCTTTCACACTGGTGCCCTGCGCTGGCAGGGCATCCAAAAAAATCCTGCCAGCAGCTTCTTTGTAGCGATTTCGGAGAGTTAAATACACTGCTTCTAAAGCACCCTTGCCCATTGAAATCAATAGGCAGCACCGCCGAACTCCCGGAAAAGCGCTGCTGCAGCGGTGCTTTGTGGACGATTTTAACCCTTTTTCAGCTGCTAGCGGGGGTTAAAAGTGCCCCGCTGATGGCTGAAAAGCGGTGCAAAAACTATGGTAAAGCACAGCTTTTTACCGTCGACGCTTGGGCACTGCGAGTGTGAAAGCACTCTGGCAAGGTCTGCTTCCCTTAGCTTCCCTTTACTTTCCTCATAAGAGCTTTGCAGCTGCAGAAGCTGGTTGATAAATATGAAACCACACCAATTAGACTCACTGGGGCTGATTTACCAAGCCTGTGCGCCATGACTCATGGTGCACAAGCAGGAGTAAAACTGTTTTTGACATTTACAAAAGAGATACACTGCCAGTGCAGTGTATTTCTTCATTTACTAAACTGCCTAATGCGCCCAGGAGAGGGCGCACAGCACGCCAGTACAGAGCTGGCGTACGGCATTTAGTAATGTAAACATCGGGGATTTGGGCGGGAGTTTATGAAGGGAGGGAGGGGGGTGATGCAGGGGAAGTGTAGTGACATGTGTTTGAACGTGTGTGACGGGCCGAATTGAAAGTGAAAGTGACTTTTGAGAAGCGATCCCCGTGCGCTTGCAAAGTACGCCAGAACCTCGGAAGGTTCATTTGCATACTGGGCATGCGCAGAGGGAGATTTCAGGGAATGCCGTGCGCCGCGTCAGTACGCTGAGAAATTCTTGATAAATTCCTTGCGGCGTAGCAGTGTTTGCACTGCGTGAAGCGGTGCACAGCAATCTCTGAGCTGTTCTCGGGCTGCGCTGACACTGAAGGTGAACTCCGCGCCAAATTTCAAATTTGAAACCGGCGCGGGTTCCCCCCAGGGGTATAATAGGCTCTTCGGCTTGGTCCGGAACGTGAGGGGTTAACCCAAGCCAAAAACGGCGTGGGGTTCCCCCCCAGATCCGTACCAAGCCTTATCCCAGGCACGCAGTCTGGCTGGACAGGAATGGGGGTGGGGACGAGCGAGCGCCCCCCCCCCCCCCTGAGCCGTACCAGACCGCATGCCCTCGACATGGGGGAGTGTGCGCTTTGCGCACCACGAAGCTCCGCGCTTGTGGGGGAGGGCTTTGAAGTTTTCGGCCGGGGTGAGGGTCGCACATCCCACCCCGGTCTTCGTAGTTTTCTGCCGGGGGGGGCTCTCGATAGCCTCTTCTGCCTGGCTCTTCCGCGGGGGCCAGGGCTTCTCGTCGCTGTGTCGCCGTCTTAGGCCGCCGCCCCCTTCACCACGAAGCTGCCGTGCTTGTGTGGGAGGGCAGCGGGCTTCGAAGTTTTCGGCCGGGTTGAGGGTCGCACATCCCACCCCGGGCTTCTCGTCGCTGTCTTCCGCCGCGGGGTGACACTCGCGGGCTTCTTCGGCGACCTCCGCTTCTGCCTGGCTCTGCCGCTGGGGCCAGGGCTTCTTCTTCCATTCGATGTTGACACGGCGAGGTCCGGCGCTGAAATGCCGACAGAGCGGCGGGCACCGACTTATATTGGCATTGGGCGTGGGCGTGGTTATGCCACCATCTTGACCAGCGTGTTCTTCCATCTTCTTCTCCTTCCGCTGTCCTTCTCGTCCGCATCTTCTTCTTCTTGTTCTTCTTCGCTGGAGCCGCCGCTTCCAATTGAAATCCCCGCTGTCTGCCGGACCACGCCACCCTCTGACGCCACGGGCAAGCTCTTAGGAAAGGCCCCGTGTGGTGCCTGTGCGTCAGAGGGGGGCGTGGTCACATGTCAGAAAGCGGGCAATTCAATTGGAAGCGGCGACTCCGGCAAAGAAGAAGCCGCGCACAAGCTTCCAATTGAATTGCCCGCCCTCTGACATGTGACCACGCCCCCCTCTGACGCACTTGCAGCACACTCCTAAGAGCTTGCCCGTGGCGTCAGAGGGGGGGCGTGGTCCGGCAGACAGCGGGGATTTCAATTGGAAGCGGCGGCTCCGGCGAAGAAGAACCAGAAGAAGATGCGGACCAGAAGGACAGCGGAAGGAGAAGAAGATGGAAGAACATTCTGGGCAAGATGCGGGAATAGAAGACCCAAGACAGAAGCAGAAGAAGAAGAAGAAGGAAGAAGAAACCCGAAGGAAAGAAGAAAAGAAGAAGAAAGAAGATAATAAAGGACTTGTCAAAAACCGGCTCTTGTCGTTTTTAACCCTTGACACTTTTTTTTTTTTGGTGAAATGGTAGAGGTACAATGTACCCCATTACCATTTCACACAGGGGGGGGGCGGGATCTGGGGGGCCCCTTTGTTAAAGGGGTCTTCCAGATTTCGATAAGCCTCCTGCCCGCAGACCCCCACAACCACCGGGCAAGTGTTGTGGGGAAGAGACCCTTGTCCTCATCAACATGGGGACAAGGTGTTTTGGGGGGTACCCAAAAACACCCTCCCAATGTTGAGGGCATGTGGCCTGGTGCGGTTCAGGAGAGGGGGGGCCGCGCTCTGTCCCCCCCTCTTTTCTGCGGCCAGCCAGGTCAACGTGCTCGGATAAGGGGTCTGGTGTGGATTTTAGGGGGGACTCCACGCCATTTTTTTATAATTTGGGGTGGAGTTCCCCTTAAATTCCACACCAGACCTGAAGGGTCTGGTTATGGATATTTGGAGGGAACCCCACGTCATTTTTTTAAAAAATTGACGGCGGGGTTCCCCTTAATATCCATACCAGACCTAAAGGGTCTGGTTATTGAATTTGGGGGGACCCCCACGCTTTTATTTTTTCGTGTTTTTTATGAATGAATTCCCCGGCAATTGCCGGGAGCCGACAATTCATTATAGCCGCGAGTCAGTTTTAAACAGCTTTTTTTCTTTGGAGAATGTCATTTTTTGCAGAGACAGTTCTAACCACAGGAAACATGCGCTTTTTCACATGCTGACATTAGAGCCCCCCATAGTACGAAATTTAAAGAAAAATTACACTTTTATTATTGCACTTTTAGCATTATTAAAATCACTGCTCCCGAAAAAACGGCCGTTTTAAAAAATAAAAAAAGCATTGATACATGTCCCCTGGGGCAGGACTTAGGTCCCCAAACACTTTTTAGGACAAAACTTGCAGATTAACATTTAAAATTAACAATTAAGATTTCCCCCATAGACTTTAACAGGGAGTTCGGCGGCGGCTTTACTTATCAATTGCATCGCGTTGCTGCTGCGGCCGGTTCATGCGCCTAATTAAGGCTTCCAGCGCACGAATTAAGGCATGAACCGGCGCAGCGCAGCTTCAATATCAAATCAGCCCCACTGAGTACAGGGACACAGAGGAACACAAAGGCATTTCTTCAGAATAACAAAAGGCAGGAATCTGCAACAAATGTTGTTAAAATCCTTGCAATGTACATACAGTGGATCACCCAGAGGGTTTTTTTTTTCTAACAAAAGTTGCACTTTAACTTTATCATTTTTTTTTTTTTTTTTCATGCTTGCATGCATGCAGGTAAGGATAAGCTAGGTTTGGTCTAAACTCAAATTGCAAAATAAGGTACTGACTACTTCATTCTGTTATGTGACAGTTCAAACCCAGTTTAATGGAACCCATGGCAATTATGTTGTAATTCTGTTGCAACCAAGCCCCCAAGATCACAGCAAATCTTCACAAGACACAATACTAACGCTTAAAAAAAAAGAGTAAGTCTGAAGAAATGTAAAAAAATAAAATAAATTAAAATTACACAATTTGCATATATTGCAATGGCAATAAACCAAAGCTAATGATAAGCTAACTTTACTGATTTATGTACATTTATTGGGCAAAACAAATTATTGCTTTTAATAATTAATGAAACCTTACGCATTTATCTAATCAGACTGACATATAGCAATCGCTGTGTTAAGTGGATCATATATAAGAAATATAAACCTGACAAATCTCTGGCATTAACAGAAAACACGCTTTGTTATTTGCAGTTTTGTGTATTTGCAGTCTACAAGCAAGTAAATGTATGGTAACTAAAAAGCATACAGGGGTAATTTCAACAATTAGATTTGTAACAAAAATCAAATGAATTTAAATGAATAGGAATTCAACACATAGAAGACAGAATATTTGTTCATTCATTTGGTTAATGTAGGCACTGTTTTTGTATCAGTTGTTTCTGTTTTGTGGTGAGGGGATATAACTACTGTCAGGTTTGTATTGCCATATCTTCATGCTTTCAATGTGTCCTAATAACCAGTGTCAGAAGGAATGAAAGTGAGCGTAAATCCAAAATTGTAAATTGCAATCAGCACAAGAATAGTGGAGGAACCTTCCAATTGGGACACATGTTCCCATGATAACTGTCTCAGAGGGGATCTTCCTCACATTTTAGAGAGATCTGCTCACTTCCAGTTGAGTCTACAAGATGGGAAATTAAGAAAAATGCTCTAAAAGTGGTATTACCTCAAAAGAAAACATGTATTACGGTATATTGCAGCTCACTACAGGGGTGGACTGACAACTCATGGGGCACCCGGGCAATAGAAGATTATGAGGCCCCCAGGCTTAAAGGTGGCTGCCATGCCAGGAGTAAGTAACAAACAAAATAACATATAGAGTACAGCAGTCAGGATGGGCACCACGCTCACATCAGAGTCCCAACATTCTCCCTCTACATCACATTCTGCAGAGTCCTACCTTATGGCAGACCCCACCCCCCACCTTCCATCATTGTCCCCTTACACACACACACACACCTTTGCACCTTAGTGCTTGGTGTGGCAGGCAGCTGGCAGGAAAAGGCCTTTAAATTAGAAAAAAATCCACTTGTTGCAGGCTCTGAACTGCGCAAGTTAGCCTTAGTGAACTGCTGTGGTTGGCCTCAGATCGGGCAGTGGGGCATGTGAATAAAAGCCATGCTTGATGTGTGCCATGATATCACCGCATAGGTGTGTACCCAGACCTGCCCTACTGCCTGATCTGAGGCCGAGCTAGCAGTTCACCATTCAGCTGCCTCCGAATGGCAACAAGTGGATTTTTCACGGGCAGGGGATTGTTAAATTGACTTCTGTTTAGCGGCAGTAGGTTTAGTAGAGCGAGAGCAATAATTCTAGCTCCAGACCTCCTCTGTAACTAAAAACATGCAACCTGTAGAATTTTTTAAACATCGCCTATGGAGATTTTAAAGGGTAAAATTTATATATACACAGACACCAGTGGCGGTTGGTGCTCAAAATCTTTTTGGGGGGGCGCAAGTAAGCTGAAAAAAATAAAAAACATTAATTGCAGCCACTTTGCCCATCAAACGCAGCCACTGTGCCCATCAAACGCAGCCACTGTGCCCATCAATTGCCGCCACTGTGCCCATCAATTGCTGCCAGTGTACATCACCCGTCACTTACCTGTCTCACAGCGGGTCAGCGGCGGTATCCTGCACATCTGTGATGTCTTCTTCTGTCCTCTCTATCACATCGCCTGGCGTTTCAGCCAATCAGGTGATAGGTAACAGACCCGTGCACCTGATTGGCCGAGAGGCGGTTTAGTGTTAGCAAAGTGAATTCCTTCACTTTGCTAACACACAGCTGAGTGAACAGTAAACGTCCAGCATGGCGCCTGCTGTTCACCTTTTTGGGCGCCTATTAGAGCCTGTGGCTCTAATCAGGTGCTTCCAAAAACACCCCCACCGCTGTAATTCAGGTGCACGGCGCCCAAAAAGGGGCTGGACACCTGAATAGGGGGAGTCAGTGGTGACCATAGATAGATTCATGCTATGCATAGACAGGTGGAGGAGAGAGGAGGCGGCGCCCGTTATGGACGCACCGCCACTGATAGACGCACACACATATATATATATATATATATATATATACACACACACACTATACATATATACAAATAGACACACAGTGTACACATAGTATACACATAGACACACAGTATACACATAGACCTAGAGACACAGCAGCACTTTCCCCCCAGAAATCAGCCTGATTGAACACACTGCTGAGCCCATCTCCTGGCATGCTGGCACTTGTGGTGCCTCAGCAGCAAACACATAGCATGTACATGCTATGTGTTTGATTTTTTTTTTTTTTACAAAAAAGATATTTTGGAAAATGTGGAAAGAAAATTGAAATAATTGAAAATTGAAATAAAATAAAAAATACAACAAAAAATGCAAAAAATCACCATGCCTCTTACCAAATACCTTAGAATGTCTACTTTAGAAAAATGTGCCATTTTGGGGGGGGGGGGGGGTATTTGTACTTTAGCCTGTTAGTGTCTCAAGAAATGAGATAAGCCTTCAGTACTGTACATCAGGTGTGGTCATCAGGTGCTTGGATAAAGGGTCTGATATGAATTTTTGCGAGAAACCCCACACCATTTAAAAAAAAAATGGTGCAGGGTTCCCCTTAATATCTATACCAGACCTGCAGGGCCCCCACACTTTTTTTTTTTTGGCTCGGGGTTGCTGTTTTTTTAATGACTTTGATCTGTATTTCCGGGACCTGACAATTCATGAATAGCCTCAAGTAGTTTTAAATTACTTTTTTCCTTTAGAAATTACATTTTGTGCAGGGACAGTTCTAAACACGGAAAACATGCACTACTTTACAGGCATACTATACACACCCCCCATGTACAAAATTTAAAGGAATATTTCACTTTTATTGCTTCACTTTAAGCATTATTAAAATCACTGCTCCCGAAAAAACTGCCGGTTTTAAAACTTTTTTTGTATTGATACATGTCCCCTGGGGGGACTTGCATATTAACCTTTACAATTAGCAATCTTGATTTCTCCCATAGACTTTTAAAGGGTGTTCCACGGCTTTTCGAATTTGCTGCAAACACCCCAAATTGTTCGCTGTTTGCCGAACCGGCGAACAGCCAATGTTCGCGTCAATCTCATGTTTGACTTGAACATAAAACTCATTCCTATAAATGAGACACATTTAGGAAAAAAATACAGCGGGTTTAAAATTCTGCCACCCTATAAAATGTTTTAGGTTGCATAGCTAGGTAAGTGTATTGAAATAAGGAGGTTTTAGCTGTGCTAGCCCATCCTAATGATAAAGTGAAACCCATATGTTGAAATTGTGTAATACTGTTAGTGATCAATAGTTGGAATAAATTTCAACACAAAGTGTTAGAATTCACTAAAATTCTAACAGTCCAGTGTTGAAGTGAATTCATGAACAAGTTATAAACATGAATTGATCAAATAAATGTCAAATAAATGAAGGTCCTAAATGAATATCGTGCATAAATGAAATCAGCAATGAATTCCACCACCAAAAAGTGCCAGCACCACATAGATTGCGCGGTTACCACACGGCAAGCAAGATGAGCTTTTGGCTGTAAACCCCGGCCAGGGCCTTTATCCAGGAAATCCCTGGGGCGGCAGCTTCAATAATCAAGAGTGACAGATGACTGGATACTCTCATGTTTCAAATGTGATGCGGATAGGTCAGTGGTTACCATGAAAGGAAAAAGAGGCTCACCATAGAGTAAATCCAATATATAAAATTATTAATATGGTTAAAAACATTTACATCAATGAGATGAATAAGAGCAACGAGTAATAACAAATAGCTGGCTGGCTGGCCCATCCACTCAGACTGGAAAACTTGTTTATATTGAAGTTTGGCAAATATGCAGAAAATATAATACTTACTTACAGAATTACAAACCTTTGACAGGTAAAAATTCTAACCATGAAAATATTTTGTTGTTGTATCTATCTGTTTAAAGGCTAAGTCCACATTTTAAAAGCCTTGCACCTGTGATCAGTGGACTCAAACTCTGGCTTTGTGAGTGTAGCCGGGTGCTTGGCTACAGCAGTATGGAGAAGGAGACATTGACCTTTATTCTTCTCTCCCTCTACAGAGATTCTGATGTTATGTTACATCATTCTCCTCTAAAGCCAAGCAAGCCTATTGACTGTCATTATGTGCACCAACATTTTTAAATGGCCCCAATGATAGCCGGCAGAGGAACGTCTCAAAGAATTTCCCCTGTAATTTTTCTGCAAGCACCCTTTGCTTCCCTGCTCCCTCCTCTACCATCCTCCTTTTCTTCTGGACTGTGCATACCCAGTCAGTCCAGGACTAGCATTCTGGCATTATAGTTCCAGCATTCGATAGATTAAGCTTTACTTCTGCTAAATGCTGCACTTGAGGTGGCCTTACTACCGTTAATGCTATTCTGGATGCCAAATGTCAGCTTATGCCTAATCCTCATTAGTAGCACAGTTTAGCATATAATGTGACTACCATTTTTGATCCATTTTATGCTTGGCAAGTTACCAAACATATTGAGTGACAATATATTAAGTTTGCATTTACTACCTGGTTTGGTGCCTGTTTTCTTTGACACAGCACTACTATTGGGTACTAAATGCTACTTTCAGTGAATTCCTGTGATATTGTACATTTGTACACTCAACCTGGTGTGTTAGTGAGGCTGAGGTCCCTGAGAAGGTGAATGCAAAGAACATCCTATCCATCAGCTTCTACATATAACTCAAATCACACAAAGCCAAAATTGTATGTTTGTTCACAATTATTTTTAGCACATTTTATTTTAAAATTATTATGTTTTGTAGGTAGTGACTTTCTAAGAATCAACCAGGTTTTGCTGGGTTTAGTGAATGGAATATTAACCATTAGTTTACAGGGAAAAAAATGATATTCAATATTTTGTGTTCAGATGGGGGTTTAACCTCCCTGGCGGTATGATTCTGTCTGGAATTACATACCAAAAGCGGTACAATTTGTAGGCCTGCAATTCTTAGGAATAACTCGCTTAAATCTGTCCAAACAAGACATCCCAGGTATAATAAAGTTTGAAAAACAAAATCATAAATTTTTATATAATAAATAACTATAAATAATTATAACAAATAATAATGTAATTATAATAAAAAAAATATTCAATAATGTAATCAACTCAAAAACACTGAAATTTGCTCAGTTGCAGAATTGTCGCTGTCATTATTATTATTTTTTTTATGACGAATTTCCCCACAAATCGCTATCGCTCAATTCTGCAAGTGATTATAATTTATTATCGCTGTTTTCTAGCTGATCTAAAACCATTTTTGACATAAAGGGATACTTTTGCAGTTTGTAGGGAGAAAGAACACTTTTTATTATGTAAAAGTACATGTAGGGCACTGGACAGACCACTAGGGACAAAGGGGGTGTGTATTTTTTACATACAGTACTGTAATATATAAGATTGCAGTATACTGTATGTAATGTGTTTGTTTACGTTTTTGAATTTGGCGCCGCTCCGTGCGTCGTAACGTCGCAGGGAACGGAGATCGACGGCACGTGGGGACACTCTGTGAATCGAGCGAGGACCCGCTCGCTCACACAG
Organism: Rana kukunoris; assembly: GCA_029574335.1. Lineage (NCBI taxonomy): Eukaryota > Metazoa > Chordata > Amphibia > Anura > Ranidae > Rana > Rana kukunoris. The sequence goes on along the minus strand of CM056051.1, from coordinate 293,565,112 downwards.
AGTGGATGCATCGCTGGATCCAGGAACAAGGTAAGCCAGCGTGCGCTGCAGGCTCTGCATAGCTACCCCGAGCGTGACTCGGGGATACCGATCTTAGCAAAAAAAAAAACAACCCGAGTCACGCTCGGGGATACCGCCAGGGGGGTTAAAGGAATATACTTGAGTACAACACAGTGGGGTTGACTTACTAAAACTTCATCTGGAGCAGCTGTGTATAGTGGCCAGTCAGCTTAATTAGCTTCTAACCTCAGCTTGTTCGATTAAGCGTTGACAAAAAAACTGGAAGCTGATTGATTTCTTTGCGGAGCTGCACCAGATTTTGCCCTCTACAGTTTTAGTAAATCAACCCCAGTCTTCTGTAATACAAACAGAATTTTTGCAGGTATTACTTTTGCAGGTATTACCCAGCGCCAAGTGGAAGCAACAGAATGTAATGGTTCCAATTAAGATGCCTTTAGAACCTTTTTGAGTAGTACAGAAGGGTGCAAGTTTCTGTAACACTAATATAAGCCATAATGTGCAATAAGATATTATTTTGTTATGCTCACTTCCATGCAAATGTATGGCATGTAATAGAAGGATTTGAAAACATTGATGTGTATATATAAATATTGGTTACAAATATATATATATATATATATATATATATATATATATATATATATAATCAGAAAAGTCTCACCTAATTCTGCAGCAATCGATACCAGGTTACTTATGTTAATATATGCATATATGTTGCAGAGGTGCACTTGTAATGCGCCTTAAGCTCAAATGTACCATGTATGTGACCTACTTGCAAATGTAGCCACAACTTTTGTATTTATGATTCTAGATATACATGACACATCTGAAAATGCCAAGCATAATTCCATGCATCAAGAGGTTTTCATTAACTATAAATCTGTTTCTCTCGGTAACATGGCAGATTACAGATTGCTGCTTCCTCCAGGATTTTACTCTACTTGACAAAGTGGAACAGAATAACAAACATACTTATCTTTATTGCACATAGTGACTGACCAACTTCTAGCTGATACATTTCTAGTGCAGGTTAGAAAATGAAAATGTATTGTTGGTGTTTCCCTGCCTTTGTTTCTAAAATGTTTAGGGCCCTTTCACACAGCGCTGCCCATGTGCGGGCTCCGCTTTGCTCAGCAGGGATCGCTCTGGCGATCTCCACTGAGCAGGCAGATGACAGATTGGACTCTGCACACTGTGCAAGGACCGACCTGTCGGTGCGCCGCTCTCCTCTATGGGGGATCAGATGATGACACAGCATAGAATCCGTTGTCACCTGATCCAATCCGCCAGACGGATGGAAAAGTAGGGTTTTCCTCCCTCACACTTTGGCGTATCGGAGCGGGACGGATGTCAGCGGGCCTGTCGCCGCTGACATCCATGGCTCCATGGGCATGGAGCGCCCATTTAGGTCTGCCTAAAAAATTGGCAGGTGGACCTTGACGGTCCGCCCGTGTGAAAGGGGCATAAATGTGTTTAAAAGGTGATTGTAAATGCATTTTTTAACTGCCTAATGGCCGTGCCATTTTTTTGAGATTCGGTACTGCCTCACTTTAACTGACAATTGCAACGTGGCTCCCAAACAAAATTGACGTATTTTTTTTCCCCACAAATAGAGTTTTCTTTTGGTGCTATTTGATCCCCTCTGCAGTTTTTATTTTTTTTGCTCTATAAACAAACATAGAGAGACAATTTTGAAAAAAACAACAACAATATTTTTTACTTTTTGCTATAATAAACATCCCTAAAAACATTTTTTTTCCTCAGTTTAGGAAGTTTGGTAAAAAAAAAAAAAAAAATGGCAATAGGCGTTTATTGATTACTTTGCGCAAAAATTATAGCGTCTACAAAATAGGAAATAGTTTTATGGCATTTTTATTAATATGTTTTTTTTACTAGTAATGGTGGCGATCATTGATTTTTATCGTGACTGCGACATTATGGTGGACGCTATTTTGGGATTACTGTACTGATTACTGTATAAATATGACTGTCAGGGAAGGGGTTAAGTGTGTCCTAAGGAGTGGTTCTAACTGTGTGGGGGCGGAGCTTACTTTGACATGACACTAATCACTGCTTCCGATGAGAGGGAGCAGACAATAAGTGTCCTGTCACTAAGCAGAACATGGAGAAGCCTTGTTTACACGGGCCTCTCCCCGTTCTGCAGCTCTGTGACATGATCGCGGGACATGGCGGACATCGTGACCGTGCGCAACTGTGCCATTCTGTCTATGTATATCTACATGGCGTGGTCGGCAAATGTAATTGCACAGAGCGGCCCAGTTTCTCCTCTTTTTGGGTCCCCCGCCAACACTCCAGGCTCCTCCACTTCTCTGAAAATGGCTGCCTATTGTGGCACACCAAAAACTCAATCCCAGGCCATTCTGCCAGTGTACATGGACACAGACAGCACGGCTGTCTTAAAGCGGTGTTCCAGCTGAAATTTTGTTTTTTAAAAGTCAGCAGCTACAAACACTGTAGCTGCTGACTTTTAATAAGGACACTTATCGGATCGGGTGCTGGCGCCTCCATTCTATCTAAGGGAAACAGTCAGTGGAGCCTTGCGGCTTCACTGCCAATTTCCTCCTGCACATGTGTGTGTCACGCGGTGCTTTGTGAATGACTGGCTGTCTTCTGAGACACAAACAGGTCACAGAAGACAGCGCACCTCCATTTCCCAGAACACCACGCAAGGGATTAAGAGAAGGAACAGCTCCGTGGAGAAGGAAGTGGCAGATTAGGACGACTGCTTAGCAACAGCCATTTCTGGTAAGAAAAAAAAATGTTTTCAAATGTTTTTTAATATAATTTAAGAAGACTGTTTGTGTAAAACATTTTTTTTAGGATGGGCCACCTCTTTAAGATTTCTTAAGCATCCAAGGGTAAGAATTTATTTTTGGGGTTTCTGTTTTGACCCCTTTCTTTCCCCTTCCTTCCTGTAGCCTCTAGAACATGGATCCTCAAACTATGGCCCTCCAGCTGTTGTGGAACTACACATCACATGAGGCATTGTAAAACTCTGACATTTACAGACATGACTAGGCATGATGGGAATTGTAGTTCCTGAACAACTGGAGGGCCGTAGTTTGAAGACCCATGCTCTAGAATGTAAATCAAGACAGTAAAATCTCTTGTATTGTAAGCCCAGGATGTACACAGCTACAGCCATATATATCTTATATATTCCGTATAGTCCACTTTATAAAGCCCCTGCAACTTTCTATTCTATTCTTGTTATAAGAGATTAGTGAACGACTGAAAGTTTGGTATGTTGTGCTAAACATCTAAAGCATTTGTAAACCTCCAAAGTTTTGAATTTCTGAACTGAAGTCCCAATAAAGTCAATAGGAATAGAGCAGAACAATTATTAAGCCTTGGCTTAGGGAGCTCCTGCTAGCCCTCCCTGATGAGATAACCAAGGAATAAATTGCCTAAATCACTTTCTTTAACCACCTCAATACTGGCCATGTTTACCACCTTCCTGCCCAGACCAATTTTTAGCTTTAACCCACCTGGCGGTATTCCCGAGTCAGGCTCGGGGTGGAATTTCAGCACCAAAAGCGGTAACCCCAAGCCAGACTCTGGATAGCTTTGCAGTATCCACAGGCAGAGGTTACTTACCTTGTCCCTGGATCCTGCAATGTCTCCCCACTGTGTGATCGAGCTGTGTCCTCCTCGCTCGATTCACAGTGCCTGTGTGCCACCGAGCTCTGTTCACTGCGACGTTACGACGCACGGGGGCAGAAATTGGCACCAATTTCAAAAAAATAAATACACACAATACATACAGTATACTGTAATCTTATAAATTACAGTACTGTATGAAATAAATACACACCCCCCTTTGTCCCTAGTGGTCTGCCCAGTGTCCTACATGTACTTTTATACAATAAAAACTGTTCTTTTTGACTGGAAACTGGAGATTGGCAATAGCAACCAAAGTGTCCCTTTACATCAAAAGTGGTTTTAGACCAGCTAGAAAACAGCCATAATAAATTAGAATCACTTGCAGAATTGAGCGACAGTGATTTGTGGGGAAATTCGTCATCAAACAATAAAAGTAATGACAACGACAATTCTGCAACTGAGCAAATTTCAGTGTTTTTCTTTCAAATAGTTTTTATTGAGAAATACAAATACATCAGTGTGTTGCATCTAGGTTAACAAGCCATGAGCAGTATTGAATACAGCAGAGGGTTTCCAAATGTGTATACAGTAAACAAACCAATAATGTATCAGGACAGTTGAGATGCATACAACTGTAAACTGTAGGAGTAACCATAAGGGAGTGCAAAATCTATGCTAAGAAGGGGGGGGATAGGGGGCAGGGGTTTCACACACGAGGGAAGGGGAGAGGGGCTGGAGCGCATCAGGGACAGGTCGGAACGTTCCAAGGTGGATCAGTGGTTCCATTTAGTATCGTACCAAAGTCGCCATGGATACCAAGAAGTCAATAATGCGGGGCAGGAATGTTTTCTGCGAGCAAGGACAGTCTCATACATGTAGTGAGTGTGCACTAATTGCACTACGTCCGTGACTGTGGGGATGACAATAGATTTCCAGTTTCTGGCAATGAGAAGTCTGGTCACCAGTAGAACGTGGGAAGTCACTAGTTTCAGGGGATGTGGTATGTCTTCGATGGTCAGATTGAGGATAGCCAGTTGGGGGGTCAGTGATATAGGAAAGCCAGTCATTTCCCTCAGAGCGTGCTCTATCGAAGTCCACAGGTGCCGTAAGTGGGGACTCGTCCAGAATATGTGGATCAGAGTGCCAGGTTTACCGCACCCTCTCCAGCAGTCAAGTGAAGTATGGGGGTGGAATTTAGCTATTCTGGATGGTGTCAGGTACCATCTCAGTAGCAGCTTCTAGGAGAGCTCCCACAAGGCCATACAAGAGGTGGATCTGTATATAGACTTAATTGCTGCCTGCCATTGCTGGTCAGAGAAGTGGGTCTGGAAGTCGGATTCCCAATCAGTGAGGGGTTTGGATTTGAAAAAGGTGTTTTTCTCTTGTAGGGACGAGTAAAGTATAGAGGTGCCTTTAGTCAAGCGTGTCTGAGCAAAGAGGTATAGCCATATGTGTACGGGTAGGTGTCCTTCCATTGAAGGCATGGCTAAGAGGCAGTGTCGTAGCCTATGGTAAGTAAAGTAGTCAGAAGTATGAGCTTGGAAAGCGGTCTGGAGATGTAGAAATTAGGAATTAGTCACTGGGTGTCGCAGTTCATAGGTGTATGACATTCTCTCAGTCAACCATTTCGGGATGTGTAGGTCTGGAGTTAATAGTGTTAGGCCGCGTACACACAATCAAATCTGTCTGCTGGAAACGGTCTGCTAGACCGTCCCAGCAGACAGATTTGATCGTGTGTACGGGCGAGCCGACGGATTTGGCCACCCGACAGATTTCAAAGCATGCTTTGAAATCTATCGGGTGGGAACCCGTCCGCCCGACATGTCTGCTGGTTAGTACACTTACCAGCAGACATGTCGTCTCGCACCGGCGACGAATGGATTCGGCGCATGCGCGGAAGTGTTTTACTTCCTGGTGCGGTGACGTGGCAGCGTCAACGTCACCGCCACGTCACCGACACGTCAGCGTGCCATCTGCTGGCAGGGTTTTTGGTTTGCTCGTGTGTACACGCGAGCAAACCAAAATCCAAAGAGACAGATTTGTTCAAATCGGTCGGTCCGACCGATTTGAACAAATGAATTGCCTCGTGTGTACGAGGCCTTAGTGTTTGCATAGGTATGGGGATGGGTTTAGTTGGTACATTGTACCATTTAGCACGAGTCAGCAATCTCCAGGCTTTAACAGAGGCCTGAATGGTGGGTGAATACAGGCCAAGTTGAGGATTAGTGATTAGTGTGCCAAATAACCAGTGGGACAGACTATGACCCGGAATCACGTTGGATTCTATGTCGCTCCAAAGAGTGGAGGGTGTTGCTGACATCCACTCTTTGAGTTGTGCGAGAACAGTGGCCAGGTAGTAGTCTTTGATGACCACATATCCCATTCCTCCTGCAGATCTATGTTTGGAAATCTTGGCCAAACTACATCTGTTTTTTTTTTGCCTTGCCATATGTAGCATCCCAAGATAGATTGCAGGGCTGCTAGGTAAGATTGCGAGAGTGGTATGGGGAGTGTTCGGAACACATACAGTAGCTTGGGCAAGACCATCATTTTGAATGCCTGCAAGGCGGCCCACCCAGGAGAATTCGAATTTGGAGATTCTCGTGGTTTCGGAGATAAGCATTTGTATTAACTCAACATAATTGCGGGGAAACAAAGCCTTAGTTAAAGTGATACCAAGGTATGAAATTCCGGATTCTGCCCATGGGTAGGGGAATTTGTTCCTGAGTAGGTTGCTGGTGATAGCATCCAACCCTAAATCTAGGACATAGGATTTGTTCTCATTAACCTTATAGTAAGATATTAGAGTTGTCCCGATACCACTTTTTTAGGTACGAGTACAAGTACCGATACTTTTTTTCAAGTAGTCGCTGATACCGAATACCGATACTTTTTTTGAATGTCATGTGACAGTTTTCAAGCCACAATACAGACTAAGGATATTTTCTTTAGAATTATGAAGAACTGTAACTCAAGACATTATAAAACAATAAAAAAAATGTATTTGCTTGTCACACAGTAGTACAAAACTCAAAGCATTTTCACAGAACAGGTTGATAACTCCAAAAAATATATTTTACAACATCAAAATATATTATAACAACAATAACTAACAAATGTTAAATCAGACAACCCAACCAAAAGTGCAAAACAGCAAAAAACTGTAACAGTGCATTGTTTAACATGGGGAACAAACATTATGGGATGGATTAACGGCAATATATAGGTAATAGAATTATTTGACAAAAGTTAGTGGAAAGTTCTTTATAAGGAATAAAAGCATTTCTGCATGTTCAGCCATTAGCCTGTTTCTGCTATCAGTAAGCATGTTGGACGCTAAGCTGAACAGTCTTTCACTTTCCACGCTACTGCATGGGGCAGAAATACATTTTTGGGCCACTTTAGCCAGAGTTGGAAACCTCACTTTGTAAACTGCCCAGTACTTCAGGGGTTTATCTGACTGAGGTATGGTGATCTCTCCAAGGTAAGCTTCCAGCTGTATAGTAGCAGCTTTTGGAGCACTGCTCTGCGATGTAGATGAACCTTCACCAGCAGCAATTTGCGCAAATATACTCTTCAGACTGGTACCTGGCTGGTCACGGTGAGGTCTTTTGGAAGCTTGTTCTTCATGTTCCTCAGATACTAATGTCTCCTCAGAAAAGTTTTGCAGTTCCTGTATTAGCATTTATTTTGCCTCCCTGAAAGTGTCTGAATTACAGAAAAATTGATCTTTATACCTTGGATCCAGTAAATTTGCAATACAGTAAAGGGGGTTTCTCTCGGTATCAGAGAAGCGCTTCTGCAAAGCAGCAAGCAAAGTGCTCTTCATTGTTTTGATGCTTTGGTCGTCATCCACTTGTGATAACACTTTCTGTAGCACTGTTACTGCAGGAATAACATCAGAGGCGAATGCATCAGAACAACTGACTTGGCGGGTCATCTCCTCAAAGGGAGCCAAGATATTGAGCAACTTCTCTATCAGGTTCCACTGGTTTGAATTAATGGTGGCAGGAAGCTCATGTTCAGACGAGTAGATTCCAAGGGCACGTTTCTGCTCAAATAGAGACTTCAGCATGTAAAATGTGCTGTTCCAACGAGTCTGCACGTCTTGCTGGAGTCTTCTTAATTCTGCGCCCGACTCCCACAGCATCTGCAATGCTGCGCTGTGACAACAGTCCCTCTGTGACGGCAAGCTGCAATGTGTGCGCAACACATGAAATACTGGGAAGTCCAGTATCTTCCATACCCTTTATCATGTTTTTGGCATTGTCCCGGACCACAACATGAACCAAACTTTTTGGAATTGCCCAAGTCTGAAGCATTTCCTCAAATATGTTGGCAATTGCTTGACCGGTGTGGGAGCCTTCAAATTTTGTAGCATGGAGCATGACCTGATGCAGAGAGAATTTGCCGTCTATCCACTGTGCCGTTAAACTGATGAGAGACAGTGGACTCACACTGCTGCTCCAGATGTCTGTTGTGAAGCTAATTGTCTTAATGTCCTTCTGCAACATGATGGTAATCTTAACCGCAACATGGATCTTTGGTAAGATGAAGTCCGTTATGTAGTGGCGACTGGGAATGTCATACTTTGGCTCTAACACGTTAACAAATCGCTGAAAAGCCATGTTCTCAACAATTGAAAAAGGTTGATCATTTAGAATAATAAATTGGGTGAGGGCATCTGTTATCTTTACAGCTCTGGGGTTGTCTCTTGACAGCTTTTCTCTTCTGGCCAAAGTTTGTTGCAAAGTTGGCTGCTGAATGCCACTGCTAGTGCTGGCGGTAAACTCTTCATGCTCAGTTTTATGTTTTAATTTCAAATGCTTTATCAGATTACTGGTATTGTAAGAGCTGATTTTTTTACCTCCTCTACATAATTGGGCAGAGCAAAGTTTACAGTCTGCCATCCGTGGGTTCTGCTCGTTAATTTTAAAATACTTCCACACAGCTGACATTCTGCTGGTGTCTCTGTGCGGTGTGCACTGAAGAAAGGGGTTGATAATTTGCACGACCTTGGGTGAAAAAAGCAAAAAAATTAAGCGTCCATTGTTTAACCACTTCGTTTCGCTGTCACGTCCAAAGACGTGAACAGCGCAAACCTGAGGCGCCGGGTTGACGTCTTTGGACGTGACAGCCTTTCCCCGCTCCCTGCGCGTCCTCGCGAGCGCGCATCGGCGAAAAACTGTGTTGGCCGTGTCCCTTGGACACAGCCAATCACAGATCGTGCTGAATGGCCAATCGCAGAGGCCATTCAGCACTCGATCCCGCTATCCAATGAGAGATGATCTCAATTGTAAACAAATGAGATCATCTCTCATCGCCGGCTTTCTCTCCTCACACACAGCCAGCGTGTGAGGAGAGAAAGAGTGACAGCAGTGACAGTGAGTGTAAAAAAAAGAAGTTAAAAACAGCGCCAGTGTCTCTGCCAGTGCCACCTGCCAGTGCAAACAGCCTGTGCCACCTGTCCCTGCCATCAGTGCCACCTGCCCCCAGTGCCATCTGCCCCTGCCCCCAGTGCCATCTGCCCCTGCCCCCAGTGCCATCTGCCCCTGCCATCAGTGCCATCTGCCCCTGCCATCAGTGCCATCTGCCCCTGCCATCAGTGCCACCTGCCCCTGCCCTCAGTGCCACTTGCCATCTGCCGTAAGTGCCATCTGCCATCAGTGCAATCTGCCGTAAGTGCCATCTGCCATCAGTGCAATCTACCATCAGTGCCACCTGCCAGTGCAATCTACCATCAGTGCCACCTGCCAGTGCCACCTGCCTGTGCCATCTGCCTGTGCCACCTGCCATCAGTGCTATCTGCCCGTGCCACCTGCCCGTGCCACCTGCCCGTGCCATCTGCCATCAGTCATCAGTGCCATCTGCCCGTGCCATCTGCCCGTGCCATCTGCCCGTGCCATCGGTGCCATCTGCCATCCGTGCCATCCGCCCGTGCCAGCTGCCATTAGTGCTACCTGCAATTAGTGTAATTTGCCATCAGTGTCACCTGCCAGTGCAATCTCCCATCAGTGCCACCTGCCAGTGCAATCTACCTTCAGTGCCACCTGCCTGTGCCATCTGCCTGTGCCACCTGCCATCAGTGCTATCTGCCTGTGCCACCTGCCCGTGCCATCTGCCATCAGTGCATCTGTCATCTGTGCCATCTTTAGCCAACAATGGCTAAAAGATCCTTTTCGCTCGAGGAGGCATATGAAATTATGGCGGCTGACGAGAGCAACGGGGAGCTCTGCGATTCAGATTCCACTGAAAATTCGGACAATGAATCTGACATCACCTATGAGCCGATAGTCAGCAGTGGAGAAGAGACATCCGAGGAGGAGGAGGAGGAGGAGGAAGAAGAAGAGGAGGAAGAGGAAGAAGAAGAAGAGGAGGAGGGTCCACCCGCCAGAAGAAGGCGTATTGCTAAGGAGGCAGTGCCATCCACCAGCACCGCTGTGCCATCCACCAGCACCGCTGTGCCATCCACGAGTACCGCAATACCTCAGCAAGCAAGGTCACGTACCAGTGGGGTGTCACCTCAGTCCCAAAGGGTTAGGTCCCATGCCAGCCTTCCCTATTCCCTTCAGAACCCCCTGTGGCTTCCTCCTAATTCAGGAGAAGCCAACATTCCCCCTTTCACTGCCCAGCCAGGAGTCCAGGTGGACACAGAAAATTTTGCCCCGATTAATTTTTTTAATTTAATTTTCACCGACAACATGCTTGCCTCAATTGTTACCCAGTGCAATCTTTATGCAGAACAATTTATTTCCAGTAACCCCACATCCTATTATGCCCGTCCCTTCGAGTGGAGAGCCCTAACAGTGGAAGAGTTTAAAATTTTTTTGGGCCTCATATTCTGTATGGGACTAAACCACAAAAACCAGATACGTACCTATTGGTCAAACCGCCCCATCTACCACATGCCCATCTTTTCCTCAAAAATGCCCAGGACCAGATATCAATTGATAATGAGATTCCTCCACTACAACGATAATACCCAGTGCCCTCCCCGAAATGACCCAAGTTTTGATAAACTTTATAAAATTCGGCCACTACTAAATTATTTTTCTGAAATTTTCCCCCAGTTGTTTACCCCGGACCAACAAATATGTGTAGACGAATCCTTAGTAAAATTTTCTGGCAGGCTGGGCATAAAACAATTCATTCCCAGTAAAAGGGCCCGCTATGGGGTGAAGCTCTATAAATTGTGTGACCGAGCCACGGGGTATACGTATGCCTTCAACGTATACGAAGGAAAGGACAGCCAGCTACACCCCCTAATTGTCCAGACTATGTAGGAACCAGCGGGAAAATTGTTTGGCAACTCCTGAACCCACTCCTGGAGAAAGGATACCACTTGTATGTGGACAATTTCTACACAAGTTTGCCCCTGTTCCGAAACCTTTACCAAAAAAATACCCCAGCATGCGGCACCGTGCGATCGAACCGGAAGGGCTTTCCTCAAAGTCTTGTCGTCAAAAAATTAGAAAAAGGGGAGACGGCGAGTTTACGTACAGAGGAAGTTCTGGCTGTGAAATGGAGGGACAAAAGGGATGTGTTCGTGCTTTCTACCATCCACAACAACACATTCGTTGAGACCAGAACGAGGAATGGGCTAATCCAGAAACCAAAATGTATTCATGACTACAATAAGTTCATGGGGGGTGTCGATTTGAACGACCAGATGCTGGAACCCTACCTTTCCACAAGAAGATCATACCAGTGGTATAAAAAAGTTTCAATTTATTTGTTTAATTTGGCCGCGTACAATACCTACGTAATATATCGGAAATCCACTCCAAGACCCAAACCCTACCTTTTCTACCTGGAGGAAATCACCACTGCTCTTTTATACCCCAGCAACCCACCAGCATACATTCGATCCGATGTGGTTAGCCGACTCAACGAGCGCCACTTTCCAGATAAACTCCCTCCCAGACCATCAGGCCACAAATGCCAAAAAAGATGCAAGGTGTGCTCCAAAGCAGGAGTGAGAAGCGACACCATTTATTTTTGTCCTAAATGCCCTTCCCAACCAGCCCTCTGCGTAGTTGGTTGTTTCGCCCGTTACCATACCTCACTAAATTATTAGTCACTTTCTGCCATTTACTTTCACACCCCTTATACCTCTGCTTATGACCCCGGCTTGTTATTTGACCACGATTCTGCCTACCGATTCTGTTTATACCTCTGCCTGATCTGGAACTGACCCTGGACTGTTATTTGACCACGCTTATGCCTACCGATTCTGTTTATACCTCTGCCTGATCTGGAACTGACCCTGGACTGTTATTTGACCACGATTATGCCTACCGATTCTGTTTATTACCTCTGCCTGATCTGGAACTGACCCTGGACTGTTTGACCATTCTTTTTGCCTGCCTCTTGGACTGATCTTTTACCCTGCCAGTGGTCTAGTGGGATTCATAGCACAGGGGTCTCACATATGTGAGGGGCTCCAGAATTTGTTTTTCTGGATGAAGAAAACAATTTTTTGTTTTCTCATTCTAGATTAGGGTCTGGTTGCCCGGAGGCTTCAAAGAGATTTGGGTGGGAGAAGCCTCCACCCCTGTCCCCATTCTGTCCTGAACGAGGCCCTACTTCTGCCTGTAGGACCTATGCCATCATGGGACAGTATCCCTGCCTGGACAATTGTGTATGCCGTTGCTGACCAAGTCCCTGCCTGCTGCCTGGACCAGTGCTATCCTGCTGTGTAGAACTGTGCTACTATTACCACAGGTAATCTTTTGTTTACGCTTTGCTCAGCATAATGTATTTTGGGGTGTAATTCTTGGTATGTGCATGCTATGTGTCTCTGGAACACCGGACCGTGTTCCTTGCATGTTTGATCTCTGTATGTGGTCAGGCTGTGTAGAAGTCTAACACATGGGGTATCGTTTTACTCAGGAGGAGTAGCAGAATGTATTTTGGGGTGTAATTTTTGCTATCTAAATGCTATGTGTTGGAAATATCTTAGAAACGCACAACTTTGTGTAAAAAAAATGCGTTTATTTTTTTTCCACGTGTTCAAAAAACTTCTGGAAAACAATGAACCGTTCAAAAGACTCATTATGCCTCCTAGATTATACGTTGGGGTGTTAGCTTTCCAAAATGGGGTCATTTTGTGGGTAATTTCATTGTCCTGGTGTTCCAGGGCCTTCAAAAGTGTAATAGGTAGTCAACTAGTTAGATGTGCAATTTATGCTCCTAAAACCCCGGATGGCGCTTCCTGCATGTTGGGCCTCCGTATGTGGCCAGGCAGTGAAAAAGTCTGACACATGGGGTATCGTTTTACTCAGGAGGAGTAGCAGAATGTATTTTGGGGTGTCATTTTTGCTATCTAAATGCTATGTGTTGGAAATATCTTAGAAACGGACAACTTTGTGTAAAAAAAATGCGTTTTCATTTTTTTTCCACGTGTTCCAAAAACTTCTGGAAAACAATGAATCGTTCAAAAGACTCATTATGCCTCATAGATTATACGTTGGGGTGTTAGCTTTCCAAAATGGGGTCATTTTGTGGGTAATTCCATTGTCCTGGTGTTCCAGGGCCTTCAAAAGTGTAATAGGTAGTCAACTAGTTAGATGTGCAATTTATGCTCCTAAAACCCCGGATGGCGCTTCCTGCATGTTGGGCCTCCGTATGTGGCCAGGCAGTGAAAAAGTCTGACACATGGGGTATCGTTTTACTCAGGAGGAGTAGCAGAATGTATTTTGGGGTGTCATTTTTGCTATCTAAATGCTATGTGTTGGAAATATCTTAGAAACGGACAACTTTGTGTAAAAAAAATGCGTTTTCATTTTTTTTCCACGTGTTCCAAAAACTTCTGGAAAACAATGAATCGTTCAAAAGACTCATTATGCCTCATAGATTATACGTTGGGGTGTTAGCTTTCCAAAATGGGGTCATTTTGTGGGTAATTCCATTGTCCTGGTGTTCCAGGGCCTTCAAAACTGTAATAGGTAGTCAACTAGTTAGATGTGCAATTTATGCTCCTAAAACCCCAGATGGCGCTTCCTGCATGTTGGGCCTCCGTATGTGGCCAGGCAGTGAAAAAGTCTGACACATGGGGTATCGTTTTACTCAGGAGGAGTAGCAGAATGTATTTTGGGGTGTCATTTTTGCTATCTAAATGCTATGTGTTGGAAATATCTTAGAAACGGACAACTTTGTGTAAAAAAAATGCGTTTTCATTTTTTTTCCACGTGTTCCAAAAACTTCTGGAAAACAATGAACCGTTCAAAAGACTCATTATGCCTCATAGATTATACGTTGGGGTGTTAGCTTTCCAAAATGGGGTCATTTTGTGGGTAATTCCATTGTCCTGGTGTTCCAGGACCTTCAAAAGTGTAATAGGTAGTCAACTAGTTAGATGTGCAATTTATGCTCCTAAAACCCCAGATGGCACTTCCTGCATGTTGGGCCTCCGTATGTGGCCAGGCAGTGAAAAAGTCTCACATATGGGGTATCGTTTTACTCAGGAGGAGTAGCAGAATGTATTTTGGGGTGTCATTTGTGGTATGCACATGCCATGTGAGAGAAATAAGCTATTACAATGACAATTTTGAGAACATTTTTAAATAAAAAATAAAAATCTTAATTTTGCAAAGTATTGTGGGAAAAAATTACAACTTCAAATACCTCACCATGCCTCTTAATAAATACCTTGGAATGTTTACTTTCCAAAATGGGGTTATTTGGGGGGAATTTGTACTTTCCTGGCTTGTTGGGGTCTCAAGAAATGAGATAGGTCTTCAGTACATCGGGTGTAATCAGATGTGATAATTTTTTATGATTTGCACTATAGCTTGTAGACTCTAAAATTTTCACACAGACCAAATAATTTCGAAAAATTTTGGGTTATTTTTATCAAAGACATGTAGCAGTATAAATTGTGGCCAAAATTTATGAAGAAAAATTAATAATTTGCAAAATTTTATCACAGAAACTAAGAAAAAATCATTTTTTTTCAAAATGTTCGGTCTTTTTTTATTAATAGCGCAAAAAATAAAAAACCCAGAGATGATCAAATACCACCAAAAGAAAGCTCTATTTGTGGGAAGAAAAGGACAAAAAAATCATTTAGGTGCAGTGTTGCATGACTGAGTAATTATTATTCAAAGTGTGAGAGTGCTGAAAGCTGAAAATTGCTCTGGGCAGGAAGGGTGTTTAAGTGCCCAGTAAGCAAGTGGTTAACTACTTTTATATCAGGCAGTGGCACTCACCCCTTCCTGCCCAGGCCAATTTTCAGCTTTCAGCGCTGTCACACTTTGAGTGACATTTGCGCAATGCTACACAGTACTTTCTTTTTTTATCATTTTTTTTCCACACAAATAGAGCTTATTTGGGTGGTAATAATTTTATTTATTCAATGCGGTGCCTTTTAAAAAAAAAACAGAAACATGAATAAGAAGCCTTTCTTGGGTTCCAGGAAAAGGGGACAGCTGCGCCAAGTAAATGAAAGATTATAGCATACAGTATATGATGAAGATTTGCGCAAATAGTCCATAAAGAACCAGTCCTCATTAAATGGCAGTGGCACCACTGTGACTCCATGTCCCTTACATTGGTGGTCGGTGGGAACTTGAAGTATGCCCTTTACATTGGTGGTCAGTGAGAAGAATGTCCCTTACATAATTGGTGGTCAGTAACTCAGTAGTAGGAAGAATGCCCATTACATTGGTGATCGGTGGGAAGAATGCCCATTACATTGGTGGTCGGTGGGAAGAATGCCCATTACATTGGTGGTCGGTGGGAAGAATGCCCATTACATTGGTGGTCGGTGGGAAGAATGCCCATTACATTGGTGGTCGGTGGGAAGAATGCCCATTACATCGGTGGTTGGTGGGAAGAATGCCCCTTTACAGATGTCAAAAAACATTCATTGGGGTTACTATTTTGCAAGTTGGAAATAAGTCAATGCAAAAAAAAAAAAAATGCTGCTTTTTTAACATTGCATTTCAACTTCAATTAGGTACTATAGGTGTAATACAGAATAACTGTCAGCGGGTGGCACTGTCTTCCTTAAGGCCTCGTACACACTATCGGACATATCCGATGAAAACGGTCCGCGGACCATTTCTATCGGATATGTCCGATCGGGAGTTTGATCCGATGGCGTGTACACACCATCGGATCAAATTCCCCGCCGCCGGACGGCGCGGTGACGTGGCGGTGACGCGGCGGTGACGTTGACGCCGCCACGCCACCGCCACGTCACCGCACCAGGAAGTAAAACACTTCCGCGCATGCGCCGAATCCATTCGGCGGCGGCGCGGCGGCGGTGGGGGACGACATGTCTGCTGGTAAGTGTACTAACCAGCAGACATGTTGGGCGGACAGATTCCCACCGGATAGATTTCAAAGCATGCTTTGAAATCTGTCGGGTGGAGAAATCTGTCCGCTAGCCCATACACACGAGCGGAGATGTCTGCTGAAACGGTCCATCGGACCGTTTTCAGCGGACATATCCCCTCGTGTGTACGAGGCCTAAGAGTTAACTTAATTCTCATCTTCTTACTCATGAGAGAAAGGCAGCCCCCCCTCCCCCTGGGCCATGCTTGCTGTCTGAGCTTATCAAAACGGAACTTTGCTTTTCAAAAAAAAAAGATCTAAACTCTAAAGTATTAGAAAATCAAATGATTTACAATTTACATAAATTGATCAATATCTTTTACATGAATAACATAATATTTAGACATTAGAATACAACTTCCTAAAGTACAAGCTGTTTTTTATGTGTGACTCCATTCTGAGTGACACAGAAAGAAATAACATGCAATGCAGTGCAGTGACAACTTCTGGCAGTGGCAAGGCAACCAACTACACATAGCTTGCCTCTGTGCACTACTATATTACTAGACACTCGGTATTCCTATTCAATTCATTCAGCTTATTTATCACTGTCTCACGCTCTAGTCTCTACATTAAATCTTACTTGCTCTTGCTCGGCGAGGGCTGACTGCTGCTATGATGTTCGTCCTGGTCCTGCTCTCCTCCCTCTCTCCGCCCACTCTCCTCCCTCTCTCCGCCCCTCATAATTCAGCAGCACGAGGTGAGGAGGAAAACGATTAACAATTGGCTGCTCTTTGGCGCTCTCTCCACCCCTCAGCTGCTGCTGCTCTCCGCCCCTAGTATGCACGCTCGAGGTGAGTAAAAAAAAGTCACATAGACATACCTCCCGATGTTTGCCGCCGCCGCTCCATCCAGTGTCCACCCCTTGTCAGCTGCCTCTATTACGCCGCTATTACGCCCGCTTACCAGGAACACAGTCACATACACATACCAGTACCAGTGCCAGTGCCACAAACCAATTAGGATGTCGCTGCCGTTCGCTCCACCCCCTTCTAAACTGCCGCACACCACCAACTAATTAGGATGATCGCTCGCCAGTCGCCACCCCTTCTAAGCTCCCGTTCTAACGCTCAGCAGCCTTCTCATTTTAACAAAAAAATAAGTATTCTATTTTGGTATCGGCGGTATTTGCGGGAGTACGAGTACTCCCGCAAATACTCGGTATCGGTCCCGTTACCGATACCAGTATCGGGACAACCCTATAATATATGCTACTAAACCTCTGCAACAGCAGTTGTACCGAAGCCAGGGAAGAAAGGGGATTCGTCATCATAATTATCACGGCGTCCGCAAATAGGTTGATTTTGTGTTCTAAAGCGCCAATTTTAAACCCTGAAACCGTGTTTTGGCTTCTGATGTGTTCTGCTAGGGGCTCCATGATAAGGTTAAAGATACGTGGTGACAGGGGACAGCCTTGGCGTGTGCCATTGGTGATCAAAAAGGGCTTTGAAAGCATTTCCGATGTGTATACTTGGGCTGAGGGGGAAGAATACAGTGCCATTATGGCGGATAGAATAGGGCCTTGAAATCCTAACTTAACGAGTGTAGCCCGCATGTATCCCCAGTGGACTCGGTCAAACGCCTTCTCCGCATCCAGTGACAGGAGCAGAGAGGGCGTTCGAGTAGACTCAGCGGCATGGATGATGTTAAGGATCCGACGGGTCGCATCAAAGGTTTGTCTGCCTTTGGTAAAGCCAGACTGGTCTTTGTGTATGAGCATGGGCATTAGATCCACTAGACAGTTGGCTATGAGTTTTGCATAGATTTTAGCATCTAAGTTTAGGAGAGAGATGGGCCGGAAATTTTGGGCACATGTGGGTTCCTTACCCGGCTTCGGCAGCGTAATAATTAGAGCAGATAACATTTCAGGGGGAAGAGAGAAGGATGAAGCAGCGTCGTTACATACTCTAGCAAGAAATGGTGACAGGATGGAGCCAAATTTTTTGTAATACTCACCCGTTAGGCCATCAGGGCCCGGGGATTTTTTGGAGGGTAATCCTGAGATCATGTGTTGAACTTCCAGGGCGGTAAATGGGGCATTAAGTGTCTCCAATTGATTTTCAGACAATTTTGGGAGATTGATATCTTGGAGGAATGCTGCTATGTCTTGAGGGGAAGGTTGGAGAATGGAATTATCATCTTTCAAGTTGTACAGGGTGGTGTAATAATCGCTAAAGGCATTGGCGATTTTCAGAGGGTCGATTAATTTTTGGTTTGAGGCGGGGTGAAACAGGTGGGTGATTTTAGTCTTGGAAAGGTGGACCTTAATCCTATTAGCCATAGCTTTACTGGCTTTATTGCCCGTGGAATAATGGAGGGCTTTAAAGTGGGTATGGGCTCTCACAAAGGAATCTAGCAAGTGAGCTCTCAATTCTTGTCTTAATATATCAAGTTTACGTTTGGTAATACTACTGGGAACTAATTGATTTCGAGTTTCCAATTTTTTTATATCTGAGGTAAGGGTGTCTGTAACAGAATGAACCGTGACAGACTGAGATATTCCTATGTCTAGGGTCACCTTATGTCCACTAGGGCCATAGGGTGACAAAGAATCATAATTCATATATTGCAGAAGATGGGACATTAATAATAATTCATATTGCAGGACTGGAATATTACAAAGTGGATGTCTTGAGATATCACAAGCTGTTGCCTATTTAATATGGGCACGCATGCTTTTGAAAGGTGTTAATTCAGGTCTACAAGACAGTGACTCATACCTTTGTATAATAGGCTATTGAAATATCTTAAGGTGTTGGCTATTCACTGTAAAGACATTCCGTTGAAAAGGTGTTGATTGCACCCACTCTCACAAGACTCTTTCATTGTGTGAAGCTCTCTGTTTACCCTATTGCAGGGGTCTCAAACTGGTGGCCCTCCAGCTGTTGAGAAACTACAAATCCCATGAGGCATTGCAAGGCTAAAAGTTACAAGCATGACTCCCACAGGCAGAGGCATGATGGGACTTGTAGTTTTGCAACATCTGGAGGGCCGCCAGTTTGAGACCCCTGCCCTATTGTGTTATTCTAAAGGTTAATTGAATTCTATGGATACAGAAATGTATTAATGCTCAGGTGTGATAGTATTTGGTTTTGATGTCATCCTCTCTGAGTTAACTCTATTGATGATGTGGTGCCGACGTGTCTATATAATCACCTTTTAAGGTGATTGAAGCCCCCCATGGTGTGAAGGGGGGGTGGAGACTACATTGTCCTGTGATTCACTGCATTATGCTTGAAACTGTATAAGAAGCTGAGAAAATATCAATAAATGGGTCATATCTTTGGAAGCAAGTACGGAGCTCTGTCTCGTCTTATTCTGGGAAAGGATATAGATCGTGTATGCAAGATTGTCGCAGTGTGTCAGATAAGCTTGTCGTGGTTGGATGGAAGGTCGTAAGTGGTGGTGACCGATACAGTGTCTAAACGCTGTGATCTCATCCTCCTCTCTCTAGCCCCCAGTTGAATAAAGAGTCCGCAAACGAATGCCTTATGGGCATTCCACAATACATTATGATCAGTCACAGAGTCAGCATTAAGGGAGAAAAACTCAGTCAGGTGGTCTCTGATATATTCAGAGTGAATTGGGGAGTGGATGAGAGAGGCATTGGCTCTCCAAACCTTTGATCGAGAAGAGGGAGAGGAGTCATTCAGGGACAGATGCGTGGTCGGACCACGTGATGGAGGAGATGTCGGATGCTGAGACTTTGGGGAGGGACCATTTGTCCACCAAGAAATAGTCAATCCTTGTGTAGGAATTATGCCGAGGAGAGAAGTAAGAGTAGTCTCTTTCGGTGGTATGGTGGCACCTCCAGACATCATAGAGATCATGAGATCGTATGAAAGAGCCCATGGGTGAGGCTGTTCTGCCCGAGCGGGAGGAAGCATCAATCGAGTTGTCAGGCACTATATTAAAGTCTCCGCATAGTATGAGGTGACCTTGCTTGAAGCGGTTGATTTTTTTCATTAGTTTGGACACGAAGTTGATCTGTCGTTTATTAGGGACGTATACCGTCACAACGGTATGTCTGACATTGTTAATGGAGCAGTCCAACGCTAAGTAACTGCCATCGACGTCTGTCATGCTATCATGGAGAGTAAACTGTACTGTGTCTTTGATGGCGATTAAGACACCATTTTTCTTTTCAGGACCAGAGGCTTTAAATATATTTGGAAAGTGCTTATTGGTACAGGTCGGTTCTGCAGAGGATTTAAAGTGTGTTTCTTGCACACAGAGGATGTCACAGTGGCATGTGTGAGCAGTCTTCCACAGTGACGCCCGTGTAACCGGGTGGTTCAGTCCCTTAGCATTCAAGGTGAGGAATTTTGGCATCTTGGCAAAGGCAGTGTAGTGGGTATGTAGAGATAGGTACTCACAGTTCGTTGAAGGTAGTCAATCGGTTCAAGGGGGTAGTAGGTGAGAGGTGATTCTGCTGTTCAGGGAGTAGGTCTTCTGAGAGTATTGGTGCACTCCGGGATCCAGGTGTGAGAGAAAGGGAACAGGAGGAGAGACAAAAGCAAGGGGACCAAAGAAACAGTCAACAACAACTTATGTAGAGCAATGGGGAGTTGGGTGCAGCAGGAGCACCAAGGTCAGCAGTGCGTCAAGATTGCTGATAGCTTGCGGGGTGAAAGTTCGTGGGTTAACTGCAACGAGCATGCACCAACCGGAGTGCTGTGTACAAGTAGTAGTAGAGGTATACTAACCGCAAGGTCACACGCCTGTACTGGGGCAGGAATCCATGTCGGTGGGGTGCGTTTCATCAGGGATTGGCGCCTGGGGTGGTGAGCTACTCCCAGGGATGATGTTCCATTTTCTGAGGAGCTGGATGCCTTCTTCCACCGAGTGGATGTTGTGTTTCACCCCGTTTTTGGTAACCATGAACTTGGTCGAGAATCCCCATTGATAGGGGATCTTGTGGTTGTTCAATGGTTTTGTGATGGTCTGGAGTTGTCTTCTCTGTTGGCGGGTATATTGTGAGATATCCGCAAATAGTTGTAGTTTTGCATACGGCGTGGGCAGTTGGCCCAGACCCCTGGATTTGGCCATGAGCATGTCTTTGGTGTGGTAAAAGTGTACCCTCATGAGGGTGTCTCGGGGCACTTCAGATGGTAGGTGGGAAGGTTTCGGCAGCCGGTGAATACGGTCTATGACCGTCTCAACAGGAGGGAGGTCAGGCAGGAGCAGAGATATCATTTTCCTAGCATTAGTATTGAGATCGGCAGGAACGATCGTCTCTGGTATGCCACGAATCTTAACATTATTGCGTCTCGATTTGTCTTCGAGATCCGCCACCTTGGCCCGCACCCATCGCTGTTCTTCCCTGGTGTGGTCGTGGGCATCAACTAAGTCGTTGACTGTAACTGCCATGGTGCTCATATGGTGCTCAATGCGGCCTACTCTATTGTTCACAAGGCCCATTTCAGATTTAAATGCTGACAGCATAGACGAAATGTCATTGTGGATAGAGCTGTGCAGCGTGATCAGCATGTCTTTTAACATGGTGTCAACGACTGGTTGGTTGGTGGTGGGGAAAGTAGCTATGGGGGACGGTCCGGACGTTAGTGAGGGGAGACTGTCCAGGGCAGGCCTTACCTCATGTGGATCTGGAGGAAATGAGCATGGGGGACAGACGAATCTTCATCCCCAGACAGATCAGTCTTCCCTCCTCGCGGCGAGCGGTCGCGGGCGCCATCTTGGTCTTGAGATCTGTGAGGTGGCGAGAAGAAATCTGTCAATTTCCGCGGCTGGCGGTAATTTTTCCGTTTGCGGGATG
Organism: Rana kukunoris; assembly: GCA_029574335.1. Classification (NCBI taxonomy): domain Eukaryota; kingdom Metazoa; phylum Chordata; class Amphibia; order Anura; family Ranidae; genus Rana; species Rana kukunoris. Next base: position 293,543,352 of record CM056051.1, on the reverse strand, counting down.
ACCCGTCCGGGTTCCCCAGTGCATTTCTTGTGGTGCGGTTTAGCGTTGCTGTCATTTGAATCTCCGGTCGGTGCAGGAGCTGGGAGATTAGACATCCATGCAGCTCGGCAGTCGGCCACGCCCCCAAATTTCAGTGGTTTTGATTTGATTACATTATTGAATAATTTTTATTATAATTACATTATTATTTGTTATAATATAATAAATAACTATAAATAATTCTAATTTATTATTTTGTTTTTCAAACGTTATCATACCCGGGATGTCTACTAGACTCTGGTGTTTTATATTTTAGGCCTGTAATTCTTAGGAATAACTCACTTAACCAGTTAAGGACCGCCGCATGTACATTTACGTTGGTAGAATAGCACCGACAGGCACATCAATGTATATATATGTTGGTGCCTTGAGGGGGTTCAGGGGTCCTATCGGACCCCCCCCCCATACATATGGCGGTCCGTTTGCTGGCCGAGCAATCCGGGATGAGGGGGCGGCTATTCGTTTTTGTCCCCCCCCTCCGGATCGCTCTCAGCCAATCCGCGCCCCCCCCGCCCTGTCACTTCCTCTTCCTGTGTAAACACAGGAAGGAGGAAGAAATGTGATCTCTCCTTCAGCGTTTTTTTCAACCACCGCTGAGGAGAGATCGCATCTCACAGTAAGTCTGCACTAACACTACACTGACACACACTACACATAATCACATTAACCCCCCCCCCCCGATCGCCCCCCCCCCCCCCCGACCCCCTGTCACAGTGTCACTGAATGCAGTAATCATACATGTATGATTACTGTATTTAGTGTCAGTGTGACAGGTAGTGTGACAGTCAGTTAGTGTTAGGTTCAGGGTAGCCCCCGTACCCCCCCTAATAAAGTTTTAACCCCTTGATCACCACCCTAGTTAACCCTTTCACTCCCTATTGCCAGTGTCACTAAGCGATCATTTTTCTGATCGCTGTATTAGTGTCGCTGTTCCCGCTAGGTAGCTAATTTTTTTTTTATTGCGATTTTTTTTTACTAAAGACATATGGCTAAATACATTTTGGCCTAAATGATTGACTAAAATTTAGTTTATTTGATTTTTCTTATAACAAAAAGTAAAAAATATTGATTTTTTTTCAAAAATGTCGCTCTATTTTTGTATATAGCGCAAAAAATAAAAATCGCAGAGGCGATCAAATACCACCAAAAGAAAGCTCTATTTGTGGGAAGAAAAGGACGCAAATTTTGTTTGGGAGCCACGTTGCACGACCGCGCAATTGTCAGTTAAAGCGACGCAGTGCCGAATCGCAAAAAGGGGCAAGGTCATTTAGCAGCATTTTGGTCCGGGTCTTAAGTGGTTAAATCTGTCCAAACCAAATTTCCATGCAAAATAATGGTACACCTTTCAGTACCTAAAATCTGAAAGAATCATACCGCCAGGGAGGTTAAGTGCTCTCATACTTTAAATGATGGTTACTTAGTCATGCTACATTGTACCCAAATGAAATTCTTATCAGTTTTTTGTTTACACAAATAGAGCTTTCTTTTTTTTTTCAATAGTACATTTTTATTTGGTTTTCCAAGAAAAAAAAAAGGTACAAAAGGAGATAGATACATAAGAAGTAGGCTTCAAGACTATAATGCAGTACAGAAGAAGATTATAACATGCTGTATGCAAAGGCAACACCGTAAGTTACGTAATACAAAGTGTAATAACATATCAACTATCACGGGGAAGACCTTCCCCTGGACACCCCTTGCGGGATCACGACTGTGTCCAGGATCCAAGCAGACCCTCCTCCTCTGGTGTAAGAGTCAAGCAAGCCATAACAATATAACAAGAATCAAAGATACATTCAATCCACCCCAACGTCTCTGGGTGGTCATCCTATATTTACTGGAGGTAAGGGAATTGAGGGGTTATTTTTGAGCCAGAGTAACCATGGGTGCCATTGTCTGAGGATAGTGTCTCTGTTTTTGGTCCGCAGTGCTAGTGTGTATTCATATGTAAAATGTAGATGGGTAGTTTGGATCACTTCGCCAATGGTGGGTGAGGAGGGGTTTTTCCACCTTCTAGCGATATTCAGGTTTGCTGAAAGTAGTAGTGGGCAAGCGTGTGTTTCAAATGTTTCGGGTACTGATCCAGGTTGAGGAGTAGGATTGCTAGGCTAGGTGTCGGAGCTATCTTCAAATGAGACATTTCAGATAGTAGTAGGAAAATGGATTCCCAGAGACGAGATAAGGAAGGGCAACTCCAAAAGATATGGAGCATGTCTCCCTTCTCTCCACATTGTCTCCAGCATTTGTTGTCTCGGGGAGTGTTATACTTAGACAGTTTGTCAGGGGTCAAGTACCATCGCTGTGTGGTTTTAATGGACAATTCCCAAAGTGTAGAGCAGCATGTCACGTCAAAGGGTGTTTTGCAAGCTGTAGCCCATTGTTCTGTGGTAAATGTGTGACCTAAATCTGACTCCCATTTGAGCAAGGGGGGCGATTTAGAAAAAACATCTTTCCGTTGGAGAATGTTGTAGAAAAGTGAAATGCCTTTTGACATAGGTTTGTCAGTACTAAGAAACATCCAAGCAGGACGGGGGATGTTGCGTTCCCATTTGGGTGAGGTATGGAGGTAGTGTCTAGTTCCTAAGTAGAGGTAGAGGTCTGAGGTAGGGAGGCGATACGACTTTTGTAGATTGGAGAAGGATTTAAATTCTTTACCACTGAAGAGATCATCAATGTATAAGATACCTTTCTCCCTCCATCTCACGTAAGATATCAGACTAATGTTGTGTTGCAATACTAGGATGGGGATCCTGTGGGGCGTGACCGGATGCAGGAGGCTGTGAGAGTTGCGGTGTGAGTGTGTGAGGCTGTCCACCCCGCCTCCCCTCTGCTGTTGAACCGGCCTATAGTGCGTGCTGCCCCACGTGTGTCTCCAGTAATGGCCGCAGTCCTGAAGCCCTGAGCGGAGGATCGTGTTCGGCGCCTGATCGAACTTGCCCGGTGTGCGGCGCCTGATCGAAATATTGGGTGTGCGGCGCCTGATCGAATCGCCCGATGTGGGACGCCTGATCGAATCGCCTGGGGTGCGACACCTGATCGAAGTCTCCGGTGTTCAGGGCCTGATCGAATTGTCCGCTATTCGGCGGAGCTTGGCGGAGTCTGGAGACTGGAGCATGAACTTGTCAGTCTTTGCTATATCAAAGAACCAGGAGAGCCGGGGTCATAGACAGTGTAATCCATAGACCCTGAGAGAGCCTGCATCCCTGCATATCCCTGCATATGTTCACCTCTCTTTCATATCTACTAGCTGGCGGTGGGGGTTTGAACCCCTGAGGAGAATGGCGAGAATGCGAAGTTGATTCGGGTCCAGATCCATGGCAGAGGTAAAGATTTATATATACCCCTACTTGCTTCTACAAACTGCAAACTGTCTATAGTATGTCTATAGTATGCCGCATGAAGTGACTTGCTAGGAGAAAGTTTTCCTTTTTTTCCATACATATAGCTCTGGACTGCTTCTTAACCACTTCAATACCCAGCCATATACAATTGACGGCCTGAGATGGGATCTACCATCCTAAGTGGCCGTCAATTGACGGCCTGGGCATTGCAGGCGAATATCTGGATGATGCCTGCAGTCAGAGGCATCATCCAGATATCCTCTTCTTCAGCCGACGATTCTGCACAATGTAAGAACGATCATAGCGGCGGTTCCGCCGCTTGATCATTCTTACAGGCCGTGGGAGGGGACATCCCCCCCCTCCCGCCGCCATCCAGTGCTTCTCTGGGCTCACCTGTGCCTTCGGGGGCCCGGAGAACGAATCGTCGGCGGCGGCAGGAAGCATAGAGATGACTGGTGACCAGATGGTCACCAGTCATCTCTATGACCGTTGGAGGACCCGGGCGCGATCTGATGATGTCACGCCCGGGTCGCCGTAAGTAAACAAAGCCGCAATTGCGGCTGTAAGCCCCCATTCATGAGATCGGTGAATTTTTTTTCACCGATCTCATGGTTTCCAGCCTGGAGGAGAGATGTGAGGTCTTATTGACCCCACATCTCTCCATAAAGAGGACCTGTCACACACATTTCCTATTACAAGGGATGTTTACATTCCTTGTAATAGGAATACAAGTGGAAAAAAAATGAAAAAAAGTGTAAAAATAAATAAAAAATAAGTCCAAAAAATAAATAAAAGATAAAAAAAAAATTAAAACGCCCATGTCCCTGATAGCTCGTGTGCAGAAGCGAACGCACACGCAAGTCCCGCCGACATATGTAAACGCTGTTTAAACCACATAAGTGAGGTATCGCCGCGTGCGTTAGAGTGCCAGCAACGATCTCCTCTGTAAATCTAAACTGTAACCTGTAAAAAATAAATAAAGCGTTGCCTATGGAGATTTTTAAGTACCGAAGTTTGGCGCCATTCCATGAGTGTGCGCATAATTAAAGCATGACATGCTGGGTATATTTACTCGGTGTAACATAATCTTTCACATAATACAAAAAAATTGGGCTAACTTTACTGTTTTGTTATTTTTTTAATTCATGAAACAATTTGTTTTACAAAAAAAGGCGTTTGAAAAATAATTGCGTAAATACCGTGCAAGATAAAACGCCATTTTATTCCCTAGGGTGTCTGCTAAAAAAACATATATAATGTTTGGGGGTACTGTGACATTTTCTAGCAAAAGAATGATGATTATTACATGTAGGAGAGAAGTGTCAGAATAGGCCCGGTATGGAGGTGGTATAAAAGCCTGGTATTGAAGCGGTTAAAGCTCTGTGGGAGATTGAGGGAGATTGCCTTTATACTGTCTTGAACAATATTGTTACCAGCAAAAAAATGTAACAAACCTAAAAGTAAAAATTAACCAGCTATGGTGTGCTTATCTGAACCCCAGTATTGAAGGGAGGTAAGAAGGAGAGTTGCAGAGGTACAGGGAAGCGAAACACCAACTGTACACTTTTTCAGTTTATGTCTGTACTATACATTATCAGTGAGCGTGTGGGTGGGCCCCATTAAACAAGCCAAATAATAGAGCTAGCTGGCAGCCTATTGATCTATTGATCTCCCCTCCAAGAAAGGCAAGAACTCGCCGCGCCCTACATGTTTACTATGAGTAAAGGTGCGCCTCACTCAGAGGGTGCCCCAATTACAAGATCAACTAAAGAGAGAGAGAAAGGCAGTCAGGCCGCTGCAGCCAAGCTTGAGCGTTTCGCAAGTCAACTAACCATCCCCCTATACGGGGTGGTACCATCCACAGCCGCCCAATCCAAGGGCACGACAGGGACATCTGGGGATAGGCGAAGCTTAGGCTCAGTGACCTCCAGAACAGCAATCTCCAATACAACAAACTTAACCAATCCAACTGGGCCCAAGGCTCAAATTGTTAAGGAACTTGGAGAGGAGAAAACTAATATGGCGGCTACTACATTGGCTGCTGCGGCTATATCTGGATCTGCGGTTAGAGCTGCTATGGAGCCAACTGAGAAGCCTACATTGAAAGATGTTTTAAGAGCTGTTAATGATTGTAAAACACTCATGGTGGGCTTTGATAACCAACTCAAGAGCCTGAAAGATGATTTTTCCTTATTGCATCAGGATATGAGTAAAGCCGTTGAAAGCATCACTAATCTGGAAGAGCGAATAAGCACCCTAGAGGACATTTTGCACCCTATGAGGAATGAATTTAAGGGGCTACAGGGAAAAAATAACCTCCAAGCATCACAAATAGATGAAATGGAGAATAGGCTTCGCAGGAGCAATGTGCGGGTGATTGGTCTCCCAGAACAGTGTGAGGGCTCTGACACTATAAAATTTATGGAGAAATGGCTCAGAGAAACCTTTGACACTGCTACATTTTCACCCCTTTTCTCTATTGAAAGAGCCCATAGGGTTCCCTCCAAACCTCCACAACCAGAAGGGCGCCCTAGATCTTTGTTCTTTAAATTTTTCAATTACGCTGACAAAGTCACCCTGCTCCAGAAAGCTAGGGAGAAGGGGGACATTATGTACAATGGCACCAGAGTCTCGTTCTACCCGGATTTCTCCCCAGAACTACAAAAACGGAGAGCGGAATTTGGCCCAGTTAAACGCACTCTACAGCAACATAATTTGATATACGCCCTAGTGTATCCGGCTCGCCTACGGGTTTCAGCACTGGGCAGGACTTTTTTTTTTAACACGCCAGATGAAGTATCAGGATGGCTGGATGGCATCCGCAAGGACTTATAAGCCCAATAGGCTGCAAGAATAATTATGTTCTTTCTCGCCCCCCCCCCCCTTTTTTTTTTTCTCTCCTGGGTGTCACAGTTGAAAGAAAAGAAAAGAAAAAGGGAGAACACTTCACTGGTTCACTTTGGCAGCGTCAATGAAGAGACGCCTTTTGGGTTCTTTAAATTATCACTTTCTACTGCACACTTAGGCACAACTTAGTTAAAATTTTAACAATATAGTAGATAAAAAAAAAATAGCAAATTTGCTGAGCCTGCCCCCCCCCCCTTTTTTTTTCTTTTTTTCTTCTTTCTCCTTTTGTTTTTGTCTCTTTTGCCACTGTACTGCACAGTATACACCGTTAATGGATTGAGACTTTTTTGAATTTTGTGACACTTCTAAATAGTCTGCGACACCATTTTTTACTATGTACCTATTATGCACTTTCTATATATTTTTTTTTCCTCCATATACTTACATAATTGGGGCAACACATTTGAACACTTTCTATATATATATATATATATATATATATATTTTCTCTTTCCTTTTTTCTCCATGTATAACTGTATAATTGGGGAAATACGTGATAGGAGTCATAGGTCCCTGCGGCGAATGGGACATCAGTAAATACACTTAGCTTTGCTTAGTTTTGCTTAGGGGAAGGGGGGGGAGGGGGGAGGTGAGACCTTTCTCTATGGGGAGAGGGTGGACAGGGGTGGTGCACTAGTGGTTGAATGTTGGTTGTGAGGAGAGTGGGTAAGAGAGGAAAGGTCACAGGAGAGGCCCCCAAGGGGAGCCCCAATGGGCAGGGTGGGAGTAGAAAGGGGGGGAGGACCTAAGCACAGGGGTGGGCTTAGGAGGGGAGAGGAGGGGGGGTGGAGGGAGGGGGGGAGGGATGGAGGGAGGGATGGAGTGGGAGGGTAAGCTAGGGGAAGGAGGAACTCCAAGGTTCTTAAATATTCCTAACACCATCAGCAAGTGGAGAGGTTATGATCTGAGTAAACAGTTGGAGGAGAGGGAGAAGAGCAACTCCATGCCATGGTCTATTCCCGTATATTTACTATTTTACATTGCCCATGGCTTGGAGAATTAGATCATGGAACGTAAGGGGGCTGGGGGATCCTATCAAGAGGGCACTGGTTCTGGCGTCAATGGATGGGAAGGGAACAGGGATACTCTGTCTGCAGGAGACACATCTATCCCGGGAGACAATGGCCCAATTGGGTGCTCGGAAATTTCCATTCCGATACCATTCGGTACACTCCTCATACTCAACAGGGGTCAGCATACTGGTGGGGAAGGGACTGTCATTCTCCTGTGAAAAGAGCTGGATAGACGAACAGGGACGATACATTTTTCTATCCTGTTCTATCGAGAATAGGCCCTTCGTACTTGCCAATATATATATCCCTCTCCCTTTTAATTTTAGTGTACTACAGAAACTAGTCGAGTTTATGTTGGATAAGCCAGATACCCCCCTGATAGCAGTGGGTGACTACAATGTAGCCCCTGATAATGTGAACGATAGATTCCCCCCAAAACCTGACTCGAACACTAAACTGGGGGGCCATCTGGTCCAGTTTATGGAAGAGGCTGGGTTAAGAGATATCTGGCGTATCCATCATCCACAGACCCGGCAGTATTCATGCTTCTCTAGCTCCTATGCCACCTTGTCAAGAATTGACCTGGCCATTGGCAATGAAAAACTATTAAATATGGTGAAGGCAATAGAGTATGGCCCTAGAGGAGTCTCAGACCACTCGCCCCTAGAATTAGTATTTAGAAAGAATGAGCCAGCACCCCTAAGGGAGTGGAAAATTAGTCCATATTGGCTAGAACTACTCGGGGACCCACAAGAATTATTAAACAATTTGACGGAGTATATCCGGATTAATACAGATACAGCAGCGGCTGGGATGGTCTGGGACTCCTTGAAAGCATACCTAAGGGGATTGCTAATACAAAGGGTGGCAAGGCTACAGAGGGAATCTAGGAAGTGGGAAGAAGAGGCCAGAAATGGGGCATTGATGGCTGAACAGCGATACATCGAGGACCCCTCCCCAAGCTGCCAAAGAGAATGGCTAGACAAACAGGAGGTCTATAAAATGGCTACCATGAGGAAGGCATAGAACCATCATATTTTCCAGAAACAATCTCAATTTGGGGAGCGTGAGAAAGTGGGGTGTACGCTGTCACTATTGATATGGACCAACACCCCTTCCTCCAATATTGGAGCTATAAGGGGGCCCACGGGTGAAATCTTAACTGAAGGCAGGGAGATAAGGCATAGATTTCACGACTTCTATAAAGCACTATATAAATCAAGGGGAGAAAATGAAGACATGGAAGCTTTCTTTCAAGGCATTCCGTTTCCAAATCTGTCTGATATGGAAAAAGAAAAATTGGAATCCCCTGTAACGTTGGAAGAACTAAAGCTTGCAGTGACAGGGATGTCCAACCATAAATCACCAGGCCCCGATGGGCTCCCAATAGAAATTTACAAGCGATATGGAGACATATTGCTACCGGAACTATTACATACTCTGGAATCAGCCTTCTCGGAGGGAAATCTTCCTGCCTCCATGATGGAAGCCACAATTATTGTTATTTACAAGGAGGGAAAAGACCAATTAGACCCATCTTCCTATCGTCCAATTTCACTGCTCTGTACAGACGTTAAAATCCTTGCAAATGTCCTGGCGACACGCCTAAAGGAATGTCTAGAGAGACTCATTCACCCTGATCGGTCAGGGTTTATCCCGAATAGGTCAACATCCCTAAATATAAGAAGGGTCTTTTTAAATTTGCAGATCCCTACCGACAATGAGGGCCCTAGAGCACTCCTGGCCTTAGATGCTGCTAAAGCATTTGATAGCCTGGAGTGGCCCTATCTATGGAAGGTTCTAGAGAGCTTTGGATTTGGCCCATCTTTTATTAGGTGGATTAAACTCCTTTATAATAAACCACGTGCAAAAATTAAAATAAACGGCGAAGCTACAGGCCTGTTTGAGCTGGAGAGGGGGACGAGACAGGGGGACGAGACAGGGGTGTCCCTTGTCCCCTCTCCTGTTTGCATTGGCCATGGAGCCTCTAGCCATTAAAACCAGGCTCAAGGAATTCAGGAGGGGCCTAGAGGAGGACAGGATATCGCTATTTGTGGATGATGTCCTTTTTTTCATAGGCGACGTTAACAACTCGTTGGCCCCAGTGGTTCAAATGATCAAGGAGTTTGGTGGATTCTCAGGACTGATGGTAAATTGGGACAAGTTGGCTATGCTCCCTATAGATACGCTACAGGTCCAGAGGATAGCCAAAATGCCCCAATTAAAAATTCCAACAAAATTAAAATACCTCGGGATATGGATCACCAGGGATGTTAGGGAGTACACTACTGAAAATATAACCCCATTATTAGCAAAGCTGAAGCAAAAGAAAGACGCTTGGAACCGCCTCCCTCTCTCTGTAGCTGGGAGATGTAATCTAATTAAAATGATCTGGCTTCCCCAGCTACTTTATGTACTCCATAACTCTCCGATCTGGGTTAACCAAATATGGTTCAAAAAAATGGAAACATTATTCCGAGAACTAATATGGAAAGGAAGGCAGGCCAGAATTGGGTTGCAGACCATGCAGCTCCCGGTCGGCGAGGGAGGGATGGCGGTCCCGCACCCGAGAATGTACTTCCTTGCGTCTCAGCTACAGCAGATCGCAGGATGTGGGATTCTGGATCGAGGGAATGATTGCTTTAGGCTAATACTAACCGAGGCCCCACATAAAACATTGATAGAAGTTTTGGAGGCAAACTCATTTGCCCATAAATGCCCGACTATAAAACTATTAAATAAAGTGTGGCAGACAACAAAGGCTCTATTGGGGTACTCTGGGATAACTGAGTTGGCCCCCCTCTGGAATAATAAAAACTTGCCAGAAGTAGCGGAAGTAGAAAAGTGTAAAATCTGGGAGAGCCAGGGAATTACACGACTAACCCACCTATATGAGGGTAACCTTATGAAATCATTCTCAAACCTAAAACTGGAATTTAATATACCAAATAAGACATTCTTCAAATACCTTCAAATCAGGCATGCCATTCAGACCCAGACTAAGATCTACCCGGCTGATAGGATCCAGACTCCCATTCTTACTAAAATAGCCCAGGCTAACACAGCGAAAGGCTTAATCTCAGTGCTATATGGCAAACTGGGGGCTAGGGCCATAAACCAGGCAGGTGTGTCTAGGAGCAGAGAAAAATGGACAAGAGACTTGGGATTGATAACAACAGAGCAGTGGAATAGGATCCTAAAGAGAGGGGCTCTGGTATCCATCGCTCCGGCGCAAAGACTAAAAAAATGTTCCAAATAGGACTGAATCGGAGCGATGAATGCCCTAGATGCAATGCTACAGGGGATCTTGCCCATATGTTCTGGAGATGCCCCAAGCTCTTTAGATATTGGACAGGAGTTGTTGATAAACTTAACAACGTTTTCAAGTCCTCCCTAGAACCTGATGCTAGAACTTGCCTTCTAGGGGACATAGAGGACCATAGAATACCTCCGGGAACTTTAGAGGGTGTACTGCGAGGCCTTTTCCAGGCACGCAAGCTAATTGCTCAGAGATGGCAGGCGCATGTCCCCCCCTCTGTTGGGAACTGGACTGAAACTATCAATACCTTGATCTGGAGTGAGAGAGTGGCCTTTATCAAACAGGGAAATTATAGAAGGTTCGAGAGAGTCTGGGGACTATGGAGTGATATAGGAGCCCTCGCTTAGAGATATAATAACGACACAACCTGTAGCTTCCCCTGCCACTGTAAAATAACAATCTCCTAATATACAGACATTAAATACAGGAAGGATGTGAACCTGACCCTTCTTTCTAAGAATTAGTCCTGCATAGGTAGCTTGGAGGGACCCCCCCCCCCCCCGGCTGCTCCCTTATCTCAGTGGTACGGCACAAAGAAAAAGCTAGACAAATGTACCTCGACAACTGAGAGGGGAGAGGGGATCAGTACGGGGGGAGGGGCTAGAGGGGGGGTGGGAAGGGGGGCGGGGGGAATAGGTCCATACAAGAATATACACGGAAGTTGAAATTGGTGTTTATTTAGTTATTTATGTATAATATGCACTCTCTGTAATGTGTTGTTGTAAATGAATGCACAAATTTTGTATGACAAGAAACAATAAAGAAAAGTTAAGATAAAAAAGGATGGGGATCCTAATCTTGAACAGCTCGGGGTGGTCGCGAGTTAGGTTTACAAATTTGTTCCACACACGGACTGTAGCCAGCATAGTTGGAGGAACAGAGGAAGGTAGTTTGGATGAGGGGGAAGTGAATAGTAGCCATGTGGCTAAGTCTCCACTTGGTACGTGTGTAGCTTCAATTTTCCCCCATATGGTACGTGGGGAAGGCGAGAACGACTCTCTGACCTGGGTCAGCACCGAGGCCAGGTAGTAATCCCGAAAGTCCCCATAACCTGTGCCCCCAGCCTTGCGTTGTTTGATCAGTCTGGGGTGTGCACATTTGGCTTTCTTACCTTGCCAGATGAAAGAAGAGAGTATTGTTTGTAGAGATTTGAAATAATAGAGGGGGATGATAATAGGAAGGGTTCTAAACAAATTTAAGATTTGAGGAAGATGAAACATTTTAAATGCCGCTAGGCGGCCCATCCATGACAGTTCCTGAGACGCGAGCCTACGCAGATCCTCTTGTAAGTTATCGCGAAATCCAGAGTAGTTATGTTTGAAAAGCTGCTTAGTAGTGTTCGTTAATTGAACTCCAAGATAGGTTATGTCGTGGTCTGCCCATAAATATGGGAACAATTGCTGTAGTAGTATGCGCGTTGGGGAGTTAATACCTAGATTCAAAATATGAGATTTGGACTCGTTGACTTTATAATAGGAAATTCTGCTGAACCAGGCTAGCGTCTCCTGAACCGCCGGGAGGGATGAGGTGGGGTTGGACAACATTAATATCACATCATCCGCAAAAAGGCTGTTTTTGTGTATCTGGTCACCTATAGATATTCCTGTGATGTATGTATTAGATCGTATGTGTTGCGCTAGAGGTTCCATCACCAGGTTGAATATTAGAGGGGAGAGGGGGCACCCCTGTCTAGTGCCATTAGAGATTAAAAAAGGGGAAGATAAGGAGTCAGCTGAGTACACACAATGCACCCTGTCAAATGCTTTTTCAGCATCCAGGGACAGGAGAACAGAAGGGGTACTGGAGCTTCCAACGTAGTGGATAATGTCAACCATCCTCCTGGTAGCATCAGAGGCTTGTCGGCCCTTTGTAAAGCCCGTTTGGTCCATATGGATGAAAGAGGGAAGGATATTGACTAGTCTGTTGGCAATGATTTTCGCATATATTTTTACGTCTACGTTAAGTAGAGAAATAGGGCGAAAGTTCTGGGGTGAAGTCGGATCTTTTCCAGGTTTAGGGAGGGTGGCAAATATTGCATTTAGCATTTCCTGGGGGAAGGATGAAGAGGATTCAGCAGAATTGAAAACTTGGCATAGGTAGGGAGCCAGAATGTGATTGAACTTTTTATAATACTCTCCAGTAAACCCATCAGGTCCTAGGGATTTGGAGTTAGGGAGATGTTGAATAGTTTGTGTTACTTCAGGGATCGTAAAGGGAGCGTTAAGATAGGTTAATTGCGATGGGGAAAGGGAAGGAAGACGGACATGCGCTAAAAACTTATAAATGTCATCTTAGGAAGGGTGTACAGTATTGGTATCTCTACCAAGTCTGCGTAGTACGCACTGAAGGCTTTGGCGATCTCGTGTGGCTTAAGTAGTTTACTTTTAGTGTGGGGGTGATAAAGGAAAGGTATTTTAGACTTGATTCTGTGACCTCTAATTTTTAGGGCCATCAGTCTACCTGCCTTGTTGCCTGTGGCGTATGTGGTAGCTTTGAGTCTGGTGTAAGCTTTTTCATGATATTCCAGTAAGAGAGCTCGTAGTTCCTGGTGTAATTTAAAAAATTTGGTTTGAAGGATGGGAGAGGGGCGGGGTTTGTTCTGGGTTTCCGTGGCTTCTATATCCGCAGAGAGCTGGTCCATTTTCCGAGACCTGTATTTCTTGGCTCTAGCCCCCATTTGTATTAGAATACCCCTAATAACGGCTTTGTGGGCGGTCCACACAACCACCGGGTCGGATATTGATTGGGAGGGGATAGAATTAGCAGAAGCAGAATTGTGGAGGAGAGAGTCATTAACCCTCCAAAGGTAGGAGTTGGAAGTTTGTGAGCGGGCATCAATAATGATGCTGATAGGAGCATGATCCGACCAGGTGGCAGTATGTATCGCCGATGCTGATACTTTTTGCAGTAAACCCTCAGAAAGAAACAGATCAATCCTTGAGTAGGTGTTGTGACGCGGTGACAAAAAAGTATAATCATGTTCACTTGCGTGACAACACCTCCACACATCAAATAGGTCATTGGAAAAAATGAACTTAGCCAATGGTGATACACGTCTTTTTGCTCCAGTTGTGGAGTCGAGACCATAATCTGGAACTAGATTAAAGTCACCGCTGAGTAGTAGGTGGCCCCGTTGGATGCTTCTTACAGTCTTCAGGACTTTCTTGAGAAATGACATTTGGCGCTAGATATGTGCATTCCCGTTCGTACGAATGTTAATTTTCGTACCCGCGGGATAATGTGTACATACAAAAATGGTAAAGCACCAAAATACGAAAACGACGGGATAACGGATGAGCCGCATACCGAACGACCGCAAATACGAACGAACGATCAGACGGGAAAAAACGACAAAACAAAAACGGCAAAATAACTAAAATGAAATCTGTTTTAAAAGATTTTCATTGTGTATTTTGTTTGAATCCGTTTTGTGTTCGTTTTCAGTTGTATGTTCATTGTTCAATGACATCTATAACAAAATAATTTCATTATGTATATTGAATGAATTCCTTTTTCTGTTTGTATTGTGTATTCAAAATACTGATGTCAAATCTTTTGTTATAGGTGTCATATCAGAAAAGAAATACGAAATGATCGGAATACGAGAAAATCGCGTCATACGACAAACGAACGGGAACGAATGGGAAAACAGGCGTCTTCCGAAAAACAACACCAGAGTATATCACCAGAGTATATTGAACATTGTAGATTTTGCAGATTAAAATAATGAATCTACTTTCAGGATCTATTGTGCAGCTCTGGAGTTCGAAAGAGACAGTATTACGTATCGCTATCAGTACTCCTCTCTGTTTTTTCTTGTAGTAGGTGGAGAAAACATGGGGAAATAGTCTATGTTTGCATATGGGTACCAGGTCCTGGGCAAAGTGAGTTTCCTGAACACATAGAATATCGCAGTTATGTGATACTGCAGATTTCCACATAGATGAGTGCTTAGCTGGGTGGTTTAGACCCTTTGCATTCAGAGAGAGGATTGAGAAGGACATGTCAGTGGGTGGGTGAGAGTGAGACAACTGCGGTACAGTAACTCACGGTTAGCAGCAGTAGAGTAGTAGAATAATATCCTCAGGAAGAAATGTGGCTCCTCGAGATGATCCGCTATCTCCAGCAAGACAGTCAGTGGTATGCGGGTGTTGGAATAACAAAGTATACAGGGCGCGGAGTCCTTTCAATGTTCAGTACAGGCGCAGAAGAACTGAGAGGCACAATGCAGACAGCCAGGAGGAAAGAAAAAAAAAACTGAATAACAAAAAACAAAACAAAAACAAGATAAAGATAAAAAGAAACGTGAACCAGTCAATAACACACTCTGATCAGCACAGTATAACTGCAGGATCGTGCTGATTGAACTGGGGGGAAAGTTCAGGCTCTGTAGAGCAACGAGCAGTAGGCCGGACCGGACCTAGGGTGTAAACATGTTGTGAATCCGGACAAGCACAGATTGGTCAATGTGCTTTGTTAGTGTTGCGGTGGGAGTCTGTGGAAAAGGGATTAGATTTCCCTGCAGAGGCATGGTTACCCTGCTGGGGTTCTGGGATAATGCCCCAGGAGTGGAGGAATTTCATCCCTCCTTCAATTGTGGAAATGGAGTGGGGGATGCCGTTGTGAGTGACAAGAATGGTAGCTGGGTGGCGCCATTTATAAGTGATCTTAAGGGCTTTTGTCACTGTTTTTAGCTGTCTTCTCAGTTGTAGAGTATGCTGGGATAAATCAGCGAACAGTTGAATATTTGCGTACGGCGCAGGGAGAGTGTTGAGTGTCCGAGCCCTGGAAAGAATCTGTTCCTTCGCTTGAAAAAAGTGGATGCGGAGAAGCACGTCTCTGGGGATCTCGTCTCCCAGATGGGATGGTTTTGCAATCCTATGAATGCGGTCAATGGTGAGCTCTATAGGGGACAGCTCCGGTAGCAGGATGGAGAATTTGGCGCTGGCGTATTTGTGGAGGTCTGCGGGGGGGACCGACACCGGTACCCCGCGGATTTTGATATTATTACGACGTGACCGGTCCTCGAGGTCCGCCAGCTTGGACTTAATCCATGCCGTATGCTCTTTCTGTGACATGCACTCATCTACCAGGCCAGTCACTGTATCTGTGTATTCCTCCATCTTGTCTTCAATGTAATGTACCCTGTCCCCTAGGTGTCTCATAAGGGCCCCGCCAGCTGACGTGGCGTTGGGGGAAGTCTGGTGCAATTGCTGGATGCATATAAAGCACCTTCCCACCTATTCAGCCAGTGGCCATTTCCATGCAGTCCCTATAGCCGTTACTAGCTGTGGCCATCCAACTCGCATTCCAGGTATCACTTGTTAATTTCCAAGTATATTTTTTTATGCCTTTACTCCCTTACTATGTGGGTCACTGTTTGATGGACCTATTTATTTACTCATTACAGACATCCACCTGTACTATGAGGATACATTTTAATTCACTACCTATGGTCGCCTGCTGTCTGGGAAGGATGCTTTATGTGCTCTGTTGTTTGCCTGCTGTTCTGCCACCTCTGTCCCGGGACGGGAATATGTTTGGTCTTAATTACTGTAGAACTTTGGCATACTATGTAAGTAACCAGAATTGATTTATTATATTTTCTGGTGGATTTAATTTTAATATTTTGATCATTAATCAAATCTGTATTCCAGATATCCCACTACATCAGCCCCTGAGGAGTGTTTTCATATACACGAAACGCCGCGTCGGGCTTACAAAGATGTAGCTATACGCGTTTATGGGACCCATTCTGATCAATCAGTACTTTTATGATCTATTTATATTTTATATGTTATTTACTGCGTGGCTATGCTCAGCCTCTATGTGGTTATATATGTTGTCATTGACTGTCACTTTGTATTTTTATACCAACTATTGTATTAGGTATCAAATGTATGTTCTGTACTTCTGTACAAGCTACTTGTTTGTTTACCATATATTCTATTCTTTCAATACATAAATATTTTGCTTATGGCTTGTTTTATTATTTTTGTCCCCATATACCCCACTGTTTCATTTAAAGTCCCAAATTCCCTTTGTTGCAATTTTCCGCATATGGGATGGAGATATAGTATGGATGTAATCTCATATAAAGTCCACACACTAGGATGGAGATACATCACAGAGGTATTCTCATTTAAAGTCCCAAAACACCTTTGGGTGTCCCCCCCATTCTTCCTTATGGTACCAGGGATGGAAACAGTGGTTGGCAACTGGCAGTGCTCCCTTGCCAGTTTTATATGGGGCTGTCCGTATTAAGTGTGCATTACTTGTTCACACAAACGGCATACGTTTATTATGGTTCAATTTGCCACTCAGTTGCTGAACACACCACTTAGCCCCTTTCACGCATTTGTATAGACCCTTTTTTTTCTGTATCCCGGGACAGAGATGCACTCACTGTGCTTCCCTTCCTCCCCTTTTGGGGGTACGGGCGGTGACCGTCAGTGCATCGGCGCCACGTGCCATCCGGATGACGCCCTCGTTGGGGGTCGCCCTGTTGAATGGTTAGTATCCATCACAGCTGATTGAGTGGGTGTGTGCAGTGTCTCTTCAGCAGAGGCAATTGTGCCGTCTGATTAAGGGCCCCGCCCCCCACACTGTCCAGCTGACGTGGCGTTGGGGGCACTCTGGTGCAATTGCTGGATGCATATAAAGCACCTTCCCACCTATTCAGCCAGTGGCCATTTCCATGCAGTCCCTACAGCCGTTACTAGCTGTGGCCATCCAACTCGCATTCCAGGTATCACTTGTTAATTTCCAAGTATATTTTTTTATGCCTTTACTCCCTTACTATGTGGGTCACTGTTTGATGGACCTATTTATTTACTCATTACAGACATCCACCTGTACTATGAGGATACATTTTAATTCACTACCTATGGTCGCCTGCTGTCTGGGAAGGATGCTTTATGTGCTCTGTTGTTTGCCTGCTGTTCTGCCACCTCTGTCCCGGGACGGGAATATGTTTGGTCTTAATTACTGTAGAACTTTGGCATACTATGTAAGTAACCAGAATTGATTTATTATCTTTTCTGGTGGATTTAATTTTAATATTTTGATCATTAATCAAATCTGTATTCCAGATATCCCACTACATCAGCCCCTGAGGAGTGTTTTCATATACACGAAGCGCCGCGTCGGGCTTACAAAGATGTACCTATACGTGTTTATGGGACCCATTCTGATCAATCAGTACTTTTATGATCTATTTATATTTTATATGTTATTTACTGCGTGGCTATGCTCAGCCTCTATGTGGTTATATATGTTGTCATTGACTGTCACTTTGTATTTTTATACCAACTATTGTATTAGGTATCAAATGTATGTTCTGTACTTCTGTACAAGCTACTTGTTTGTTTACCATATATTCTATTCTTTCAATACATAAATATTTTGCTTATGGCTTGTTTTATTATTTTTGTCCCCATATACCCCACTGTTTCATTTAAAGTCCCAAATTCCCTTTGTTGCAATTTTCCGCATATGGGATGGAGATATAGTATGGATGTAATCTCATATAAAGTCCACACACTAGGATGGAGATACATCACAGAGGTATTCTCATTTAAAGTCCCAAAACACCTTTGGGTGTCCCCCCCATTCTTCCTTATGGTACCAGGGATGGAAACAGTGGTTGGCAACTGGCAGTGCTCCCCTGCCAGTTTTATATGGGGCTGTCCATATTAAGTGTGCATTACTTGTTCACACAAACGGCATACGTTTATTATGGTTCAATTTGCCACTCAGTTGCTGAACACACCACTTAGCCCCTTTCACGCATTGTATAGACCCCCTTTTTTTTCTGTATCCCGGGACAGCGATGCACTCACTGTGCTTCCCTTCCTCCCCTTTTGGGGGTACGGGCGGTGACCGTCAGTGCATCGGGGCCACGTGCCATCCGGATGACGCCCTCGATGGGCATCGCCCTGTTGAATGGTTAGTATCCATCACAGCTGATTGAGTGGGCGTGTGCAGTGTCTCTTCAGCAGAGGCAATTGTGCCGTCTGATTAAGGGCCCCGCCCCCACACTGTCCAGCTGATGTGGCGTTGGGGGCAGTCTGGTGCAATTGCTGGATGCATTATAAAGCACCTTCCCACCTATTCAGCCAGTGGCCATTTCCATGCAGTCCCTACAGCCGTTACTAGCTGTGGCCATCCAACTCACATTCCAGGTATCACTTGTTAATTTCCAAGTATATTTTTTTATGCCTTTACTCCCTTACTATGTGGGTCACTGTTTGATGGACCTATTTATGTACTCATTACAGACATCCACCTGTACTATGAGGATACATTATAATTCACTACCTATGGTCGCCTGCTGTCTGGGAAGGATGCTTTATGTGCTCTGTTGTTTGCCTGCTGTTCTGCCACCTCTGTCCCGGGACGAGAATATGTTTGGTCTTAATTACTGTAGAACTTTGGCATACTATGTAAGTAACCAGAATTGATTTATTATCTTTTCTGGTGGATTTAATTTTAATATTTTGATCATTAATCAAATCTGTATTCCAGATATCCCACTACATCAGCCCCTGAGGAGTGTTTTCATATACACGAAACGCTGTGTCGGGCTTACAAAGATGTAGCTATACGCGTTTATGGGACCCATTCTGATCAATCAGTACTTTTATGATCTATTTATATTTTATATGTTATTTACTGCGTGGCTATGCTCAGCCTCTATGTGGTTATATATGTTGTCATTGACTGTCACTTTGTATTTTTATACCAACTATTGTATTAGGTATCACATGTATGTTCTGTACTTCTGTACAAGCTACTTGTTTGTTTACCATATATTCTATTCTTTCAATACATAAATATTTTGCTTATGGCTTGTTTTATTATTTTTGTCCCCATATACCCCACTATTTCATTTAAAGTCCCAAATTCCCTTTGTTGCAATTTTACGCATATGGGATGGAGATATAGTATGGATGTAATCTCATATAAAGTCCACACACTAGGATGGAGATACATCACAGAGGTATTCTCATTTAAAGTCCCAAAACACCTTCGGGTGTCCCCCCCTTCTTCCCTAGGTGTCTCATATCGGCCGTGAATTTATGGAACAGGGATGTAAACTTAGACATGAGGGAGGACTGCAGGGTCATAAGCATGTCCGTCATTGTAGTATCTAGGACTGGTTGTCCTGAGGTGGGGAAAGCTGCGATGGACGATTGCAGGGAGGGGATGGCTTGTGTGTCATAGATAGCTGTACTCACTGCGGTCCCAGGTTGAGGATCTGTGTCCAGGCGCATCCGCGCTTTAGCAGGGCTTTGAGAGACGGGAGATAGCAGGTGAGAGTGAGTGAGGGGGGGAGACGACAATCCCCCTCCTGTATCCTGCAAACCTTCGCTCGGGAGGTCAGTGTATGCGGAGGAGTGCCGCGTGGCGGCTCCGGAGGCGCCGTCTTGCCTGCTCCCCCGTCGTTCTCGTTCAGGTATGAACGAGAACGCCGTCAGTTTCTGGAGGTTTCTCTCCTCTTTCTTCTTTCGTGACATCGCTCCAGCAAGGCCTGCCGGGCTGTAGCAAGCAGTGTGGGTCTCTGATGGAGAAACTTGTCCATATGCTTTATTTGTCTGGCCGGCTGTAGAGAGCTCTAAGCTGAGGCGTCCATTCCTCTTCGCGCGCAAGCCACGCCCCCCCTAAAGCTTTCTTTTGATGGTATCTATCTACTACTTTTTTTTTTAAATATCAGTGAAAAAAGAGCAAAAATTAAAAAAATATATATTTTCTGAGGTTGGTTTTAAAAAATATCCATTAAATTCAAAATTTGTCATAAGTTTAGGTCTGCTACATGTCTTTGTTAAAAAAAAAAAAAAATCCTGATAAGTGTATGATAATTGGTTTGTGTGAACGTTATAGTGTCTAAAAGCTATGCTATGTATCATTGACAATTGATCAGTCCTGATGTACTGACTGCCTATCTCATTCCTTGAGGCCCTAAAGTGTCCAGACAGTATACTGATACTCCCCAAATGACTCCTTTTTGGAAAGAAGACAGCCCAAGGTGTTTAGTAAGAGGCATACAAAATGTTATTAAGTTGAAATTATTTTACCACAATTGTTTGAAAAAATAACATGTTAATATGACAATTGTGTGAATAATTTTTAATTTATTTCTCACACATGGCATAAACATACTTTCAATCACACTCCAAAATACATTTTCCTACTCCTCCTGTGTATGGCAATACCACATGTGTGAGACTTTTCCACAGCCTGGCCACATAGAAAGGCCCATCCAAGTAGCACCTTAAGAAGTTCTAGAGACATAAATTACATATCTAATTTCCTGACTACTTATCACATTGTTGAAGACCCTGGAGTACTAGGAAAATTGCTTTCCTAATTGGTGTAATTTTGCGGGTTATTCAAACACCACAATGCATATTCTTTGAGGCATAATGAGTCTTTTGAACATTTAATTGTCTTGCCACGTTCTCAAAAACATGTGGAAAGAAATGACAATTTATTTTTATTTTTTACACAAAGTCGTCAATTCATAAATATTTCTAACACACAGCATGTACATGCCAATAATTACACCTCAACATACATTCTGCTACTCCTCCTGAGTATGACAATTCCAGATGTGAGAGGCTTTTCCACAGCCTGACCACATACAGAGGCCCAATATCCAAGTAGCACCTTCAGGCTTTTAACACATAGCATGTACAGACCAAGAATTACAACCCAAAATACATTCTGCTGAGCAAAGGGTAAACAGAATATTACCTGTGGTTTTAGTAGTGCAGGTGTCCACAGAGGAGAGAATTGGTCCAGGCAACAGCCAGTGACAGGAATTGTCCAGGCAGCAATACTGTCTATAGTCAGTACAGGCAGAAATATCACCAGCACAGCCAAAGCATTGGTCCAGGCAGTAGGCAGAGATGTAGTTATGAACAACCAAAGGAAATGTCCAGGCAGCAGGCAGAGACATGCCAAATAATTGGTCCTGGCAATAGGTCAGTAGAGAAATACAGTAACTGCTGGTGCATGGATACTGTGCTCATGACTAGTGGCAATCACTATATTAGGGCACATACAGTAAGTTAGTAAGAGACATAATCCATAAATATTGCTACTGGAAGTTACGGTATATACTCGAGTATAAGCCAACCCGAATAAAAGCCGAGGCACCAAATTTTACCACAAAAAACTGGGAAACTTGTTGACTCGAGTATAAGCCTAGGGTGAGAATGCAGCAGCTACTGTAAGTGGAAAAGAGAGTCAACTGTGCCTATTTTCACGCCTCACTGTGCCCATTTGCACGCCTCACTGTGCCCACTGCACGCCTCACCTTACTGTGCCCATTGCAGCTTAATTTTGCCAATCTGCATACCTGCTTAGCCGTTACATCCAGTCAGATGGTGGACGATGGGCGTCCAATTTAACAAAGTGGAGAACCCAAGAGGAATTAGAGCAAACATGAAGAGCTGTACCAGTGTCTAAACTCGCAGCAAGGTCTGGAATTGGGGGGGCAGAGCTGCTAGACATAAAGAGAGGAAGCTGACCAACTATAACCTGGACTGTAAAAAATCTTTTCCGGCGGTCTCACAAGGTAACTGGAGTGAATGACCTCCCTTCGATCCTGGTCTCTGGTAGCTTGTCCAGAGCTGGGTGGACAATGAGTTTGGGGTCAGTCTGGACCTTATCCTGTTCTTCGTCCTGTTCCATGATAGGTGGAACACTCAGTTTCCCAGCAGACACTGTGTTCAGTGTTCAGTGTCCGCCTATCATGGATGTCCTCTCTTCCTTCGTCCCGCGGAGTATATATGGTAAATGTCCATAAGTTCATTGATAAATAATGACAGCAGCTGTTCTCAGAGATGGCCAGCTTTGTAGAATAGGAAAAAGGGGAGGAAAAGCAGGAAGCACCACCTGAGTGTGATTAAATATTTTTTACTAATGCTACAAAGATACAAAGTGCTCACAAGATGCTCATCTGTTAGAATAGTATTCTTCAGGTCTCACATGGTGTCCTTGTGCTGTATCCATGGCTTCTGGATGAAGAGATGTCTGCAGCATGTCCTGTGGCCACCAGGAAGTCCAATGGAAGCACCATGAAACGTACAGAAACACAGGATAGGCTATGCTAGCTAAAGCTTTTCTACAGGCCTGTTTAGGTATAAGGGAGGCTATATTTGTTCAGGGACATGGTAGGTTAAGGATTTTTGTTTGCACTTATAAAAAGATTGACATCTGTTTGTTTCAGTTAGCCCTGTACAATTCGTTTGTCATCTTTTTTACCAAAACAGTGATCTCCTGGTGGCTAAGTAAGGCTGCAACATCTGGTTGTTCATTTCCACCCCCCTATGAACAGGTTATAGTCGTGTATACATTTTGGTTACTGGATGGGGCCTTGTCTTGTTGGAAGTTCCATCGAGGTGTCATCATGTATTGAAGAAAGGATATAGACCAGGCATGTCCAAAGTCCGGCCCAATCGCGGCCCACATTCTGGTTTTCGGACGGCCCGTCTGGTAATTTTGACATATATATCTTTTGTGGCCTCCAACGAATCTCCAACAAAATATATAAATGATTGCTGCCTTGGAGGAGATGGGACAAGTGCCGTACAGGATACAGGAGTATTTCCTGTTTACACAGCATCCTGTGTAAAAAGAAATCCTGTCTCCTGTGCTGCCATTGGACGACTGTTCTGTCCATCACAGGAGGAGGGACTTTCAATTAAAGAGGCAGCTGAGAAAACAGGAGTTTCTCTTGTATGTCTGTCAGCGCTCGTCCAGCCCCCCTACCTGTCTCCGCAAGGCTGCAGATGTACATGAATCAGGCTGCACTGACAAATGGTGTGTCTGCATTTATGCCAATGTGGGTGATGCATTAATGGCAATACGTGGGTTCTTCATTAATGGCAATACTCCAGGTTCTAGCAGAGTAAAGTTTTGTGCGCTATCTGTATTCTAGGAGCTATAGTAAATTAGATTTTGGGAGATTTTTTTTTTCACCAGCGCTATAGTGAATTCTGCTTTAGTGCTAATTAGTGCAATCGTGAAAATTTGCATGATAATTAGCGTGTGGCACTAAAGTAAAAAAAACCCTATATGTTTTCTTTTATCATGCATCAATCAAGATAAAACAATCAGTAATAAAGATACCTCATTTCCCAGCTATCATTTATCCTATAGGATAAAGGTTTAGTTTACAAAGAATTTTAATTAATTCTAAGGCCCCTTTCACACTGAGGCATATTTCAGGCGTTTTAGCACCAAAAATAGCGAATAAATAAAGCCTGAAATAATCCTGCCCCAGCATTCTTAGTGTGAAAGCCTGAGGGCTTTCACACTAAGAGATGCGCTGGCGGGAAGAAATAAAATCTCCTGCAAGCAGCATCTTTGGAGCGGTAAAAGAGGCGGTGTGTATACTGCTCCTTTAGCACTCCTTCCCATTTAAATCAATGGGATAGCGCTGCTATACCGGGGGTTAAAACCCCACCGCTAGCGGCCGAATATCGCGGTAAATACCATACTATACCGCCACCGCACCTCCCGCGCCCAGTGTGAAAGGGCCCTAAAGTAAAATATTAAAACGTATTGCAGTTCTTTCTAATATACTATCATGGCATTACTTTCACAATTTTTCACTCTGAAGGTTCTAAGACATTTAAATACATATACATAATATAATAGTATATATTGTTTTATCAAATGTACCAAACATTCATAATTTACATGTATGTCCTCTTGAAATATCCTACATAATACTAGACTAGAATACACCAAAACGTTTAGTCAGTTTAAAAAAGTATATCAATTAAAAAAATTCACAAGTTGATAAAAAATAATTCTTATATACTTTATAAAAGAAAAAGTCCTATGTATTTTTTTAATGGTTCCACTTTTAATCTGAGATTTGAGAGATCTGCATTCTGATAGATGTCTTAATTTGGTCCACAGTCTGCAATATTAAAACACTACTTTATTTCATTTGTGACTGAAGACCTTTCCCCATAGAATAAAACAAAGACGCTTTGCAGTTGAAAATATTCATTATTGAGATGTTTAATGAAACATTTAAACAGAACATTTCTGTTGTAAGAGTTTTATTAAAGTTTTTGAGAAAGTGAAAAAAAATTGGATTTCAGAATTTACAGATGTGGTTTGCTATGAGTTATTAATTCTGTCTACAGCATTCCCTGAAAAAAGGCTCTTGATAGATCTAAAACAAAAAGTAACATGGTGAAATGTAAAACCATGCAGTTGTTTTTTTTTTTTTTGTTTCGTTTTTTGAATAAGACAAACTACTGAAATAAAGCTGTCCACAATAATGTCCTAAATTATACATAAGCAAACATCTATTGTCCTGTTGACCCTCCAATATAATTACACATAGTATTTTTTAATTTTACTGTGTTATTCACCCCCTGTTTTCTCCGTTCTGCCTCTGTATACCAGGATCGTGGGTTGCCGGTGGACATAGAGTCCAACTGACCTGTGGGCACGCTCCCGCGGTACACGGCAGGTGCGCCTGCCCGCTATCTCCTGTGCAAATACCAACGTACGCCTACAGTGGTTTGCGCAGGAGAGCCAAGCTGCCACAGTATATTGACAGTGGATGGTTGACAAGCAGCTAAAGTGTGAACTTTTTAAGATAAATACCCCACATCTAGCTCTATAAAATTGTCTGAAAACCTATAAAGGTATATTTTTGGTCTTCAGGGTAGCCCAGACTAAAAGCATAAATAAGTCCAATAATCATTATTTCTGATACAAAATGAGAGTGCTATATGAAATAAATACTCTTTACCAAAATGCTTGTTTTTCCTGCCAATGCAGCATAAATATGGTATATTTGTGTTTGAAATGTAATACGTTAATACAAAGTGGGCAGGGCTTTGGGTTACACAATCTAACTTTGAATGTCCAATATCTCAAAAACCGAACAAACAAAAAGTTTGTTTTTGTGCTACAAATCAGCGCAAACGCATCACAAACAAATTGTGAAACATACATTTTTGGGGCACAAAATCGTTTGTAAGCTTAACAGCTGGTGGCCCATCAAACTTTGGTGTGCACAAGTGAGTTGTCTCGATAGGTGTATACAACAGACGTATGTCCATTTATTATCAATATATTAATCGACACATAAAATAAACATTTTGGATCGTATGTTAAGCAAAATTTAAAGCATGTGAATGATAATTTGTTCAATGTTCATTCTATACCTTTCAATGGCATTGCATGGCTTTGTAGTGACTTTGAAAACCTGCACAAGGCAGTTCCCATCAGGACAAAAGAGAGCCACCGTTGGTCAAACTCTTTAAAATATACAGCATCAAAACGGTTTCACGTTTAGGAAACATACGTCCTGCAATTTCAGTCAAATGAAATGATTTTTTTTTGTAAGTAAATGTGACTCAATTCGAATATGGAATTGCACATATCTTAAAAGTTTGGTGTAGATTACTTAATATTATACATTATTTTTATAAATGTAAAAGGTGTGTTTTAAGAACTAATAAAAATTAAGTAAAGTACCTAAAATATTAAAGTAAATTAATTAACATTTATTTTTTTGTTGAAAATTATAGAAATGTTATGTTAAAATTACAAGCCAACAGAATAATTTTTATCCATGTAGATTTATGGCATTTTTATTATTTATTTATTTTTTACTAGTAATGGTAGCAATCTGCGATTTTTAGCGGGACAGAGACATTGCAGCAGACAGATCGGACACTTTGACACTTTTTTGAGACCAGTGACATTTACAGAGCGATCAGAGCTAAACATAGCCACCGATTACTGTATGGAATGGGTTAACACTAGGGGGAAATCAAGGAATTACGTGTTCCCTAGGGAGGTGTTTCTAACTTTAGAGTGAGTGTACTGACTGGAGGAGGAGAGAGATCTCTGTTTCTGTTCACTAGGAGCAACAGATATCTCTCTACTCCTCTGTCAGAACAGGGATCCGTTTCTTTCTATACACAGATCCCAATCACTCTTAAAGTGGCTGACGTACTCCTACGATGAATTACGCAGCCGTGCCAACCTGCCGCAGTATAATGATGGCGGCTGGTCGGCAAGCTGTTAAAGTAGAACTAAAGGAAAAACTTTTTTTTTCCATTTTGGATAGACTAAGGAAGGGTTATAACCTTTGTCAGTTTTTTTTTTTGCCATCTATGTCCCATTGGGGAGAATTTCCATAACCAACACAGAAAGTGAGAGAAAAACTGAGGGGATCCTGGATTGTCACCAGGGTCACCAGAACTAGTGGAAGATTCCCTTTTATTACTGTTCTGGTGTCAACCCAAATGTTCGAATTTCCTTGTACTTTTACAGACGGTCCGTGTTCATCCTATCTCCCCATAGAGGAGAGCGGAGAAAAGACAGGGCGGTCCCTGCAGAGTGTGAGGGGACCGCCTTGTCATTCGTCGGCTTAGCGGGGATCAATGGAGCGATCGCCGCTGAGCAAGCAGAGGTTCACGGGGCAGATCATCCTGACCCCGTCCCGTGTAAAAGAGGCCTAAATCTGAGCACAGCACACGTTCCCGTGCCCTCCCTCCTCTCCACAAAGACCTGTGTAAGTGGCACCCTGTAATGTTCACAATCAGGTGTCAGACTGGGGATTTTTAGTGGAAACCAGAGATTTGGTAATGCGTATAAAAAGCTGGCAGACTTTCCGATATGGAAATTAGTTTTGTTAGAATTTCCAACACAACAGTATCGTTTTTATTGTTATTACAAAAGTGTGCCTATACATTAAAACATTTAAATAGTGATAAATAATTGCAGTTTTAGAATTATACTTTGTTACATTTCTGACTAATAAAAAGCCTAGGAACTATTTGTGAACAGAGAAGATTAACTATTTTAAAATGATCTCAAATATCTTTGTATTGGCCTTGAAATTCTTGTTTAAAGCATTGTATTAATCAATCCCCATAAGTATTTTAAATTCTGGAAACCACATTTCACAGGAAATGTAAAATCTAGAATGAGAAACCCATATTATATTTATTTATGTGATTCTGCTCATTTTAATTTATATGTAAAGTGGCTACTTAAACAGTAGGATAACAAGTACATTACCGCTACCTGAACGCAGCACTTATACTAACATAATAGGAATCCATCTATTCAGTACCAAGTGGGGAATTAGTATTAGAGGTTTCAAAATTATCCATGCAAATCTGTAAACATTATGATTACTGCTCAGAAGGGACTGGAGGTTAATGCTTATAATCTCTTTATACAATGCTTGCTAGCAAAGATTGGGCACTTCTGAGAAAATGATCCATTTTTTTAAGGTGGCTTAGGGTACTCACAGGTTTGATAAAAATTACTTTGTGTGTGTGCTGCTGTGAATGTGTAGCGATAGAGATCATCTCCACATGTTCTGTTGCTAATATTGAGGTAAACAGGGCCATACTTAGACATATTGGTGCCCCAGGCAGCCCCTGCCTATCCTGCCTCTGTTTTATATTTTGAAATACTTTCCAATTATACAGGTTGACAAACAAAGGAAAGTTGGACTCATGTTTTCTGAACTATCAAGAGTCTTCTGACTCCTCTAACTGTATCCTACTTCCACTTTTGCCTACAGTTCTCTGATTGTAGTCACACATGTCTAGAGGTAGCCAGAAAAAAAGAAACAAAATAAAATTTACAAATTGTGATCCTCTTGTCTTTGAGTCTTAGTGCTATCATGATAAATGTATTCTATACAGTCGTCTAAAGTTAAAAAAAAATGTTATTACGTTTTCAATATGTACAAGGCTATTAAGACTAGAGTACAAGTTGGTAACTTAGAACAGTGTTTTCCAGTCCTCAAGGCACACCAACAGGTCATGTTTTCAGGCTTTCCATTATTTTGCACAGGTGATTGGATCAGTTTCACTACGTTAGTAATCACCACAGCCATTTCATCTGAGGGAAATCCTGAAAACGTGACCTGTTGGTGTGCCTTGAGGACTGGAGTTTAAAAACACTGACTTAGAAGATATAAGTGGATTTAGGAAGCTGAGTATAGTTAGTGTCTAAACGCTTACACTTTCTGTTGTCATTAGGTGTGCCACTATTGGCTAATTGGCCTCACTATTGCTTAGTGAGACCTTCTAGCCACAAAAGACATGCATGGTGGGAACACCCTTTGTGTACCTGTATATTGTCATTTTGGAACGTGCATACAGATTTCAAGTGGTTACAGGTGAAACTCGAAAAATTTAAATATTGTGCAAAAGTTAATTTATTTCAGTAATGTAACTTAGGGTTGAAACCAATATATGAGATAGAATCATTACATGCAAAGCAAGATAGTTTAAGTTGTGATTTGTCATAATTGTGATGATTATGGCTTACAGCTCATGAAAACCCCAAATCCACAATCTCAGAAAATTTGAATATTACATGCATCAATAAAACAAGGATTGTACATAGAACAATATCAGACCTCTGAAAAGTAAAAGCATGCATATGTTTTCAGTACTTGGTTTGGGCCCCTTTGGCAGCAATTACTGTTTCAATGCGGCGTGGCATGGACGCGATCAGCCTGTGGCACTGCTAAGGTGTTATGGAAGACCAGGATGCTTCAATTGCGGCCTTTATCTCTTCTGCATTGTTCGGTCTCATGTCTCTCATCTTCCTCTTGGCAATGCCCCATAGATTCTCAATGGGGTTCAGGTCAGGTGACTACTTGTTGGCCAATCAAACGCAGTAATCCCACGGTCATTGAACCAGGTTTTGGTGCTTTTGGCAGTGTGGGCAGATGCCAAGTCCCGCTGAAAAATGAAGTCAGCAGCCCCATAGAGCACAGTGTACCAACCCCAGCAGATGACATGGCTGATCAATTCAACACAGACTGTGGAAACTTCACACTTGACTTCAAGCATCTTGCAGTGTGTGCCTCTCCATTCTTCCCCTATACTCCGGGTCCTTGGTTTCCAAATGAGATGCAAAATTTGCTCTCATCAGAAAAAAAGAGGACTTTGGACCACTGAGCAACAGACCGGGTCTGTGTCTCTATAGCCAAGAAAAGACGCTTCTGACATTGTTTGTTGTTCAGGAGTGGGCTGACAAGAGGAATACGACATTTGAAGCCCATGTCCAGGATCCATCTGTGCTTGGTAGCTCTTGTTGCACTGACTTCAGCCTCAGTCCACTCCCTGGGAAAGTCCCCAACACTTTTGAATGGCCTTTTCCTAACAATCCTCTCCAGGCTGCGATCATCCCTGCTGCTTGTGCACCTTTTTCTTCCACACTTTTCTGTTTTTTGATACAGCACTTTGGGAACATCCAACTTCTTTTGAAATTACCCTTTGAGGCTTTCCCTCCTTATGGAGGGTGTCAACTGTCAGGTCAGCAGTCTTTCCCATGATTGTGATTCCTACTAAACCAGACTGAGAGATCATTTAAAGGCTCAGGAACCCTTTGCAGGTGTTATGGCTTAATTAGCTGATTAGAGTGGGACACTTTGAGACTAGAATATTGCACCTTTTCACAATATTCAAATTTTCTGAGATTGTGTATTTGGGGTTTTCATGAGCTGTAAGTCATAATCATCACAATTATGACAAATTACGGCTTGAACTATCTTGCTTAGCATGTAATGAATCTATCTCATATATTAGTTTCATCATTTAAGTTGCATTAGTGAAATAAATGAACTTTTGCACGCTATTCAAATTTTTTGAGTTTTACCTGTATATTGGCATAATCCTGGTAATGGTTTTGGGAGACGATCCACTCTCTTGTAAAATAAATCCTAGCTGCTAACTATTGCCCCCCCCCATCCCCTTCTACCGTTTTACCGCTATCTCCTGTTTCACTGGGAGTCCAGATTGACCAACTGGAGGGCCGAACAAAGACTGCCTCTATTCGACTCTGGCCTATAGTAATCTGGAAAGCAATGACCTGACATCACTCCCAGTTCACGTGGATGTTACCTGCACCATTTTTAAAAATCAAAGGCATTCAAACACTCATCTTGGTGTGATCAAATTTATTTAAGTGTAGAAGATGAACCTCAGATCTCTCCTTAAAGAGTACCTGTCCTATGCCTATTGCTGTCACAAAGGATGTTTGCATTCCTTGCAACATCAATAAAAGTGATTTAACCACTTGCTTACTGAGCACATATACCCCCTTCCTGCCGAGGCGAAAATTTCAGCTTTCGACACGGTCACACTTTGAATGACAATTGCACGGTCCTGCGAGGTGGCTCCCAAACAAAATTGACATACATTTTTTCCCCACAAATAGAGCTTTCTTTTGGTGGTATTTGATAACCTGTGCGTTTTTTTTTTTTTTTTTGCGCTATAAACAAAAATATAATGACAATTTTGAAAAAAAAAACAGTTTTTTATTTAAATGGGATATTTATTATAGCAAAAAGTAAATTTTTTTATTTTTTTTCAGTTTAGTCCATCACGTATTCCTCTACATATTTTTGTTTAAAAAAAAAAGTAATAATTCTATCCCCTATTTTGTAGGCGTTATAACGTTTGCGCAAACCAATCAATAAATGCTTATTGCATTTTTTTATTATTCCGTTTTACTAGTAATGGCAGCGATCTGCGATTTTTTGTCACGACTGTGATATTACGGCGGACACATCAGACACTTTTTAGGACCATTCACATTTATACAGTGAACAATGCTATAAAAATGCACTGATTACTGTATAAATGTGATTGGCAGGGAAGGGGTTAACACTAGGGGCATCAAGGGGTTAAATATGTACCCTTGGAGTGATTCTTACTATGGAGGGAGGGGACTGACTGGGGGAGGTGACCGATGGTTGTCCCTATGTACAAGGGACACACCATTGGTCTCCTCTCCCTAACAGGATGTCCCTGGGCTCTGTGACTGCCAATCGCAGGTGTCTGGCGGACATTGCGGCAGCCAGGCACACGCATTGGCACCTGTGTGACGTGGCAGGCGCACGCCCCCCAGTTGTGGGTGGCCGGAGGCCGTATATTGAAGGCCTCCCGGCAGATCAGAGCCACCTTGCAGCCGTAAATAGGTGGCCGCAGGATGGGAAGTGGTCAAAGAAAAGGAAAGTTATAGTTTAAAAAAAATAAAAATAAAATTGCTCTGCCCTTCCGTACTTGAGTGCAAGATGAACACAAGCTTCAGTCCTGCACACACAAATGCCCATTGTCACTAGGGATGAGCCGAACACCCCTGCGTTCGGTTCGCACCAGAACCGTCGAACAGACCGATCGTTCGCGTTAATATTTAGAACCCCATTGAAGTCTATGGGACTCGAACGTTCAAATTCAAAAACGATCATTTTAAAGACCAATATTCAAGTTATTGTTGGAAAACGTCTTTGAGAACCCGGGTCTTGCCCCAGGGAACATGTATCAATGGAAAAAATTTAAAAAAACTGTAGTTTTTTCAGGAGCAGGACTCCTGAAAAAAAGACAGTTTTTAAAACTTTTTTCCATTGATACATGTTCCGTCGGGCAAGACCCGGGTTCTCAAAGACGTTTTTACAGGCAAACTATAGGCACCCAGCAGGTACATCATTTAAAGTAATTTTTTAATAATTGTTTTAATTTAACCACTTAACCCCCGGACCATATTGCTGCTCAATGACCAGAGCACTTTTTGTGATTCGGCACTGCATTGCTTTAACTGACAATTGCGCGGTAGTGCAACGTGGCTCCCAAACAAAATTGGTGTCTTTTTTTCCCACAAATAGAGCTTTCTTTTGGTGGTATTTGATCATCTCTGCGGTTTTTATTTTTTTCGCTATAAACAAAAATAGAGTGACTATTTTGAAAAAAATTCAATATTTTTTACATTTTGCTATAATAAATATCCCCAAAAAATATATAAAACCGTCTTTAAATAGCACAATCACCTGCCTGCCAGTAAATTAGGAATAGCTGATGTGTATAAATATATGTACAACTCCTAGGGATGTATATATATCCTCTACACACTGTAAATTAAGCTAAACTGGCTAGCCTGCCTGCCTGCTCTATCTAGCTATATAAAAAGACTATCTCTCTGTTTCTCTGACTGCTCTCATTAACAACTGCAACACACTACACGAGGCCGCCCAGCAGGTGGCCTTATATAGTGTGGGGTGTGTGCTAAAGCCCTGAGCCATAATTGGCCAAAGCCACCCTGGCTTTGGCCAATTATGGCTCTCCGTTTTTTGCACGCTGTGATTGGCCAAGCATGGAGGGTCATAGTGCATGTTTGGCCAATCATCAGCGTGCAATGACGCAGTGAATTATGGGCCGTTGCGCGTCACTCGAATTTGGCACGAACGACCCGTTTTGTTCGAATTTCGTTGAACGTACGAACAGACAATGTTCGAGTCGAACATACGTTCGTATCGAAAGCGGAGCTCATCCCTTATTGTCACACACGAAGTATAACCGCAAATGTCAGATCATAAATCTAGTGGTAACCTATAAAGGTTTTTAAAGCATTACCGATGGATCGTGACATTTACATATTTGTTTGCCTTTGCACAGGCATGCGCAATTTTAAAGCTTGACATGTTTGGTATCTCTTTACTCAGCGTAACAACATGTTTTATATTTAACCAAAAATTTGGTTATGTATTGTGTTTTTTTGCATTATAATTCAACAATGTGTATTTTCTCCCAAAATAATTGCATTTAAAAACCGCTGCGCAAATACCGTGTGACAAAATACATTTATTTCAATTAAATATATAATGTTTGGGGGATCTAAGAAATTTTCTAGCAAAAAAATACTGATTGTTACACGTAAATAAATAGTCCCAGGAAATGCCTGGTCTTCAAGTGTTTAATAAACAATGCTTTGATTATTCATGCTGCGATCACCTTATCTGTCTATCCACCAAATTAAATAAAAACTATAAAAGACAAAGGCCCAGAATCACGTACCTG
Organism: Rana kukunoris; assembly: GCA_029574335.1. NCBI lineage: Eukaryota > Metazoa > Chordata > Amphibia > Anura > Ranidae > Rana > Rana kukunoris. The sequence goes on along the minus strand of CM056051.1, from coordinate 293,509,859 downwards.
GGCGCATCTTTATTCTGGCGTAGCATATCTTGTTTACGCTACGCCTCCGCAACATTGAGAGGCAAGCCTGGTATACAAGAAGAAAATACGCGCAACGTTGCGGCGGCGTATCGTATAGTTGTCGTCGTATGCCGATGTAAGTCAAATTAGGTGGAAGTAGGCATGATTTATTATAATGAAGCGTGACCCCATGTAAATGAAGGGCCGAACGAACAGCGCATGTGCAATCCCGTGGACGCTTCCCAGTACGCATGCGCAGAATCACGTCGGGACAAACGCCTAAGATACGTTAAATCACTGAACGTAACCTACGCACAGCCCTATTCACGTAGTACTACGTAAACGATGTACAATACGACGACTGTTCCCTCGTCCATACCTTTGCATGACTTACCCCTGCTTTATGTGGGGTAAGTTTACGCCAGACGTATGACTTACGTAAACCTTGTATATTAATGCGCCGGGCGCAAGTACGTTTCTGTATCTTACTAATTTGCATATTTAACATGGGTACGCCGAATGCGTCCAGCGTAACTATGCGCCCACGATACGCCGGCGTAGGCAAGTTACGTCGGGCAGGCTGAAGCCATGTTTTACAATGTATCTAGCTTTGGGAATCGGCGTAACAATACGACGGCGCACATTTGTACTTACGACGGCGTAAAACTTTTGTGAATTCGGGCCAAACATTACCTTAGGTTGTGCCTCAACCTTATTTTATTTCAATTATTACCTGACTATACCGGATATCAACTACTATAATGCAAAGTGCATGCTACAAAGCAGTGATATAAGAGCAATTTAACTGTAAATGAGGTGCATGCCAAGAACAAACAATAAAGTCTATGTGAAACCTTGTAATATTCAGTTTAAAGTAGAAGTGAAAGGCAAAATATTTGTGTGTGTATGTACACACACTTTTTTTTCTTTTTTCTGATCATATGACCTGTTCTCAGCTGCATAAGGGGCTTAAAGAGGTGGGGGTAGAGAAACACCAGGACACCGATCCTCTTAGTAAAAGGCTGTGCAGGGGGGGGGGGTGTCAGCAGAAGTCTGATCCATTAAAGGGCAGAGGAAAAATAACCACGCTAGGAGAGATATGCTCTCATTCCTTGCATGGTCAGTTTTAAATAGAAAAGCAGGTAGACTGGCAGAAACACCAGCTACTGTATTTCACACAAAGGAAGCAATATAAGATGAACAAGATACTTTTTAATACAAGTAGATTTTACAGAAGATACCTATCAGAAATATGAAATGTTGGGGTAACATATTCTTTAAGAATAAAGTCCGAACCCCAGCTATGAGAATTGTAATATCCTCATTAGACACCCTATTTTTCCTAACTTCCCTATACCCTTTAGTAATAGCTACTAGCTGCACACTAACCTTGTGTATATTTCTAGACCCAATGCAGAATACAGAGTATAATGTAACCTCTTCACTTTTTTTTTCTTTTTCTTTTTCCTCATAAAACATTACAATAGACGAGAAGGTCCTCTCATCACCACTTCACATATAAAATACTTAATGCAACTCTACATCACCTACCCCCCCTTTTTCTACCCCCCAACCCCCATCCCAACCGCCTCCTCTGTGAATCGTGACCATCTTCCTTTCTCGCTCTGAATCTAATCCAGACTTTCAATTTCTTCTCCCTCCATTTTATTTTCTGTTCTTGTTCTTTTTATTTATATGTTTCTATTTAAAATGTTGTTCCCATTCATTCTGCAAATCTTAAGGAATACTTATACTCTACCCATTCCATCCACTCCTCTTCAAACTCAAACTCATCCATTACCGCCTTGCCGCTGAACCTTAGATACTCTAGGTTATATATTTCATTTATTTTATTACACCAGTTCTTCACTGTAGATCAGGGATGCCCAACCTTTTGAAGAGCGAGGGCCACTTAAGCGACTTTCTAACTGGTCATGGGCCACAATGAGCGGAGTGGGTGGATGAATATGCAAAGCGGACAATGACACAGCCCACTATACTTTTTAGCAGGTCGTATTGGTAGGACATAAGTTTGTTTATGTTTTCCACTACTGAGGCGGCGTACACACGACCGAGGTTCTCGCTGGAAACCAGTGAGAACCTCGCTGGAAGCTGCATTCCAGCGAGGACCTCGGCCGTGTGTACACTCTCGGCGAGCTTCCCGTCGGGAAGCCCGTCGAGCAGAAATAGAGAGCACGCTCTCTATTTGCTCGACGGCCCGCCTGGATGAATGGCTGGTTGCCATTCCCGACGGGCGGGTCGCCGATTTCGACGGCCGGCAGAGAACCTCGACGGGCGGAACGATGTGTTCTGCCCGTCGAGGTTCTCTGCCGTGTGTACACGGCCTTAGAGGTGAATGGAGGGTCCAATTGGTCAGACTGTCAGACTGACCATGTGAAAGGGGCCCAAGGCTGCTTTTACACTGATGCGCTGCAGTTTACTCACACTGTGGGTGCAATGCAGTGTACCTTTGGCTTTCCTGCACTTTGCAATAGACATCTGTTATTATCTATGAGTTTGGTGAGCTTTCTGAAGGTGCACCAAACCGGCAGAATATAATAGAAGTCCATGGCTCAGTGCAGATAACCCACAGGTAAACTAATCTGCACCTGCTATTCAGTTTTAAAGCAGCTCAGTAACCATATGCCCATATACAGTTATACAGTATACACTGATTTTAGTAATAAACTGACCTTTAATAACAGTATTTTATTCTATTCCATTCTAGAACAGGAAGTCTAAGGGCACATCAGAGGGCTGTGCAGGCCACATGTGGCCGCAGGGCCACTGGTTGGGCACCCCTGCTGTAGGTCTTTCCAGTTCTTGCCAATGTATAGCTGTTAGGCTTTTGGCAGCATTTAAGAGCTGAGGGAGCAAAGTATAATGTACTGCTTAGTGGGTATTCTAATTCGATAGAATAAACATCTCCACAGACCATCTGGGACTTCAATATTTGTTATCGCTGTGATTATTTGCCTAATCTCTCTCCAGTATTTTTACATTTTGGGGCATGTCCACCATATATGGGCCATAGTCCCTATTTTTTCACACCCCCTCTAGCATGATTGTGATGTCTCCCTTTTATATTTGTGTGCCTTGTCAGGGGTTATATACCATCGGGCCAGACACTTATAATTTAATTCTACCATATTGCTATTTACCAATGTGGCATGGACCCTTCTCAGTAATTGTCTAATCTCTAAAATATTTGCCCATGTTCCCAGTTCCTTTTCCCATTTCCTGATAGATATGGAAAGGCTGGAGATACCGACATTGATCAGTATTTTATAAATCCTAGAGATTACCCTTCTTATTCCTGTGTCCACACATAGTTTCTCCATTCTAATAGGCTGGGGAAATGCCTCAACAAAATGTGACTTTACTAATAGTTCTTTGCATTTTTACCCATCTTTTCTTCTATATTATTTTTTGCCCTTTCTATCACTCATGAGATGAGTATAGCGTTATAGTAGTTTCTGATGTCTGGTGCAGTCAACCGTAGACATCGGTGCAGTCCTTACTGCAAATATCTCCTTAACCGTATGCACCTACAGGTAAGCCTTAATCTAGGCTTACCTGTATTTGCAAGTTGTAAGGAGGGATTTACAACCACTTTAATTCTATTATAGACTGTTCGCGATTTCTATTCTATTAGATCTCTCATCGCCTCCCTCTTTCTACTAATTTTATTAAAATGTCCTTATCTCCCTTTTTCTTATGTTGCTGTTCCAGCTCAAAAATGTCTTTAGTTAGGACTTTTTTATTCTCCTTATGTCTTTTTTAAATTTTCTGATCCAAGCTTAATCAGAATAACCCTAATATAGACCTTCTGGGTTTCCCAAACCTTATCGGTTTCCTGTACTCTATCTTCTACTACTTTATCCTGCAATAGTTCTTCATTTAGCCTCCAGCTGCTACTTTGAACTTCTCCTATTTTCAATAGCAGTGTCACTGGCGCATGGTCTGAGAAGGCCGTTTTTCCAATGTTTATACATTCCACTCCCCTGTACATTGGACTTACTTCTGAATTTGCTGGAGGCAGTGGTTAGTACAGTCTTAGGCCTTTGCATGTTGCGTTCTCCACACATCTACAAGTTGGTATTGGTGCATTTGCTTTTTTAACCTGTTTCTCAGTGCTATTCCAGTCCCTTGTATCTGAGACGTACTATCCATCTTTGGCTCTAAACCAAAGTTAAAATCCCTTGCCAAAATAGCCCCCCCTTTCTTAAATTCCATAAACTCTGCTATGGCCCACATTAAATATCTGCCCAAATTTTTATTAGGGCCATATATGTTTGACAGGGAGTCATCTGCTCCATTTAATTTTCCCCTCAGGAATAAGTAGCACCCTTCTGGGTCCACCTTTCTCTTCTCTGATACAAACCTAATTCCCCTGGTAAACCCTATGGCCACTCCATTTGCTCAGTTTATAGGGGAATCCTTTGGTAGTCCTTTGAGACTATTCGATTCGAACCATATAAAAAATGTGTTTTCTGTAGCAGTTACACATCGGCTTTAAGGTGCTTTAATTCACTTATTATATTAGTGCTTTTTGTGGGAGAATTTAAACCATGTACATTATATGAAATTATATTTAAGGGGGGCGTGGCCGGCATCCGATGAGGACGGTCGTGTGAGGAGAGAGCTCCGCTCAGTGAGCCAGAAACTTGCGGCTAATAGCGACATCTCTAACCCTGGTGACCCACATCAGACAGCCAGAGAGCCCCACTCGCACGGTGACACGATGGGGAAGAGGAAAAACGAGCAGAAGCCTCGTAAACTCACGGACTTCTACCCGCCGACAAGCACTCCTGGGCCTCAAGATGGCGCCGGAGCCTCAGCCTCGCGGCGTGACTCGCCGCGGAACGGAAAGCCCGCAGCAGCAACGAAAGGTGTACAGGCGGCGGCAACATCCCGTACGGGCAGCGGAGGCTCTACCCCAGATTCCTCTCCCATATCCAGCCCGCAGAAATCCTCGCAGAAGCGCTCCACCAACCATACATACGCAGGTGAGCAAGATGACCACAATGATTCGCAGGACAGCACGAGGGTCTTTGTTGAACAAATCAATGAATTCCCTACCTCTGGACTGCCATTAAGTGATACTGTGATGAAGGACATGCTAGTGACGCTGAGGGGGTCCCTGCATAGGGACATGATGCATTGTATAGCGCAGATCAGGTCTGATGTCACCTCTATTGGGGAAAGAGTCTGCCATGTGGAGGAGAAAATGGGGGATTTTGCTATTGCTCACAACGAGCTAGTTGATGCTTATAATGACACGGAGGGGGATATGCAAGATATGAGGGACAAGATCGCGGACCTCGAAGATAGATCTAGGCGCAATAACATTAAGATGCGTGGGGTGGAAGAATCTGTTCCCCCAGAGGAACTGAGACGTTATGTGCAGCGTTTCATAGCCGCCATGTTGCCTGAGGCCCCTGAGCGAGAAGTTATTGTAGACAGGGCACACCGCCTTCCCAAACCCAAGTTCTTTCCTGACGCTGTACCCAGAGACGTGATTGCTCGTATTCACTTCTTCCACATCAAAGACGATCTAATGAGGTTTGCAAGGAAAAACCACCCCCTGCCAGCTCCCTACTCAGATATCTCGGTTTATGCAGACCTATCCCAGCATACTATGCAGGCCCGAAGGAAGCTGTCCTCCATCACTAAGCTTCTTCAAAATCATAAGATTCCGTACTCGTGGGGGTTCCCTACTAAACTACTGATCGTCAAGGAGAATCGCACCTTTGTTATCAAGAGTCTGGAGGAGGGCCTTACTCTAGCTAAAAGGTGGGACCTGCTGCCAGAAGATGATCCTGACCCCAGACCTAAACAAGCGCCTGCTAGGCTATCCCCTGAGTGGTCTACTACCTAAATTGTTCTACGGGCAAAGAGCACTGGCTATTTATGAGTCCTACTCTTTTGGGTTATGAGAAAAGCTCAGTGAGGCTCACGTGGAGTTCATTACCCCCTATGGTGTACCTATGCGGAATTTATTCGCACTTTGTGACTGGTTCTAACGTTTTGTTTTTATGTCCTGGTTTTATCTTTTTTACTTTTTGTTGTTTTTTTTTGCTTTTCCTTTTTTTCCACGTCATTCCTGAGGATCTCCGGAGTCATGCATCTATGCTTAAAGTCAGTCAGTCTACCTCTCATTTGGCATTCAACTCAACATTGACTTGGTGGCCCGTTTTTGACCCTCTGCCGCCACCTAAAGGTAACAAATCAGTATTACATAATTATCACATCAGTCCATTGCTAGTCTCAGCATTTCCCTTCACTCCAGGATGATGGCGTTATCTATAATTTCTATGAATGTCCATGGCTTGAACAGCCCTTTTAAAAGGTCCGCAATGTGGATAGAGGTTAACAAGCTTAAAGGGGAAGTTCTGTGTGCGCAGGAAACTCATTTTATGGCTACTAACCTACCAAAGTGCTCACATAGAGCCTTCCCCCATGTTTTCAACGCCCCTGCCCCGGTGAAAAAGAGAGGTGTGTTCATTGCCATTAGACACTCCATTGCTTTTCAACTACATGAATGTATCAAGGACACGAATGGCAGGTATATCATTCTGATTTGTGACCTAAACGGAAGCACTTACACCCTGGTGAACCTATATTCTCCTAACAAGGGGCAAAGCTCTTTTTTGAAATCTCTACTTAAAAAGGTGGACAAGGTTAAAAAAGGCTCTCTTATTCTGTGTGGGGACTTCAACTCTGTGGTCAACAGACACATGGACTGTACGGGAACCAATCCTGCTAACAGGCAGGAACTTCAGTCTATCCTACTGGACAGAGGCCTATACGATCCGTGGAGGTGTCTACACTCTTCAGAAAGAGACTTTACTTACTATTCATCTCCCCACAGGGTATATTCTAGAATAGATTTTTTTTTGACTGATCTTAATTTGCTCCAAAGGACTGAGTCTGCTGAGATCCACTCTATCACGTGGTCGGACCACGCTCCGATCTCCATTCAGATTAGAGGTCAGGGTTCCGTTCCGCAGGCATACCTGTGGAGGAACAACCTAGGGATCCTGGCAGACCCAGTCAGTTCCTCAACAATTAATGAGAAGCTTCTCGAATTCTTTGTTCTAAATGATACCGGTGATGTCAATATCAATATGTTGTGGTGCTCTCATAAGGCTTTTTGCAGAGGTCTACTTATTCAGGCAGCAGCCAGAAAGAAGAGAAGTAGGGGGGTAACGTTGCAAAATGTACTTACGGAACTGGCAAACTTGGAAAATTCTCACAAACAGAACCCTTCCCGTACTCTCGAACAGGACTTGTTTGACTGTAGGCAGAAGGTGCGTTTACTATTGCTCTCTGACCATCAGAATTTGCTTCGGCGTTCCAAAGCTAAATTTTATGCTCAGAGTAACAAGGCAGGCAAGATGTTAGCCAACTATTTATCTAAAAGACAGAGGAGGTCCAACCTTCCTTCCATTAAAGACCCTCATACAGGGATAGCAGAACATCACCCGGTTAAGATAGCGAATGCATTCATGAAGTATTATAATGACTTATATAATTTAAAAGCTGATTGCTCCACGCCCCAGCCTACGGCACACTCTATCGCTGCGTTTTTGGACTCGGTCTCCCTCCCATCTTTGTCAGAGGAGGACCTACTCCTACTTAATGCTCCCATACTGGCCAAAGAAATTACTGACACAATCCAGGCCCTGCCTAATAATAAGTCCCCTGGGTCCGATGGCTTTTCATCGGAATATTACAAGACATTTTCCAATACCCTGGTCCCTTACCTATGTCTGCTGTTTAACAACGCTGCTACCGCAGCTGCGTTTCCCGAGGAAATGCTCCAGGCCACAATCATTACCTTGCCTAAACCGGGTAAACAACCGGACTCACCTCAGAACTTCAGGCCCATATCTCTATTGAATACGGACCTGAAGATCTATGCTAAAATATTGGCCAATAGGTTGGCCAAGTTTACTCCTGGATTGGTTAAGGCAGATCAAGTTGGGTTTGTACAAGGCAGGCAGGCCCCTGATGGCACTAGGAGACTAATTAACCTTTTCCACATAGTTGAAACCAAGAAGATACCCACTGTGGTGCTAGCCCTTGACGCCGAGAAGGCTTTTGATAGGGTCCATTGGGGTTATCTCAGTGCGACTCTTCAGAAGTTTGGTCTCAATGGGATGATCCTTTCAGCGGTCTTAGCCTTATACTCATCTCCGTCAGCAAGGGTGTTCACCTCTAACGCTCTATCTGACAAATTCCTTATTACTAATGGCACGCGCCAGGGGTGCCCTTTATCGCCCATAATATTCACCTTATTAATGGAACCTCTAGCGGAGGCAATTAGAGCAGACGTTGCTATTACTGGAATAGAAGTGGCTCATCACTCCCACAAGATAGGGCTATTTGCCGACGATGTGGTGCTTACTTTATCCAACCCGACCTCATCCCTAAATAGACTTACTGAGATCCTCCAGGAATATAGCGCAGTGTCCTACTATAAACTCAATATCACTAAGTCATGCGTACTGCCTATCAATATTAACAAACTTCACATTTCTTTACTAAAGGAAAAATTCCCATTCCAATGGGTGTCTAAGTCCATCCCCTACCTTGGTATTAGATTGACATTGCCGGTATCTTCCATGTATGATACTAATTTTACTGCTCTGACTGCTGTTGTTAAAGCTGATTTGCAACATATCTCATCATATGAGCTATCCTGGTTAGGGAGGATAGCGGCTCTGAAAATGTTGTTATTGCCTAAGCTAATTTATTATTTCAGGACTATACCCATATGCTTACCAGGCGCTTTTTTCAATTCAATTGACAAGCTGTTCAGGCAATTCATCTGGAAAGGCAGTCTACCCAGAGTTACCTTCTCCTCTATCCAAAGACATAGATCCAATGGGGGTGTGGGTTTTCCAAACATTAGCGCTTATTACAAAGCCGCTGTTCTGGACCAAATGAAAGCATGGTTTGAGCCGGAGTCTGAGAAGCTCTGGGTTCAGATCGAAAAGGCCATAGTGCAAAACAGGGACCTTCCCTCATTATTACTTGCCAAACTGACCGGTATAGCGTTTACCTCCCCCTCACTGCCCTCCATTGTGGCGACTCTCTCGGTCTGGGAGTCGCTGCATAGGATATCGGACTCTGCCTCTAGATTGCATCAGGAAGTCACTAATATCAAAATTTATGAGTTTCTAATTCCGCACCTCAATATTCATTTATGGCTGGAAGAGGGTATTCAGTCATGGGGAGACCTGCTCCTCAGAAACCCCACTTCACATGCATATGCTAAAGCGCAAATACTTCATTTTAGATCTAAGCACCCTAGCTGCTCGTACGATGTCCATAGCAGCGCATGGAGTTATCTGTTGTCTAAACATGATAGGCCTAATGGGCTGTCATGGTTTTACGCTCTACTCCAGCAACGTGATACATTTTTCAAAATTTCTAACATGTCTAACTGGGAAAAGGATTTAGGTTCTACATTCTCCCCAGCGGAATGGAAAGCAGCCATAGGCTCTTGCTTCAAGTACTCCCACTGCACTAACCATTGGGATCTTGCACTAAAAATACTTCACAGATCATATCTTACTCCAGTAAGACTTTCTATGATCTTTAGACTGGACTCCAGTTTATGCTGGCGACAATGTGGTTCAAGGGGAAACTTATACCACATTCTTTGGGAATGCTCAGTAGTGCGCAACTTTTGGTGCGATGTTTTCAAATTATTGTCCTCTGTTACTGGCACCTTAGTGGCGCCCTCCCCTCAACTCGCTCTCCTTTCCCTGTCGATCAACAGGGTCCCTAAGCAATTTAGAATTATAGTAACTCATGTTTTGATAGCCGCAAGACTGATGATCACCTCTAGGTGGAAATCCAATCTGGCCCCTGAGGTATCTGAGGTCATCCGCAGGGTCAATATCCAGCATTCGTATGAGAAACATTTTGCCATTCAATCCCAAAAACTACAAATATTTAATACCTGGTGGCTTCCATGGCTATCCAAATTTAATCCCTTGGGTTAGGTGCCACCCCATGAACTGCCTGACATCTTGAACAATAGGACATATTTGTATATACTGTGATTTGACACTCTCAATCTCCCGGTTGTACGTGCGCCTTCTCCCACCTGTACTGATTTGGGACTTATCTCATGTTATGACGTTTTTTTTTTTTTTTTTTAGTTTATTTGTTTTCCTTCCCCTCCCTTTTGTGTTTATCCTGCGCTGCTCTACTTTATTTTTTGCAAGCCCAGTGTTTCTGGATATAAGTGGAGATTGATATAATGTTGTCTGTATCTCACCGGCTCCTAGGGCCGACGCATCCACATGTAGACGTAGGATGCTAGGCCCGTTCTACTATATCGGATTTACAGACATAGCCCTAAAGATATGTTTTTTTTTTTTGCTTTAGTTATTTGTTCATCATTTGTGTTTTTACTTTTCATCTCTGTTAATTGCCCTACTCTGTACAGACATGTTGTCGGTGCGGTATGTGCCGTTATTGTACTTCGGCTTATATATGTTATCTGAAGAAAACTTTAATAAAAATCATTTGAAAGAAATTATATTTAAGTTATAAACCGCAGCCACAACCGCTCCCATCCGGAGGCAAAAAGGAAACAGAACTTCTTCTTCTACCTTCAATTATTTTAACAGAGGTGCCCCTTTCTACCCTACCACCGAATTTGGCCATGTCTTCCAGGAATCTTAGAGTTGCTGACCGGCCATCTTTGTGTTCAATTAGGCAGGCTGGGAAACCCCAAAAGTATTGAATATTTTACATCTTTAGTTGTTCAAGTAGGGGTTTAAGGGTTCTTCTCCTGGTTAGAGTCTCTACTGCCACATATGGGAATATCTGCAGTATGATCTCATCATATTTAGCAAGCTGGTTGGATTTCAGGTATGCCCTAATCTGTTCTTATTCTTGGAAATTATGGAATCTTGCAATAACGTCTCTTGGGACATTCCCTGACATTTCTGTAGGGTTCCTAATTCGATGGATTCTTTCAAACTTTATTTTGTTTACCCCAGATAAGCCCAGTCCAGCATGTGACCGAAAACCTTATCCAGTTTCTCTTGCAGATCTTCACCATCTCCTTGAGTCTCTGGTAATCCTCTGACCCAAAGATGTTTCCTTTGATTCCGGTTCTCCTGGTGTTCTATTCTATGCATCATACCTCTGATCTATCTGTATCACTTCCATCTGTTCCTTAAGCCCTTTTATCTCGGCCACCTGCAAATCCAACCTTTCTTCTGTATCCTCAACCCTTTTTAATACACAGTTTATATCTCCCTTTATGGATATTTCCAGCCTTGTAAATATTTCCGCCATTTCTCCTTTAGTTGGTTATTGTTTTTTTTTTTTGTCTGGGTTCCATTACAACTTCCTTTTCTGTCTCCTCACTTCTAGATAATGGGGGGTCTATGTCCCCAAACAGTTTTCTCTGTCCATTCTTTTGTGAGCCCTCTGGGGCTTTACTCTTAGCCCCCAGCTGTTTCCCCCAGGCTTTCTTTACCTCCCTCTTGTGTCATGTATTTTTTAATCGATCCTGGGCTGGCGCTCACCTTAGGGGGGTTTGCTTTTGCCCCCCCCCCCCCCACCAGCTTGCCCCTCATTTTTGTTTTTTTTCTGCTGGTTAATGGATAATATTGTGTCAAAATTCTCCTTACACCAGGTTTTTTACTCTGCATTATAGCCTTACTCTCTTCTGGGGTTTTGCTCGTTATATATGGGTATATTTTTACCCCCAGAGTTTACCAAACCAAGGGATGTGCTAGCCCCCAAACTTTTACACAGTTTTACACAGTTTTTCCCCCTGGGTATAGGTTTTTACATTGTCCATTTTCCTTCCCAGAAAAGAAGGGGCTCAATCTATTTGATGTTGCGACTGATGCAGCTTATGCAACTTTTACGCTACGTGGTATTCTTTGTGGTTTGACTAAATCGCTATATGGCATTTTAGCTAATTCTTATGTAGACCTCTGGATATACAACATAGTCAACAACATAGTCGATAAACATCCGGTAAGCATTTCTTAGTTACAATCACAATCCAATACCCTAAACCAGTCTTATGCAGCCAAAGCAGATGGTATTTTTCATCCCCTTTTTATCCTCTTACTGGGAGTAAACTATTAACACTTCTTTGACAACTTTCAGGTTACTGGTGCAATTTCAGCATTTATTTCCCATTATTTGTGTCCCATAGTTATGTCACAGTCCAGCATTCACACAGTCTGTATGCAGCATTATAACAGAACAAGGAAAAGACTCACCCCCTTGCAGCCACAGCCTCCACTTCATACAAACAGGTTAACTGCCAGGATTAAGGTGGGGGGAATCAGGGGGAGATTTTACCGCTGGGAGGGGTACACTTTCTTTTTCCAGGCACGTTGCTATGCTTTATTCAGCCTGCCTCCCTCCTGTTGTCACCTTACTTTCCAGCATCTTTCTGGGTCCCTCTGCTGCCTCCGGTAGCATCCTGCTACACACACCCTTGCCCCAGGGGTGCGTGCTGCACTCCACTGCCACTATCTTCCTCTCTCCTCCGGCAGCACCCAGATAGGTAAGCGCTGAACTCACTCTCACGCTCAGTTAGGGTGGATTGAGATACACTCCTAACAGCCGGAACCACCACCACTCCTCCTTTAGCAATGTCCGACTCTGGCCAGGGGTAGACGCGAGGTTGGGGAAGTTTGTGGAGGGGTAGGGCGGCCTTTTCAAAGACCACACGCATAGTAGAGGGAGCTTTGCAAACTTCCTGGGCTCAGCAACTGCTCCTGTCTGACGCCCATATCAGGCCCCTCCTTCCTTAACCTCAAACTGCCTTTATAAGATGTAATAAAAATAAAAAAATAATGTGAGCCAGTAACATGTATTTCATGTAATTTACTAAATTATTTACAATGGCCATTTAGAAGACCATATGTACTTTTTTTAATGTCTTTTCTATGACCTTAAATACTACTACAATACTCAATAACAAAAATAAGCCAGTGATCCTGAAAGACTGTTAGAATCATTTGGGTTTTGGACTTTAAAGCTTTAATTTTCAAATAAGATCAAGGGCATGCACTAGATTTGTACAGATTTCAAGATGTGAGTGTGTAAGTTCTTTTTTCTTTTATAATATTTACATAAAATATTAATAAAAAATGATATATAAAAATTAATACCATTATTTTCTGTGTATGTGTGTGTGTATATATATATATATATATATATATATATATATATATATATATATATATATATATATATATATATTGTTATTAAATAACCTGGTAACATCCATTTTGGGTATTTAAGAGAACATTTTAATTCTGTCTATATTTCGGGTTAGGTTTGGACTATTGAAGAAAGTGCGTATGTTTGCATGTCTCTAGATTATTTTATCTTTTTCAGTTTCAATATACCATCTTGTGGACCTAGTATAAATCTACTGTCATGAATAAAGCTAATTTAATTTTCTAAATGTGACTGAGATATCAACTAGATCACTAAATCCCAGGCAAATTACAAATTCTCTAAGAACACTGTACCAATTATTTTCTTTGATTCCCACCGCAGCTTGCATTTCAAACTGTGACAGCTCAAAAATAGATAGGGCATGTCCTTGATCTTATTTGAAAATTAAAGCTTTGAACTTCAAAACCCATATGATTCTAACAGTTATATGTCCACTATCTTCCAGGATCACCAGCTCATATTTTTGTAAATAAGGTCAAGAAATATTTAAGTCAATAGAAAAATAACTATAATTTTACATACAATCTTTTAATTACTTTGTAAATGACTTCACGTTGTAAATGATTATCTGCACATTTAGGCCTCATTTCCACTGGCGTTTTTACAGCCACTTTTCTGAGCGTTTTTTGCAGCTTAAAAACGCCTGTCCATGTTAGTCTATGGCCTCATGCCCACTATGACATTTTTGAGCTGTAGATGGCTAAGCTGCAAAAAAAACGCGGGACCAGTGCGTTCTGAAGCTCCAGCAATAGAGCTGTAAAAACGCCAGACGTTAAAAAACGCGCATAAACGCGCAAAAAAGCGCAAAAACGCTCACAAACGCTCAAAAACGCGCCCGCGGCGTTTTTAAAGCTCCAGCTCCAAAAAAAAAAAAAATTATTATTTTTCTAAAATAAACATGGACAGGCGTTTTTAAGCTGTAAAAAACGTGGCTGTAAAAACGCCAGTGGAAATTAGGCCTAAAGGTGTGTTATTAACTTAAATATCAGTTTTAGTTATCAACGTTTAAGTATGTGTATATGTGTATATGAAGAGAAGTTTGATCCATTAAACTTGGAAGATATAAATATTACCACATAGAGATAGTGGTTTGGTTCATATTTAGTGGCATTGACCTCACCTTATAGTTATACCTGTTATGGTCATTTACATACCATTTATGATTTATAATAAAGGTTACGTTTTGGATAAGTGGCTTTTTGGTGCATAAGGAAGCGCACCCTTGTCTAGTTCATTTTTTCCACAAGTAAGTGTTGACAAATATGTAAAAGCCTGTGATATTGATATATTTGATTGATGCATTTATTTTATTTTTTTGGAACCCAGCCTGGGTTTAATTTAACAAGTGTGCTGACTTTCTTGAAAAATAGATTAAAAACACCTGGCTAGCTTCTAAAGATAGAGTCAAAATCAAACGAGGCACCTACTGTATCAAAAGAGACTAATATACATTTAGGCATTTAGATGTATATCCAGGATTTGCAAAAAACATACAAGGTGTTGGTTGTCTTAAAAAGTACATTAAAAAGAAGATTGAAGTGAGGGGATTTAGGATTATGATCAAATCACATTCCCATATTGGCAATATGAAGTTTATCCCAACCTGACATAAAATCCAAACAGAAAACACCATAAGAATGATGCAATACTGCAATGATTTTGAAAAAAAAACTAAATTGACTGATTTAAATAACCAGTTGAAGGAGGAACAGAACAACATCCATAAATTAAATGACTTTCTAGAGTTTAAAAGGCTAGAAGATAGATTACATAAACAAGTGTAGATTCACAAAGAAACCATTAAGATAAAAAAAACATAAGTTCATTCTAATGACATTGCTATTGACAGAGTTTATAATTTGTCTCGTAAGAACAGAGAGTTAATCCCACAGACTGTCTCTACAGCTGACTCTGATACATCAAGGGAGTCAGAGAGTTCAGAGACAGAACAGGGGAGTGAGAGGAAAAGTGACTTGTGTGATGGCAGAAATTAGGTCAGATATACCTCAAAAAGAGGTAGAGGTAGAAGAGGTAATTTCAGACGCCCTAGATGTCAACAGGGTAATTTTTTAGCAACACCTACTCAACATCTGAGAGATCAAGATCGATTGGGATATACTGGTAGCAAAGTGAAGGGAGTGGGGGCAGTGTGGAGGTGTGTGGACCCTTCTCCAATTTTAAACCAAAGTGTGATTACAAATAGGGATGAGCTTCGCGTTCCATACAAACGTATGTTCGACTCGAACATTGTCTGTTCACACGTACGACAAAATTCGAACAAAAGCAATCGTTCGCGCCAAATTAGAGTGACGCAAAACGGCCCATAATTCACTGCGGCATTGCGCGCTGATGATTGGCCAAGCATGCTGTATGTCCCGCATGCTTGGCCAATCACAGCGTGCAATGCCTGGGTGGCTTTGGCCAATTATGGCTCAGGGCTTTAGCACATGCCCCACACTATATAAGGCCGCCTGCTGGGCGGCCTTGTGTAGTGTGTTCCGGCTTGTTAATGAGAGCAGTCAGAGAGACAGAGAGATTGTCTTTTTATATAGCTAGAGAGAGCAGGCAGGCAGGCTAGTCAGTTTAGCTTAATTTACATTGTGTAGAGAATATATATACATCCCTAGGAGTTGTACATATATTTATACACTGTATAGCTTAGATAGATCAGTGCTTCCTCATTTACTGGCAGGCAGGTGATTGTGCTATTTAAAGACGTTATCACACGTATAGACACCCAGCAAGTACAATATTTAAAGGATTTTTTTTATTTTTATTTTTTATTTAAGCATCATTAAAATCACTGCTCCTGGAGCTCCATAAAAAATGAAAGATTCCTTTAAATATTGTCCCTGCTGGGTGTCTATAGTTTGCCTGTGAAAACGTCTTTGAGAACCCGGGTCTTGCCTGAGGGAACATGTATCAATGGAAAAAAAGTTTTAAAAACTATCGTTTTTTCAGGAGTTCAGTTTTTAAAACTTTTTTCCATTGATACATGTTCCCTCGGGCAAGACCCAGGTTCTTAAAGACGTTTTCACAGGCAAACTATAGACACCCAGCACTGCAGGTTCAATATTTAAAGGAATTTTTCATATATATTTTTTTTATTTAAACATTATTAAAATCACTGCTCCTGGAGCAGTGATTTTAATGATGCTTAAATTTAAAAAAATAAAAATTCCTTTTAATATTGTACCTGCTGGGTGTCTATAGCTTGCCTGTGAAAATGTCTTTGAGAACCCGGGTCTTGTCCGAGGGAACATCTATCAATGGAAACGTTTTTTAAAAATGGTCACTTTTTCAGGAGTCCTGCTCATGAAAAAACGACTGTTTTTTAAACTTTTTTCCATTGATACATGTTCCCTGGGGCAAGACCTGGGTTCTCAAAGACATTTTCCAACAATAACTTGAATATTGGTCTTTAAAATTAGCGTTTTTGAATTCGAACGTTCGAGTCCCATAGACTTCAATGGGGTTCATCCCTAATTACAAACAGTTTAATATGACTACCTGGGGAAAAGGTGTAAAGTTGGTTGAAAGAGACTTGAATGTCTTGTAGGAAAAAAGAGAGGGATAAATTGTTTAATCTATCATATGCTGAGTGGAAAGCCCTGGAACAGTTGCACAATAACAAATAATTTAATATTAAATCAGCAAATAAAGGAGGGAACATTGTTATAATAGATAGAGCATTCTATGGTAAAATGTGTTTTGATATTCTCAGTAATGAGAACAATGAAGTATTAAATAGAGAGTATTGCAGTGTCCTTGTTCAATACTTTTCTTAAGAATTATACTCAGAGCTTCAACGTATAAGCACTTGAATGATCTAAGGATGAATGTTCATTTATTACAAACAACCATCCTACAATCACAACTTGTTATGCTCTCTAAGGTGCATAAGAACAGAGAAAGCCCCCTAAGTCGCCCTACAGTTTTAGGGAAACAAAATCAGACTGAAGGTGCCATCAGATAAATTGATTACATCCTTTGTCCAAATGTCCACGGTCTCTACGCATATATTGTGGATACACACGACTTTGTTAATAACATTTCTCTGGAGGAGGATGTTTGGCTGGCAAGCCTTGATGTGAAGGCACTTTAAGCCCCAAGATATGTCTTCTATCATTCAGGACAAAGGTCTATCTAAATATTTCCAAAAAGTCCCATGATCACTTACAGAAGAGGTAGAAACCTTAGAGACATCCTAGTGCATAGTCATTTAGGAACCGTCCAAAAAAAAAGTAATTCCCACATGGCTGCTGGGGAAAAAAACCTTAGGTAGCCACAGATGTGGATATTGTAAGGCGTGCCCTTATATTCCCACTGTTAAATAATTTGAGAACCCCAAACATCATAGGGCAAAAGACAGTAAATACTGTCTTACTGAAGATGTGGGCTGTTATTCTTTCTCTTTTTCAGTTCATCTCATTTTTATATGTTGCCAAAAGATGGGAGGACAGGCAGATGTACCCCCATCTCTTTATACTGGTTAGTGTTGGTGAGTAGACCTTGAGCTTATATATCCTCTAAATAGCCTGGAGCCTTTATATTGAATGTAAGAGGAGATAATAACCCTCATATTGTCTATGTGTATATCAAGAGAAGTTTCACCAAATAAACTTGGTAGATATAAATATTACCACATATAGATAGAACTTTGGTTCATACATAGTTACATTGACTTCACCCTATAGGTATACCTGCTATGGTCATTTACATACCTTTTATGATTTAAATAAAATAAAGTTTAAACTTTAGATACGTGGCCTTTTAGTGCAAAATGAAGCACACTCTTGTCTAGTTCTGGTTTATCTTCTGGAGGCTGCGGTGAAAAGGGAAGTGAAATTGAAATGACAACAAAAGCCAAATAAAAACTGGGGGCCATGTTTAAAGAAGCACCGGTAATTTGGCTTATGCCCAATTACAGCTAGATGAATTAGGGATACTGTCCCCACCCCATACAATTTGCTGACAATAAAATAGCCATTACTATTTTTTAACATCGAACCCCATTTTGACCCCATAAAGTCAATGGGAATTGAGATTTGACATCCAAACTTTAGTAAGATTTGTCAAACCAACTGAACCCAGATACTTGTGTATTTCTGCATCACAATAGCCTTTATTTATTTATATACACAATGGATTATCTGTTTGGTAACAGAGATCTGCTGTTAGACAGAAATGAGAGGTCCACATCAAATTTGTGGCTTCTCCAGAATATATGAACCAGAATCAAAGCAACATCTGTTTTCAGCCATAGAGATAAAAAAAAAAAAAAAAATGAAGGAGCAGAATAGAAGCTTTGTCTTAAAATAATGACATTTTAATGGAAAATCTTAAGGGCTTTCAAATAAAATTAATAGAACATTCTTTCTTGCTATTATTGGGTCAAAGATTGTTCTGTCAAAAAATGTCATATTAACATCTATATGAAATTGTACTAGGCCAGTCTACTAGGCCAGTTTTATAATTCTGGTAATTCCTGATAAGAGTCTCATAACATTGGGCCAGATTCTCATAGAATCACGCTGGCGTAGCGTAAGGCATTTACACTACGCCGCCGCAACGTAACAGAGCAAGTGCCGTATTCTCTAAGCACTTGCTCCGTAGTTTGCGGAGGCGTAGATTAAATCGCCCAGTGTAAGCCCGCGTAATTCAAAGGGGGCGGCTTGTATTTAAATAAAGCGCGCCCCCGCGTTGAACGAACTGCGCATGCGCCGGCCGGGGAAAAAGCCCAGTGCGCATTCTCCAGCTCACGTCGGAAAGCGTAGTGGAAACCGACGTCAAAACGACGTGATCGTCACTACACAATGCCCTATTCACGAACAAGTTAGTAAAACTACGTAAGCGACGGAAAAAGCCGACGCTGACCCGACGCCATACTTAACATGGCATCCGACGGCACCCGACGGCATCTGACGGTACTTCATAAGGTTACTCCTCATAGAAGCAGGGGTAACCTTACGAGTTCGTAAACGACGTACGCGATGACGGGGCAGCGTAAAAGCGATCGGGAATCGGCGTAGTAGCCTCATTTGCATAGGCAAATGAGAAAACAACGTAAAGGCCACCTAGTGGCTGGAGTTGTCATTACAACTATGATCCGCAAGTGTAATGGTATTACACTTGTCGGATGTTGAAGCGTATCTATGCTAAAGTGATGCTAAGCATCACTCGCATTGATACGAGCCAAAAAAAACGGCGATACGACGGGGTATCTGAGATACTCCGTCGTAGCGCCGCTGAGAATCTGGCCCATTGTTTTTAGCTTTGTACCCCCCTAATGAGTGGGCCTTGTAAAAAGAGGGGGCCCTTTTAGGGAGACTGTGGAACAAAATAAACTAAGAAATTTCCTTTATAGAAGTGATGAAGTCAGGTTTTAAGATCATTGCTAGTCATAGATTCCACTCTGCGCAGTAAGAAGCAGTTGCTTAACTGTCTTAGCCGTGTAGATTTATTGACCTCCGAACTTCTGCTACAATTAACCATCTATGCCTAATGCAGTTGAAAATACCAGAGTTTCTCCTCAACTAAAATGTTAAGACAAATGAGGCTTGAAGTTCTACAAAATAGGTTTAAAAATGCCTTTGTGTAAAGAAGTTTGTATTATGTTTACAAAGTAATTGTGTGCAAGAGCATTAATCATTTTGTTATAATACTGTTGAGATCTGCTAAGAGAGAGAGAGAGAGAGAGAGAGAGAGAGAGAGAAAGTCTGAAACAATATGGCCTGTCTATGAAAAAGCTGTGTCACTCCCACCAGGATTAGTCACCCTGGCAAATAATGCAGGCTCATTTGATGTGCAGAGTCTAAGTATTAACCAGTGTTTACCAGAGCTCCTGATGGTGGAGATGGGTTTAGCTGTGTGTTAGTACCAGGTCGTAGCCCTCAGGGTCGCCCCACTTGGAGGTGAGCAAGCTGTGTTCCAGTAGTGGATATAGCAGGAAAGGATCAAACATAAGTCAGTAAACAAGGAAAAGGTAAGTAACAAGTAGTTGCAGGTTGGGATTAAGCTGACACATAGTCGAGGAATGAGCCATTGGTCAGTAACAAGTGGTAATAAGACTCAGATGGCAACAAGAAAAATAAAAGCGAGATACTGGCTGGAGAGAGCACAACAATCTGGCAAACAGGAAGTGCAGAGACATGGCTCAAATCAGGACTTTCACAGGAAGACCAAAGAGTTCAAGGTTCAAAACAAACAAGGTTCAAGGCAGAATCATTCAAGGAATAGTCCACAGAACTGTACAGCATTCCAGGTGGTTCAGCAAGAAGAGTCATTGCCTACCACAGAAGAGGTTCCAGTTTAAAATCAGAGCGATCAAGCGATCCTAAGTTTAATAGTATGCTACCATTGCCCATGGTTTCTGGGTGTATATATGTGTGTGTGTATATATATATATATAACATTCAATAAGGTAGAGGAAAGCCAAACCTGATCGGTAGTTAGTGCTAGCAGCCAGGTCTTCCCACCGACCCTGCATATACAGAAAATTCCAGAGGGTTGCTGCACTTAAAAGACTGGGTTATTTGTTGAAAATTCAAAAGAGTTTCCTATTCAAGTGTTTAAAAAAGAGATTTCCATTTCGGCCTTACATGCTCACGCCCTTCTTCAGATCAGTCAGAACACAATTTCATCAAAGTCATGTGGTTTTAAACAATTCTAAACACAATCACATAAGGAATAAATTACATGGTCAAATGTTTATTAGTACAATTATTCTCCTGCATTTGGTACTTGTGTAGTGCCCACCCTAATTCTGGGGAACCCTATTTTAAATTTAGGGGAAGTCTGGGCCCAGACCTATTTGATTAACCCAAATTTGCCTCTTTTATGGCTGTGGTACTACTTGGTAGTTTCCCTTGTTGCCAGTCGGTGGTGTTGCCACCCTGGCCTTATGTTGGAACGCAGGTGTACCATGGTGTGTTGGGTGTCCCTTCTCTGCAGCGGTGCAGTGGGAGTGGTGACCCCGCTGTGCATGCTGGGGAGAGGTACTTAAGGGACAGACACAATTAATCGGGGTTCTTCCTCGCCTCGCGGCCCTCCTGGCGAAAGGGGTGTGTGTGTGAGCCCATCTTTGGGGCCACATTGGTCCAGAGTGATGCTACTGTGGAGTAGGCATGGCTATGCTGGCTGGGGCCTACAATCCTAAAGGGGGATCCCAAGCTGTCTGTCCGCAAGGGAGGAGGCTATCTTGATGAAGAAAACTGGGGGAGGACCTGCCCTGGAGAAGACTGGCAAAGTGCTAGTGTCTCGGATGAGGCCTGGTGACCCAATCAAGGAGGGATCCACTACGTTGAAAACCCTGCAGTCTGTCGGTTCCGGCTTTAAGGCTCTCCTACTGCTCAGCTGGAGGTTTGGGACTTTGAAATCCTGTGGCAGAGGACTCCTGGACCCATCCAAATGTATTCAAAGGTCTGTGACAGAGACCCAACTCATTCCAAGTGGTCTGTGGCAGAGACAGTCTGGACATTAGTTTGATGCGTCATCCCAACTGCTAGGCCAAGTGAGAGGGGACTATCCAGGTGAGCAATACCCACTCAATAGCTAGGAGTGAAGACCTGATTTATTCTGTACCGTGTGCCTGAACCTTCCCCTGCTCTTCTCCTCCTTCATGCTTTCTCTATTTCAAGTTACTTTGCAGTAAAAAACAAACAAAACCTAACTGTTGGTGGTTTTACATCGGTCTGGACATTGCATTTATTATGGACTTTCCTACACTGACAACAAAGCTACAAAGGTAACGTGCAAACCCGAAATTTAACCAGCAGCTCCTACGGGGGTAGTACTAAACTTTTTTCACCCCATTGATACAGAAATGGCTAGTCAAGTTGATATCAATCCCATTATTCCCTCGGGAATCATCCTATTTGTCAATCTGAAAGACATATATTTAAAAAAAAAATAAAAAAATATAATCCAATCTATAATATGATTATACAAGCGGACCAATCAAAACATATCACTAATCATATAAACAAGTAAAGATCCAGATCTGTATTTAATCCATTTGGAAAAATAGTGTTAAGAAAGTTTATCCAGTGTACTCCACGTTTCCTTAAAATAAGTTTGCGATCTCATCTGTCCTATTTTTATCTATGCCTTCTAACACCATGTACTTCAACTGGAAAACAGTGGCCCGGATTTACAAAGAGCGGCGTATATTTATGCCGGCGTAGCACATCTTCTTTACGCTACGCCGGCACAACGTAGAGAAGCAAGCATGCTATTCACAAAGAATATGCGCTCCACGTTGCACCTGCGTAGCGTATAGTTGTTGGCGTAAGCCGACATAACTTAAAGCAGGTGGAAGTGGGCTGAAAGTGGGTGTGATATATTTAAATGAAGCTTGACCCCATGCAAATGATGGCCACAGCTTCAAAAAACAAACTGCGCATGCGTCGTCTCTTGGATGCATCCCAGTGCCCATGCTCACAGTTACGTCAAAATAGCTGCCTAAGTTAGAACACAAGTCAGGGTACACATTAACCCCTTCCTCACCCCCTAGTGTTAACCCCTTCAACGCCAGTCACATTCATACAGTAATTAGTGCATATTTATAGCAATGATCGCTGTATAAATGTGAATGGCGCCAAAAATGTGTCAAAAGTGTCCGATGTCTCCGCCATAATGTCACAGTCACGAAAAAAATGCTCATCGCCGCCATTAGTAGTAAAAAAATAATAAAAAATAATAATAATTCTGTCCCCTATTTTGTAAGCGCAATAACTTTTGCACAAACCAGACGCTAATTGCGATTTTTTTATTATTTTTTTTAACAAAAATATGTAAAAGAATACATATCGCCTAGACTGAGAACATTTGTATTTATTTTTTAAATTGGGCTTTTTTATTACAGCAACAAGTAAAAAATATTGTTTTTTTTTTCTAAATTGTTGCTCTATTTTTGTTTATAGCACAAAAAATAAAAACTGCAGAGGTGATCAAATACCACCAAAATAAAGCTCTATGTGTGGGGAAAAAAGGACGTCAATTTTGTTTGAGAGCCACGTCGCACGACCGCGCAATTGTCAGTTAAAGTGACGCAGTGCCACAAGCTGAAATTTCACCTGGTCAGGAAGGGGTATATGTGCCCAGTAAGGAAGTGGTTAATGCATTATATCAGTGCCGCTGATTTTTTGCATCTTATTTCAGTCATTGTCTGTCAACATGTACTCCAGCTTTGACTGCTCATCAGAGCTCTAGACTGGCTTCATGATAGCGAAAAAAGTTGGACCATGCTTGCACAATGTTTGGGGGCAGGGATCCTGGCTAATTCAACTGACCAAATATGTCTGAGGCCATATTTGGTCATCCCAGCTAGTTTGTTTACAAAGAAAATGAAGCGGATAAGAAATCACATTTTAGTTGTATCTATCTGTAAGGCCACGTACACACGATCGAACATGTTCGCTGAAACTGGTCCGCAGACCAGTTTCAGCGGACATGTTCGATCGTGTGTAAGGCCTATCGGACAGTTTTCCAGCAGTCAAAAGTTTCTAAACATGCTTAGAAACTTGTTAGTGATGGGGTGAAACTGCGCTCCCCTAAATTACATGTGATCTAGTGTTAAATATATTTATAATAATCTCCTAATAGTATATAGTGGAGTGCTGTCCTCCAGAAACAATGTATTCCACTGTGGTGTGCAATAAAAATAGAAAAAAACATGGAAAAAACGTAAAAAAAAATATTTAGTTGCACTAGTATGTGCCCTTAAATATCATAGACCTCTAAGTTGAGTGGACATACATAATACACCTATAGTTATGTATGTTGAAAAACCATATCATATAAAAATCAAATCAAAAAATCAAAAGTTAAAAAATTCATATGGGGTGAATAGTCCAGTATTTTCCTCCTAGGTACTGTCCAGTGTGGGTGATCAAATATACATATAGTTGATGTGTTCCTCTGTGGTATATTCAAATCGTTACCAAGTTGTCACCACTAAGTGATATCCCGTCACCGTTTGAAATTGTCACTCACCAGATGTCGTATAAACCAGAGCCTTTGGTTCATTACTCAGGATAACCACTCCTATATCAGGGATTCAGGCTGCTGTTTGGTGTCTTGAATATGGAATGGGGTGCCACCTTCTCCTATGAGTGCTCAGAGAAAACAGGTGCTCCTCATAGTGTATTAAATTAAAAAATATATATTTATTTAAAACAAATAAGTAATACACTCACATTTTGTGGTGCCTATATACCGTCACCAAGCTTCTCTAGCCGTGTATGCAAATAATGTGGATGGGGTGAAAAAGCCGTTCCTCTTGTGGTCTCCCAACTGTCTTACAGTCTGTATGTGTAGCCTTGTCATTCAGCAGTCTCTACGTGTTTCGCAATCAGTGTTGCATCATCAGGATTTGTGCAGATTTGATTTAAAGTAAAATATATTGTGTTTTCTTTCGAAATTTACGCTCTTTTTTTGTTTATAGCACAAAAAATAAAATATGCACAGGTGATCAAATACCACCAAAAGAAAGCTCTATTTGTGGGGAAAAAAATATGTCAATTTTGTTTGGGAGCCACGTCGCACGACCACGCAATTGTTAGTTAAAGCGACACAGTGCCGGAAGCTGAAATTTCGCCTGGGCAGGAAGGGGGTATACATGCCCAGTAAGCAAGTGGTTAAAATGACTATTAAACTCAGTCAGGTGTATCTAATCACTTTCTCAATGTCACACAAATCCATTTTACTTTCAACTGTGATCAGCTGTGGTAATTTTGATTAGCTCAGGATGGAAAAAGTATTCCTAAAGCATTTCAGTCCCTGGTAGTGCAACTAACGCAAACGATCCCCGGAATAAAGTGGTGAACAGGCACAAGTCAGAAGATGGATACAACAAATGTGAAAGTCTTTATCAATGTCTAGAAACACAGTAAAGTCTATCATTAGTAAAGCAGAAGGTATTTGGTACAACACAGTCCCTCCCTGGATTAGGACATCACTCCAAACTGGATGAAAGAGCCAGGGGGAAACTCCTCAAGAAAGTCCACATGCAGTCATGACTGAGCTTCGCCAAAAAGCACCATGATGATTCTTAGGCCTCATGGATAAATTTGTTATGTTTAGAAGAGACTAAAATGTAATTATTTGGCCTCAACATCAAATGTTATGTCTGGTGGAAATCCACTACAGCTCACTATCCAAATAATCATTCCTACAGTAAAGCATGGTGGTGGTAATATCCTGTTTCTCTGCAGCAGGGACTGGAGCACTTGTCTGGATAGAAGGGAAAATGGATGGGACAAAATACTGTCAAATTATTCAGTAAAATCTGCTGCCCTCTGCCAGAAAGGCATCAATGGGAAGAAGGTTTACCTTCCAACATGACAATGATCCAAAGGACACAGCAAAAATGACCACACAGTGGTTGAAGGAAAAAAAGGTGAAAGTCCTTGCATGGCTTAGTAAGAGCCCAGACTTCAAGTCATTCCACAGATTTACAATGGGATTTAAACAAACGGTCACCATCAAATTTAAATTAACTTGAACAGTTCTGCAAAGAAGAGTGGGCAAATATTGCAAAGTATAGATGTGCAAAGTTAGTAAAGACATATCCCAACAGACAGGGTGTATTTAAAGGGGTTGTAAAGGCTTGTTTTTTTTATTTTCTAAATGGGTTCCTTTAAGCTAAAGGGTTTCCTTCTAAATGTTTTTTTATTTTTATTTGTTTTCTTTGTCTGAATTTCTCACTTCCTATTCCTCCTCAGTAAGCTGTTCTGGCTGACTAACCACTGCTCGGATGATGGTGGCAAGTTTACTGAGGAGAAACAGGAAGTGAGAAATTCAGACAAAGAAAAAAAAACATTTAGAAGGGAAATCAAAGGAAAATGTAGGTGAACCAACAATGCACTAGCTTAAAGGAACCTATTTAGAAAATAAAAAAACAATCCTTTACAACCCCTTTAAAGCAAAAAGTGGGTCAACAAAATACTGACACAAGGGGGTGATCCTTTTTCCAACTAGATGACTCTGTTTTTGATTTTTTTTTTATGTTTTTCTGACATGTTGGTGTTATATCATTCATTTGGATGTCATAAGTTGCGCATAGTAAATACAGCTGGGTAAAACAAAAACAGTGTCTGTCTTCATTTCAGAACCATCAAATTGTGATTATTTTAAACGGGGGTGATTCTTTTTCTATACCCACTGTATGTCTCCCAGGGTAGTGTCCAGTTACTTATGCCCTATGCCATTTTTAACACAAAATACCAATCCAATAGGAATTGTTAATTGGTTTATTTTCTTTATAAATGATACATTTGCTGTAGTACATATTACAGAAATGTCATGTTGCATGCAAATTTAGGACATCCCCAAGGCATGTTATTTAAAGGAATTTTTAATTCCTAACGTTTCACTTTAAGCATTATTTAAAAGAGCTGCTCCCCATTGAATCTAATTTTAAAACATTTGGGGACGTTTTCAGTTGCCCATGCCTTTTGTTTCACAATTCCTTTAATTTTAGTCATAAAATGTCAAAAAATTATTTTAATGATTCGGCTACCACTAACTTCAGTGGGGTTAAGATTAACGTTTGAAGTTAGAGGAAGTTGGCTAAATTTCCTGAGAGTCAAACCCATGTTTATTCGCGGACCCGATCGCCGCTGCAGTGCGGCGATCCGTCCCTGGAGCGGAAGAACGGGGAGAGCCGTGTGTACACACGGCTTCCCCGTGCTTCTCTGTGGCCGGAGCATCGATCGCGTCATCCCTGTAATAGGGGGACGCGATCGATGACGTCACACCTACAGCCACACCCCCCTACAGTTGTAAACACACACATTAAGGCACACATTCCCTACAGCGCCACCTGTGGTTAACTCCCAAACTGCAACTGTCATTTCCACAGTAAACAATGCAATTTAAATGCATTTTTTGCTGTGAAAATGACAATTGTCCCAAAAATGTGTCAAAATTGTCCGAAGTGTCCGCCATATTGTCGCAGTCACGAAAAAAATCGATGATCGCCGCTATTAGTAGTAAAAAAAAAATAATTAATAAAAATGCAATAAAAATATCCCTTATTTTGTAAACGCTATAAATTTTGCGAAAACCAACCGATAAATGCTTATTGCGATTTTTTTTACCAAAAATATGTAGAAGAATACGTATCGGCCTAAACTGAGGAAAAAAAATGTTTTTTTATATATTTTTGGGGGATATTTATTATAGCAAAAAGTAAAAAATATTGCATTTTTTTTTAAATTGTCGCTCTATTTTTGTTTATAGCGCAAAAAATAAAAACCGCAGAGGTGATCAAATACCACCAAAAGAAAGCTCTATTTGTGGGAAAAAAAGGACGCAAATTTTGTTTGGGAGCCACGTCGCACGACCGCGCAATTGTCTGTTAAAGCGACGCAGTGCCGAATCGCAAAAACCCCTTGGGTCATTTGCCAGCATATTGGTCCGGGTCTTAAGTGGTTAAACTGATCATTTAATTTCAGGCGTACAAATGAGAGTCAGTGTCATTCCAATAAAAGGGCAGACTTACATTTACAGTCTAAACCTAAAGATGCATCTTACTACATACAGTATTAATTCACAAGATATATCCATTGCATTAATGAACAAAATTAATTTTGTCCAAGCATAAATTTAATTTGCTATTATAACTCCAAATGCCAAGTCAAGAAGGACACAAAGCCGCAGTATTAAAAGGGGTTTTGTAAGCAAGAAACAAATGAATAAAGTTAAATATATTCCAAATTACCTTTTAATTGTAAACTTCAAATGTGCCCTTTAAACTGATGGGTTTTACCCTTTTGACTCCAAAGATGAGCGAACACAAATAAATGAAAGGTTAATGGATCTATAGTTTTCTCATTTAAAATAAAAAATTACAAAATAAATGGTGACCTTTACATTTTGATCTACTTTCTGGCTGTGATGGTCTACGCACTATAATATGTTGTTTTATTTAGTTGGAAAAATCATGTTCTGTATAATTAGTATCAGAAGGTCTCCCTATTTGACATCAAGGCAGCTTCTGTTTTTATGTATCTAATGAATTTCTACACTTATTCGGACATAAAAATTGCAAATAAAAAAGCATTTTTACTTCTTATGTGAAACAATATGGGATATGCTAAGGTCTGTATGAATAACAGCAATACATTTAAACGTGCACCTGTATTTAAGCAAATGCATCAAAGTACATACAATATATGTATGTGGCAGGGGCGGCTGGTGCTTAATTTTTTTGGGGGGGCGCCAAACATCCGTCCCCACCCCCCCCCCGCCAACGTCACTTGCAGACAGACAGACAGATATTCCGATAGATAGATAATTGGATAGACAGATAGACAGAAAGCCATGTCCCTCTAGCCATGTCCCTCACATATGCAGCCATGTCCCTTCAGCCATGTCCCTCTAGCCATGTCCCTCACATATGCAGCCATGTCCCTTCAGCCATGTCCCTTCAGCCATGTCCCTCTAGCCATGTCCCTCTAGCCATGTCCCTCACATATGCAGCCATGTCCCTTCAGCCATGTCCCTCACATATGCAACCATGTCCCTTCAGCCATGTCCCTCACATATGCAGCCATGTCCCTTTAGCCATGTCCCTCTAGCCATGTCCCTCATGCAGTAATCAGAGCCCTCACACACACACACACACATACAGGAGATGTGTAAGGCTCTGATTGCTGTGTGAAGCATAGCACAGTATAGCACACGGCACCCTTCTCCCTCCCTCCAGTCCACTCTGAGCCCGATCACAGTACAGGCTGAGCATACAGCTGCTGGACATGGATGGGGTGGACAGGACAGACAATGAGACAAAGTATTTTAATACGTTTCCTACCTTAGATTCCTCCTAGAGCCAAAACCGAAAGTAACACTGCCCTCAGCCCTGGGGAAAGCACCACCCATTTCCTTTGGCAGAGAGGAAGCAGCTGGACCCAATTAGAGTGGAGACTGTGGAGACACTGGAGTGTGATTGGTTTGTGGCGCACAGCACATAGTCACAGAGCTTAAAAAAAACCTGCAAATGAAGCGTCTTGCCTGCTTGCTTTGGCATGATGCTTTAATGACGCTATAGCACTGCACTGTGACAGGCGTCCACCCTGAGCAATAGTAGTGCTGTTAAAGGACTTTTTTTTTCTTAAAGGGCGAGGGGGAGGGGGGCGGCACCCAGGCGCCCCCTATGGACGGGCCGCCACTGGTATGTGGAATGAAAGGCAAATTGCTGTGAGAGCTGTGAGTATGAGGGGGGGGTGACACCTGATATAAAGGAGGACTCTGGGACACCTGTTGTAACGGGGGAAATCTAATGGGGACACCTTATGTAAAGGGGAACTCTGATGGGGACAGCTTATGTAAAGGAGGACCCTGATGTAAAGGGGGCACCTGATTTAAAGAAGGACTTTGATTGGGACACCTGTTGTAAAGGTGAACACCCCATCAGAGTCCTCCTTTAAATCAGGTGCCCCCTTTACATCAGGGTCCTCCTTTACATAAGGTATTCCCGTCGAAGTTCCCCTTTACATAAGGTGTCCCCATCAGCATCCCCTTTTACATTAAGTGTCCCTTTTACATCAAATGTCCCAATAAGAGTCCCCTTTACATCAGGTGCCCTCATCAGCATCCCCCTTTACATCATGTATCCCCATCAGAGTCCTCCTTTAAATCGGGTACCCCTTTACATCCAGAGTCCCCCTTACATCAGGTGTCCCCATCAGAGTTCTGATTTAAAACAGGTACCCCCTTTACATCAGGCGTGCCAATCAGAGTCCCCCTTTATATCAGATGTACCCATCAGAGTCTCCTTTTACATCAGGTGCCCTGCTTTTCACCAGGTGTCCCCATCAGACTCCCCCTTAAAATCAGGTGCCCCTCTACATCAGGTGTAACCATCAGAGTCTTTGACTCTGATGGGGACACCTGATGTAAAAGACTCTGATGGTTACACCTGATGTAAAGAGGCACCTGATTTAAAGGGGGACTCTAAAGGGGAGACCGGGTGTAAAGCAGGGCACCTGATGTAAAAGGAGACTCTGGTGGGGACACCTGATATAAAGGGGGACTCTATTTGCATCAGGTGTCTCCATCAGAGGACACTGATGGGGACACCTTATGTAAAGAGGGACTCTGATAGGGACACTTGTTGTAAAGGGGGACACCTGCTGTAAAGTGGGACTCTGATGAGGACATCTGATGACCACAGCCATCAGCCCACGGATGCACAGAATTCCCGGACGTTTGGCAATCTATGCCTACAAGCCTGTTATGATCATACTTTTGTGAGTACCTTGTTTAAGTGCAGTAATCAAGGGATTTTTAATTTCACATATACAGTAGAGTGGCACTTCTTATTCTTCCACTGGGCTGCCTTCAGAAGTTGCATTTTTATAAACTTTATGGACCGACCCCTCACTCTTTGGTCCCTCTTCTTCGCCCACCCCTCGCCACGTCCCTTTACTCCCCCCTCACCTATTATTTACTTCCACCGAGTGGTTCACATTTTTACATATTTCTTATCCCTTGAACCTTGTTTACATTTATTATTTATTTATGGTCACTATCTAGTTAGTAGGTCCATCTCCTTACACATCCCCCTTGGTCTCTGCGGGAGACCCTGACTGGTGACCGCTGGCCTTTTGAACTGACGTTTTTTTTTTTTTTTAGGTAAGCAGCTCAGCCTTTGTCCCCCAATGTACTGTACATATTACAATCACACCTGGCAGAGTATTGATATATTGCCATGCTTGTCAAATCTGTTCAGTTACTGATTGTATGTCAATTAATTTCAAATTTGCTCCTGGCAAAGCGACAAATGGCCGTGAAACTAGTTGAGACATTTCCTTTGACCCCTACTTCCACTGTGATTTTCCCCCCTGGGGATCATTAGTTTGGTGATATGTATGGTCTGTCACTATGTTTTTATATTGTATTTTGTTTGTGTTTTATTGATAACAATTTATACTTTTCCATATATGTATTTACATATTTGAGTCTATCTACTTAACTGTACAGTAATAGTCCAACTGCCCTGTTATCTTTGCCTTTTTTGTTTGGGGACCAAAAGTCCAATCTCTATTCAAATTGAATTTTTGGATGATGGTACTACTAATTAACAATTACATTTTTTTTTTTTAGAGGCTAAAATACAATTCACCTAGCTGGTGGAGATGAGAACAGGTCAGGGGTTGGTGGGATTGGTCCAGGGCTTTTGAACAGGCCATTGTTGAAGTGACAAAACTGTGTGTTTATGTCATGTTATTGATTGCTATAGGCTATACTGGTTGACAGATTTAAATAGACACAGTGGGATAAAATACACTTTGAAAATTGTGCGCCCTGAAAGAACTAAGTGGGCCCTTGTGCAGCTTCACAGTCTGCAAAGATATTGTTAACTCATGATACAGGGGGTTTCCGGTTAAGAAGCAGAATATGCATCCAGCATCACCTTGACATGCTTTACACCTTTGATGCTTGTATTACTTTTTTAGATGCATATTGTACTTCTGTACAAAGTGGCAGACCCAGATTACCTGGCTGTAATATCTGTACCACACCCCCTAAAGAGCCACAATGAATCTGAGATCCCCCCACCCTGCACAGCCAGGCACACCATATTTTCACAGGTACTCTTGAGACAGAAAACAGACTGTGACATTGTTTTTTGTAATTTATTGAGGGTAATAACTTGGAAAGGGATGGGAGGATATGGGATGCCCACTCAACTTTAGCAGAACTTCAGGGACACTCTTCCTATATAC
The DNA here is from genome assembly GCA_029574335.1 of Rana kukunoris. Lineage (NCBI taxonomy): Eukaryota > Metazoa > Chordata > Amphibia > Anura > Ranidae > Rana > Rana kukunoris. The sequence goes on along the minus strand of CM056051.1, from coordinate 293,477,880 downwards.
AGTCTCTATATACATATATATCAAAGATAGTAAACAACAAGTCCATTCCAGTCTTGTAAATCACTAAAAGCAGCGCTAATCATCACTCTCATCCGACTGATAGATCATTTCCTACGAACAGTTCATAAGAAGTAAGGCAGACAAGCAAAGCGTATCACCCTGTGATTAATGTTGGTTCAGAAGTTTTTTCTTCACTCCAAAATAGCATCCACCATATATCACAAGCCCCCTTTCGGGTATGTACTCACCAGAAAGTTGAGTATAGTAGGCACTGCATGTAGGTGTCTTTAATCAACTCCAGGTTCACACTCCGTTTGATCTCCCCAAATGGTGCTGTAAGTATCCACACTTGTCCGGGTTCATAAAAGATAAAAAGGCTCACAATAGTGTAATCCAGTCTCTCTTCATTTATTTAAAACTCTCTTGACACAGTGTATAGCATATACAGTCCCAAATGATTGGAATTACTTTAAATAATCATTAAATGGACGCCCCGTCCATCCTGTTACACACACTCACAAAGCTGACTTCAATAGAGTTTACTGCGTCCACCGCAGACACTCTCAGCGTTACTTCTCTCTGTGTGTGAGTCAGATGGAGCGCAGATGGAGCGCACAGCGTCAATGGGTTACTTCCTGATGCCGTGAGGTTATCCCTGACGTTTCGTCTTACGACTTCTTCTGAGGGTTTAACCTCACGGCACGGCATCAAAGACTTTATGGAGACAGCACATTAACCCCTCCAGTGCCTGCCCTAGTCTCCCATGAAACTGGAAAACGAATGGCTGCTATTTCACTGGGGCTGTACTGTCTTTACACTCAATTACTCATCCAGTGTATTTAAAAAGACAATTTCATATAGTATTATTAGTACATAGTCCCTATATACACCAATAAAACAGCTACATGATAATCAATAAATTAATACTTTCACAGATTACAGATTAAAGATTAAAAACAGGTATAAATTAAAAATTCTCCTAATATCATTCTATAATTGCAATAACAAAATATATACAATAAGATTCAGACAAAGAATTCTCCATAAAAAAATTAAATTAAATGAGCTCACTCTAAATAAAGGACATTTATCTACAATTCACATATAATATACAATAATCCATAGAAAATATGAGAAAAAGTTTATATATTAGAATTCTAGTAATATTATGTGAACTCATATTTAAATTATTTCTTGATCACACCCATGTGATCAAAATCACTCTCAATTCTACATATCAATATTAATATTTTAATTGGAGACCCTTAGTAGTATTTATGGCATATGTATTTGGTCTACCATATTTCTCCGACTGGTCACCCTACCTACATAGCCATCAAATAAATATATATAAAATATATCTCCAAGCACCTATCAGTCGGATGAGAGTGATGATTAGCGCTGCTTTTAGTGATTTACAAGACTGGAATGGACTTGTTGTTTACTATCTTTGATATATATGTTTATAATTTTAAGCGGCTGCTGAACTTTTGAGGTTGATTTTATATTTTTTAACCTTATTTTAATTTAATTTAATTGTTTTTACCATATCATTGTTATTTTTCACTATATACATCATTTTTAGGATAATATTTATGGTGATTAGTGAAATTAAGCTATTTAATTACCTATTAGCTGTTGAGCGCCGAGATAGTGAAAGAAGGCCAGGGACTTCACTACTTTTTTTGTATATTGATTTAATTTTGATCTCAGGCTTGCTATGGATGCGATAGGTTTTTTACAAAGCAGACAATTAGATTTGGCTAGTTTATTCTCTGTGAATGAGCAGGTTAAACTAGAGGAGAATTACAATGGTATCATTACAGCATTAGGAAGTGCATTAGAAAAACAAGTCAGGACGTGGTGGGACATCAATACTATGGAATATTATCTCAAGGAGAATATTATAGTCCGCAGCCTGAGATGGGAAGTAGCACCTCAGGATGCATTAAATGATCCCGACTCAAAGTCTGAATGGTTAAAGTTTTTTAATGCGATGGGTCTTAAATTGCAAGAGTTAGTTTTATTAAGAAAACGGAGGAAAATGACTCAGTTGGAAAATAGTATTAAACATTTGCAGAGCCAGTTAGACCCAATAAAAGACACACAACAGATTACAGATTTTAATAATAGGATTAAGAAAAGATTAGAAAAGATTGACAAAGATACTCAGAAGAAAAAGATTAAGAAATTTTATCGGGATATAAATGATTTTAAGAATAATACTGTTTACTTTTGGCAAGATACAGTTAATGAAGGAACTCCTCCTATTAATAATATACCTGAAGAGGTTAATCCTACCTCGAGTCAGAGTTCATTACCTGCATCAAATGTAGGAAGATCATCACATCCTATACAGAGGAGTGATAAGACCAACACCTCCCACCCGAAACCCAATTACCTCACTCCCAGAAGAGATAATCAAGGGAGAGGGAGAGGAATGAGAGGACGAGGAAATGTGAATGTGAATCACCAATATGATGTGTATGACAGCACCTATCATATACCAGTATCAAATAGGTATGAAACCTTGGAAAATTATGGAGATAGAAATGGTCCCCAATCCCCACGTCCTTTTTTCTGGAGAGGAAGAGGGAACAGAAGGAGAGGACGGGGCCACCCATCACAGAGGGGGAGGACTCCATCGCAGCTTACCCAACAAGCTCCACTGTATTACCAATCAGTACCGAATTACAGAGAGCAGCAAGTGAGAGAACAACAAAATTGGAATCGAGGACAGCCACAAAGTCACAGGATGGAAGAAAACGTGGCTGTAGGGCAGGATCAAGAGTCCAGCAAAAAAAGACGTCTGGAAACAGATTAAGTGGCATCTATAATCTGAGTGGAACAGAGCTAACCCATAAAGAAACAAATATATTACAGTTGGGTCTTAAATGTGGCCTCAAACGACCAATCAATAAATTTGATGTGTATGTTGACGTCCATCGATATATGAGAAAACTCAGTATTAAGAAATATTTTCTAAACAAAGTCTCGAACCCTGTGGGAGGGAGTGCCAGTGCATCCGTGGCAGTTGACAGTGGATTGAAAAATAAATCTTTATTTAATCCTCCCAATACAGCAATACACCATTTAGAAGTGTTTAAGGGTTTGGTATTGAGAGATATTGAGAAGATAATACCAAAGAAGGGTGTAAATCCCAGGTATATACATGAGGGAATAGAAATGCTGGAAAAGAGAAATGATGTAGTAGTTAGACCTGCTGATAAAGGAGGTGGGGTGGTGGTATTATCTAAAGAATATTACACCAGTCAATTAATAGAAATGTTATCAGACGTTGAAACGTATCAGAATTTGATTAGAGACCCCACACCAGAATATTATCAAGAACTAAAACTCCTTGTACAGAATGGATACAAAAGACATGTACTAACTTTGAAAGAAAAGAAGTACCTAATTCCAAGCAGTACCCGGATACCGACTATATACACCCTTCCTAAAATACATAAGGACACCCTAAATCCGCCTGCTAGACCAATTGTGAATGGCATAGGGTCTGTCACTTCTAGGATTGGACAATATTTAGACCAATTTCTACAGAAAAGTGTTAGAGCTACTAAGGCCTATTTGAAAGACACGAAAGATCTGTTACAATCCCTTCAGGAGGTGAAACTAGAGGGTAGAGGAGAGGTATATCTGGTAACTTCAGACGTATCATCACTGTATACAGTGATACAACATGATGATGCGTTATTGGCTCTTAATTGGGCTTTGAGCCAGAGAGAAGATCTTCCTCACCATCAAAAAGTTTTTTTAAGGGATGTTTTAGATTTTTGTTTATCACATAACTACTTTTGGTTTAATAGCTGTTTTTATACGCAGAGAACAGGCGTTGCTATGGGCGCAAGGTTTGCACCCAGCATCGCCAATTTATTTATGGGAGAATGGGAGGACAAGTATGTATTTGCAAATAAAAGGCGAGAATTACTCTTTTATAGACGCTTTATTGATGACGTGATTTTTCTATGGGAGGGACCTGAATCCACCTTATGTGAATTTTTAATTTATTTAAACAATAACCCAAATAATATTAAACTCACAAGCCAATGGAGCCGAGAGAAAATAGATTTTTTGGATGTCAGTATCTACAGAAATGGTGACCAATTGGAGACTAAAGTATATTTTAAAACCACTGATCGGAACAGTTTTTTACCTATACAGAGTGGCCATCATCCGGCTTGGCTCAAGAACATCCCGAAAGGGCAACTAATGCGGGTAAAAAGGAATTGTTCTACAGTAGAAAATTATGACTCCCAGTCAGAAATATTAAAGGGACGATTCAGAGAAAAGGGATATGATCCCCAAGAGTTGGATAGAATCTCTGAAGAAATAAAAAGGATTCCGCGTGACGAGGTGCTGAAGGATGTAATTAGGGCTCCTATTACTGGCACCCATGAATGGGGTTTTATCTCATCTTTCCATACACAATATAGGGAAGTGGAAGCTGTTCTTAAAAATCATTGGCATGTTTTATGCCTTGATAAAATTTTAAAACCTGTACTCCCAGAAGTACCGAAATTTATTTATCGAAAAGCACCTAATATGGGAGATAAGGTAGTAAAGAAGGTCCTTAATCCCCCCACAAGACCACCATCCTTTTGGGATAAGAATGTTTTTTTTGCCTGCCGAAAGTGTAAGGCCTGCAGAGTGGTAGCAGAGCCAGTAAGGGGGATTGATAGTTTCATATCTACGGTAAATAAAAACGAGTTCCTCATTAAGGAATTTATTACATGTAATATTACTCATGTAGTATACGTTTTATTATGTCCATGTGGGCTAATGTACGTTGGCCGAACTAAGAGACCTCTAAAGGTACGAATAGGAGAACACATTAAAAATATCAGATTGGGCTTTGAAGATCACAATGTCTCACTCCACTTCAAAATACATCATGACCAGGACCCTAGGGGTCTGAAGTTTTGGGGTGTGGATCATATTAAACAGGCATGGAGGGGATCTAATAGGGTGAGAGAGCTATCAAAGCGCGAAACCCATTGGATCTATTTATTGGACACACTCACCCCTAAGGGGTTAAACGTAGAGTTAGACATTAATTGTTTTATTAGTGATCTTTGAGATATATTTATATATATTTTTTATTTGGTGACAATGTAGGGAGGATGACCAGTTTGAGAAATAAGGTTGACCAAATATATAGGTGCTTGGAGATATATTTTATATATATTTATTTGATGGCTATGTAGGTAGGGTGACCAGTCGGAGAAATATGGTAGACCAAATACATATGCCATAAATACTACTAAGGGTCTCCAATTAAAATATTAATATTGATATGTAGAATTGAGAGTGATTTTGATCACATGGGTGTGATCAAGAAATAATTTAAATATGAGTTCACATAATATTACTAGAATTCTAATATATAAACTTTTTCTCATATTTTCTATGGATTATTGTATATTATATGTGAATTGTAGATAAATGTCCTTTATTTAGAGTGAGCTCATTTAATTTAATTTTTTTATGGAGAATTCTTTGTCTGAATCTTATTGTATATATTTTGTTATTGCAATTATAGAATGATATTAGGAGAATTTTTAATTTATACCTGTTTTTAATCTTTAATCTGTAATCTGTGAAAGTATTAATTTATTGATTATCATGTAGCTGTTTTATTGGTGTATATAGGGACTATGTACTAATAATACTATATGAGATTGTCTTTTTAAATACACTGGATGAGTAATTGAGTGTAAAGACAGTACAGCCCCAGTGAAATAGCAGCCATTCGTTTTCCAGTTTCATGGGAGACTAGGGCAGGCACTGGAGGGGTTAATGTGCTGTCTCCATAAAGTCTTTGATGCCGTGCCGTGAGGTTAAACCCTCAGAAGAAGTCGTAAGACAAAACGTCAGGGATAACCTCACGGCATCAGGAAGTAACCCATTGACGCTGTGCGCTCCATCTGCGCTCCATCTGACTCACACACAGAGAGAAGTAACGCTGAGAGTGTCTGCGGTGGACGCAGTAAACTCTATTGAAGTCAGCTTTGTGAGTGTGTGTAACAGGATGGACGGGGCGTCCATTTAATGATTATTTAAAGTAATTCCAATCATTTGGGACTGTATATGCTATACACTGTGTCAAGAGAGTTTTAAATAAATGAAGAGAGACTGGATTACACTATTGTGAGCCTTTTTATCTTTTATGAACCCGGACAAGTGTGGATACTTACAGCACCATTTGGGGAGATCAAACGGAGTGTGAACCTGGAGTTGATTAAAGACACCTACATGCAGTGCCTACTATACTCAACTTTCTGGTGAGTACATACCCGAAAGGGGGCTTGTGATATATGGTGGATGCTATTTTGGAGTGAAGAAAAAACTTCTGAACCAACATTAATCACAGGGTGATACGCTTTGCTTGTCTGCCTTACTTCTTATGAACTGTTCGTAGGAAATGATCTATCAGTCGGATGAGAGTGATGATTAGCGCTGCTTTTAGTGATTTACAAGACTGGAATGGACTTGTTGTTTACTATCTTTGATATATATGTTTATAATTTTAAGCAGCTGCTGAACTTTTGAGGTTGATTTTATATTTTTTAACCTTATTTTAATTTAATTTAATTGTTTTTACCATATCATTGTTATTTTTCACTATATACATCATTTTTAGGATAATATTTATGGTGATTAGTGAAATTAAGCTATTTAATTACCTATTAGCTGTTGAGCGCCGAGATAGTGAAAGAAGGCCAGGGACTTCACTACTTTTTTTGTATATTGATTTAATTTTGATCTCAGGCTTGCTATGGATGCGATAGGTTTTTTACAAAGCAGACAATTAGATTTGGCTAGTTTATTCTCTGTGAATGAGCAGGTTAAACTAGAGGAGAATTACAATGGTATCATTACAGCATTAGGAAGTGCATTAGAAAAACAAGTCAGGACGTGGTGGGACATCAATACTATGGAATATTATCTCAAGGAGAATATTATAGTCCGCAGCCTGAGATGGGAAGTAGCACCTCAGGATGCATTGAATGATCCCGACTCAAAGTCTGAATGGTTAAAGTTTTTTAATGCGATGGGTCTTAAATTGCAAGAGTTAGTTTTATTAAGAAAACGGAGGAAAATGACTCAGTTGGAAAATAGTATTAAACATTTGCAGAGCCAGTTAGACCCAATAAAAGACACACAACAGATTACAGATTTTAATAATAGGATTAAGAAAAGATTAGAAAAGATTGACAAAGATACTCAGAAGAAAAAGATTAAGAAATTTTATCGGGATATAAATGATTTTAAGAATAATACTGTTTACTTTTGGCAAGATACAGTTAATGAAGGAACTCCTCCTATTAATAATATACCTGAAGAGGTTAATCCTACCTCGAGTCAGAGTTCATTACCTGCATCAAATGTAGGAAGATCATCACATCCTATACAGAGGAGTGATAAGACCAACACCTCCCACCCGAAACCCAATTACCTCACTCCCAGAAGAGATAATCAAGGGAGAGGGAGAGGAATGAGAGGACGAGGAAATGTGAATGTGAATCACCAATATGCTGTGTATGACAGCACCTATCATATACCAGTATCAAATAGGTATGAAACCTTGGAAAATTATGGAGATAGAAATGGTCCCCAATCCCCACGTCCTTTTTTCTGGAGAGGAAGAGGGAACAGAAGGAGAGGACGGGGCCACCCATCACAGAGGGGGAGGACTCCATCGCAGCTTACCCAACAAGCTCCACTGTATTACCAATCAGTACCGAATTACAGAGAGCAGCAAGTGAGAGAACAACAAAATTGGAATCGAGGACAGCCACAAAGTCACAGGATGGAAGAAAACGTGGCTGTAGGGCAGGATCAAGAGTCCAGCAAAAAAAGACGTCTGGAAACAGATTAAGTGGCATCTATAATCTGAGTGGAACAGAGCTAACCCATAAAGAAACAAATATATTACAGTTGGGTCTTAAATGTGGCCTCAAACGACCAATCAATAAATTTGATGTGTATGTTGACGTCCATCGATATATGAGAAAACTCAGTATTAAGAAATATTTTCTAAACAAAGTCTCGAACCCTGTGGGAGGGAGTGCCAGTGCATCCGTGGCAGTTGACAGTGGATTGAAAAATAAATCTTTATTTAATCCTCCCAATACAACAATACACCATTTAGAAGTGTTTAAGGGTTTGGTATTGAGAGATATTGAGAAGATAATACCAAAGAAGGGTGTAAATCCCAGGTATATACATGAGGGAATAGAAATGCTGGAAAAGAGAAATGATGTAGTAGTTAGACCTGCTGATAAAGGAGGTGGGGTGGTGGTATTATCTAAAGAATATTACACCAGTCAATTAATAGAAATGTTATCAGACGTTGAAACGTATCAGAATTTGATTAGAGACCCCACACCAGAATATTATCAAGAACTAAAACTCCTTGTACAGAATGGATACAAAAGACATGTACTAACTTTGAAAGAAAAGAAGTACCTAATTCCAAGCAGTACCCGGATACCGACTATATACACCCTTCCTAAAATACATAAGGACACCCTAAATCCGCCTGCTAGACCAATTGTGAATGGCATAGGGTCTGTCACTTCTAGGATTGGACAATATTTAGACCAATTTCTACAGAAAAGTGTTAGAGCTACTAAGGCCTATTTGAAAGACACGAAAGATCTGTTACAATCCCTTCAGGAGGTGAAACTAGAGGGTAGAGGAGAGGTATATCTGGTAACTTCAGACGTATCATCACTGTATACAGTGATACAACATGATGATGCGTTATTGGCTCTTAATTGGGCTTTGAGCCAGAGAGAAGATCTTCCTCACCATCAAAAAGTTTTTTAAGGGATGTTTTAGATTTTTGTTTATCACATAACTACTTTTGGTTTAATAGCTGTTTTTATACGCAGAGAACAGGCGTTGCTATGGGCGCAAGGTTTGCACCCAGCATCGCCAATTTATTTATGGGAGAATGGGAGGACAAGTATGTATTTGCAAATAAAAGGCGAGAATTACTCTTTTATAGACGCTTTATTGATGACGTGATTTTTCTATGGGAGGGACCTGAATCCACCTTATGTGAATTTTTAATTTATTTAAACAATAACCCAAATAATATTAAACTCACAAGCCAATGGAGCCGAGAGAAAATAGATTTTTTGGATGTCAGTATCTACAGAAATGGTGACCAATTGGAGACTAAAGTATATTTTAAAACCACTGATCGGAACAGTTTTTTACCTATACAGAGTGGCCATCATCCGGCTTGGCTCAAGAACATCCCGAAAGGGCAACTAATGCGGGTAAAAAGGAATTGTTCTACAGTAGAAAATTATGACTCCCAGTCAGAAATATTAAAGGGACGATTCAGAGAAAAGGGATATGATCCCCAAGAGTTGGATAGAATCTCTGAAGAAATAAAAAGGATTCCGCGTGACGAGGTGCTGAAGGATGTAATTAGGGCTCCTATTACTGGCACCCATGAATGGGGTTTTATCTCATCTTTCCATACACAATATAGGGAAGTGGAAGCTGTTCTTAAAAATCATTGGCATGTTTTATGCCTTGATAAAATTTTAAAACCTGTACTCCCAGAAGTACCGAAATTTATTTATCGAAAAGCACCTAATATGGGAGATAAGGTAGTAAAGAAGGTCCTTAATCCCCCCACAAGACCACCATCCTTTTGGGATAAGAATGGTTTTTTTGCCTGCCGAAAGTGTAAGGCCTGCAGAGTGGTAGCAGAGCCAGTAAGGGGGATTGATAGTTTCATATCTACGGTAAATAAAAACGAGTTCCTCATTAAGGAATTTATTACATGTAATATTACTCATGTAGTATACGTTTTATTATGTCCATGTGGGCTAATGTACGTTGGCCGAACTAAGAGACCTCTAAAGGTACGAATAGGAGAACACATTAAAAATATCAGATTGGGCTTTGAAGATCACAATGTCTCACTCCACTTCAAAATACATCATGACCAGGACCCTAGGGGTCTGAAGTTTTGGGGTGTGGATCATATTAAACAGGCATGGAGGGGATCTAATAGGGTGAGAGAGCTATCAAAGCGCGAAACCCATTGGATCTATTTATTGGACACACTCACCCCTAAGGGGTTAAACGTAGAGTTAGACATTAATTGTTTTATTAGTGATCTTTGAGATATATTTATATATATTTTTTATTTGGTGACAATGTAGGGAGGATGACCAGTTTGAGAAATAAGGTTGACCAAATATATAGGTGCTTGGAGATATATTTTATATATATTTATTTGATGGCTATGTAGGTAGGGTGACCAGTCGGAGAAATATGGTAGACCAAATACATATGCCATAAATACTACTAAGGGTCTCCAATTAAAATATTAATATTGATATGTAGAATTGAGAGTGATTTTGATCACATGGGTGTGATCAAGAAATAATTTAAATATGAGTTCACATAATATTACTAGAATTCTAATATATAAACTTTTTCTCATATTTTCTATGGATTATTTTATATTATATGTGAATTGTAGATAAATGTCCTTTATTTAGAGTGAGCTCATTTAATTTAATTTTTTTATGGAGAATTCTTTGTCTGAATCTTATTGTATATATTTTGTTATTGCAATTATAGAATGATATTAGGAGAATTTTTAATTTATACCTGTTTTTAATCTTTAATCTGTAATCTGTGAAAGTATTAATTTATTGATTATCATGTAGCTGTTTTATTGGTGTATATAGGGACTATGTACTAATAATACTATATGAGATTGTCTTTTTAAATACACTGGATGAGTAATTGAGTGTAAAGACAGTACAGCCCCAGTGAAATAGCAGCCATTCGTTTTCCAGTTTCATGGGAGACTAGGGCAGGCACTGGAGGGGTTAATGTGCTGTCTCCATAAAGTCTTTGATGCCGTGCCGTGAGGTTAAACCCTCAGAAGAAGTCGTAAGACGAAACGTCAGGGATAACCTCACGGCATCAGGAAGTAACCCATTGACGCTGTGCGCTCCATCTGCGCTCCATCTGACTCACACACAGAGAGAAGTAACGCTGAGAGTGTCTGCGGTGGACGCAGTAAACTCTATTGAAGTCAGCTTTGTGAGTGTGTGTAACAGGATGGACGGGGCGTCCATTTAATGATTATTTAAAGTAATTCCAATCATTTGGGACTGTATATGCTATACACTGTGTCAAGAGAGTTTTAAATAAATGAAGAGAGACTGGATTACACTATTGTGAGCCTTTTTATCTTTTATGAACCCGGACAAGTGTGGATACTTACAGCACCATTTGGGGAGATCAAACGGAGTGTGAACCTGGAGTTGATTAAAGACACCTACATGCAGTGCCTACTATACTCAACTTTCTGGTGAGTACATACCCGAAAGGGGGCTTGTGATATATGGTGGATGCTATTTTGGAGTGAAGAAAAAACTTCTGAACCAACATTAATCACAGGGTGATACGCTTTGCTTGTCTGCCTTACTTCTTATGAACTGTTCGTAGGAAATGATCTATCAGTCGGATGAGAGTGATGATTAGCGCTGCTTTTAGTGATTTACAAGACTGGAATGGACTTGTTGTTTACTATCTTTGATATATATGTTTATAATTTTAAGCGGCTGCTGAACTTTTGAGGTTGATTTTATATTTTTTAACCTTATTTTAATTTAATTTAATTGTTTTTACCATATCATTGTTATTTTTCACTATATACATCATTTTTAGGATAATATTTATGGTGATTAGTGAAATTAAGCTATTTAATTACCTATTAGCTGTTGAGCGCCGAGATAGTGAAAGAAGGCCAGGGACTTCACTACTTTTTTTGTATAGTCTCTATATACAGCTCCACTTCTTCCTCAAACGCACACTTGCTTGCAGAACCCAGCTGGATCACTGTGACTGATTAGAAGCAATAGCCCATTACAGGCAGGAACCTGAGGCCCCTTGGATGTAGCAAGAATTACAGTCTGTGCTATTCTTCCTGTGGCTACCGATTCCAGCACCACCTCTTGAGTCACTGCCAACCCACCTGGCTGCAGCTGCCCCTTTACTAGCCCTCTATGCTATCTTCTCCACTTCAGTCCTCCAGACTGACAATCACCAGCCCACCAGGCTAACTCCCAGGAAATCTCCCAGTAGTGCTGACCTGCTCCTGACCCCCTCTCCTTGCTCCAATGCCTCCAGGAAGGGACTCCTCTGTGTTTTGGCAGGATATTTCCAGCACCTGAGCCCCGGCCCAAGGTCAACCCCCCAGGCTAGGGGACACCCTCAAGGGCCACCAACAGAATACTCAGCACTCAATCTCTAATCTCCCCGGCATGATTAATGCTTATTTATGAGGTGGCCTGCCCCCTCCAGCACTTTTCCGGGAACTGGATGAGGCCCTAAATATTCCAAGTAGCTCCTCCTAACCTCCACCAACTATGTCTAGAACATTCTCCAATGTCCCAGAAAACAGGAGGAGCCGTCAGAGAAGCTGCTAGGATGAGTCACTGAGTGCTACATATGAATGAGAGGAAAGAGAGGTTTCTTCCCCTGAAATGCACTCATTTTCTAAGGCTGGCTGGGTTAACTTTATTTTTGACTGAAGTAAAAAAAAAGATGCCTACCTGCAAAAGAACAAAGTAAACATGTACCTTTCTTGTCACACACAATAGCATTGCCTTTCTATTTATGAGAAATCCTCTGCTAATGTCTGTTTGGAAATCAATACTTCAGGGAGAGTCCATTTTTTTTGTCTCATCCAGCACTCGCAGTTTCCTCCCTCCAATCTCCACATCACTCAGGATAAATTAGTGATGCAGAATTAAGTCTGGAAAAAATTACAAGGAGGAAAAATATAATTTTTTACTTTAACAGAAAATGCCTTGTGGTTCTGTGGTCTGTACAAAAACAATAAAGGCAAACAGACAGACAGACATTCTTTTCTTACCTGTTGTTCCCATCTTGTCCCAGATATGGCATAATACACTCTTCGGGAGAAGATTTTCATATATGCTGCCCACTATACCTGTGAGTTGGTGTTTACAGCGTATTATTAAAATAATCAAACATTGGTCTTGCAAATGCAGCATATCCAGAGACAGCAGATTAAACTGAAGATTCATGTAGGTACCGCAATAATTTTCTAATGAGTTATAGATTGTTTAATTAGAATCCTGCATGTTGTCATATTGGTAATATAATTAGATTAATTATAGATGAATGGAGAAGACTAAAGAAACTTAGGATGACTGGGAAAAGCTAGATGTGACATTGTTTCTTGGCTATTTTACAATAGATTTCCATTTATTTGAAATCATGCATTTTAATTTTTTTCTTAAAAGATGGAAGTATTAATAACTTCAATTCAATTTCATTATAATGTAAACTCTGTACAGATGTCTTCACTAATGGCTCTTTGCAGAAGATCATTAGGATAGCACCTTTGCTTTTGTAGAAAGCTATATACAGTAATACATTTTGGTTATCATACAATCTTGGCTTAACATATTATTATGAAATATAGCTTTCAGCATTGGGAGATTGACAGTGGTAGCTTTAGGCACAGATGCCCTTCCCTACGATGCACACAAACTAATTCTAGTGCTGCAGCCCACACATTATAATCAAAAGCATCCTTATAGGTATAAAATATAGATAAAAAAGGATATAGAAAATGTAGTTATGTATTCATAATATCTCTATCTATACTGTAAAGACTATGTGAAGTCATTGCAAAGCATGGAAATAGGCTGATAGGCTGTCTTTACGCAGACTGTATATTGGTTAATTTACAAATCCATATAAATAGTGCATATAACTAAAATTTCACATAAAAATATAATAAAGTGCAACAAGTAAATAAATAATAAAAAAATCTAAATGAATAATCAAATGAAATTTCAGTTACTGTATGATATTTATGTAGTTTACTCACATTTATAAATTAATGTACTGAGAGGCACAGAAAAAAACAATATACTATATTTACAGTGCCTTGAAAAAGTATTCACACCCCATGAAATGTTTCCCATTTTGTCATGTTAAAACCAAAAATGTACATGTATTTTATTGGTCTATTACATAAAACTACATAAAATCCCAACACGAAGTGGCACATAATTGTGAAGTGGGAGGAAAATGATAAATTGTTTCCAACATTTTTTTTACAAATAAATGGGAAGATTCATGGAGAATAACAGGGTTTCTTCTAAGATTGCCCTGTATTCAAGTCTGAAAAAGACATGAGACTGAGGCAGAGGTTCACATTCAAGATATGCAAAGCTGATAGAGACATCCCCAAAAAGACTTGCAGCTGTAATTCCAGAGAAAGGTGGTTCTACAAAGTATTCGGGGGGGGGGGGGGGGTGCGCTGGATACAAATGCACCCCACACTTTTCCAAATTCTTTACAAACAGAAAACTGTTTATTGTTTTCTTTCCACATCACAATTACCGTATTTCTTGCTCCATAAGATGCACCTGACCATAAGACGCACCTCTTTGATCCCCTCTACATGCCCCCTATACTCACCTGTAGCATACAGCATGTTCACATCTTCTAGGTGAGTGGCATGCAGGGGTTCCGGGCGTAATTTGCATCAGAATCCTGGCCAACCTCATTAACATAACAATGCCTGCACAATTTACATATCGATGCCTTTTTGTTTCTCTCCCTGTAGCAGCTGAAGGCAGGGAAGAAACAGGATTTAGCTGCATAGGGCACCGTTCTGCCGCCAAAACAATCCCCTCTCTGCGTCTCTCCTGGTCAGTATTCACTCCATAAGATGCACACACATTTCCCCCCTATTTTTTTGGGTATGTGCCACTTTGTGTTGGTCTATCGCATAAAATCCCAATAAAATGCATTCATGTTTTTGGTTGTAACATGACAAAATTAATACTTTTTTTAAGGCATTGTATATATTTCTTGGACCTCCTCATGTCAGCCCAGCCTACAATGTGTCAGCTCCGCTCCTCTGACCCTTCCAGGACAACCTCTTAACTAGCTTGTAAAATGGCTAGGGGAGACAACTGCAATGTTTTTTTTCCATCCTTACCTTATTTTTATCTTTTTGTTTTATTGTCTTTTTATGATTTTTTTGTACCTACACTTCATTTACTTGCTGTTCTGTATGTCCTATACCAGTGATGGTGAACCTTGGCACTCCAGATGTTTTAAACTACATTTCCCATGATGCTTCACCATACTGCAGAGTGCGTGAGCATCATGGGAAATGTAGTTCCAAAACATCTGGGGTGCCAAGGTTCGCCATCACTGTCCTATACGATTTTATTCTTTTGTACAAATAAATGTTTTTTTTTATCTAACTGACATTGTTTAGTGCCTACAAAGTCCCACCCTTATGCCGTGTACACACATTCAAAATTTACGACAAGTAAAGTTCAATGTGAGCTTTTGGATGAAAATTCCGACAGTGTGTAGGCTCCATCTGACTTTTTCTGTCTGAATTTCCGACAGCAAAATTTGAGAGCTGGTTCTCAATTTTTCAGATGGGAAAAGTTCTTGTCGGAAATTCCAATTGTCTGTATGCAATTCCGACGCACAAAAAAACATGCATGCTCGGAATCAATTGGACGCATGCTCGGAATCATTGAACTTCATTTTTCTCGGCTCGTTGTAGTGTTGTACGTCACCCTGTTCTTGACAGTTGGAATTGTGTGTGACCGTGTGTATGCAACACAAGTTTGAGCCAACATTCCGTTGGAAAAAAATCGGAATTTCCGATTGTGTGTATTAGAGGTTTTTTTCCTGATTTAAAAGTTATTTCAGGCAACTGAACCACAGTGGCTTACTTTGCCTGTCAAGGCAGTACCAGGAGCCTGCCTCTCCTAAGGATAGTGTGTCAGATTTTCCAGTGGGAGGAAAGGAATGTCAGCTTGTTAACAGCTTCCTACCGTCTGGGATTGGAGAATGTGTTGGCAGTCCACTTAAGTCAGAGATTCATAGACCACAAGTGGAGCCTTAATCTCAAATACTTATGCAGAATCTTTGAGACAAAATTTGATGGCATCAGAGATAAATTTACAACTTTCCCTCTTCTTCTCCTGATTCTGGGCTGGAGAATTTCACCTAGTATATGTCTTCCCTCCAATGCTCAAAGTACTCAAAAGTACTCAAAATACTAAAGATCCAATGGAGGAAGGTGTGTACTTTAAAAATTCTACCCTTTTGGCCCAGGAGGTCATGGTTTCCCTTGGTGAGGAAGATGAAGCTGGATCGGCCAATCCCACTACTTCTTGTCAGAATGTAGTGCTTCCTCCACATCCTGACAGACTGAAAGACTGAAGGTAATGGCTTTTAGAGACTACCTTTCAGTTTCAGACAGCTAGAGTTGTCAGAGGGTGTAGAGGGCACTCTACTGCAAGCTATGAAGAAGTCAACTAACTCAACCTACCTTTTTGGGTATAGAAGGCGTTTATATGGGTCTCTGCAGAGGAAAAAATGGAACCCCATGTCTCCTTAAGTGTTGAATATCATACCATTTCCTCAAAGCAGGCTAGAGAGTGACTTAGCTTACAATTTATTCAGGTGTCGGGTCTATCAGGCATGTTGGATAAAAGGTGGGCCTTTAACCCTTTAGTTATTTGTTTCCTGAAATCAGCTATGAAGATTAGACCACCAGTCGAGTCTTTATTCCCCAAATGGGATTTGTCTCTACTCTTCAGAGCATTGTTGCTGTGAATCTTCTATTTGATTCAGATGCCTTATGTTCATTATTCCACATGACTTTGAGGACCATATTCCTGACAGCTATTGCTTCCGCTAGGAGAGTATTTGAGTTATGCATTCTTTCAGCCAAAGCCGTACTGATTAATCATTCAAGACATGTTCTAAGGCCAATGCCAAGTTTTCTCCCTAAAGTTTCAGCCTCTTTTCATTTAATTGGGGAATCTGTCCTTCCAGCTTTCCCGCAATATGGGTCGGTGGACAAGTGGAAGAAACTGAATCTGGTTCTGTCACTGTTGGCTTATCTAGATAGGACCAAGAAGTTTTGAAGGCAGGGTAACCTTTAAATATTTCTCAAAGGTTCAAAGAGCCTCCTCTCCTGACCCCTGGCTTTCAAGCACACAGGGGGTTAAGAACTTCCAGGAAATCAGCTTAAAGGACAGGAAGTGCTGATAGAGGGTGTGGAGGAGTATGGGAGTGCACCTCTCTGCAGAAGCTGTGCACTGCTGAGAAGGACTAGAAGTTCTGCCTAAAACCGTATGTGTCTTTGTTTTGCTTTATTTGCTGTGCTGAAGAAAAACATACTTTTTCATTTATGCTGGAGACAAGCAGGACTTTTGCTTTAATGTTTTTCCCTGTGTGCTGAAGAAAGCGTTGTTTTTGGTTTGGTCACAAATAAAAACCCTTTTTTTGTTCACCGTTACGGTTTACGCACTTAATCTCGCAGAGCTAAAGAACCCCCAAAGTTCACTATATATATATATTATATATATATATATATATATATATATATATATATATATATATATATATTGTGACAGGGTACACGATTGTATGTACACCAGTGAGAGGCTGGAAAGGTCAGTTTTCCCTGCCCTGGAAGGGGTTAAGCCTGGCCAACAGGTAAACCTCCTCTCTTCCCCCTATTAATTAACAGTCACCTGGTAGGGAAATGGGAAGTGAGAGCTCAGTGTGAGAGGTATGCTGAGCTGGACGGACAGGTTGGAAACTGTCTGCATGGAAGGAACAAGGTCTGTCATAGATTTGTTTAATTTGGACTGGTATTCTGTTTGTTTTGTACTGGAGGCCGGAATAGCCCCCCCAGTACAGTGTAGTGAGGGACACTACTGTCAGTTAGCCTCCTAAATTGGAGTAGGCCATTTTGTTTTTGTATTATTTATTTTTGAGTGCAATAAAGCCATATTTATTGCTTAAGATCAGCGACTTTGCTGCATGACATTATCGCTATTTCTACGACTTTGTCACAAGTGGTGTCAGAAGTGGGATGTTTGCTGTGGTACCGGTCAATGTACAGTTACAGTGGCCTTAAAGGTACAGGACCCAGAAAATGGAAGATATTGTGAAAGCCCTGTTACAAGCGGTCTCTGTGCAACAAGAAACTAATAGACAGGTAGCTGCAGCGCAACAAGAGACTAATAGACAGATAGCGGCCTCAGCTGCAGCACAACAAGAAACTAATAGACAGGTAGCTGCAGCGCAACAAGAGACTATCATACAGATAGCGGCCTCAGCTGCAGCACAACAAGAAACTAATAGACAGCTAGCTGAAGTACAAAAGTCAGACCATGCTGTTCTCAAAGCAACCCTGGATCACATGACTACCCAAGGGTCTTCTAACCCACCAGCAAGGGGGGTAAGCCAAATACGTGCCAGCAGCTGTCTGCAGAAAATGACCCCGGATGATGATGTGGAGACTTACCTACTGGCGTTCGAACGGACCGCTACCCGAGAAGGCTGGGCCCCGGAACAGTGGGCTGGAATCATTGCACCCTTCCTCCTGGGAGAAGCACAGAAAGCCTATTTTGATCTGGATGAGGTGGCTGCTGCAGACTATCCCAAACTGAAAGGAGAGATCCTGGCTCGCTTAGGGGTGACTTCCACAGTGAGGGCCCAGCGTTTCTACAACTGGAGGTTTAAAGAAGGAAAAGCGCCAAGATCCCAGATGTTCGATTTAATTCATCTGGCGCGGAAGTGGCTCAAACCAGAGTCTCAAACCCCTGCACAGATTATAGAAGCGCTTGTACTGGACCGTTACGTGAGAGAGCTTCCAAATGGCCTCCGGGAGTGGGTCACTCAGGGAAATCCCCTGGACTGTGATAGTATGGTCGCACAAGTGGAGCGGTACCTATCTACCAAAAGTTTGGACCAATCTCTCTCTAGGACGATCGGGAAAATACAGAGACCAGGAGGCCGGAGGAGTGGAGTGGAAGCAGACTTCGGATCCGGAGCCCGTTTCTCCAAACCTGACTTTAGAAGTCAAAACCCTGGGAAAGAGGACCACCCTAGGAGAAACTCCATAACTTGTTTGAGTGTGGCGCCAAAGGACATGTCAGGGCGAGATGCCCCAATCTTCCTGAGCCAATGCAGTGTGGACTAGGGGAAGATTCCTCTGACTTTTGTGGGCTCATTTGTTTAGCAGGCCTGGTAGAAGGGGGACATACCTTCCGAGTACCTGTCCTGCTGGACAAACAAGAGACAGTGGCACTGGTGGACTCTGGCAGTGCCCTGACTTTGGTAGCCAGTAAATTGGTAAAACCTTGTTGGATTCAGAAGCATAGAACCATGGGGGTGTTGTGTATTCATGGGTGTACTGTGCGGTATCCTACTGCCAACATAGAAGTGTCAGTACAGGGCAGTTTGGTAAGGATCGTAGCTGTGGTAGTTCCTCGTCTACCATATCCTTTGATAATAGGAAGGAATTTCCCTAATTTCCACGCTCTGTTACAGCCCCCTGTGAGGGGAGAACAAGGGGAACCTGAAGTGGAGCAGAGAAATACAGGGGTCCATGAATTATTTCCCTTTGCTCATCCTGACTTGTATATCTCTAATCCAAAAAGAGGTAAAACAAAACGGGAACGCAGGGAGAGCAAGCTACGATTTAATAGGGCTGTCCAGGAAGTCCTGTTGAATCAGCGTGGGGAACAGTCCAGGAGAGGTGGGGCCCCACGACAGACAGAAGATGAGGCAGAAGTTGGTCAACCGGAACCCGCCCCAGAGGCTACCAGTGAAGACGATGAAGGGGATACAGATATCCTGGATATCTCGGGTAGTGGCTTTGGCCGTGACCAGGCAGATGATCCCCTGCTGCAGGAAGCCAGGAGTAATGTTGTAGAGGTTAATGGGGTACCAGTAGAAGGGGTAACAGGAAAGGCCTATCCCTATTTTATCCTTAAAAACGATCTTCTTTACAGAGTAACCTCCGATGAGGGACAAGAGCTTGAACAACTGGTTGTGCCTTCATCATACACCCGAAAAGTCCTAGATTACTCTCACTCTCATCTGCTGGGGGGACACTTAGGGGTGGAGAAAACACAAGAACGGGTGCTCAGGAGGTTCTTCTGGCCTGGGGTATATGAGGGGATTAAAAGGTATTGTGCTTCTTGCCCGGAATGCCAGCTGGCATCTCCCAGACCGAAGTTGAGAGCCCCACTCATACCTCTCCCCATAGTTGACGTTCCGTTTGAGCGGATTGGCATGGACCTAGTGGGTCCCTTAGAGAAAACAGCTCGAGGTCACCAGTACATCCTTGTCATCGTCGATTATGCCACCAGATACCCAGAGGCTATTCCACTACGTAAGGCGAATGCTAAAAGTATTGCAAAAGAGTTGGTTCAGATGTTTACACGGGTGGGGATACCCAGGACATTGCTCACGGATCAGGGGACTCCGTTTGTCTCCCGTATTATGAAAGAGCTATGTCAACTATTTAATGTACAGACTCTGAGAACGTCAGTGTATCACCCCCAGACAGATGGGTTGGTAGAAAGGTTTAACCGGACCCTAAAGGGGATGTTGAGGAAAGTCGTTAGCAGGGATGGGAAGGATTGGGACTTGTTACTTCCTTACCTGTTGTTTGCAGTTCGAGAGATTCCCCAAAGTTCTACGGGCTTCTCCCCGTTTGAGCTTTTATATGGTAGGCATCCCAGGGGTATTCTGGATATCCTAAAGGAAACCTGGGAAGAACAGGGGGTAACTGGGACCAATGTCCTCCAGTATGTTGAAGATATGCGGGTGCGTATGGCTCAGATTGACCCTCTTGTTCGCCAGCATATGGAGCAGGCGCAGAGTAGGCAGAAGTCCTACTATGACCAGAGGGCCCTAGTGAGACAGTTTGAAAGAGGGGACAGAGTAATGGTTCTAGTACCCACCGCAGAAAGCAAACTTCTAGCACAGTGGCAGGGACCCTATGAGGTGTTGGAAAAAGTGAGCCCAGTAAATTATAAAGTTAGTCAGCCGGGACGCCGGAAGAAGGAGGCCGTGTTCCACATAAACCTTCTTAAGCCATGGAGGACTAGAGAGGACTGCATGGCCGCAGTGGGGGACACCACACCTGGTCCACAGGCACCTAGTGCTTCAGTGACAATCTCTCCAGAGCTGACACCTGAGCAAACAAAAGAAGCTAGAGGCTTGGTTGAGAGGAATAACGATGTTTTCTCCCCCAACCCTGGACAAACCCGAGAGATTAACCATGACATTATTACAGAACCAGGGGTTGTCGTAAGAGTGAAGTCTTACCGCATTCCGGAGGCCAAGAGGGAAGCTGTAAGGGCTGAAATCAGGAAAATGCTTGAGCTTGGAGTGATAGAGGAGTCTCATAGCCAGTGGTGCAGCCCCATTGTTCTAGTGCCCAAACCTGATGGGTCCATCAGGTTTTGTAATGACTTCAGGAAGTTAAACGAGGTGTCTAAGTTTGACGCCTACCCCATGCCTAGGGTGGATGAACTAGTAGAGCGATTAGCCAAAGATAGGTTCTTCACCACGTTGGATCTGACAAATGGTTATTGGCAGATCCCATTGACAAAGCACGCCCGAGAGAAGACAGCCTTTGCCACTCCTGATGGCCTATTCCAGTACAGGATCATGCCTTTTGGCCTCCATGGGGCTCCAGCCACTTTTCAAAGCCTAATGGATAAGTTGCTCAGGCCCCACACTGAGTATGCAGCCGCATACTTGGATGATGTGATCATTCATAGCCCGGACTGGGAAAGCCATCTGGATAAAGTACAGGCAGTCTTGCACACTCTTAGAAGAGCGGGTCTGACAGCTAACCCCTCTAAATGTGCCTTGGGTCTAGCAGAGGCTAGATACTTGGGTTACCTGGTTGGCAGAGGACTTGTTAAACCACAGATGAACAAGATAGGAGCTATACAGAGCTGGCCCAGACCATTGAGGAAAAAACAAGTCAGAGCTTTCTTGGGGATTGTAGGCTACTATCGGAGGTTTATTCCTCACTTTGCTACGAGGGCTGCTCCGCTCACAGACCTTATTAAGGCCAGAAGTCCAGACACTGTAAAGTGGAACAGCGAGGCTGAGGAAGCCTTTGCTGGTCTGCGGGCAGCGCTTTGTGCCCAACCTGTGCTTGTGGCTCCTGACTTTAGAAAGGAGTTCTTTCTCCAGACCGATGCCTCAGAGGTGGGTCTGGGTGCAGTTTTGTCCCAATATGTGGATGGTGAGGAACACCCTGTGCGGTATTTGAGTCGGAAGTTGTTACCTCGAGAACAGCGCTATGCCACAGTGGAAAAAGAGTGTTTGGCAATCAAGTGGGCAGTAGAAACACTCCGCTACTATTTGTTGGGCAGGCAGTTTACCCTCGTCACAGACCATGCTCCGTTAAAGTGGATGCACACCAATAGGGACAAGAACGCTCGGGTCACGAGGTGGTTTCTGTCCCTACAGCCCTTTACTTTTGTGGTACGACATAGGGCAGGTCTCCTCCACAGTAATGCAGAGGCTCTGTCCCGAGTGCATGGGTTTGTAGAGATGGCCGCTTCCCACCCAAGTGTTAAGCTGGGGGGGAGGATGTGTGACAGGGTACACGATTGTATGTACACCAGTGAGAGGCTGGAAAGGTCAGTTTTCCCTGCCCTGGAAGGGGTTAAGCCTGGCCAACAGGTAAACCTCCTCTCTTCCCCCTATTAATTAACAGTCACCTGGTAGGGAAATGGGAAGTGAGAGCTCAGTGTGAGAGGTATGCTGAGCTGGACGGACAGGTTGGAAACTGTCTGCATGGAAGGAACAAGGTCTGTCATAGATTTGTTTAATTTGGACTGGTATTCTGTTTGTTTTGTACTGGAGGCCGGAATAGCCCCTCCAGTACAGTGTAGTGAGGGACACTACTGTCAGTTAGCCTCCTAAATTGGAGTAGGCCATTTTGTTTTTGTATTATTTATTTTTGAGTGCAATAAAGCCATATTTATTGCTTAAGATCAGCGACTTTGCTGCATGACATTATCGCTATTTCTACGACTTTGTCACAATATATATATATATATATATATATATATATATATATATTGTCTGCTACTTGAGACCATATACTCCTTGGCCCAGATTCACAGTGCGATTACGCCTGTCTAACTGGTGTTAGACAGGAGTAATTTCAAACTTTGTTCGCCGTATCACTAGTTTGAATCCTCAAACCATGATACGGCGGCTTCGGGCTTCGATCCGAGAGGCTTACGTCTTCGTACGCCTTCGGATCTACGCTGCGATCTTTTTGCGGCCGCTGGGTGGAGTTTGCGTCGTTTTCAGCGTCGGGGTATGCAAATGAGCTTTTTACGGAGATCCACGAAGTTACGAGCGTCGTTCGCAATCGCGTACGTCATTTTTTCGCCACGTAAAGTTAAACCAGCTTTTAGCTGGTCTAACGTTACGCGGCCCATGTTAAGTATGGCCGTCGTTCCCGCGTCGACTTTCAATTTTTTTTAAATTTTTTGCGTAAGTCGTCCGGGAATAGGAATGTCCGTAAACGACGCTACTCAAAAAAAAAAATGACGTAACGACGTGATTTCGCGCAATGCACGGCGGGAAATTTCTGAACGGAGCATGCACAGTTCGATCGCGGCGGGGACGCACTTAATTTAAATGCCTCACGCCCCCTATTCGCGTATTTTGATTCCGCCGGGAGAAATACACTACGCCGCCGTACCTTACGGGCCAAAATCTCTCTGAATTCCTCCTAGAGCCAGGTAAAGTACGGCGGCGTAGAGTATCTCTGATACTCTGCGGGAATCTAATTCTTGCTGAATCTGGCCCCTTGTCTCTATTAATATTTTTTAGGTGGCTTTTTTCCTTGCTGCTTCGATGCTGGGCTGTATTAGGATTTTCAGAAGAAACTAACTTCAATACTTAGCTGCCTTCAATCCTTTGTCTGCATTTTGAATAGCCACTTACCTCCAGGCTTTTCTTCCTTTATATGGAATGAACGGCAAATTAGTTTGGAAATCTAACACACTCTGCATAATGTGCAGGTATCACAGTGACCTTTAAGGTATGCCTTTTATGAACCCTGTCTACATTCTTGTTTTTCTTCTCAAAAAACTGACATTTTTGACCATGGAAAAAAAAAGTATGGTACAGACAGATTAGCAGATGGCAGTTGATACAATGCGTAATACAGGATTGAGTAAAGAAGGTACATAGAATAATCAGGAAGTATGATTGCATTTTATACACCATTCGGGGTATCAATGCCACAGTGGGTTACAGAACGGGAATCAGCAGTCATTGGTGCAATAGAGTAAAAATGGCCTTTCAGCAAAATGTACCAGTAAAAGGTGAGGGAGGTAAACGGGGGGGTGAAAGGGGGAGGGAAAACACATGACATTGGATGGCATGAGTGCCTTGAGTGACACAATCTAAGGTAACCAGATACCATCAAACTTTTTGGGACATTTCCTGTTCAAATAAGTAGTTTTATACAATGGTAAGGCACTATTAATGATATTTTCCTAAAAAGTCACCGTTGGGGGAGATGCAGTGTTCCATTTAAGCAGAATTGTTTTATTAGCATAATAAAGCAGGTAAGAAATCAGGAGTTTGATGTATCTAGGCCTCTGGTCATCCTCCTGTATTCCAAGCAGAGCTAGCTCTAGAGACTGAACTAAGGACAGCACGAGGCACTCATTAATAGCTTCAAATACAGCTTCCCAGAATTGTGCTACTCTAGGACAACTCCAGAACATATGGTAATACGTCCCTGAGTCCAGTTGACACTTGCTACAGAGGGGATCCCTCTGGGGATACAGATACAGTTGCTGCGGTGTGTAGTACACTCTATGTAGAAAATTTGTTTGTATCAATTTATCCGTGGAAGAGATAACTAGCCCCAAGCTATCCTCAAAGCAATCATTCTAATCCTCTCTCCAATGTGGGGATATCTGTCTTCCATGCTTCCCAGAGCCTCTCCAGCCTGGGAAAATCCAAGCTAAGCAGCGACAAGTAGAGAGAGGCTTAGGCAGTGATTCCTGAACTAAAAGCTTCTCTATAGGGTCCATGGATATGGCAATAGGCTCCAGAAACTGGGCTCTAGCTGCATGACAGAGTTGGTAATAACGGAAATCCAGAAATCCATCCATCTTGGCAAATTACATTTGGTTGAGAGGTCCTTATATGGCAATAGTGTCCCTGCCGGCATAATATCCCGAAGGGACTTAACCCCATATTTCGCCAAGGGTCCGGAATAGTTCGGAAGTGTGGGAAATTAGGGTTACCACAGAATGGTTGAAAGGGCGACCAGGTGTTCTGTCTGTGAAATCTCTTTCTAGCAACCACCCACACTCTAAGGCCACGTACACACGATCGAACATGTCTGCTGAAACTGGTCCGCAGACCAGTTTCAGCGGACATGTTCGATCGTGTGTACAGCCTATCGGACCATTTTCCAGCGGACAAAAGTTTCAAAGCATGCTTAGAAACCTGTCCGCTGGAAACCTGTCCGTCGGACAAGTTCAGTGGTTAGTACACAAAATCATCGGACCAAAATCCCGTGCATGCTCAGAATCAAGTTGACACATGCTTGGAAGCATTGAACTTAGTTTTTTCATCACGTCGTTGTGTTCTACGTCACCGCGTTCTGGTCCGAGGGGATTTTGGTCCGATGGTGTGTACGCACATCAGACCAACAGACAACTTCAGCCTGGTCCGATGAAAACGGTCCGTCGGACATGTTTCATCGGACATGTCTGATCGTGTGTACGCGGCCTAAGAGTCGTCCTAGTCAGATGTGGGAGATCAGCGTAGGCCCCAAAACCCCTAGAAACTAAGTTCCCCAGGTCACCGAGGGAGCCCAATAGGGCCACCTCAAGGCACACAGCTGCATTGGCTCTGGAGCAAACAAACCACCAAAACTAGTACGGCCACCCAGCAGTATACCATCTCATAGGAAGGAATAGGGTGAATCTTGCCAAGCGAGGAGTGGAACCCCCCAAATAAACGCCCCAATGCAACTATCCAGATCCCTAAAGAATGTGCCCAGTATCCATACTGGGGAGTATCGAAATAAATAATTAACACAGAATCTGTTGGGGTGCATTAATCTTATTAAAATGGTGTTCTCCCAAAGTTCAGAGTCCCCCAGGAGGCACACCTAGCTCTCAGCTGTAGTAGTACGGGTTGCAAGTTAACTTAATTGAAATCAGTGGGGTCATGACTCATTTGGATGCCCAGATATTTAAAACTATTGACCTACTGCAACTGGGTAGCAGCCACAGTAGCTCGTGACAAGGGGTCTAGGGGAAAAAGTACAGATTTTGTCCAATTAATTCAGACACTTGAGAAGCGACCAAACTACTTGAAGATCACCAGGGCGGTCCGCAAGGAGGAGTCCACATCATGCAAATACAGCAGGGTGTCACCGGCATATAAGACACCTTCTCATCCAAGGGGCCAATCCGCAGCCCCTCCACCTGCAAGGATGCCCTAAGTAAAATGGGCAGAGCCTCCAGCACCAGGGCAAAAAGGAGGGGAGAGGGGGCACCCCTGGCGCGTGCCATGCTGCAGCGGAAATCTCTCCTAGACCCTACTATTAGTCCTTATACAAGCCGAGGGGCTTTGATAAATTAATTGCAGCCATCGCAGGAATTCAGGGCCAAAACCATATCTGCCCAGTAAGTCCCAAATGTAGTCCCAGTCGAATGCCTTTTTTCGGCATCCAAAAAGGCAATGACTCTAGTTCCACCGTTGTCATGGGCAATGGTCAGATTGAGATGGAGCCGTCTCAAATTGATATCAGTGCCCTTACCGGGCATGAACCTCATCTGATCCACATGGATGACCTCGACCAGGACCTATGCTAGACGATTAGCCAGTATTTTGTCCAGCAGCTTTGCGTTAACATTAATTAAGGAAAGTGGGCGATACGATGCACAGTACTCAGGGTCCTTACCCGGCTTGAGCACTCACACAATTACAGCTTCAGACATGGACTCCAGCAATGACCCTATATGGATGCACTGAGCAAACAGTTTGGTGAGCCTAGGAGCAAGCAATTCTTGGTAGGTGGAGTAGAATTCCACTGGAATTTCATTCCGCTCCGAGGGTCTTACCGGGTTGCAATTGGGCCATAGCAATCTGGAGCTCCTCCAGGGTAATTTCCTGTTCCAATTTCTCACTGGCATCCTGAGACAGGGTAGGGAAATCCACCCCATCTAAGTAAGCCCAGAGATCCGATACGTCATTGTCTACCATAGTGGAGTAGAGGGAGCTGTAGTAGCGCACAAATCAATATATCAAGGATTTCATCAGGGCTTGTAAGGGGGACTCCTCTCTCATTCCAGATTCTCCCAATATGAGTACCAGAGAACTGCCCTCAAAATAACCATGACAACAGTTTACCATTTTTATCCACCGTATTCAAAGACTCGTTGGGCCGTACTGAGCATTGATTACTTAGTCATGTCTAGTCTACGAAGTTCAACCGCCCTGAGTGCATATTGCCAAGTTCCATAGTTGAGCGGGGTAGGAGCAGCAAAATAACTAGCCTCCTTATCACGAAGTTCACTCTCCAGCTCCTCCAGCGACCGCACAGACTGTTCCTTCACTTTATTTTGTTTTATGCATTGTCTGATGGGTGTAGTTCACCTGCTGTATCCACCCGCAGGTGGTTGCTATCTTTACAATTAGAGATGGCCAATCAGAGGCAGGGCGGACTGCATGATGTATTTAGAATGTTCTATATAAATTGGACTATTTTTCTTTTCATTTTTAGCTATGACTAAGCATTGCAATTCATTGTGAAATGCGTCAGCTGTATATACCCCACTGTTTGCTGTTTTTATCTTGTAGTGCCTCCTTTTACTACATTAAAAGGCTACCGATTTTTTTAAAAGATCTACTGGAGTGCGGCTGTCCATATAATTTTCTCTTCAATTCAGACCGCACAGACTGCCTCTGGCTGTTAGCAATGCAGGAAATATATTCATCCTTCAGCCACACCTGAGGCATCTCAAACTACCAAGGGCTCTGCTGAGTCAGCATTTTTAAGCCAATAATGACACAAGGCCTCTGGCAGGCCCTCCTGAACCTTAGGCTCCACTATCCAGTGCCCAGTCTCCACAATTTCCACCCAGCAGGAGGCCCTGATAGCACAGAAATCATGAGAGGGGCAGTCCTACCAGTCTACATTGGCGATAATCAAATGCATGATAATGTAACTTCCTTCCGGGTCAATCCTGATATTTTGGAGCTGGAAAGGGAGGGATCTGTGAAACAGTATGCTCACCCGCCTGGAGTAGCTAGAATATGTAGCATGATAATGAAAACTCACCCAGACCTTTTTGAGACCAAGGACTCAGGAACCCACAAGGTGAATCTCCTGCAAGATACAAATTTAGGGAGTGTCACTAAAGTTTAGCAGGTGCAGGATCGTCCTGCCAGGAGGGGGGCCGACTGGGCCCATCTTTCTATTCCTTTTACCCTAATTGTCGCCCCTCCGCCCCCAGTTTGCACTGCGGTGGCTCAGCGTCCGCCCCTCTATTGACCAGATCTCTTTTGAATTTTTCTTTCTACACTGCATCCCTTGGCTATCTATTTGGGCCTTGTGCCGTCACTGGACATGTGAGTTTGTGAGCGGCTATTGTATGCTGTTTCATTTGTCACCATTATGTTGGTTCAATATCTAATGTGTGTACAATGCATATCTTTATATATTTTTTAGGCTACCATTATCACTATAACTCAGTGGTTCTCAACCTTCTAGTGCCGTGACCCCTTGATAACATTTCCCAAGTTGTGGGGACCCCCAACAGAAAACAATTTTTTAGTAGTGTGGGTTGTCAGCACCCATGGCAAGACAAGTAATTTGCACCCCTAACCCATGGATATTTAGCGCTCCCAGAGTCCCTTCCTCTCGTACAATATTAAAACCCCCTATGGTACTGTAACGGTGACCACCGCTTACGACCTTCCATCCAAACACGACAAGCTTATCTGACACACTGCGACAATCCTGCATACACGATCTATATCATTTCCCATAATCAAGACGAGACTACTGCTCTGCACTTGGTTTCCAAGATATGACACTTTAATGCTATCTTAGCTTGCTTTTTATACAGTACAAGATGTTACAGCCAATCACAGGACAATGCCATCTCCACCTCCCTATTCACACTGGGGCTAATTCTAATCCGTAGCTAGACATGTGGGCACCGCATCATCAATAGAGTTCAATTAACCTTGAATAATTCACAATCACAGATAATCTTCACACATATACAAGGAACCTCAATCACATTACCTAGACAGACTTACTGTCTCTAAAGGGCTTGACCCCTTTGTACCATAGACAATGTATGGTCTGGGAGTAGATGCAATTAACACCTCTTAAAAGAATGAAATGTCTTTCACAAGCCGGGTCACTTAACAATTCAATAGCCGAAGCTAAGCATTGAATAAGCTTGTAATGTCCCTCTCCTGTGTAACAGGTGTCAATATGGACCCCTAGTGGACATAAGGTGACCCTAGACATAGGAGAATCTCAGTCTGTCACGGTTCATTCCGTTACATCTCTCCCCTTTTGGTGGGAGACTGACACAGGTGGGAACCCCAAACGGGTTGACTCCAAAGTCAGTCAGTAGTTCCAGTCCTCCGATGCTGGTATCCATACTGTACCCCAAATGAATTGCTCCAAACTGAGCATTACTCACCCCGCCAACCTCTGCATCTCTCAGAGGACATGTCTGCCGCTGGGGAGAGGTCTAGACTCGCCCTTCTCCCTGGAGTCCTTTCAGCCACTGGAGAGAAGGCAGGGTGGCTGGGCTCAGTCCATCATGCTGTTGGGGGTCTGGGCCAACTGCCCCCCCCCCATCCTGGGGTATACCAGTGGAGACTGAAGTCCCATCCACTGGTGCTAGGTGAAAACCCCCCGGTGCTTGCAAAGCAAAGCCGACATCCTCCTGTCCCAGTCCTGTACCATTTTCTGGGGTTGTGCCAGTGGAGACAGAAGTCCCATCCACTACCCCAGGAACCCCCTCTTCTGTTAGTGAGGAGCAGAGGCCTGGGGCACTCTGCTCTGTTGCCAGCTCTTCCGCTGGGTTGCTGTGAGTGGAGACCACAGTCCCATCCACTACCACAGGGTCCCCCTCTTCCGTTAGTGGAGAGCAGAGGTCCGTGACCCTCTGTTCTGTTGCCAGCTCTTCCGCTGGGTTGCTGTGAGTGTAGACCACAGTCCCATCCACTACCACAGGGTCCCCCTCTTCTGTTAGTTGGGATCAGAGGCCTGGGGCACCCTGCTCTGTTGCCAGTGATTTAGCTGGGGGTAAAAGCTTTACCACCTCAGCTTGTTGTTGGAGAGTGGGGCCAACCGCCCCGGCTCTCTGGAACTCCACACCATCCGCTTTGGCTTTAGGGATGGCAATCTTCATATTTTCCACTGCTGATTCATCAGCCAGGAGTTCACAGTTGTCATATGCACTTTCCTCATAGTCCCAGGCAACGGGAGCCCCACCTTGCTGCTGGGCCGAGTCTAGCAGCTGTTTGTAGGCGACCTCCAGCTCCCATTCTTGAATGGCCAGAAATTCTAAATCTTCCTGTGACCAGTGGCCTCCCGAGATATTGAATTCTTCCTCTCTGTGCTCCATTATGTCCTCCAAGCGCCACTCCCGATCATCCCCGAAGTCGGGATCACTGGACATCCTCCAATACAACAATCCCAGGCCATCATAGTCATAGCCTTCTGTGGGGCTGTCATCCGCTGACCACGGGCACTCTTGGGCTACATACCACGGAGGGCTCTGTAGCTCTCGTCCAGCTGCATCTCTGCCCGGATCAGCCTGCTTAACTCTGCTATCCACTCCTGCTTCGGTTGTTCCCCCAACAACAGCATTTGTACGTCATACTGCGGCCAGTACCTTGCATAGATGGAGGGCAGGACCTTTCCTTGGTGTTGCTGCTCCAGAGCTAGTGCTTCCTTCCAGAGTTGGCACCGAATCACATCCGACCATCCCAACAGAACCTCCTCTGATACTGGTCCTCTATGCTGTATCCGCATCTCTTGTAACCTTCTTTGGAATTCCTCTTCCATGGAGACTGGTATCTGCACCTCTCCTCTCTCTTTAGTTGGTGCTGCTGTGACTTCAGCTGCTGCAGCACTTCTTTGCTGTCGCAAGGTGGCATCTACAGCCGCTATAACCCGGTCTATGATCTCCGGTGGAGGATTAGGACCATATTGTGCCAGTCCATGTTTAACAGCCCGATCAAAAAATTCTTCCTCAGGTGTCCTGTCTGTTACGCTGGGCCTCTTAGCTCTATTCATTTCAACAAGTTCTGCGATAATGTCCCTTTTCTTACGGTTGCTGGCCGGTCTGCCCCGGCTCTCCAGTAAGTACATGAGGGAAGAGAGCTTCATCCGTTCATACTCCGTCTCCATTGTCATGTGTCCTTGTAGCCGTCCTTCTGAAGATGGAATCATCCCACCGCTGTGCCACCAAATGTAACGGTCACCACCGCTTACGACCTTCCATCCAAACACGACAAGCTTATCTGACACACTGCGACAATCCTGCATACACGATCCATATAATTTCCCATAATCAAGACTAGTGTTGCTCACGAATATTCGAATTGCGAATATTCGGCTCGAATATTGCATATTCGAGAAATCGCGCAATATCTCGAATATTGCGCCGAATATTCGCAATGTCGAATATTCGGATTTTTCTCAAATTTTTTTTAACACAGATCACATGCTAGTGATCTCCATCGACGTGTAAAAGCAATGTTGGTATGATTAGAGGGACCCTGGGCCGAGTAGCGAATGTGATCCTTTTATGCTGCCAAATATTCGCAATGCGAATATTCGGCAATAGCAATATCGCGCGATTTTTTTCCCCGCCCTTCATTCACATCAGAGCCAATCAGAGTTCCATTTCCACAGGTGTCAGAGGTTAGCAACCTCCACATCAACCAATAGGAACCTGCCTCACGACCATTATATAAACTAAGTGCCAGCATGTGCTCATTGCAGATTCACAAGGTGGATATAGAGGGAGAAGTGTTTCTGTGCTCTGTGTTATATTGCATCAGCATTGCAGTGCCTTTCAGTTCTGTGCTCCTGTTCTGTTCATTTCAGTATTAGCAGCTGCTAGTGCTTATATTTCTAAACTGCTTTTTTAAAAGCAAGAAGATACCAAACAGCTTTTTTTAAAGCTACTATTTGTGTGTTTGTGTTCCAGTTTCATTTAGTGTTAGATAGATAGGTTTGAGTGTACTTGTACACCTCTGTAAGCTAGCTAGCTTAGTTTAGTGTGTTTATTTAGTTAGATAGTTATCTGTTTTATAAAAAAAAAAAAAAAAAAAAAGTTATTTTTAGTTTATTCAGATCTCTGGCTCTGCTGTGTTAGCAGAGTCACTGTTCTATCTATATTAGTTTCTTTATTGCTCTTATTCGTTGCCCAGTCAGTTTTTGTCTGTTGTCTGTCAGTCAGTTAGTTAGTTTAAAAAAAAAAAAAAATTTAAAAAAATTTACCTTTCGTTTAATTGTTGTTTAGTGGCATAGCTACTAGTTGTTTGTCTGCGCGCCTGTTTTTTCTATTA
Source organism: Rana kukunoris (assembly GCA_029574335.1). Lineage (NCBI taxonomy): Eukaryota > Metazoa > Chordata > Amphibia > Anura > Ranidae > Rana > Rana kukunoris. The sequence continues at coordinate 293,445,360 of CM056051.1, read as the reverse complement.
TCACATTTACCCCCCCCCCCCAATAAAGTTTACCCACCCCCCCATATCAGCATGAGCAGCATCCGTGGTCGTGGCAGCAGGGGTAGGGGAGTTACTCTCAGTGCTGGGTCGCTGCCAGCACGGGGTACCTCTCGCGCCCCTACTACTGGTAGAGGATCGGGTGGAAGGGGAGTCCGCCTCATCCGGGAGTTTTTCACTTCGGGCAGCCGCCCGATATTGCCTTCCCAGGCTCCAGCAGTGGTGGAGTACATGGGGCACAGCAGTGCCACTCAGTCATCACCAAGTAGCACCACCACCATCAGTACACCGGTGCCTTTAGTACCCAGCCCCAGCGAGTCCAGCCTCATGCTGTTTGATGGTGAAAGTGACATGGATATCTTGGGGGAGGCCCTCGATCATGCAGACATTGATTTATGTGCTGATGGTCAGGACCTTTTTGAAGGGTTAATGGAGGAGGAGGAGGATGGGGTACTGGCTGTCAGTAGCCCAGAGACCTCCCTTCATGGTGGTGCTGGTTGTTTTCTGCAGGAAACACCAGCACCTAGTCAGACCCATGCGTCTGTGAGGGGACATCGGAGCCAGGCTAGCGGCTCCATGTCAGATGTCTCCTTCAGACCACCACATGTCAGCCCTGGGTCTGACATATCTGGGGGCGAAGAGGAGGGTGACCCAACATGGGTGCCACCTGCCTCGTCGGTTCACAGCATCAGTGACGACGAGGAAGGTAGGCACCCTGGGGAAACGGTGCGCCAGGTCACCAGGGAGACCAACGTCAGGGTCTCCACTGGTGATGGCAGCAGGAGGTGTCAGCAGCAGCAGCAGCAGCAGCAGCAGCAGGCAGCTCCACCTGTGCGCACCGAGTCCCAGCAGGTGGAAGTCAGCGTCACCCCATCTGACAGGAGGGCGACGCTGAAGTCACCTCTCTGGGCCTACTTCACCTTGGTAGCAGATAACCCGACAGTAGCCATCTGCCAGCTCTGTCGTGCCAAGGTGAAGAGAGGGAAGTGTTTGGCTCGGGTGGGTACCACGGCACTCAACCAGCACCTGCGGATTAATCACTGGCAGGAGCATGACCAGATGAAGCGTGCTGGTGGTAGCAGCGCCACCACCACAAGTGTGCAGGGTACAGCAGCCCCTGCCACAGCTTCATCGGCTACCAGCAGGTCATGCCCCCCCGCTCCCTCTAGTAGAGGTACTGCTACCGACAGCCAGACCTCCACATCATCACCCTCCTCTTCGGTGTCCCGCACTGCCGTCCGGCGCCAGGCGTCTCTTTCTGACGCCTTTGAACGCAACACTCCCTTCCCCCCTTCAGACCGACGTGTGCGTTCCCTCAATGGGCTCCTGGCAAGGGTTATTGCCCAACATCTGCTTCCCTTTAACATAGTGGACTGCAACCCCTTCAGGCAGATGTTGGAGCAGGCCCAACCCCAATGGCGTGTCCCCAGCCGCCATTTCTTTGCCAGGACTGGTGTCCCTGCCCTACACCAGCACATTGTGCAGAATGTAACCCTGTCGCTGGATCATGCTGTCAGCAACAGGGTGCATCTGACAATGGATGGCTGGACCAGCAGGCATGGGCAGGGGCGCTACATAAGCTTCACGGCCCATTGGGTTTCCCTCCGAGGCGCCGGGGAGGGATTGGCGGCATCTGATTTTGTGGTGCCGCCCCGGGGTGTCCAGGGGAGAAGTGCTGGTCTCCCTCAAGCCACTGTCTCCGCAGCTGCTGAGCCTCCCAGCAAGCGCCCCCGTAGCTATTCAAGTGTGGGGCACGTGCGCTGTCAGGCCGTGCTCCAGCTTGTTAGTTTAGGGGAACGGAGACACACTGGACGAGAAGTGCTGAGCGCACTTCAGGCTCAGGTCCAGAAGTGGCTGACACCCCGAAGGCTCCAAGCAGGTCTGGTTGTCTGTGACAATGGCAGCAACCTCCTCTCCGCCCTCCAGGCTGGCAGTCTGACACACGTGCCCTGTCTGGCACATGTCCTCAACCTAGTGGTGCAGAAGTTCCTGCGCACCTATCCCGGGTTGAGTGACATTGTGCTAAGGGTACGCAGGATTGCCAGCCACTTCAGGCGCTCCCCAACCGCTACCGCGTCCCTGTCAAAGTTGCAGCGGGACAACAGCCTGCCCCTTCACAGGCTGATTGTGGACAGTGTGACGCGGTGGAACTCCAGCCTCTACATGCTGGAGAGGTTGTGGGAGCAGCGAAGGGCGGTGAAGGAGTACCTGCTGGAGCAAGGCACTGGCGGGCCATCACAACACACACTCCCGTACATCACCAGTCTGGAGTGGGGGCAGATACACCAGGTCTGCCATGTGTTGGCCCCTTTTGAGCAGGCGACCAAGATGGTGAGCAGGGAGCATGTCGGCCTCAACGACGTGCTCCCTATAGTGTTCCTGCTGGACAGGGCACTAGATCGCCTGCTCGGAGCTGGGGAGAGTGCCTTGGTGGAGCAGGAGGAGGCAACACTGCTCCACCAAGACCAGGCCCAGGACGAGGAGGAGGAGGAGGATCATGATGATGATCAGGAGGTGACTGGTGGCGTCCTGGAGTCAGGGCCTGGTCAGGAGGGAGAGCCGGTGTTGGGGGCACCGATAGTCCGGGGGTTTGGCATGACTGACCGCGAACAGCAGCGCCTCCATGACGAGGAAGCAGACGTCATGGACCCAGGCAGCCATGAGGAGTCACAGCGGGCTGTGCTCTTCCCCATGGCTGCCCACATGCTGAGATGCCTCAGGAGGGACCCCCGGGTTAAAGCCATCAAGGAGAGGGACGAGTTTTGGCTGGCCACCCTTGTAGATCCCAGATTTAAGGGGAAACTGGAGCAGTTCCTCCCAGCCAGACGGAGGCAGCCCCGGATGGAGGAACTGCAGGCATGCCTAGTCAGCCGTTTGGAGCAGGCAACTCCCCGGCCTCCAGTTGTCCCCCCTCATCTCACCCAGCAGGTGGCTGCACCCAGCAGCAACATCAGCAGCCGAGCAGGGGACCTAATGGGTGAGATGAGGATGTTCATGCAAACTGAGCGACCCAGTACCAGCAGCAGCAGCAGCAGCAGCCATCACCACCAGCGGCTGGCCCACATGGTGGCAGACTACATGGGGTCCGTCAGTGCTTCTGACAGTATGAGCACCGACGACCCCATGGAGTACTGGGTTGCCAGATTGGACACCTGCCGCGAGCTCGCTCAGTATGCGCTGGAGTTATTGTCTTGCCCCCCCTCCAGCGTACTATCTGAGCGGACATTCAGCGCGGCAGGTGGGGTGGTCACGGACAAGAGGACCCGTCTGTCCACAGACTCCGTGGACAGACTCACATTCATCAAAATGAATGAGTCCTGGATCGGCGGTGACTTTCTGGCACCCGCCGTCGGTTCAGGGCGCTGAATGGTCCCTTGTCAGTTACCAATACCTCTCCTATCTCTTTATACCAGGGGTGTCAAACTCAATTTCATCGTGGTCCGCATCAGCATTATGGTTGCCCTCAAAAGGGCCGGTTATATCTGTAATATTATATGTCCAGCGCATCCCCTCCCCTTACATTCGATGTCAAAGGCCACCCCACCATCCTACCCCACCATCAGAAGTGGAGTTCCCCCTCTCCCTTACATCACAGTGCATCTCCCTTTCCTTATGCTGCTGCTGGGAAGAAGGTGGATATTTTTTTGTTTTTTTGAAAAGCCTGTGGCGTGCAAAACACAACCCAAAAACTCCACCCGGTGCCACAGCTACTTAAGGCCTGTGTCATTCTGCTTTTCAAATGTAATCACCATGCTAATGCAATTTCAAGCTTTTGTAATTTTGGCACTATATGGGCTCCTACTGCTAATGCCAAAAGGCTGAGTGATTATGTACCGATATATTACTCATACTGGTGCTGTCACCTTTTGTCTGTGAGATTTGCCACTTTCTTACTACTGCTGGTGCTGCTGCCACCTCTTCCACGACCACGAGTGAAAAAAACACTTAATTGTGTACTGGTACTACTATGCTGCTGCTTCTGCCAGTGCTCAGATACTTATGTGACAAGTTCTTTGGCACTATATGCTACAATTATCAATGCTGCTGCTCCTATGCTGCTGCCACCTCTTCCACGACCACGAGTGAAAAAAACACTTTATTGTGTACTGGTACTACTACACTGCTGCTGCTGCCAGTGCTCACTTACCTATGTGACAAGTTCTTTGGCACTATATGCTACAATTATCAACGCTGCTGCTATCCTGCTGCCACCTCTTCCACGACCACGAGTGAAAAAAACACTTAATTGTGTACTGGTACTACTATGCTGCTGCTTCTGCCAGTGCTCAGATACTTATGTGTCAAGTTCTTTGGCACTATATGCTACAATTATCAATGCTGCTGCTCCTATGCTGCTGCCACCTCTTCCACGACCACGAGTGAAAAAAACACTTAGTTGTGTACTGTTACTACTACTATACTGCTGATGCTGCCAGTGCTCACTTACCTATGTGACAAGTTCTTTGCCACTATATGCTACATATATCAATGCTGCGGCTCCTATGCTGCTGCCACCTCTTCCACGACCACGAGTGAAAAAAACACTTAGTTGTGTACTGGTACTACTACACTGCTGCTGCTGCCAGTGCTCACTTACCTATGTGACAAGTTCTTTGCCACTATATGCTACATATATCAATGCTGCTGCTCCTATGCTGCTGCCACCTCTTCCACGACCACGAGTGAAAAAACACTTAATTGTGTACTGTTACTACTACTATACTGCTGATGCTGCCAGTGCTCACTTACCTATGTGACAAGTTCTTTGCCACTATATGCTACATATATCAATGCTGCTGCTCCTATGCTGCTGCCACCTCTTCCACGACCACGAGTGAAAAAAACACTTAATTGTGTACTGTTACTACTACTATACTGCTGATGCTGCCAGTGCTCACTTACCTATGTGACAAGTTCTTTGCCACTATATGCTACATATATCAATGCTGCTGCTCCTATGCTGCTGCCACCTCTTCCACGACCACGAGTGAAAGAAACACTTAATTGTGTACTGTTACTACTACTATACTGCTGATGCTGCCAGTGCTCACTTACCTATGTGACAAGTTCTTTGCCACTATATGCTACATATATCAATGCTGCTGCTCCTATGCTGCTGCCACCTCTTCCACGACCACGAGTGAAAGAAACACTTAATTGTGTACTGTTACTACTACTATACTGCTGATGCTGCCAGTGCTCACTTACCTATGTGACAAGTTCTTTGCCACTATATGCTACAAATATCAATGCTGCTGCTCCTATGCTGCTGCCACCTCTTCCACGACCACGAGTGAAAGAAACACTTAATTGTGTACTGTTACTACTACTATACTGCTGATGCTGCCAGTGCTCACTTACCTATGTGACAAGTTCTTTGCCACTATATGCTACATATATCAATGCTGCTGCTCCTATGCTGCTGCCACCTCTTCCACGACCACGAGTGAAAGAAACACTTATTGTGTACTGTTACTACTACTATACTGCTGATGCTGCCAGTGCTCACTTACCTATGTGTTCTTTGCCACTATATGCTACATATATCAATGCTGCTGCTCCTATGCTGCTGCCACCTCTCCACGACCACGAGTGAAAGAAACACTTAATTGTGTACTGTTATTACTACTATACTGCTGATGCTGCCAGTGCTCACTTACCTATGTGACAAGTTCTTTGCCACTATATGCTACAAATATATGCTGCTGCTCCTATGCTGCTGCCGCCACCTCTTCCACGACCACGAGTGAAAAAAACACTATATTGTGTACTGTTACTACTACTATACTGCTGATGCTGCCTGCTCACTTACCTATGTGTCAAGTTGTTTTGCACTATATGCTACAATTACCATGCTGCTGCTCCTATGCTGCTGCCACCTCTTCCTCGACCACGAGTGAAAACCTAATTGTGTACTGTTACTACTCAAGTGCTCATATACCTATGTGTCAAGTTCTTTGGCACTATATGCTACAATTATCAATGCTGTTGCTGCTGTGCTGCTGCCACCTCTTCCACGACCACGAGTGAAAAAAAAAACACTTAATTGTGTACTGGTACAACTATGCTGCTGCTGCTGCCAGTGCTCACTTACCTATGTGCCAAGTTCTTTGGCACTATATGCTACAATTTCAAATGCTGCTGCTGTGCTGCTGCCACCTCTTCCACAAGTGATACAACACTTTATTGTGTACTGTTACTACTATACTGCTGCTGCCAGTGCTCAGATACCTATGTGACAAGTTCTTTGACACTATATGCTACAATTTCAAATGCTGCTGCTGTGCTGCTGCCACCTCTTCCACAAGTGATACAACACTTTATTGTGTACTGTTACTACTATACTGCTGCTGCCAGTGCTCAGATACCTATGTGACAAGTTCTTTGACACTATATGCTACAATTTCAAATGCTGCTGCTGTGCTGCTGCCACCTCTTCCACAAGTGATACAACACTTTATTGTGTACTGTTACTACTATACTGCTGCTGCCAGTGCTCAGATACCTATGTGACAAGTTCTTTGACACTATATGCTACAATTTCAAATGCTGCTGCTGTGCTGCTGCCACCTCTTCCACGACCACGAGTGAAAAAAACACTTAATTGTGTACTGGTACAACTATGCTGCTGCTGCTGCTGCTGCCAGTGCTCACTTACCTATGTGCCAAGTTCTTTGGCACTATATGCTACAATTACCAATGCTGCTGCTGTGCTGCTGCCACCTCTTCCACAAGTGATACAACACTTTATTGTGTACTGTTACTACTATACTGCTGCTGCCAGTGCTCAGATACCTATGTGGCAAGTTCTTTGACACTATATGCTACAATTTCAAATGCTGCTGCTGTGCTGCTGCCACCTCTTCCACGACCACGAGTGAAAAAAACACTTAATTGTGTACTGGTACAACTATGCTGCTGCTGCTGCTGCTGCCAGTGCTCACTTACCTATGTGCCAAGTTCTTTGGCACTATATGCTACAATTTCAAATGCTGCTGCTGTGCTGCTGCCACCTCTTCCACAAGTGATACAACACTTTATTGTGTACTGTTACTACTATACTGCTGCTGCCAGTGCTCAGATACCTATGTGACAAGTTCTTTGACACTATATGCTACAATTTCAAATGCTGCTGCTGTGCTGCTGCCACCTCTTCCACAAGTGATACAACACTTTATTGTGTACTGTTACTACTATACTGCTGCTGCCAGTGCTCAGATACCTATGTGACAAGTTCTTTGACACTATATGCTACAATTTCAAATGCTGCTGCTGTGCTGCTGCCACCTCTTCCACAAGTGATACAACACTTTATTGTGTACTGTTACTACTATACTGCTGCTGCCAGTGCTCAGATACCTATGTGACAAGTTCTTTGACACTATATGCTACAATTTCAAATGCTGCTGCTGTGCTGCTGCCACCTCTTCCACGACCACGAGTGAAAAAAAACACTTAATTGTGTACTGGTACAACTATGCTGCTGCTGCTGCTGCTGCCAGTGCTCACTTACCTATGTGCCAAGTTCTTTGGCACTATATGCTACAATTTACCAATGCTGCTGCTGTGCTGCTGCCACCTCTTCCACAAGTGATACAACACTTTATTGTGTACTGTTACTACTATACTGCTGCTGCCAGTGCTCAGATACCTATGTGACAAGTTCTTTGACACTATATGCTACAATTTCAAATGCTGCTGCTGTGCTGCTGCCACCTCTTCCACAAGTGATACAACACTTTATTGTGTACTGTTACTACTATACTGCTGCTGCCAGTGCTCAGATACCTATGTGACAAGTTCTTTGGCACTATATGCTACAATTACCAATGCTGCTGCTGTGCTGCTGCCACCTCTTCCACAAGTGATACAACACTTTATTGTGTACTGTTACTACTATACTGCTGCTGCCAGTGCTCAGATACCTATGTGACAAGTTCTTTGACACTATATGCTACAATTTCAAATGCTGCTGCTGTGCTGCTGCCACCTCTTCCACAAGTGATACAACACTTTATTGTGTACTGTTACTACTATACTGCTGCTGCCAGTGCTCAGATACCTATGTGACAAGTTCTTTGACACTATATGCTACAATTTCAAATGCTGCTGCTGTGCTGCTGCCACCTCTTCCACAAGTGATACAACACTTTATTGTGTACTGTTACTACTATACTGCTGCTGCCAGTGCTCAGATACCTATGTGACAAGTTCTTTGACACTATATGCTACAATTTCAAATGCTGCTGCTGTGCTGCTGCCACCTCTTCCACAAGTGATACAACACTTTATTGTGTACTGTTACTACTATACTGCTGCTGCCAGTGCTCAGATACCTATGTGACAAGTTCTTTGACACTATATGCTACAATTTCAAATGCTGCTGCTGTGCTGCTGCCACCTCTTCCACAAGTGATACAACACTTTATTGTGTACTGTTACTACTATACTGCTGCTGCCAGTGCTCACTTACCTATGTGCCAAGTTCTTTGGCACTATATGCTACAATTTCAAATGCTGCTGCTGTGCTGCTGCCACCTCTTCCACAAGTGATACAACACTTTATTGTGTACTGTTACTACTATACTGCTGCTGCCAGTGCTCAGATACCTATGTGACAAGTTCTTTGACACTATATGCTACAATTTCAAATGCTGCTGCTGTGCTGCTGCCACCTCTTCCACAAGTGATACAACACTTTATTGTGTACTGTTACTACTATACTGCTGCTGCCAGTGCTCAGATACCTATGTGACAAGTTCTTTGACACTATATGCTACAATTTCAAATGCTGCTGCTGTGCTGCTGCCACCTCTTCCACAAGTGATACAACACTTTATTGTGTACTGTTACTACTATACTGCTGCTGCCAGTGCTCAGATACCTATGTGACAAGTTCTTTGACACTATATGCTACAATTTCAAATGCTGCTGCTGTGCTGCTGCCACCTCTTCCACAAGTGATACAACACTTTATTGTGTACTGTTACTACTATACTGCTGCTGCCAGTGCTCAGATACCTATGTGACAAGTTCTTTGGCACTATATGCTACAATTTACAAATGCTGCTGCTGTGCTGCTGCCACCTCTTCCACAAGTGATACAACACTTTATTGTGTACTGTTACTACTATACTGCTGCTGCCAGTGCTCAGATACCTATGTGACAAGTTCTTTGACACTATATGCTACAATTTCAAATGCTGCTGCTGTGCTGCTGCCACCTCTTCCACAAGTGATACAACACTTTATTGTGTACTGTTACTACTATACTGCTGCTGCCAGTGCTCAGATACCTATGTGACAAGTTCTTTGGCACTATATGCTACAATTACCAATGCTGCTGCTGTGCTGCTGCCACCTCTTCCACAAGTGATACAACACTTTATTGTGTACTGTTACTACTATACTGCTGCTGCCAGTGCTCAGATACCTATGTGACAAGTTCTTTGACACTATATGCTACAATTTCAAATGCTGCTGCTGTGCTGCTGCCACCTCTTCCACAAGTGATACAACACTTTATTGTGTACTGTTACTACTATACTGCTGCTGCCAGTGCTCAGATACCTATGTGACAAGTTCTTTGGCACTATATGCTACAATTTCAAATGCTGCTGCTGTGCTGCTGCCACCTCTTCCACAAGTGATACAACACTTTATTGTGTACTGTTACTACTATACTGCTGCTGCCAGTGCTCAGATACCTATGTGACAAGTTCTTTGACACTATATGCTACAATTTCAAATGCTGCTGCTGTGCTGCTGCCACCTCTTCCACAAGTGATACAACACTTTATTGTGTACTGTTACTACTATACTGCTGCTGCCAGTGCTCAGATACCTATGTGACAAGTTCTTTGACACTATATGCTACAATTTCAAATGCTGCTGCTGTGCTGCTGCCACCTCTTCCACAAGTGATACAACACTTTATTGTGTACTGTTACTACTATACTGCTGCTGCCAGTGCTCAGATACCTATGTGACAAGTTCTTTGACACTATATGCTACAATTTCAAATGCTGCTGCTGTGCTGCTGCCACCTCTTCCACGACCACGAGTGAAAAAAACACTTAATTGTGTACTGGTACAACTATGCTGCTGCTGCTGCTGCTGCCAGTGCTCACTTACCTATGTGCCAAGTTCTTTGGCACTATATGCTACAATTACAAATGCTGCTGCTGTGCTGCTGCCACCTCTTCCACAAGTGATACAACACTTTATTGTGTACTGTTACTACTATACTGCTGCTGCCAGTGCTCAGATACCTATGTGACAAGTTCTTTGACACTATATGCTACAATTTCAAATGCTGCTGCTGTGCTGCTGCCACCTCTTCCACGACCACGAGTGAAAAAAACACTTAATTGTGTACTGGTACAACTATGCTGCTGCTGCTGCTGCTGCCAGTGCTCACTTACCTATGTGCCAAGTTCTTTGGCACTATATGCTACAATTTCAAATGCTGCTGCTGTGCTGCTGCCACCTCTTCCACAAGTGATACAACACTTTATTGTGTACTGTTACTACTATACTGCTGCTGCCAGTGCTCAGATACCTATGTGACAAGTTCTTTGACACTATATGCTACAATTTCAAATGCTGCTGCTGTGCTGCTGCCACCTCTTCCACAAGTGATACAACACTTTATTGTGTACTGTTACTACTATACTGCTGCTGCCAGTGCTCAGATACCTATGTGACAAGTTCTTTGACACTATATGCTACAATTTCAAATGCTGCTGCTGTGCTGCTGCCACCTCTTCCACAAGTGATACAACACTTTATTGTGTACTGTTACTACTATACTGCTGCTGCCAGTGCTCAGATACCTATGTGACAAGTTCTTTGACACTATATGCTACAATTTCAAATGCTGCTGCTGTGCTGCTGCCACCTCTTCCACGACCACGAGTGAAAAAAACACTTAATTGTGTACTGGTACAACTATGCTGCTGCTGCTGCTGCTGCCAGTGCTCACTTACCTATGTGCCAAGTTCTTTGGCACTATATGCTACAATTACCAATGCTGCTGCTGTGCTGCTGCCACCTCTTCCACAAGTGATACAACACTTTATTGTGTACTGTTACTACTATACTGCTGCTGCCAGTGCTCAGATACCTATGTGACAAGTTCTTTGACACTATATGCTACAATTTCAAATGCTGCTGCTGTGCTGCTGCCACCTCTTCCACAAGTGATACAACACTTTATTGTGTACTGTTACTACTATACTGCTGCTGCCAGTGCTCAGATACCTATGTGACAAGTTCTTTGGCACTATATGCTACAATTACCAATGCTGCTGCTGTGCTGCTGCCACCTCTTCCACAAGTGATACAACACTTTATTGTGTACTGTTACTACTATACTGCTGCTGCCAGTGCTCAGATACCTATGTGACAAGTTCTTTGACACTATATGCTACAATTTCAAATGCTGCTGCTGTGCTGCTGCCACCTCTTCCACAAGTGATACAACACTTTATTGTGTACTGTTACTACTATACTGCTGCTGCCAGTGCTCAGATACCTATGTGACAAGTTCTTTGACACTATATGCTACAATTTCAAATGCTGCTGCTGTGCTGCTGCCACCTCTTCCACAAGTGATACAACACTTTATTGTGTACTGTTACTACTATACTGCTGCTGCCAGTGCTCAGATACCTATGTGACAAGTTCTTTGACACTATATGCTACAATTTCAAATGCTGCTGCTGTGCTGCTGCCACCTCTTCCACAAGTGATACAACACTTTATTGTGTACTGTTACTACTATACTGCTGCTGCCAGTGCTCAGATACCTATGTGACAAGTTCTTTGACACTATATGCTACAATTTCAAATGCTGCTGCTGTGCTGCTGCCACCTCTTCCACAAGTGATACAACACTTTATTGTGTACTGTTACTACTATACTGCTGCTGCCAGTGCTCACTTACCTATGTGCCAAGTTCTTTGGCACTATATGCTACAATTTCAAATGCTGCTGCTGTGCTGCTGCCACCTCTTCCACAAGTGATACAACACTTTATTGTGTACTGTTACTACTATACTGCTGCTGCCAGTGCTCAGATACCTATGTGACAAGTTCTTTGACACTATATGCTACAATTTCAAATGCTGCTGCTGTGCTGCTGCCACCTCTTCCACAAGTGATACAACACTTTATTGTGTACTGTTACTACTATACTGCTGCTGCCAGTGCTCAGATACCTATGTGACAAGTTCTTTGACACTATATGCTACAATTTCAAATGCTGCTGCTGTGCTGCTGCCACCTCTTCCACAAGTGATACAACACTTTATTGTGTACTGTTACTACTATACTGCTGCTGCCAGTGCTCAGATACCTATGTGACAAGTTCTTTGACACTATATGCTACAATTTCAAATGCTGCTGCTGTGCTGCTGCCACCTCTTCCACAAGTGATACAACACTTTATTGTGTACTGTTACTACTATACTGCTGCTGCCAGTGCTCAGATACCTATGTGACAAGTTCTTTGGCACTATATGCTACAATTACCAATGCTGCTGCTGTGCTGCTGCCACCTCTTCCACAAGTGATACAACACTGTATTGTGTACTGTTACTACTGTACTGCTGCTGCCAGTGCTCAGATACCTATGTGACAAGTTCTTTGACACTATATGCTACAATTTCAAATGCTGCTGCTGTGCTGCTGCCACCTCTTCCACAAGTGATACAACACTTTATTGTGTACTGTTACTACTATACTGCTGCTGCCAGTGCTCAGATACCTATGTGACAAGTTCTTTGGCACTATATGCTACAATTACCAATGCTGCTGCTGTGCTGCTGCCACCTCTTCCACAAGTGATACAACACTTTATTGTGTACTGTTACTACTATACTGCTGCTGCCAGTGCTCAGATACCTATGTGACAAGTTCTTTGACACTATATGCTACAATTTCAAATGCTGCTGCTGTGCTGCTGCCACCTCTTCCACAAGTGATACAACACTTTATTGTGTACTGTTACTACTATACTGCTGCTGCCAGTGCTCACTTACCTATGTGCCAAGTTCTTTGGCACTATATGCTACAATTTCAAATGCTGCTGCTGTGCTGCTGCCACCTCTTCCACAAGTGATACAACACTTTATTGTGTACTGTTACTACTATACTGCTGCTGCCAGTGCTCAGATACCTATGTGACAAGTTCTTTGACACTATATGCTACAATTTCAAATGCTGCTGCTGTGCTGCTGCCACCTCTTCCACAAGTGATACAACACTTTATTGTGTACTGTTACTACTATACTGCTGCTGCCAGTGCTCAGATACCTATGTGACAAGTTCTTTGACACTATATGCTACAATTTCAAATGCTGCTGCTGTGCTGCTGCCACCTCTTCCACAAGTGATACAACACTGTATTGTGTACTGTTACTACTATACTGCTGCTGCCAGTGCTCAGATACCTATGTGACAAGTTCTTTGACACTATATGCTACAATTTCAAATGCTGCTGCTGTGCTGCTGCCACCTCTTCCACAAGTGATACAACACTTTATTGTGTACTGTTACTACTATACTGCTGCTGCCAGTGCTCAGATACCTATGTGACAAGTTCTTTGGCACTATATGCTACAATTACCAATGCTGCTGCTGTGCTGCTGCCACCTCTTCCACAAGTGATACAACACTGTATTGTGTACTGTTACTACTGTACTGCTGCTGCCAGTGCTCAGATACCTATGTGACAAGTTCTTTGACACTATATGCTACAATTTCAAATGCTGCTGCTGTGCTGCTGCCACCTCTTCCACAAGTGATACAACACTTTATTGTGTACTGTTACTACTATACTGCTGCTGCCAGTGCTCAGATACCTATGTGACAAGTTCTTTGGCACTATATGCTACAATTACCAATGCTGCTGCTGTGCTGCTGCCACCTCTTCCACAAGTGATACAACACTTTATTGTGTACTGTTACTACTATACTGCTGCTGCCAGTGCTCAGACACCTATGTCACAAGTTATTTGCCACTATATACTACTATTACCACTACTGCTGCTGTCAAGTCTTGCCCAAGTGTTTAGATGCTATCTAGTACTATTACCACTACTGCTTGTAAATGTTGTGTGTGTGATAATTACTTTATATTTGAATACTACTGCTGCTGCCTTCATGCTGAGTAATGCTTCATGACCTCTCTGTCACAGCGGATCCACAAACAGCCTCCGCTAAAAGCTACCAGACCGGATCGTAACAAACAGCAAGTGTGACTAAATGACTGAACGTTTTGTTAAACCCTGGTTTGTGGCCTTTTTACTGCAACTTTTAGCCTATCTGCAAGAGCAAATCAGCACTCTCTTTCTCTTTCTCGCTCTCTCTCTATATCTATATCTATATCTATATATATATATATATATATATATGTATATATGTATATATTGTAGCTTTTGTTATAGTAATTTTTCAACAGTTTAGTTTGTGTTAGTAGTGCCTGTGTCCGTGTATTTTGTTTTTTATTAGATTTGTGTTAAATAAAATAATAGTATGAAATGTTTTTAGGTTATTATGAAGTTAGATGTGTTGATGTTGATGTGTTAGATGTGAAGTTAGATGTGTTGAAAGACCTAACAATCTCAATAAGAAAGGAAACATTTGAAAAGAATAACAGGTTTAATAACCAAAAATATAAATATTTACATGGATTTTTTCAAGCGCTTGTAAATCTCAGACAGCTCCTTGAAATTTTTTCTCTGCTGTTGTAACAGCTGTTCATTCTCGAGGTCCAATTTTTTTATTTTGCGCCGATTGGACAGGACTTTTTGATTGATCCTCTCCATGACATGGGATTTCTCCTGAATCTCTTTCAAAACTGTTAGGATATAAGAAAAAATAAATTAGGATTAAATAATGTACTTTTTTATATCTACATCTTATTGTTGAAATGTCATTAATCGTTGTGCACATATTTACCCTCCTGACTGATGGTCATCACAGGCGCTGTGTCATCCTCCTGCTCCTCTTCTGCATCATGGCATTCACCAGGAGGTTGGGTGGGGGGAAGTTGCAGCTCCTCAGGAGCTGGGGGTGGTAAGTCGGAGGGCCCTGGCTGCTCCTTATCCCTCTCCTCCTCTGCATCCTCCTCTTCATCCTCCTCTTCTTCCTCCTCCTCCTCCTCTGCGGCCTGTCGCCTTGTGCGCTTGGGGCGCACAGATGGTAGAGGAGATCCTATAATAACACAATGTTTATATATGTAAAAATGATTTCTAATAACATATGCAAATTCTGTGTACTCTGCTGTATTGTATATGAATACACATTTATTTATATAGACAGTTAACCAATGGGATAATGTTATACTAAAGGGTCTTGCTGGCACTACAGGGGACTGAGTGTGAGCTGGGCTGCCACCATGGTAAAATTAGCTGTTTGTGTTTCCTTTGTATTATTCTGAAGATCTCATGTTAAAAAAAGGGCCTGATGGAGTACACGTGATTACTATGTTAACCCCACGCCTAGCACAGGAATTTAGTGGTAATTGAGTTATAAAATACCACCCTTTCCCCTTGAAACCCACCACACCACCACTTTAATTCCATGGTTTAACTTGATGGAATAATGTCTTTTTTCAACAGTACTATGAATACCTTCGGTGGTGATATATGTTACCACAACATGGCGTCTGGGTTAACAACATCTGCCCTAAGGTTAATTACATATCACCTTACATGACTGTCACCAATAACTTACCTGGATGAAATTCATTGCGGATCTGTGTGACCCGGTCCATGTGGCGCCTCTTCAAGTCTGACCATTTTTTGAGAATGGCCATGTGGTCATGTGACCCGCCATGAAACTCATGTAATTCCTCCAATACGGACTGGACGATTTTTTGTTTATCCTGCTGGCACCTCATTAGGTCGTAACCATGTTGCAGGAACCTCTGCAAGATGAAGAACAAAGTATATTATAATACTTTTGTTTAAACCCTTATGGATATATGACGTAAATGTATGGTATTCAATAATTGGAAGCATTCTCGCCTTATTAATCACTGACAGTGGTAACATGACAGATTTTATATGTTGCCATTTTGGTCACCAGCTTTTTGGAATAAATATAGCAGCCATTATCATTTGCATAATTATGTATATATGAGTAACATCACAGGATAGACGTATAGGGGAGAAATGAGTTGCTATTCATCTGACCACTATAATTATTTTTTGACCCTTACACTGGCCCTGTACAATAGATTATTTTTTTTAATCCCTATCTTTACATATGAAAAATAATATGTTTGTTTCTTTTCACTTTTTGATGAAAAGGGAGAACTCTGTGGACTCTGATGTAAAAGGGAGAACTCTGTGGACTCTGATGTAAAGGGAAAACTCTGTGGACTCTGATGTAAAGGGAGAACTCTGTGGACTCTGATGTAAAGGGAGAACTCTGTGGACACTGATCTAAAAGGGGAAGTCTGTGGATCCTGATGTAAAAGGGGAAGTCTGTGGACTCTGATGTAAAGGGAGAACTCTGTGGACTCTGATGTAAAGGGAGAACTCTGTGGACTCTGATGTAAAGGGAGAACTCTGTGGACTCTGATGTAAAGGGAGAACTCTGTGGACACTGATGTAAAGGGAGAACTCTGTGGACACTGATGCAAAGGGAGAACTATGTGGACTCTGATGTAAAGGGAGAACTATGTGGACACTGATGTAAAGGGAGAACTCTGAGGACTCTGATGTAAAGGGAGAACTATGTGGACACTGATGTAAAGGGAGAACTCTGAGGACTCTGATGTAAAGGGAGAACTCTGTGGACACTGATGTAAAGGGAGAACTCTGTGAACTCTAATGTAAAAGGGGAAGTCTGTGGACTCTGATGTAAAAGGGGAAGTCTGTGGACTCTGATGTAAAGAGGAACTTTTGTGATTAATTTCATATGGTTAGAAATGTTATTTAATAGCGACATCTATGCAAACTAAGACAAAAAATTGCTGTGCGACGCTGAAGTGTTCGGGTTTGAAATGAACAAAAGGTGGCAACCCTGGGCATGCTGGGAGTTGTAGTTTTGCAACCGCTGGAGACACACTGTTTGGGAAATACTAATATCTGATCTTGCATCCTAACTTTTTAACTAGTCTAAAATGCAGTTAAAGATAATGAAATAACAAGTGGTGAAATTACTTACAGTAATCAGCAGTTTTTCCTCACTGGATGAAAAGTTACTCCCCACCATCTTCGCTTCGCAGGGCAGCAGTAGATTCGCAGGGCAGCACTAAATAGCAATCCGAATATACACTGGCAAAGAATCCAGGAAATGATCGCCGTTTTCGCGACCGCGTGTTGTCCGCGCGCATGCGCGGTCGAGAATTTCGCAATGAATTTCGCATTTGCGAAATTTCGCGTTAGCGAAATTTCGCAATTTTTTTTTTGGATGAAATATCACGAATATTCGAAATTTACGAATATTTCTCGAATATTCTCCTATATATTCGCGAAATATTGCGAAAGCGAATATGGCGTATTCTGCTCAACACTAATCAAGACGAGACTACTGCTCTGCACTTGGTTTCCAAGATATGACACTTTAATGCTATCTTAGCTTGCTTTTTATACAGTACAAGATGTTACAGCCAATCACAGGACAATGCCATCTCCACCTTCCTATTCACACTGGGGCTAATTCTAATCCGTAGCTAGACATGTGGGCACTGCATCATCAATAGAGTTCAATTAGCCTTGAATAATACACAATCACAGATAATCTTCACACATATACAAGGAACCTCAATCACATTACCTAGACAGACTTACTGTCTCTAAAGGGCTTGACCCCTTTGTACCATAGACAATGTATGGTCTGGGAGTAGATTCAATTAACACCTTTCAAAAGAATGAAATGTCTTTCACAAGCCGGGTCACTTAACATTTCAATAGCCGGAGCTAAGCATTGAATAAGCTTGTAATGTCCCTCTCCTGTGTAACAGGTGTCAATATGGACCCCTTGTAATATGCCAGTCCTGCAATATGAATTATTATTAATGTCCCATCTTCTGTAATACATGAATTATGATTCTTTATCACCCTATGGCCCTAGTGGACATAAGGTGACCCTAGACATAGGAGAATCTCAGTCTGTCACGGTTCATACCGTTACAGGTACATTTTAGGATGTACTACTCTCTCTTTGTTTTCATTTCTTTCCCTTTTTTCTCTCTCTATCCTAATTTCTTGTTTTTCTTTCCTCCCATTCCTCTCTCTAGTAGTCTTTCTCATTCTCTTTTTCTTTCTCTCGCTTTTTCTGTGTTCCTCCCTCTATTTTCCTCTTCCTTCCATGCATTCTCTATTTTTATTCCTTCTCTTACTGCTTGGTGGGGGAGGGGGGATGGGATGAGTGGCAGTGCTGATGGAGAGTTCTCATTAGCCAACTTAGTTGCTCTTGATCAAGGTCACCTATTGATCTGAAATCTGTAGTGAGGACTTTAATAGCAACTATAAACACAGGTAGTTTTACTCACTATGTCTCTGACTTTGTGGTGTCTCGTAGCAGTGATGCCTATGCCAAAATCAGGAGATAGGGTCTCCTCCAGCCCCTCCCACTTCACATTCCACACGAGTCAGCTGACCTTGAGTCCTTTCCCCCAGTCTCTGCCCCCCAGCAATGCCGTGAACTGAATGTTTGGCTATGAAGAGCCTGAGTGGGCAGTTTCGGGCTTCAGAAACAGCCCCAGATTCGATGACCCCTGGCAAATCATCATTTGACCCCTGAGGGGGTCCCGACCCCAGGTTAAGAACTACTGTTATAACTGCATAGCAGATTATCCCTTAAGAAGCAGTCCAATGTATTCCGTAACGCATAGGAATTACGATTGAAATTTCCATAATATAAGCATCCATAATGTAAACACAAAATACTAATTGCAATGCATTATATGCATCTGATGGTGTATATTTGATGATTAAATATTCAATGCTTTTACAATTTTCTGTATAGGATTGTTATTCTTTAAGATACTCTTGTTGATACTTAAAACGATTTGATTAAATACAGATTTCCCTTTGGGAATGGGGGCACAGATTTATTATAAAAAAATTATTCACATTTATTTAACAAATTCAGGGATGTTGGCATTTCAACAGTAGATATAACCCACCTATAATTTTTTGAAGTTTAGCTCACCCCAGCAGGCCACAATCCTGCAATGGAGTTCTCCTCTCAACGTGCTGATGTCTCTCTCAATCTAACCACACGGCTCCACTGACATTTCCAGACCAGTTGACTAATAAGCAGGTGTGAAGGGAAAGGACAATGTTACCTGCCCTTCTCAATTAATCCCTTCTTAACTTGGCCCCAGGCTAACTCCCTACATATCCCCCCCACTGTTCGGTCGGGGGTCTTGACACCATGAACAAAGTGTCAATAGACCCAGGAAAGAGCAACTGCATTCTGATGTACCTTTACTGTTCTATGTACCACTATAAACTTAAAGACCTGTAGGGAGAGAAACCACCGGGTGATTCTGAGTTTTTGTCTTTACTTTGGGCAATGCCAATAAGGGGTGCAGGATCTGAAACTAATTTGAAGGGTTGGCCCAACAGTTGGTAGCCGAGTGTCTCCAAAGCCCACTTGATTGCAAGAAACACCCTCTTCACAATGGTATAGTTCCTTTCAGCCGGCGTGAGCTTCTGGCTCAAGTACATAATGGGGTGCTCATCTCCCCCAACCATCTGGGACAGTACTGCACCCAAACCCAACTTTGACACGTCCTTGTGTACCAGGAACTCTTTTTAGAAATCGGGAGCGACCAGTTAGATACTGGTTCCTGGCACAAAGCTTGCTTAAAATGGCAGAATGCTGCCTCAGCTTCAGTACTCTACTGCACAGTACAGTGGCGTTCCTTCACTTGGAGAGATCAGTCAGAGGTGCTGCTAAGCTAGCAACATTAAGTACAAAAGTGGAATAGTGGAATCTGCCAAATATTCTTTTGGTCAAGTCCAGGGTCCTAATGTACCAGGCAGATCCTAATCTCTTGATTAAATTATCCACCTGGGGCATGGGATACGTGTGTGGCTTGGAGACCTCATTTAACTTGCAGAAGTTATTACTTAAGTGCCAGGTTCCATTCAGTTTAAGTACAAGTACTATAGGACTGGACCAGCTACTTGAAGACTCCTCAATGATTACAAGGTCCAGCATACTCTCAAAGCTTCAGACAATATTCTGGCGAGCTTCAGGTATGCGGTAGGTCTTAAGGTTTACCCGAGTGCCAGGGTCTGTGATGATATCATGTTCAATGACTGAAGTTAATCTGGGTAAACTTAAAAAAAAGTCTTGATTTCTCTTCAGAAACTCCCAGGACTCTGTTTTATTCAAAGGGTGCAGGACCTTTGCAATCCCTACCTTCCTTTATCTGGGCTTTAGGATCTTCCGGACATTCTGACTGATTGTCAACACCTTTCTATCTTTCCACGGTTTTATCAGGTTGACATGGTAAATCTGGTAGAGTTTACATTTGGTGGGCTGATGGACTTTATAGTTATACAAAAGAGATGCCACTGCCCACATCTATAGCTGGCCATGGCAGTAAGCAGCATTGGAAGGCTACATGAGATATAAACAGGGCCATGGATGAATCCATGGGGAAAAAAACAATATTACTTAACGACCATCTCACAGACAACCAATTGAACCTAACAGTATGTGTTCACAACAGGGGATTAGTCCGCATGCATTTGCAAATTCAATGCGTTAGCCACAGAGCCACGCAAAAGCACCCTGGTATCTGTGGTACCTAACACTAAGGCCTCATACACACGAGCGGATATGTCCGCTGAAACCCGTCTGCCGGGCCGTTTCAGCAGACAGATTCGATCGTGTGTACGGGCGAGCACACAGATTTGTCCACCCGACAGATTTCAAAGCATGCTTTGAAATCTGTCCGCTGCAAACCCGTCTGTCCGACATGTTCGATGGTTAGTACACAAAACCATCGGACCAAAATCGCGCGCATGCTCAGACAAAAGGAGGGGACGGGAGCGCTCGTTCAGGTAAACCTTGTGTTTGTTTGTGAGTTGGCACATTCGTCATTTTAACTATCTATAGTGTATCGTTTATTGCCTTTTCTTCGTTCTCTTGCTAGAATCAAGCCGTTCTATTGCTGATGCTATTTATAGACTGAGTTGTCCCAATATAGCAAAGTTTGATTGTAGTATATCGCGTTGTCTTTTTGTAATTATTTTGTTGCTGCATGTCCTAATTTTTTGAGCTTTCCTCCACATGAATAGATTTTTTTTTTTTTACTTAATGTTGTTCTAATTCATTTTTACGTTCTCATCTGCTGTTTATTTTGGACTTGCATTATTTATTTTTATATTTGTTTGTTTTCAAAGCTTATTTTTTTTTGGTTTTGCACCTTTTTTTTTACAATGCATTTTTTTTTGTTTTTGCACCTTTTTTTTTCAATGCATTTTTTTTTTTTGGTTTTGCACCTTTTTTTTCAATGCATTTTTTTTTTTGGTTTTGCACCTTTTTTTTCAATGCATTTTTTTTTGGTTTTGCACCTTTTTTTTTACAATGCATTTTTTTGGTTTTTGCACCTTTTTTTTTACAATGCATTTTTTTTGGTTTTTGCACCTTTTTTTTTACAATGCATTTTATTGGGTTTTGCACCTTTTTTTTTACAATGCATTTTTTTTTGTTTTTGCACCTTTTTTCTACAATGCATTTTTTTGGGTTTTTGCACCTTTTTTTTTACAATGCATTTTTTTGGTTTTTGCACCTTTTTTTTACAATGCATTTTTTTTGTTTTGGCTTTGCAAATGATGTAATTTTTTTGTCTTTTGGGGTTTCCATGGGTTACCAAGTTGTCACTCCAAACCTACCCCCCCACCCAGGAGTTTGTGTCCTTACAAAATTCCACCTTGTATTTGTAGAAGGTTTGGGGCATAATCACCACAGTAGAAAACACAATAGACAAGGTTTTAACGTAAATACAAAAAGCCATTTATTTTGGCACTAAACTAAATTTGAATAAACATGATCTGCACCACTTGATCAGATAGCAACCTACATGCAGACTTGTGCATTCCACAACATGATGAAGGATAAAATGAACAATCTCAGGAGACACAAAACAAAAAAAATCTGAATCAGCAGCACATGAGCAAACACAAGCTGTGGTACTCCAACAACCTCACAGTTTTGGATAATGAACTGGAAGGCAGGTAATCACCTTCTCTTCTTACTTCCAGCCTTCCTTCCTGGCTGCCTTGCAGCGGAACGTCCACGGGCCCATCCATGGCCCCTTGCAGGTGCAGATGATGTGGCAGCAGGAGGCAGAAGATGGGGAGCAGGCTGGGCTGGGTCACTCAGGTCTGTGTCCCTGGTCAGCATGCCCCTGTGCATCCAGAAAATTACCTTGTTAATCAAGTCCTTAGCCAGGTCCCTTTGGTCCTCCTCCGCTCGGCTCAGTTCATGAGCCACGGAGGCACTGAAGGCTTCTGTGGGGTTGAGGGGGGCCCTCATTATTTCCGCAGCCTCCCTCATCATTTTGAGGCTCTCCTCCTCCATCTGCCTCATGCGCCTCTTTTGGCCTGGTCCCCTCATCTGGAGGGGAGGGACCTGGCTTATGGTGCTGAGCCTGGGGACATGCTGACTTCCACTCGGCCCAGCCTCCTCCTGGCTGCCACTCACCCCTTCCGCCTGGCTGACATGGTCCTGAGGAGCTGCCACCTCCTGGCTGGGCTCTTACTGTGTCAAAAAAAGGGACATGTTGTAATATTTAGCTCAATCAAGCACACACACACACATTATTTGGCTCTAGACTCTTTTGGTTTTCTTAATTAAAATAGAACTGACTGTCCTTCAGACCCCTCAGTTGGCATCCCTGAGATCCCTAGTTTTATGCACACACCTTTTTTTGTTGGTCCAAACTTTATAATTTTTACAATAGTAACTCAATAATCAAACCCAAATTAGCAGCTAAGAAATATTTAGGAAACTACTATACCTCACTGAAGATCGCCAGATCTGGGTCCATGTCAGCCAGGCCCTCCGCTGGCTCTGCAGGGGTGTGGGGATCCTGGGAAGTTCCGCTGCAAGGAAGCGTGGGAGGAAGGCTGGAAGGAAGATTGGAAAGTGATGGCCGGCCCTCCAGTTCATCATCCAAAAATGCAAGCTCGCGGAAGTACCACAGCCTGGGCTCCTTTGCGCATGTGCTGCTGATCCAGATCTTTGGCTTTTAAGCTCTTTATATACTTTCCGATAGGTGCTCCTGAGATTGCTCATTTTATCCTTCACCATGTTTGCTGTGCAGGATGGAACCCACGTCTGCATGTAGGTTGCTATCTCTTGGAGAGTGTCTGCTCTCAGGAGCTTATTTGGGTAGCCTGGGTGCCTGCTATCCCAAAGGTTTTGCTTTTCCCGATAGATTTCGATCAATTTTAGAGTGTTCTCTTGGATCGCCAACTGGTCCATCTTGCCTTCTTTATGTTGAGATTAATGCTCTAGAATATACAAAAATAAATATCTAAAAACCCACATGAAAAATGGCTCAGCTTTGTCATTTTCTGAATATGTATGTGTACAATCATTGTGGAACTAGTATACAAACACATTGGGGGTTATTTACTAAAGAAAAAAATCACTTTAGCACTGCAAAAGCACTTGAAAGTACACTGCCTGAAAGTGCACTTGGAAATGCAATCGCTGTAGCCCCGAAGGGGACATGCAAGAAAAAAAATATATTAAATTTTAGCCTCCACCTGATTGGTTGATAAAATAAGCAGAGCTTCCCTTCGTTTCAGATCTTCCCCTCAAGATCTATGGAGAATGCCCTTCCAAGTGCACTTGCAATGTGCCCTGCTGCTACAATGCTGGCCAGCTCCGCTCTATTGTTGTGCAACTCATTTTTGGAACATGCAGACCCTTTGGTAACATGAAAATAAATACATGCCATCTCTAATCATCCACAATTTTTTTATGTTACCAATCATCAAGGCACTAGTTCATGTGTATATATCATGCCCCTCACACAGCATTGATGAGCTAATACACAACCTAATTACCTCTGTCCAACCAATACAGAACAATACATGCATGATGTGAATACACAAGACAAAAATAAAGAGTTAGAGCATTGTCATATATATATGAAGTGATGTGTTCAAGCAGTTTTGGCCAAAACTCGCATTGGTGGCCCCAAGCTACCTAAATAGCGCAAACGGTCCTAACAACATCCCAAACCCCCACCCCCACATGGTGTTTCAAAGTTGAGAGGCCTCTGCTGATCCCATGTTGTAATTTACCTTTGTCTCTGTAGCTCCTCGCGTACGCTCGAGTAATCTCCGCGTAACCAACGTAATCACGTTGATATCCTTATATAGGCCGCGCAAAGATATACCGCCGCCCTCTTCGTTCGCAATGTCTCCGCCCGCTTTTAACTCCCCCATTTCAACATCCAGGGCCTCATATTGCAAGTTACCGGCATATGTGTATGTCATCGTTTTACCACGCGAGTAAGCTCCGCGTAAACACAACGTATTCATCCGCGCATGCGTGAAACGCCGCCTTCGTCCACGCCCATGACGGAACTTTTCCTCTTTTCCACGCCCCTTATCAGTGTGAAACGAAAAGATGGCGATGTCACACGAGCGAGCATTACCCTCTCATGAGGATCAGGAAGGGACACAGCCAGGAACGTCCCGCTCAAGGAGCAAACGGTACAAGGCCACGAATATGAGTTTTGAGGAGATGGTGGAGATGGTACACATCCTGCGCAGGAAGGATTATGATGGGGATTATGGCCCATACAGCACCCCGAACCGCCGTAAGGCCAAAATTATGGACAAGGTGGCGAAGAGGCTTACTGAGATCTTTGGGGTGAGCAGGTCCAAAGAGCAGCTACGCAAGCGCTGGTCCGATTTGAAGTTGCGTGAGCCACACCAGTTTCGGAAGATAAAGAAAATTCTGGATAAAAGTAGGTATTTTTTTTGGGGGGGGGGGGGTGGTTTGCAATTATGTGATATCATTGTTTGCTATGTATATTTATGCATGTGCCTTGTTGGACTGGTTGTACTTTGGAACACATTTTTTTGTATATTTCCTGTAAAAGAAAAAAAGAAGTTTTGCACGATCGTTCTTTAGAAACATCGTTAAATCACCTTGTTTCACACAAATACTATGTCCTAGGAAAAGCACACCAGGACATGGCTATTTGGCTTTTATAGAAAAGTTATTACACATTGTGGATAAAATAATGTAGATTTCCTAACTGATTAGAATGTGAAAAGACAAACAGGATTCATTCACATTCACACAGTGATAATAAGCAGCTGGATTCACATCTGGACTCAAGAGCACCTGTGTCTCCCCCATAATGAGATTCATTTTTAACAGTCCGTGACACCTAATTTTTAGGGAGGGGCATCCATGCAGGGGCAGACTGACCACTGAGGAAATCGGGCACTGCCCGAGGGCCCCATGCCCCTAGGGGGCCCAATCAGAGATGCCAGGCTCATTAAAACCAGGGACAGTATGTAAAAATCTGAAAATTTTGCTCAACTGTCCCTGATATGTCCAAAGCCTACATGCTTTTGATGTGAAACTACTGACTGAGATTTTAGCTGCCCCACCTCTATACTGCCACCTGGCTTAGTGGGCATTTGTAAGCCTGGGGGCCCCTAATATTCTATTGCCCGGGGGACCCATGAGTTGTCAGTCTGCCCCTGCTTCCATGTGTGTCCCTTCGCTAAAAAGGGTCATTATCACAGCTTGGGAGAAGTCATTATAAAAACAAAGGTAAGGTTTGGTGGCGGAAGCCAATAATCAAAAGTTTTTAACACACTTTGACACAATGATTATGATTTATTAATGCCCTCCTCCAATATCTGTGTGCTGATAAGTATACCTTTTGTTTCCTGATATTTCTAGGGGAAAGAACAGGACAGCAATTTGAGGAGGCAAGGAGGCCCAAACTCTCTCATAAGAAACAATCTAGCCATGTGGAGGAGGAGGACCAGGTAGAAGAAGGAGTGGTGGAAGGGAGAGATGAGGAAGACGAAAATGTGGAAGGAGTATTTAGTGAAGAAGAAGGATTTATGGAAGAAGAAGGAGTTGTTGAAGAAGAAGGAGGAGTTGGTGAAGAAGGAGGAGTTATTGAAGAAGAAGGAGTTGGTGAAGAAGAAGAAGGAGTTGGTGAAGAAGATGGAGTTGTTGAAGAAGAAGGAGTTGGTGAAGAAGAAGGAGTTGGTGAAGAAGAAGAAGGAGTTATTGAAGAAGGAGGAGTTGTAGAAGAAGGAGGAGTTATTGAAGAAGGAGTTATTGAAGAAGGAGGAGTTATTGAAGAAGGAGGAGTTGTTGAAGAAGGAGGAGTTATTGAAGAAGGAGGAGTTGTAGAAGAAGGATTTATTCTGGAAGAAGGCAAAGTTGTGGATGATGGGGAGGTGGAGATTAGTAGCACAACAGGTCAGTGTCACCGCAGCTTCACAGGGATAAAGAGGTGTAGATAGGCCTGCACATTACTAATGTATTTTTTTTTTTTTTTTATAGGGGATGAAGATGCTGCAAGCACATCCAGTAGTCCAGTTTTTTCACGTGCAAGTGCAGAAATTGTCATACAACAAATTATGGAGTGTAGCACAGAGATGGATAATATGAGGCAAACAATGGTTGTAATTGAGCAAAATTATAAAAATATTATTGATATGATGGGCCGTATCAAAGACTAAATCCCCCTGCCCCGCCCCCCCCCCCCCATCACCCATTCGTATTGAAAAGCAACAAAAAGCTATTTAAAAAATCTGAACATGCACACAGTAGTGGGCCAGATTCTCCAATATTTTCGGCGGCGTAGCGTAAGCCAGTTACACTACGCCGCCGCTGCGTACTGGAGCAAGTGCTTTATTCTCTAAGCACTTGCTCCGTAGGTTTCGCTTACGTCGCGTAAATCGCGCAGCGTAAACCCGCGCAATTCAAATGGGGCGGCTTGTATTTAAATTAAGCGCGCCCCCGCGTCGAACGAACTGCGCATGCGCCGGCCGGGGAAAAAGCCCAGTGCGCATGCTCCAAAGGACGTCACATTTTCTCAATGTAAACGACGTAATCGCAGCGTACGCCAGCCCCATTGAGAATGGACGTACGCAAACGACGTAAACGACGCACAACACGACGCGGTCCCGAGGCCATACTTAACATGGCATCCGACGGGACACGACGGCATCCGACGGGACCTCGTAAGGTTACTCCACATAGAAGCTGGGGTAACCTTACGCGAACGAAAACGACGTACGCGACGACGGGGCGGCGTAAAAGCGATCGAGAATTGGCGTACTACTTCATTTGCATATGCAAATGAAAAAACAACGTAAAGGCCACCTAGTGGCCGGAGTTGTCATTACACCTACAGTACGATCCGAAAGTGTAATTGGATTACACTTGTCGGATGTAGAAGCGTATCTATGCAAAAGTGATGCACAGCATCACACGCATAGATACGACTAAAAAAAAAAGGCGATACGACGGGGTATCTGAGATACTCCGTCGTAACGCCTCTGAGAATCTGGCCCAGTGTGTCCACATGTGCTATCTGCCATCACAGGTTATCGATTGTCTTTGCTTTGTGGGTACACCCCCTTCCTCCCTTCTCAAGAAGGTGAGAGGGAAGGGTTTGCACCCACAAACCACATACATTGATCACCCATGATGCCAGATAGCACATGTGGACATTTGTCATGTGAGGTCAGGATATAATCCCCATTTGGGCCCTCTCACTCACTCACACACAGAATGTGTGCATCTTCCAAATTTGGTGTGTTCCGGGGTGACATTGGGAGACTGTTGTAGTAATTACGTTGTTGTACTTTGTAATTTTTTTTTTTGTACTATTTTTTATATCTTTTTATAAAACAAAGTTTTGGATAATCCATAATAGTTTTTCAAAAAAAATAAAATTAAAAAAAATTTTTTACTCTAAAAATGTTAAATTTTGGCAAACCCAAAAAGTTTATATTAAAATATTTAAACGCTAAAATGAGTGGCTTGTTCTTTATATATGCTCAATACCCAGTTTGTAGATGAGTGACTTGTAACTACAGGCATAACCCGCTTTTAAGTACACACTAGGGTTTATTTATTACCACTGCAAAGCGCAATATCAGGCTCACTTCTGCTTAAAAACCAATATTCTTCCAACACCAGCTTGTTCAGTTAAGCCAGGTTTTAAGAAATGCTGGAAGCTCATTGGTTTGTGTGCAGAAGTGACCCTTCTATTGTGTACTTAAAAGTGGGGTATGCCTGTAATGTACAATTGTGGTTATTAACTAAAACATGACAACTACATTTGGCACTAGAAGTGCACTAGTTTGAGAACCAAGAAGACAGAGAAAAATAGAAAAAGCAATAATGACAAACAACTGTATATAGAGTCCAATGGTCAAATTATTTATTATATTTTGTAATATTTCTTTCTTTTGGGGGCCGAATTAGAAAGAAATATGATCTGGCATAGCTATGGCCCCCCGACCCATGAAGTACTCAACATATTTGTCGCGTACCTCACGAGCAGATTGGGTGGCCGAGCCAGCGCGACCAGTGTCCAGCCCAGAAAGGGTATCTGAGGGTAGTCCTGCCTCAGCACCGATGTTGGGTAGGTACGTCTGGGAATGCCTGCGTAAAAAATTGTGCAATATGCAACAGGCAAAAACAACATGGTTCAATTTATATTCCGCCAGGTGTATCGCTGTCTGGAACAGGCGGAACCGGCTGGCGAGTATCCCAAAGGCATTCTCGACTACCCTCCGGGCCCTGGCTAGCCTAAAATTGAACACCCTCCTCTCCGGGATGAGAGTCCTCTGGGGAAAAGGCCGCATGAGGTGAGGTCCAAGCCCGAAAGCTTCGTCCACTAAAAAAACAAACGGAAGTCCTTCCACATTGTCTTCATCCGGTGGCAGTTCAAGACCACCAGTTTGTAGACGGGTGTAAAATTCAGTTCGCGCGAACACTCCCCCATCAGACAGCCGGCTGCTCTTCCCCACGTCCACATACAAAAATTCGTAGTGTGCCGACACCACCGCCATCAACACGATACTATGAAAACCTTTGTAGTTAAAATAGTAGGACCCCGAACGGGGTGGTGGCACTATGCGGACGTGTTTCCCATCTATTGCTCCTCACAACGAAGGGCAAATTGGGAAGCCACAGTCTGCCATTCCTGTGGCGTGGAGGGAAACTGTGGGGACAAAAAAAAAATTAGTACTTAGGCACATAAACATTGCAAACACAATACAAAAACCATCCTTGTGCAACATCACAGTATTAACAATTTTATATTATTATTGTGGTGGAGTTGTGGCCACAAAAAAATCCCACTTATTATCACACTCCCCACCCCTCTGATGTGGCAACATTTTAGGGGGGGTTGGGGTTGAACTACAATGCAGCAAAGAAAAATATGCCACACACACAAATAAAAAAAAAACGCTAGGTGTGTTTGTCCCTAGGATAGCATGCTGGACAGGTTAATAGTGATGCAAGGAAAAAATATGTAGGTAGGCCAACAAAAAGAACATGGAAAGCTTATCAACATGCATGCATGGGGAGAAAAGGGAACATTCAACACACAGCATCGAAAAATCATGGTCATTAGGGAACAAATGTCAAAAAAACAAAAAAATGCTACAATTTAGAAAGACAGAGAATGTGAGCTTCATAAAAGAGGAAACTTACCTTCAGATACTCCTCCTGCATGACTTGTATGACAGCAGAACACGTCTCCGGTATGATGATCCCAAGCGCCTGGGGAGAGATGCCTGTTGAGAACTTGAGGTCCTGCAGGCTCCTCCCAGTCGCCAGGTACCGCAACGTGGCAATAAGCCTCTGCTCGGCCGTGATCGCTTGGCGCATCACAGTGTCCTGCCTCGTGATATAGGGGGACAGAAGATCCAGCAGACGGTTGAAAACGGGGTCCGTCATACGGAGAAAGTTCCTGAAGTCATCAGGATTATTCTCCTGGATTTCCCTAAGCAGAGGCATATTAGAGAATCGGTCACACTGGCGCAACCAATTCTTGGCCCAGGAACTCCTCCTCCCCCTGTTCCTGGCCAAAGGTCTGGAATAATGATAACATCCAGAAGCAAGCCCATATCCAGCACGAACTCCAGCAAAGTTACGCTGCTGCTCCATAATGGCTTCAAACCGGCCGGCTGGTCAGTCAAGAACACACTCAAACAGAAAGCACCCCCTAATCCAGCAATACCTGCAAAGTACGCTCAACAAACAGATACCCGCGGACAGGACGCCACTGCAAAGCAGAAACGACCTGACAGCCAGCACTGACTGCCAAATACGCACCCACAAGCACACACTGAACCCGAGAATACGACCTGTAAAGCGCGGAGACCGAAAAGCGCGAATCGGCTCTAACCAAACCTTTGCTAACACTTTACTAGCAAAATAGGAACAGAGGGCGGCGCCGTAAGCTTTGGTCTTCCCCTTTATAGTGACGTCGTACGTGGTTTACGTGCACGCGTTCTGGTCCGGGGAGATTTCTATTCGATCGTGGTTACGCACAGCAGACCAACAGACAGATTTGCCGCGTCTGCTGGAAACGGTCGGGCCGACACATTTGAACAAATCTGTCCGCTCGTGTGTACGAGGCCTAACACATGAGTGTCAGTGGAGGCACATGCATTCTGATGGACAGGTGTGGGCAGGTGGACTGAGGGGGCGCCCACCCCTTCTTAAAGGCACAGGAGCACACTAAGCACCCAGAAAGTAGCGCAATGGCTGCAAAGGTGTCAGTGTGTTGCCTGACCAATACACACAACAGTGATACTTTATAGTTAACCTTCCCCACCCTCTCAACTATCTCTGAAGGGGCCCTTGCCACTTGGCAAGAAACTTGCTCTCTATGGTGGGCACTAATACCAACACCCGATCCCCAGGTTTAAACTCTCTAACCTTGGCAGATCGGTTGTACATATGACTCTGGCCCTTTTGTACAGGCTGCAAATGTTCCTGAACTACGGGAATAACTTTTGTTATTCGGTCCTGCAATTGAGAGATGTGCGCTACCACACTATGATACTGGGAAGCTTCTTGTACCCACGTCTCTTTCATTATATCCAGCAGTCCACGGGGGTGTCTCCCATAAACCGTCTCAAAGGGGAAGAACCCCATGGAGGCCTGGGGTACCTCTCATATGGCAAACAATAAGGGAGGCAACAATCAACACCAATCACGACCATCCTTCTCAACAGCTTCATTTAACATTCTCTTCAAGGTTTTGATGGAACGCTCCACTAACTTACGAGTTTGTGGATGATTCACTGAGGTCCACAGTTGCTCAATTCTAAACAGTTTACAAAGCTCCTTCATCACTTTAGACATGAAGGGTGCACCTTGATCCCTAAAGATCTCAGGTGGAAACCCTATTCTCATAAACATATGGAACAACTCCCGTGCGATGACCTTGGATGAACAATTTACTTAAGGGACCGCTACCAGATTCCTGGTGGCAAAAAAATGTGTTGGTATCCCCTAGCTGACTGGGGTAAGTGTCCCACCAAGTCCATGGCTATGCAGTCAAAAGGGAACCTCGATAATTGGGAGCGGTACTAGCAGACTGCGAAAATGGGGTGTTGGGGTTGTTCCCAGTAGTCCCTAATTTCCTGATACAATCCAGGCCCAAAAAAAAAACGCTGCAAAACCCGCTCCTGAGTTTTAATCGGTCCAAGGTGACTCTTGATGTGGATAATCCACTATATGCTATGTGTAATCAATGTCTCTTGCACTAAAAAGCGCACTTTTCAGCCTTTGCATTTTAGTGGACCCATGCTTCCCAGGTAACACACATAGCCGCTGTTCCTCACATCACAAGCTCCACAAATAGACTTGTCTAAATAGCCCATGCTTTGTTTATTTATAATAGCGATGACAATAGAGCATGGTGGCTTCACAATTAGCTAATTAAGCCCAGGCATTCCTTCAAACAGGAGGAGTTATACAAATCTCAACCAATGAACAATGACTAGTGGAGTGTATGGGTGTGTCTGTGTAAGGCCAGTGTGTATGATTTCCTACCCCTTGTACATCTAATCTGTGCTCTCCAATTAGACAATGAAAGCCACATGTATTGACCTAAAAAATCATGAACACTGTCCCTGACCAAAACGCAAGAAAACACTCCTGTTTCTACCGTTGGCGTCAATCCGTATTCTCCATTGTTCAGAGAACAATGCATACCCAAGTTATTCTACCGTTCCTGTGGATGGGAGACTATATGCAGGGACATGTCATAGTCCTCTCATGTGCTGATCAGACACAAAGAGAAACATGAACATCTTACATCCTTCCATAAAAGTCAGGTAGGTATCAAACCGATAATGTCTTTGCAGTGTGAACACATTCCCCCTAAAATGAATGTTTGTGCATTGCACTTGGGCCCTTCACTGACAGACATATCCTCACTCTGCAAACACTTCTCCCGATCTTCAGGAAGCTCTTCACTACTAACCGGTCTCAACTGGCATCAGTCTGCCCAGGCTCACTGTTTGCAGCGGACCACAGCAGGACTAACACTGGAAGACACTGTGACAATACATATTGAATTCATCTTAATAACATTTCCACAACACCCCAATTACATGACTAAAGTGTTAAATTTGTCTCATAGATTTAAAAGGTTTGGGTATCACCAGTTGTTCCAACACCTAATAATTGACTTTAGTTACCCTGTACAACAAGTGCTGAATCACAGCAAAATGAGGGAACTGCACATCTACCCCAGGGTGCTGTCGTTCACCATTTGATCCCCTCCAGGGAACAGGCCTCAGTGTTAAAGTGAGGTCCCTCATTCTGGCACTAGGAAATCTTGCCAGGAGCCCCCAAGAGGTACCTTCAGCTTTCAACCCCACAAACACCTCCAGGGGACCGGGTTCACTTTCAGCAGGTTCAGCCACCTGATACTGATCCTCAGTATTCACATACTGTAACACATTCTTTACCACTTCTGTGGGTCCTTGCTTTTCTGGGGAAACCCCTGAGCCTTTGAGCTTTTGCTCATACAAGTCCCAAAACATGGGGCAGTCTCGTCCGATTAGTAAGTCATGGGGTAATCCTGGGACCAACTCAACTTTTAGTGTAGCAGTTCCTGCAGGTGTTCTCAGGGTTACACAGGCCACCAGATAGTCCTTAACATCACCATGCACACAGATGAGACCCCGACCTGTTCCCCTGATAGCAGCTTTCTCTGAAAGGACCAACAGTGAACCTCACAGGGCTCCCTCTGTCAGTTCTCCAGAATCTTTGGCCCTGAGGTGCTCTTAGCAGCAGTATTATGCACCCAAGCAGACACCATGCGATCAACAGGGGCCATCCTGGTGCTAGAACGCACTACTTCGGAATGAGCCATCTCTCTGGTGACAGATGGACTCTCCTGGAAAAAAAATCACAGCCGTAGCACTCGACAACAGCAGCCATCTCATCCAGCAACTGAGGCTTGGACTGAGCCACCCATTGGTGGAGCTCCCTGAGCAGCCCATGCAAGAAACAGTCCAGTGCGGCTCTTTCCACAATCTGAGTGGGTGTATTTTCCTCAGGTTTCAGCTAGGGTTGTCCCGATACCACTTTTTTAGGACCGAGTACAAGTACCGATACTTTTTTTCATGTACTCGCCGATACCGAATACCGATACTTTTTTTTAAATGCAGCCATGTCCCTCTGTTCAGCCACGTCCCTCTGTTCAGCCACGTCCCTCTGTTCAGCCATGGTCCCTCTAAGTTCTGCCATGGTGCCTCTAAGTTCAGCCATGGTCCCTCTAAGTTCAGCCATGGTCCCTCTAAGTTCAGCCATGGTCCCCCTGAGTTTAGCCATGGTCCCCTAAGACAAAACCATGTTAATTCCCCCCCCCCCTTCCTCCCGCCGCTGCTGACATCTACTTACTATGCGCTGGGGGAACACAACAGCTGTCATTTGCATTTGAATAGCTGTGTTTCCCTGCCGTGCCGATAAGTATAGCCCCTCCCCCTTGCCCGGGCACTTTGATAGACAGATCACCTGTCCGACGGGTGACCTGTCTATCAAAGTTTCTGGGCAAGGGGGGGGGGCTATACTTGTCGGTGGGGAAACACAGCTATTCAAATGCAAATGACAGCTGTTGTGTTCCCCCAGCGCATAGTAAGTAGATGTCAGCAGCGGCGGGAGGAGGGGGGGGTTGGCTTGTTTTTGTCTAAGGCGGCAGCAGCTCTCCTCGCCCCCATACGAGGACTGCTCTGCTCCGCTCTCCGCCCCCTCTCCACCGGCACTCCACCCCCTCTTCACCCCATCTCCACCTGCACTCAAAAAAAAAAAAGTATTCTATTCAGGCATCGAGAGTATTTGCGCGAGTACAAGTACTAGCGCAAATACTCGGTATTGGTCCCGATACCGATACTAGTATCGGTATCGGGACAACCCTAGTTTCAGCCAGTCCTGGAACAAGTGCATCAGGTGGTACAGCTGTGCACAGGCTTAGCCTTGTCAAAGCGCCAGCCATGGACTGAAACCGCTCTTAAAGCAAAATCACTCTCAACCTTGCTAGGATTTCTGCTTTCAGCAGCTTATAGTCCCGTGCTGATGCAGGGGCCAAGTCACAGTACGCTTGTTGGGGGTTTGCGGTCAGGAAAGGAGCCAGTACATCTGCCCAGTATTTATCTGGAAGACCTTCCCTTGCTGCAACCTGCTCAAACATCTATAGGTCACTTTTATAGCAGGTCACCTTTCATAATTTCAGCCTGCTAGGTCACCGCCTTTTGTAGTCCTGTAGTCCTGCTAACTGTTCAACCAGTAAGCAGTCTGTTTCCTGTTGCACAGCAACTGCCTGGGCATTGGCCAATGCTAATTGTTTAATTTGCTCCTCCATGGCTTGTTCTGAAAACTTCACAGCCTGTGCAGCTTTCACCCTGGACATAGAATTGGCTTGTACCCCTCAAATTTCACACATAACTCCACCAATTTGTAGGGGATCAGAGAGGGGAACAGCCAGCTCAGAGACAGTCCAGTAAAATAAAAATGGATTTATTCAGCTAACTAGCAAAAACAGAAGACACAACAGGCTTGTCTTATCACACAGTTGTTCACACAGGTACAGCTCACAGTTCGACAGCATACAGGCTTACATGTAATAATTTGTTGCTCTAATCAGAGCTACAGGCCCGGATTCACGTAGCACTTACGGCCAACGTATCTCGATATACGTCGCGTAAGTGTAAATATGCGCCGTCGTATCTATGCGCCGTACCCATAGAAAACTGACTTCATCCGACCAACGTAACTAGTGGGCACATAGTTACGCTGGACGCATTTGGTACTTTCATTGATTTGTGATGCAAATATGCAAATGAGCAAGATACGCCGATTCACAAACATACTTGCGCCCGGCGCATTTTTTAAGCAATTTGCGTAAGGGTTACATCCGGCGTAAAGTTATTCCTCATATATGAGGCGCAACTCATGCAAAGGTATGGACCAGGGAACAGCTGTTGTATTTTACGTCGTTTGCATAGTACTACGTGTCTTAGGCAGTTATTTCAACGTGGTTGTACGCATGCGCACGGGGATATGTCCAAGTTACGACGCATGCGCCGTTCGTTTTAAGTACTTGGATGGCGCTCAGCCCATCATTTGCATGGGGTTACGCTTCATTACCATGCATCACGCCCACTTCCAGCCCACTTCCACCTACTTTGACTTACGTTGGCTTACGCCGACGAATATACGCTACGCCGGCGCAATGTTGGGCGCATTTTCTTTGTGAATTTCATACTTGCCTCTCAACGTTGCGCCGGCATAGCGTAAAAAAGGTACGCTACGGCGGCATAAAGATGCGCCAATGGCTGTGAATCCGGGCCACAGTCTTTTATGTGGTTAAGCTCACCCAGCATGTACACAATCCATCAATGGATTAGATAGCACCTCCGTGGCTTGTTCTGAAGACTTCACAGCCTGTGGAACTTTCATCTAGGACATGGGATTGGCCTGCACCCCTCAAAGTGCCCAGTGCATTGCTCCACCAATTTGTAAGGGGTCAGAGGGGTGAAAAGCTGGTTCAGAGACAGTCCAGTAAAATAATTGTCTTGTAACACAGGTACACATATAGGAAACGTTCAGCCTCTGTAGCCAACAGGCTGGTATGCACAGTACACAGCTCTAGACAGACCTACACTCTTTTATGCAGTTCAGCTCACCCCAGCAGGCCACAATCCAGCAATGGGGCTCCCAAGGTGCTGATGTCTCTCTCACTCCAAGCACGCAGATCCACTGACATTTTCAGACCAACTGGCTAATAAGCAGGTCTGAATGGAAAGTACCCGCCGTCCTCTACTCCTTCTTAACCCGGCTGCAGGCTGATTTAATACAATATTATATATATATATACAGAGCTTTTTTTCTCAAAAAATAGGTGCAGGAACTCAACCACGACCCGTTCAGATTTCACAAACAGTAGAAGGGTCTTAAAGGGACATTAAATACCAGAATTGCATTACATACAGTGTGCAGAGTTCAGGGGGTTACAAAGCAGTCACTTGTAAACACAGAAACCAGACTTCTGTGTTCACAAGTGATTGTGGTGAGCGGGCACCAAAGGGTCTGAGCCAAAGGTGGTGGAACTGAGTTCCACCAAGTTCCCCCAGAAAAAAAGCCCTGTATATATATATGTATAGTGGAGATAAAAAGTCTACATACCCCTGATAAAATGTCAGGTTTCTGTAGTATAAAATATTTAAACAAAGATAAATAATTTCAAAACTTTTTCCACCTTTTCAACCTTTAGTGTGACCTATAAACTGTACAACTCAATCAAGCTGAAATCTTTTAGGCCTCGTACACACGATCGGACATATCCGATGAAAACGGTCCGCGGACCATTTCCATCGGATATGTCCGATCGGGAGTTTGATCCGATGGCGTGTACACACCATCGGATCAAATTCCCCGCCGCCGTAAGTGTACTAACCAGCAGACATGTCGGGCGGACAGATTTCACCGGATGGATTTCAAAGCATGCTTTGAAATCTGTCGGGTGGAGAAATCTGTCCGCTAGCCCATACACACGAGCGGAGATGTCTGCTGAAACGGTCCATCGGACCGTTTTCAGCGGACATATCCCCTCGTGTGTACGAGGCCTTAGGGGGATAAACTCATATTAAATAGGAGTCAGTACACACCTGTCATCATTTAAAGTGCCTCTGATTAACCCCAAATAAAGTTTAACTCTTCTAGTAGGTCTTTCCCAACATGTTCTTAGTAGCATCCTACAGCAAAAGCCATGGTCCCCAGGAAGCTTCCAAAGCATCAAAGGAATCTCATTGTTAAAAGGTATCAGTCAGGAGAAGGGTACAAAAGAATTTCCCAGGCATTAGATACCATAGAACACAGTGAAGACAGTCATCATCAAAAGGGGAGACAATATGGCACAACAGGGACATCACCGAGAACTGGACGTCACTCCAAAATTGATGAAAAGACGAGAAGAAAACACAGTTTTGGAATGGCCCAGCCAGAGCCCAGACCTGAATCCGATTGAAAATCTGTGGGGTGATCTGAAGAGGGCTGTGCACAGGAGATGCCCTTGCAATAAGACACATTTGGGGTGTTTTTTTAAAGGAGAGTGGGCAAATAGTTCAAAGTCAAGATGTTTCTTTTTGGGTAAGAGTCTATCAGCATGGCACAAGCCCTGTAATAAAATCAAAAGGTGCTACAACAAAGTATGAACAAAAACTAGAGTTGAACTCCCCACCTCTACAAGCTTATATGTGCCTATCCCGAAAGATCTATAGGCTGTCACTCCCCCTGTTGAGGGGTCAACTGCCGTAGCCACAACAATGCATATGAAAAGAAGAGATGTTGCCCTATGGGGGAACCAAAACAGAGTATCCCTAATATATATGAGGGGGGAAAAAGATTGGGGACTTTAAATGAGGTGTATAAGTATAGCACCTCCATCCCTGGTTCAAGAGATAAAGAAACAGAAAAACAACTGGTAAGGGAAAATTGGGACTTTGAGCGAGGTAGCAGACAAGGTGAGAGTAGTATAAAAGTACAAATTTATTCATGGGAATGCAGGCATACATCAACATACCAATAAACATGTAAATGAAAACATATGTATTTCAAATAGAAGGCATTACTATATACTGAAAACACATAGTATGTGCATATACAGTAAGCGCAGCAACAAGTGCAGCAATGTCTGGCCATGTGCCACATGCTGTTGTGCATGGATATGTGGATGCATCCAATGACAATATATATACAAAAAAGCATATTGACAGTTATAGCGAGATGGTTACAATAGTGAGAAGCTGGTAAAAAAGCATATAAAATACCAATGCTAAAATATAACAACATAGGATATATGTAGCATCCATATTAGCCCAGGATATATACAGCATCCATACTAGCCTGACGCGTTTCATGTCTGTGGACACTCTTCAGGGGCAGGGTGCTTGAATTATCTAAAACGGGTAGAGCATAATTAGTAAACAGTTCATGGGTAAATAACCAGTGTAAGGTAGAAAGAATGTCCCCCTAGGGTACTCACATAGGATCTAAGGTACAGAGATATGGATTTATATGAAGCCATCGCCAAAAAGATATGTCTGTCAGGGGAGCTGTGGCAGCATTGCAGCTCACACGGGACAGGGGCATCGGGAGACCTCCCCAGGCAAGGTAAGCACAGGATCAAGTGTGCATATAGTATATGGACTAAAGCAGGTAGCCAACTGGAGTCTGTTAAAACAATAACGTTAAAAATAAATCAATAAGTGTAGGGGCCAAGCCAAAGACAGCCAACCCAAAAATTAAGGGTAGGAAAAATAACCTGATAATGGCGTCCCAGGCTCCTAAGACATCCAGGGGAAGAGATAATGTGGCATAACCTGATAAGCTAGTAAGCAAAGAGATGTCGGGGGGGGGGGCCTTTTTATACCTAACTTAGTGTAAGAGTCATTGGCTTTGGCGCTGATATGTTTCACAGAAAGCCGTATTGGTACACAACAAGATTGACACTGCCATGGAGGTAGGATAGTTAATTTAAATATCCCCCGAGCTTCCAGGTATGAGCAGTCACAAAAGCTGTCAATACAATGAAAGGAACGATCTTTCCAGGCTCTTGAGAGAAGGGTCTGACAGTAAACGGCAGTAGTTGGCTCCCAGCTCATAAGTAATAAGAATGCTGCTGGCCGCGACTAATGTCATCAGGTATAACTAGATCAGACAGCGTGTGCGGAGTGTGCGGCGGGTAGCCAGGTCTGGTGTACGATCGTTGGACTCGCTTTTGCTTTGAAATGGCCAGAGAGGTGCCCAGTCCTATTGTGTGACAGTACAGGTCCCAACTCTTCGGTAAGGCTGTACAGCTGCTCTAGTGCCGATCCTTTTTTTTGGCGTGAGCGCCTCTTCAGAGAAGTCCCGATCCCGCTGGGGATTGTGGGGGTGGCGTGGCGTCCGGCGCCGTATTACGTCAACGCGTTTCGCAACGTTATTGCGTAAGCTTCGTCCGGAAGCTCGGGGGATATTTAAATTAACTATCCTACCTCCATGGCAGTGTCAATCTTGTTGTGTACCAATACGGCTTTCTGTGAAACATATCAGCGCCAAAGCCAATGACTCTTACACTGGAATCTCAGGATAATACTAAAAAACTTGTGCAGTCCCTCTTTATGTGGCTGTAACCCACATAGGACTGTCCATTCAGTGTTCATTCAGTGTTTTTATTGGCCAGCATCAATCAACTTATCAGTATACTAGTTGATTATACCGTCCACTTAAGTTGTAACGACATCCTCCTCCCGCAGGGGTACCCCTGCTGGCTATTCCACATTATACAGTGCAGAAAATAAGTATTTGAACACCCTGCTATTTTGCAAGTTCTCCCACTTGGAAATCATGGAGGGGTCTGAAATTGTCATCGTAGGTGCATGTCCACTGTGAGAGACATAATCCAAAAAAAAAAATCCAGAAATCACAATTTATGATTTTTTAACTATTTATTTGTATGATACAGCTGCAAAGAAGTATTTGAACACCTGTCTATCAGCTAGAATTCTGACCCTCAAAGACCTGTTAGTCTGCCTTAAAAATGTCCACCTCCACTCCATTTATTATCCTAAATTAGATGCACCTGTTTGAGGTCATTAGCTGCATATAGACACCTGTCCACCCCATACAATCAGTAAGAATCCAACTACTAACATGGCCAAGACCAAAGAGCTGTCCAAAGACACTAGAGACAAAATTGTACACCTCCACAAGGCTGGAAAGGGCTACAGGGAAATTGCCAAACAGCTTGGTGAAAAAAGGTCCACTGTTGGAGCAATCATTAGAAAATGGAAGAAGCTAAACATGACTGTCAATCTCCCTCGGACTGCGGCTCCATGCAAAATCTCACCTCATGGGGTCTCAATAATCCTAAGAAAGGTGAGAAATCAGCCCAGGACTACACGGGAGGAGCTGGTCAATGACATGAAAAGAGCTGGGACCACCGTTTCCAAGGTTACTGTTGGTAATACACTAATGCTGCGTACACACGGTCGTTTTTTTGCGATGAAAAAAAACGACGTTTTCTGTGAAGTAAATAACGACGTTTTTGAAACGTCACTTTTCAAAGACAATTTTGCATACACACCATCGTTTTTTCACAAAAAGCAAGGTTACGTTCACCACTCTTTTCCATTGAAGCTCGCTTCATAACTAGCTTCTGGGCATGCGCGGGTTGAAAAACGTCGTTTTAAAAGACGTTTTTGCTACACACGGTGACTTTTTGTGAAACAAAAAACGACGTTTTGAAAAACGACACAAAAAATTCAAGCATGTTGGAATTTTTTTTTGGTCGTTTTTTTTAAGACAAAAAACGACGTTTTGCCCACACACGATCAATTTAAATGACGTTTTAAAAAACGTCGTTTTTTTTCATCGCAAAAAACGACCGTGTGTACGCGGCATAAGACGTCATGGTTTGAAATCATGCATGGCACGGAAGGTTCCCCTGCTTAAACCAGCACATGTCAAGGCCCGTCTTAAGTTTGCCAATGACCATTTGGATGATCCAGAGGAGTCATGGGAGAAAGTCATGTGGTCAGATGAGACCAAAATAGAACTTTTTGGTCATAATTCCACTAACCGTGTTTGGAGGAAGAAGAATGATGAGTACCATCCCAAGAACACCATCCCTACTGTGAAGCATGGGGGTGGTAGCATCATGCTTTGGGGGTGTTTTTCTGCACATGGGACAGGGCGACTGCACTGTATTAAGGAGAGGATGACCGGGGCCATGTATTGCGAGATTTTGGGCAACAACCTCCTTCCCTCAGTTAGAGCTTTGAAGATGGGTCGAGGCTGGGTCTTCCAACATGACAATGACCCGAAGCACACAGCCAGGATAACCAAGGAGTGGCTCTGTAAGAAGCATATCAAGGTTCTGGCGTGGCCTAGCCAGTCTCCAGACCTAAACCCAATAGAGAATCTTTGGAGGGAGCTCAAACTCCGTGTTTCTCAGCGACAGCCCAGAAATCTGACTGATCTAGAGAAGATCTGTGTGGAGGAGTGGGCCAAAATCCCTCCTCCAGTGTGTGCAAACCTGGTGAAAAACTACAAGAAACGTTTGACCTCTGTAATTGCAAACAAAGGCTACTGTACCAAATATTAACATTGTTTTTCTCAGGTGTTCAAATACTTCTTTGCAGCTGTATCATACAAATAAATAGTTAAAAAAATCATACATTGTGATTTCTGGAATTTTTTTTTTGATTATGTCTCTCACAGTGGACATGCACCTACGATGACAATTTCAGACCCCTCCATGATTTCCAAGTGGGAGAACTTGCAAAATAGCAGGGTGTTCAAATACTTATTTTCTGCACTGTATATCATCAAATTTGATTGTAATCTTCACGGTAATTACCAAATGGAATTCCCAGCAGCAGTGGTCCACTTGGCGTCCGGATCGCCTTAGTTATATGTTTTTCATGTTTGTTACATGTTTGTGTCCTATATGTGTTACATGAACCAGGTTCATT
Source organism: Rana kukunoris (assembly GCA_029574335.1). Lineage (NCBI taxonomy): Eukaryota > Metazoa > Chordata > Amphibia > Anura > Ranidae > Rana > Rana kukunoris. The sequence continues at coordinate 293,403,301 of CM056051.1, read as the reverse complement.
TGTGCAGTACCGGCCGGCTGCTGTAAGTAGGCATATATGTGAGCCTCTCAAACATACATTCCGTATTTTCAATTTATAGAATTTTTTATGCTTCAACAAAGTATTGCACTTATGAAACCATATTATTTTAGTTTTTTAGTTTTACTTCCCTCCCCCTAAAAGATTTCAGTTTGTTTTTTAATTGAGTTGTACAGTTTATAGGTCACATTAACCACTTAACCCCCGGACCATATTGCTGCCCAAAGACCAGAGCACTTTTTTTTTTTGATTCGGCACTGCGTCGTTTTAACTGACAATTGCAGAGTTGTGCGACGTAGCTCCCAAACAAAAATGGCGTCCTTTTTTTTGCCACAAATAGAGCTTTCTTTTGGTGGTATTTGATCATCTCTGTGGTTTTTAGTTTTTGCGCTGTAAACAAAAATAGAGCGACAATTTTGAAAAAAAATGCAATATTTTTTACATTTTGCTCTAATAAATATCCCCAAAAAATATATAAAAAAAAAAACATTTTTTTTCCTCAGTTTAGGCCGATACGTATTCTTCTACATATTTTTCGTTAAAAAAAATCGCAATTAGCGTTTTTTTTTTTATTGGTTTGCGCAAAAATGATAGTGTTTACAAAATAGGGGTAGTTTTATGGCATTTTTATTTATATATTTTTTTTTTACTAGAAATGGCGGCTATCAGCATTTTTTTCCAGTACTGTGACATCATGGCGGACACTTCGGACACTTTTGACACATTTTTGGGACCATTGGCATTTTTATAGCGATCAGTGCTATAAAAATGCATTGGATTACTATAAAAATGCCATTGGCAGTGAAGGGGTTAACACTAGGGGGCAGGGAAGGGGTTAAGTATGTTCCTAGGTGTGTTCTAACTGTATGGACAGAAGATCAGCATTTCCCCCGCTGACAGGACCGGGAGCTGTGTTTTTACACACATAGCTCCCGGTCCTCGCTCTGAACCGAGCGATCACGTGTGCCCGGCGGGGATCGTACCCCCTAGTGCCTGCAAAAGTAGCCGGCGTAGAGCTACGGGCTCTCGCCCAGGAGAGCCGACCTGCCGCCGTAGAATGACGGCGGCTGGTCGGCAAGCAGTTAAAGGTGGAAAAAGTTCTGAAATGATTTATCTTTGTCTTTTTTTTTTACATTACAGAAACCTGACATTTTAACAGGGGTGTGTAGACTCTTTATATCCACTGTATATGGCTCAGCATACATGAGTACACCCCAACAGATTTGTCAGAAAATCTTTACTTTACTTTCAGAATCAACATTTTCTATGGGACACTATAATACAAAATACTCCCACAAATGCAGGCCATTGATTGCGACCAATATTTGTTAATTTGCACACACAAAAAAGTGTTTTTGCTAACAATTGCATTCAAGACCATGTTGCAAAATAAATACACCCCAATGAAAGTCTTAGGAGCAACGCTACAGTTTGGACAACAAAACAGTTGATTATAAAATGGCGTTACTTAACAAAGAAAACCCATTACCATTTCATGCTGTCAGCAATGGCACTACATGGAAGAGAAATGTCACAAGATCTGAGAAAGAAAAAAAATTCTTTACACAATAAAGGTGGAGCAAAGCTTTACTTATCAGCCCGAATACTGTCGGTGATACAAACATTTCTATGAGATGGTTGCAGTTCCTGGTTTGTTAGACATCCAGGCTATCCACAGAAGTTAACACCTCGACAGGAGCATCTTTTGATGAGAAGGGTTTAAGAAAATTGGCATGCAAGTTCATTGCAATTAGCTAAAGAAGTAGTATGATCAACTGGGGTGATTGTTTCCTGTGACACAATATGGTGTACACTACAGAGGAATGGCATGCATGGGTGTCATCCACAAAAGAAGCCTCTCCTAAAGCCCATGCACAAAAAGCCTGCCTAGAATTTGCCAGGACCCATGCTGAAAATTAAGACTACTGAGACCAAGTTAAATGTTTTTGGAACTGAAGGCTTCAAAACTGTATGCTGTTGCAAAGGTGAACAGTACAAAGAAAAATATATGGTGCCCATAACACACATCCAAGGCCACTGTTTCATATCTGAAGAAAAACAGGGTGAAAGTGATTAAGTGAACAAGTATATCCCCTGATCTGAAGAAGGTGGGAAAGGGAGGGTGAGAGAGAGGGAGGGTGAAAAAGAGAGGGGGTGAGACAGAGGGAGGGATGGTGAGAGAGAGAGGGGAAGAGAGAAAGATGAAGGGTGAGAGAGGTATGGTGAGGGAGTGAGAAGGAGGGTGAGAGAGATGAAGGTTGAAAGAGAGACGATGAAAAAATGAGAAACAAATAGGGGATTGAAAGGCATAGGAGTGAGAGAGATGGAGGGTGAGAGAGAGAGGTGAGTTAGAGAGAGAGGGAAGGTGTAAGAAAGGAGGATGAGAGAGAGATGGGGTGATAGAGAGAGGAGGAAAAAGAGGGAGGGCAAAAGAGAGAGAGGTGGTGAAAGTAGGTGAGAGGAGGTGACAGAGAGAGAGCGAGAAGTGAAAGAGAGAGAGAGAAGTCAAAGGAAGGGGGTGAGAGAGAGTATGGGTGGTGGGGCGTGGGTAATCACAGTGGCAGGGCACTAGCTAGTTTAAAAATATGAACTTAAAATTTATTAGGGAATCCATGGGCAAGAGATAATCTTCATATGATATGAAAAGACTTGATTATATAAGAATCCACATCTCTATATAGAACTGCAAATATCAATAAACATACCAGCTTACCAACAATGCTGATTAGCTTTGTTGGAGTATATTCAAAACTTCAACACTTGAATATTGATCCTCAGGTGATATTAAAATATATGATTATAAGCTGATCTGGGAAAAAAAGGGAAACACTCTACTAGGGCATCCAATTATACCTGCACATTTAAACAAATGTTTGCTGATAACTATTTGACTGTTGTGTGAAAGATATTTATTGGGTTTTCATAGTACAAAAATGTAAACCATCAAGCTCATGTAGCTGTAGAGCTCAAAAACACAAGCTATGTGTATTATGTATACATACAAGAGAAACATTAACCCCACTGGGACCAAAAGAAAAATAACAAAAACAAAGAACAAGAAAAGGAGGGAAGGGGGGAGGGGAGAAGGCAAGTTTACCTATACATAGTAAGATGACAAAAATGCAAAGTGATATAATAATATGTAATGCAGTACAATACAACCCTCAGGAGTGGAAGCAGACCAGCTTGTATTATAGCGGTGACCATAGAAGGAATGGCTAGTAGCAGGAGTAAAAGTTCAAGGCTACCTAACATGTACATATAGTTTTTGGAAGGCCAGGAGCCCCGCAGCCTCACAAGAACTTAGGGGAGTGAGAAGTCAAAAGGGCTCATTGAGATCTTGTATTTTCAGCCTGCCTAGAGAGTTGGTGAGGTCCCACTTAAGATACCATTCTGTGTAGCAAAAAGGGTGCATAGCTCTTCCTGAGTAAATTTTAACTCCATATACTTGCGCCATTTGGCAAAAAAGCATTGAGTAGACCGGTAATTCAATACATTGGTGTCCATTGGTGACATTGGTGCCCAGTCTTTCTATGTTGAAGAGTGAGAGTAGCGCCTGTTTTACAGCTGTAAGGCAAGGTGGTGAGGATTTCATCCAGTTACTCAGGATTATCCTACGAGCTACATGTAAGCATATCTGGGTCCATTGACAGAGGTTCAGCGTTGCCTTCGAGGAGGATGGAAAAGTTGGGACTTCGTATCCAAAGAGTCATAACAGGGGTCTTTGGGAAGCCTACATCTCCAAAATCACTTAGTCTTAGTATATAGAGACAGCCAAGTAGGTCCATAGGCGGTGTAGTAGTGAAGGGCGTGGTATTGTGCACCAGGGGTACTGTGCTTTTGAGGGTTCTTCCATATTGAAAGGGAACAGGACATATGCGCTGCGAATGATATACCCTGCAAATGATTTAACAAGTTAGTAGATATAGCGGTTTCTTTTAAGAACTATTTGACTGTTAATCAATGTCTCTTAAAAATTCCCTTCTTGCTTTTTTATCCTTCATAGCACGCTTTGGGCATTACTGGGACCAGGAGCTGCAGTTACAGATTCCATTTGTAGCACCACCTGCTGGAAGATAATAGGAAAATAGGAACACTAGCGAAAAAGGATCAACATGGCATTTTGTAGGAATGCAAATTTAACATATAATTAAAGTATAGAAAACTATTGTGATTGACAACATTGCAGAATGAATGTGAATTGATAGACACTTCACTGTAACAACTAGAACAGACCTTTATTTTAATGTCTTAAAAAACATAGCTTTTTTTTTATCATTCATTAATTAATGTGTTTTTTTTCCCTATTTTATTTATTTATTATTTATTTTTTGCTCAAACATTGGTTTGGTAGTTGCTTCATTTTATGCCTTCAGTGTCTTCTTATTATATGGCAAAGTTGAATTCTTATTTATTTTATCTACTTTCTTCAGGGAAGAATCTATAACTTAAGATATGTATCTTTCCACCTCAAACCTAGTGGCAAATGTGTTCGATAATTCTATAAATGTCATTTTAGATAAACAGTTTACCCTAAACTGCGATTCTATCCATGAAGTGGAATTGTGTATTTTATAATGCTGGTTGATTGTAGCACTAAGGTGTTATAATAAAGATAGATACATTTTATTTTTACAAGTACTGATTCTGTGTTAGTCACATCAGAGTCCTGCAAACTGTGTATGTAATTCTCTATATATTGTTGAATTCATTTAGATATGCTCCAGATAAATACATTTAAAAAAATCAATATACTTTTGGAGTGCTTTAGACTACATTAACAGCAAATATTAAGGGGCATTTTATTATTTTTATTATTATTCAGGATCTATTTAGTGCCAAGAGTTTACAATATAATAGACAATTACAAAACAGTTCAATACAGGTGGAATAGGAGGGATTACAATACAGTTCAATACAGGTGGAATAGGAGGGATTACAATACAGTTCAATACAGGTGGAATAGGAGGGATTACAATACAGTTCAGTACAGATGGAATAGGAGGGCCCTGCTCGTGGAGCTTACAATCTAATGGGAGATGGAGGTTGGCTGTAGCAAGAGGCAGTCTGTTCACCACCCTTCACTGATGCCTCGCTCTCAAGCTCTTTGGTGGAGTTTGGGGTTGTAAGAAGGGAGATAGTAAACTTTTTTACCCTTAGCATCATTGCCCTAAATTGAAATTACTGTATATAACTAACAACTTTACAAATGGGAAAATATTTTGTATTTCCATATAATCTATATGGCTTTGTTGTATTTTGCAACATACTAGAGTCAAATCGATTTTTTTTTTCAGATTTTTAGCTTACATTAGAGTAGAGGTCGGAACTTTTTTTATATATACAACTGAAGGAATGAGATTTGTTCAAAGTCAATATATACATACCAAAAGTGAGATCAGCACTTACGGGTCTTGAATGGTGAATGCACATTGAAGGTTTTAGTTTGACATTTTGATGAGACACATGCTTGTTTTCCTCAGGGTGAGCTTGTGCCTCATCGTAATGTCAAAATAAAATCTTCATTGTGCAATTACCTTTTAGACCCTTGAGTGCCGCTCTCACTTCTGGTTTATGTGCACTACAGTCTTTGTTGCTAACCCAGCCTAATTTTTTATCTCTGATATGTGCGAAGTGACAACCATTGGATAATATATACTGTTTATACAGTATCTCACAAAAGTGAATACACCCTCACTTTGCTACAATGTAAAGTAATGTAAATTTGCTGTCCCCTCAAAATAACTCGACACACAGCCATTAACCACTTGCTTACTGGGCACATATACCCCCTTCCTGCCCAGGCGAAATTTCAGCTTTCAGCACTGCGACGCTTTAAATTAAAATTGCGCGGTCGTGCGACACAGCATCTGTCACCTCTCCCTGACAGGACGTGGAGCTCTGTGTTTACACACAGAGCTCCACGTCCCTGCTCTAAAACTGCCGATCGGCGGGTACCTGGCGGACATCGCGACCACCAGGCACGCGCGCACGCCCCCCAGTGGCCGGAGAACACGATTCCGTCAATTGACGGCGTCTTGGATATTCAGGTTCACCATGCTGCCGTCATTTGACGATAGGCAGGGAACCAAGTGGTTAATGTATAAACCGCTGGCAACAAAAGTGAGTACACCCCCAAGTGAAAATTTCCAAATTGGGCCCAAAGTGTCACTATGTTGTGTGGCCACCATTATTTTCCAGCACTGCCTTATCCCTCTTGGGCATGGAGTTCACCAGATCTTCACAGGTTGCCACTGGAGTCCTCTTCCACTCCTCTATGATGACATCACAGGGCTGGTGGAGGTTAGAGACCTTGCGCTCCTCCATCTTCAATTTGAGAATGCCCCACAAATGCTCAATAGGGTTTAGGTCTGAAGACATGCTTGGCCAGTCCATCACCTTTACCTTCAGCTTCTTTAGAAGCCACTATCTCGCTACTTCCTCTGGGATTCACAAATCCCAGAGGAAGTCACGAGATAGTGATGAAGCCGGTAGGAGGAGCTTGATTGGCTGACATGAAAGGAACCAGGAACTGCTGTGGAGCACAGGTTATTAACTATATGTGACATATGTGAGAGGAGGTTGCAGGTAACCAGGAGGAAGGAGTTGTCCTTTTGAGCTAAAAAGTTATCACAGGGAGGAGGATTTACAGGAGGATCTCTTAAGCTGTTAATATTTACAGGCTTTTATACAAAGCCCTTGAGGTGAGCGTACATCAGGTGGAGGATAGACTAGGACTGTGTGCACACAGCATGAAGGCACCAACATCACTTGTATCCATGTCTTTATGATGGACTGTCAAATATTTTGATTCAACTATTATTAAATATATTGGGCAGCACACAAAGCACTTGCACTTTATTTTGGACATTACAAATAATTGAATGCCATTTGCACATTTTTTGGATTTGGATTTGGTCTTAGCACTGCACATTTGTTATATAATATTGTATTGTCACCTCTTTCCCCAAACAACCACCATCTCTTTATACCACACAGAATATATCAATACAGCCAGCCTATCCCTCCTATCAGTTTTCCTGCAGGTTTTTCTCTTCAGGTTTAATAAACCCATCTAATATGAGGTCAAACCTTAAGGCCGTGTACACACAAGGAGACATATCCGATGAAAACGGTCCGACGGACCGTTTTCATCGGACATGTCTCCTGGGAGATCCCCGCGGACAGACAGCGCGGTGACGTGGCAGTGACGTTGATGCCACGACGTCCGCAAACCAGGAAGTAAATTGCTTCCGCGCATGCGTCAAATCTATTCGATGCATGCAGGGGATTTCGGTCCGCTGGTTAGGCGTACTAACCAGCGGACATGTCTGACGGACAGGTTTCAAGCGGACAAGTTTTAAAGCATGTTTTAAAACTTTTGTCCGCTGGAAACCTGTCCACTAGGCCATACACACGATCGGATATGTCTGCTGAAACTGGTCTGCGGACCAGTTTCAGCGGACATGTTCGATCATGTGTACGCAGACTAAGAGTTTCAATTTGTATGCAATCAGGTAGGCCCTTGCACTACATGGTTTTGGTAAACCTGAAGAGAAAAACCTGCAAGAAAACTGATAGTGTGTATGGGGCTTAAGAGACAAACCGATCACGCTGGCAAACATATGTAGTCCTAACTCAGCTCAAGTACCATTCTTCCGTACCATCGGACGACTACTATTTACTTTCCAAATTCCAAGAAAGGATCCTAATTCTAGGGGGAGACTTTAACGTCCCTTTAGATTCCCTTTATTGACACCTCATCAGGCACATCTCATTTACCATACTGAGCAATTAGACAAATTAGGATTTGCCTTCAGGATCTCCTACTCCATGACACATTGCGTACCCTCCATTCAAAAGACAAAGATTACACTTTCTTCTCTATCCCCAGGAATAGGTACTCCCGTCTCGACTACCTATTTCTTACACAAGATCTCTCTTACCTGAAGGAGGCAACCATAGAACCAATGACACTATCAAACCACCATCCCATATCAGTCACACTTACCTTTCCTGACAAGATCACTCACACCCAAGTCTAGAGATTAGATTCAAAAATCTTGACTGACAAAAACAGAGAAGCAGAGATTCGTAAATGCCTAGATGATTACTTCACCGAGAACAACACTCCTGTTACTTCCAAACAAACCCTATGGGAGGCACACAAATGTGTAGTAAGAGGAAAGCTCATCTCCCTAGCATCAGCAATTTAAAAATAAAAGAAAGCCAAACTCACAGAATTATTCACTAAGCTCAGAACACTTGAAGCAGTACATAAACATGAATTATTGTGAGTGTCACCGGCGCAAAGGAGTTCTTTGCTGTCCCATATTGATAATTGTTTGCTGTTTCATATTGATAACCGTTTGCTGTTTCATATTGCAATTCCTAGTATTTTGCATATTGCACATCTAAGGTGTCTTGATAGCATTTATATTCTAATGGCCTTTTGTATTCACACATTTACACATATATATTTTCCTGATTTAGTATATGTGTAAATGTGTGAATACAAAAGGCCATTAGAATATAAATGCTATCAATACACCTTAGATGTGCAATATGCAAAATACTAGGAATTGCAATATGAAGCAGCAAACGGTTATCAATATGAAACAGCAAACAATTATCAATATGGGACAGCAAAGAAAAAATCAATTCACAAAGTGTTCCAATAGTGAAAAGTCCACTGCTAGCGGTGCTCCAAAAGGATGTGCAAAAAAAAAAACGTCAAAATTTCAATATGAAACAGCAAACAATTATCAATATGGAACATCAAAGAAAAAATCCAATTCACAATGCGTTTCAATATGAACAAATGTCCACTGCTGGTAGTGCTCCTAATGCCGCGTACACACAATCGGTCAATCCGATGAGAACGGTCTGATGGACCATTTTCATCAGACCAAACCGATTGTGTGTGGGCCCCATTGGTTATTTATCCATCGATTAAAAAATTTGAAACTCGTTTTAAAATTAACCTATGGACGCCTAACCGATAGAAAAAAAAACGATCGTTTGTAGGCACGTCCATTGGTTAAAAATCCACGCATGCTCAGAATCAAGTCGACGCATGCTTGGAAGCATTGAACTTCATTTTTTTCAGCACATCGTTGTGTTTTACGTCACTGCGTTCTGACACGGTCGTTTTTTTACCAATTGAACACTCACCAGACCCCGCACAATAAAAGGCCCCAAATTATTGCTTCTTTGATAGCCACTGGGTTTGTCCTCCTTCTCCCTCTCACAACAGATTCCTTAATGTCTCCAAAACATACTACACCATGATGAGCCCCTTGTTTTTGAGACATTAAGCTGTTTAATATTGAATTTTTTACATTTTTTTTTTTTTGCACATTGCACGTCCTTTTGGAGCACCGCTAGCAGTGGACTTTTCACTATTGGAATACTTTGTGAATTGATTTTTTCTTTGCTGTCCCATATTGATAATTGTTTGCTGTTTTATATTAATAACTTTTTGATTTTTCATATTAAAATTCCTAGTATTTAGCATTTTGCACATCTAAGGTGTCTTGATAGCATTTATATTCTAATGGCCTTTTGTATTCACACATAGGTTTTACATATATATATTTTCCTGATTGTTTATCCATTTAGTATATTTATTAGCAACTTTGCACTTAATCTAGCACGTTATTTGCAGCATTTGCACATAATTTAGCACTCAGTTTTATAGCATCTCATGAATTGCATTTTTCTTAATTGCAATAAATGTTGTCTTGGATCAGCGCAGTAACAAATTTTTTGCAAATACATAAACATGACTTAGCTCAAAAGTCCTGCCATGCCAAAGGTCAGAACTTACAGGAAGAACTTGGATGTAATCTCAGGTAAAAATATACTCTATCACAAAAGCTTTTCTATGAATTTAGAAATAAATGTGGCCCTCTATTAGCCCAGACAATTCGCAAGAAAAAAGCGAAAAATACAGTACACCAACTCCACTCCCCTTCTGGCAAAGTACTCACAATAAACTGTGATATTGCTCAAGAATTTTAAAGAAACTATTCCACCTTATATATCCCAAATACACCACACTCTCACACCTACCCCCCCCCCTCAGAGAGGCATAACAAGATTAAATTATTCCTAGACAAATTTGCCCCTAAAGCAATATGCTCAGAGGCCACCAAAGAGCTAGAATCCCCAATCAGTTCAACAGAATGGAAACAGGCAATCAAATAATTAAAATTAGGCAAAAGCCCTGGCCCAGATAGCCTACCTGCAGACTACTGCAAGACTTTCGCAGAAATACTGAAGTCCCCCTTCTCACCCATGGGATGCTGGAATCCCATATCACCTCCACAAGAAAGAGAAGGACCCCACGCATACAGAGAATTACAGACCAATATTATTACTTAAGTGAGGGGAGAAGTGGGAGGATTCTATTAGCTAGTATCTTTAGAGATAATGGTGACATCAAAATATTCTCTGAGACCACGTAGGCTTTATTCCAGGTCGAGAGGCCAGGAACAACACAATTAAAGGAGTTGTAAAGGAAAATGTTTTTCCTGCCCCCCCCCCCCAGCCCCCCTTATACTTACCTGACCCCTCGAAAGTCCAGCGCATGGTCCCGCGATCCTCTTCGCCGCTCAGCCTGGCCACTGATTGGCTAGAGCAGATTGATTGAGAGCAGCGCAGCCATTGGCCGTCGCTGCTGTCAATCACATTTAGTGATGGGGCGAGTCGAGGGGCGGGACCAAGTGATACAGTGAGTGGCTATGGCCGCTCTCTGTATCACGGGGGGGCGCGCCCGCAATTAGTGACCACCATGCGAGCTCTCGCATGACTGTGGTGACTGATGACTAATTGCGGGGAGGACCAGAGACAGCCGCCGAGGGACCCCAGAAGACATGGATCGGGGCAACTCTGTGCAAAACAAACTGCAGAGTGGAGGTAAGTATGCCATGTTTGTTATTTAAAAAAAATATAATAATTTCCTTTAGTAACGCTTTAAGGCAATCAACCTGCACCACACAATAACAAACCAAAAAGGCTTCTTCCTATCCCTAGATGCGGAAAAAGAATTTGACAGAGTGTCAGACTACATGAGTGAGAGCAGTTCTACAAGCCATAGACATAGACCCATACACAATGGGCCTAATATTCTCATTATATGTGAATCCCTCAGCCAAAGTGAGAGTCAACAACACTCCTTTCAAATGCCTTCCTCATCTGTAATGGGATGAGACAGGGCTGTCCCCTCTTCCCTATCCTTTTCGTACTTACTCTCGAACCTTTCCTACGTAGCCTAAAACACAACCCAAACATACAAGGTGTTTAAGCGGCCAACAGGTAATACAAATATGCTGCATTTGCTGATGACATCCTATTATTCCTCACAAATCCACTTGCCACACTACCAATACTACTAGCAGAATTCAAACACTTTAATTTTGAGATTTGAAATTGCTTTAATTTCACAAAAATCCTTTGCCCTCAATGTTTCGCTACCTCAAGACCTAGTAGACCAATGCAAGGAAAATTTCCCATTCCGCTGGAATCCGTTCTCCATTACAAACCTAGGCATACAACTCCCCACCAACCTATCTGACTTATACAAAGAAAAATCACATACCAATCCTAAACAAACTGACTTCCGAACTCAAAAACTGGAATAAAACAATATTTTCATGGTTTGGCAGAGCAGCGATCTTGAAAATTAATGCTCTACCTAGAAAGCTACACATTTTACAGACAATACCCATACATGTTCCACAAGCATTTTTCAAATCGTATAAGAGTATATGCTCCGGATTTCTCTGGAATGACTCTAAACCTAGACTCAGCTTCACACAACTTACCCGACCCAGACACTTAGGAGGGATAAGCATCCCAGACATTTTTAAACTACTACAAAGCTATACATCTCTCCAAAATAATAGATTGGAACATTCATTCCTCCTACAAAGATTGTCTCTCTCTAAAAGCATCTGCCACCACACTTCCCCTCAAATCCTTACCATGGACACCTATACACCACATCCCAGTCGAAACACGTCTTCACCCACGAATTGGACCCACTTTACAAAGTTTCAATAAAATCTTTACTCAAACTACTCTTTCACCTATCCCTGGGCCCTTAACCTCGATAAAACTAAATCAGACTTCCTTCCAGGCATGCACCGCAGCTTCCTTACAGAGCATTGGCCACATGAACACACTCTAGTCCACCAATTATATAATCAAGGGAGATTTCAGTCAGTCTCCCAATTGGCCACCCAAATGGAAAAGCCACCAATCCCCCTCTGGACATACTTACTACCCAAACACTACCTAAGATCTATAGACAAAAACTTAAGATGCTCAAGACAACTTACCCCCTTTAAAGCACCTTGTACTAGCAAAACACCCAAAACATGTTTTATTTCTACCACACAATGATAGAAAGCTTGCAATAATTGGGAAAGGGACCTATCTCTATCACTATCGAAAGAAGACTGTTTTATTTTTTGTGAATATTCACAAAGGTTTAATAAATGTGTCCACACAGAAAAATTGATATAAAATACATTCTAGATGGTACCGTCCCCTGCCCTTCTACACAAAATCAAACCTTCTGTGCCAGAAACATGCTGGAGATGCCATAAAGATTGAGGCACACTCATATACACATGGTGGTCCTGCACCTCCCTACAGACTTTCTGGAAAGAGGTATGTCGTATAACCTCTCATGTAACCCCTTATGATTTTGAACTGACCCCAGCCCAGTTCCTACTACATAATTCACCCTTAGCACGCAAATTTTGCCACAAATCTCTGACAATGCATATGATTAATGCAGCCAAACAGTGCATACCCCCACATTGGGGTTCTCCCCACATACCCTCAATCAAGGAAAGATTTAACAGAATCTGTAAAGTTGCAGAAATGGAAGAACTAATTAACATCTCACATGATGCTCCTAAAAAGATCAAAGCCAAATGGCCATGATGGATACACTTCCAGACGACTCCAGAGTACTCAGCTTTACACAATTTACCCACATAAGTTAGCATCTAATCTTACTACACATTCACTCCCCCAAACCTGATATTACCTCTCCTCCATTCCTTAAGCTTTGACTTAACACTCCCCACCCTCTCAAGAGCTGTTTCCCTCCAGCAAGAAATCCGGCTGGAGTCACCTACATTTTGGTGGCTACTAAGGAGGGAAGGCAGAGACCCCCCCCCCTCCTTTTTTTGCTCTCCTTTTTTTATTCATCTCACCCTCTCTTTCTTCCTCCACCCCCCACTCCTATCCATGTCCCCTTCTCCGATACCCACATCACCCCCCCCCCCAAATGCACTTCCCATACGCCACTCCGAGCTCTCTTTTGGAACTCCAAATACTCCAAATACACTACAAACCTTTCTTAAATACTAGTCTTGCTCCATCCCCAACGATCCCCATTATCACGACTGCTTATTGTACAAACAAAACTGCCCTCCTCTCAACCCCGACTGACTGAAACATAAAGCAACTCAAAACCAACTTAGACATCTGAAATAAGAAAGGTTCTACATGGGAATATTAAACACCCGGAAATTCACTACAGGCTCGGGCCCACTATGTAAAGGTACACCACAGAAGTGCCTGTATTATACTTGTAAATAGACCTTGTACATATTTCTTGTAAAAAAAAATCGCAATTAGCGTTTATTGATTGGTTTGCACAAAAGTTATAGCGTTTACAAAATAGGGGGTAGTTTTATGGCATTTTTATTTATATATTTTTTTTACTAGTAATGGCGGCGATCAGCGTTTTTTTTCAGTACTGCGACATTATGGCAGACACTTCGAACACTTGACACATTTTTGGGACCATTGGCATTTTTATAGCGATCAGTGCTATAAAAATGCATTGGATTACTATAAAAATGCCATTGGCAGTGAAGGGGTTACATAGTTACATAGGGTTAACACTAGGGGGCAGGGAAGGGGTTAAGTGTGTTCCTGGGTGTGTTCTAACTGTATGGGGGAGTGGCCTCACTAGGGGAAATCACTGATCTTCTGTTCATACATTGTATGAACAGAGGATCAGCGTTTCCCCCGCTGACAGGACTGGGAGCTGTGTGTTTACACACATAGCTCCCGGTCCTCGCTCTGTACCGAGCGATCGTGTGTGCCCGGCGGCGATCGTACCCACCGGGCACGCGCGCGGGACTCAGGGGCGAGCGGGGACGCCTAGTGGCCGCAAAGTAGCGGACGTATAGCTACAGGCTCTCGCCCAGCAGAGCCGACTTCCCACAGTGAAATGACGGCGGGCGGTCGGCAACCAGTTATGGACACAGTTGGCTACATATGATGGACACATTGACTGCATATGTTGGGCAGAGTGGCTGCAATTCATTTTTTTGTTTCAATATTTTTTAGAAATCTTTAGTTCCCCCCCCCAAAAAAAAAAAAATGTTGAGCACTGGCAACCACTGGGTTTACTAAGTATTTTTGTTGTGGTTGTTTTTTTTTTTTTTTTTCTTTCTTTCCCTCTCTTTCAAAATCCTTGTCTTTTAGTTATAATGCTGAACAATCTATGAACATAGGGCAGCCACATTTACTTGTTACATAGATGCACTTAAAGCGGTATTTCACCCTAAATATAAGATCTCCCATGCGATCCAGCATACTGGCGTCAGCGCCAGTATGCTGTTTTTTTTTTTTTTAATGGCACACTTACTGTATTATAGTGGAATTCCTTTTTTGTCCCCCGTGGTGGACGGCGCCAGTATAGCGCGTCACATCTTTCTAAAATACCCGATATGGACTCGGGTAATCTCGGCGAAAATGCGGCGCCTGCGCACAGACCTAGGAGCTGACTGCGCAGGCGCCGTATTTCTCCGAGTCCTACGGCTATGGCGCGTCACGCCCTCCGAAATAGGACTCGGAGAAATACGGCGCCTGCGCAGTCAGCTCCTAGGTCTGTGCGCAGGCGCCGCATTTTCGCCGAGATTACCCGAGTCCATATCGGGTATTTTAGGAAGATGTGACGAGCAATACTACAGCCGTCCACCGCGGGGGACAAAAAAGGAATTCCACTATAATACAGTAAGTGTGCCATTAAAAAAAAAAAACCCCAGCATACTGGCGCTGACGCCAGTATGCTGGATCACATGAGAGATCTTATATTTAGGGTGAACCTCCGCTTTAATTAAAAATAGAGTCACTAAGCTTCACAATTACAATGTTTTTATCATAATGAAAGGCTAATGTAGAGTTTATAGAGATTTATTGATCATTTTAATGCAATACAATATCAAGGTGGATTATACTGTGAATTATTATATTTCAGCAGTCAGGTAGGATGCCAGTTGCACTAGCCAGAAATCCTTCAGAGCCACTAGAGGGAGCACATACAACATGGTATATGAACCACATTGATGAAAATACAGCACATAAAGCAAAAAAAGAGTGTGAGCATACACTAATGCCACGTACACAAGATCATTTTTCGGCATGAAAAAAAACTTTGTTTTTCAGCATGTAGAAAAAAATAAGTTTTTCCAACTTCATCATTAAAAACGATGTTGCCCACACACCATAATTTTTGCAGTGATTTTTGCGTATGACGGCACTCTAAAGGGGAATTCCATTCAAGCTCCCATCTCATAACTTGCTTCTGAGCATGCGCGCGTTTAAAACGTTGTTTTTAATGTCGTTTTAGCCCACACACAATCATTTTTTTACAAACCAAAAAACTGAATTTTTTAAAACAACGTTAAAAAATGCAACATGCTTGAACTTTTTTTTGGTCGTTTTTCAAAAGATGAAAAACGATGTGAAGCCCACACACGATCATTTTTTTTTCCATGCCGAAGAATGGATTTGCCTTTAAATGTTTAAAATTTATGACAAATATGCCCATCTCCTATATGCTTTCCCCTAAATGTCTTTCATTCAGTGGCAGCAAGATTTTATACTTTAATAATAAAGACTCTCTAGTTCACAATAAACAAATCTGGGAATATATTTTTAATATTTGTCCCATTGAAAATTAGATATTGAAACAGACATAAATTTGTTTTGGATTGCTCCAAATTCGTCTTTCATAAAGCATGATCGCATATTATACTATCACAACCATTCAACTAATAAACTAAATTGAATTCCTTAATACTATCACCTTATTCCCTTAAGGTCCTGTGTGGCTTATGCAACCTTCTATGGCCAAAACTCTTTGTACTGGCAATGGATATGATTCGATTCTCTTTCCCTGTACTCATGTTTCTTTGGATCATAATATGACTTTTCTTATTTGCCTGTTGCCTTCTAATAAGCAATATAAGCATTGCTATAGTTTACTGTACATGGCAGGCTGACATTTTGTTTCAGCAGCATATGCTAATGCGGGTGAAATCTACAATTACAGATCATGTTCCTGTACAACCTGCTAATAGTGAGATGGGTAAAAAAAAATAAAAAATGATATGTAAACCTAATTACCTAAATCCCATATAGGTTTTAGCTTGTTAAAGTAGATGAACCCAATTTCTAGAATCTCACATAATCTTTAACACATAAATGCAGTTCTTCAGAATAATACTTAGTGATTCTTCCATGATTTTGGGCACTTCCTTTTATAGGGTGACATCACTTTTCTCCCAATTGTGCTCCTGTATGTCACCCATCATAAAAGCTTCCGGCCGAGATTAAAAACAGCGATTATGACGTTTAGTGTTTGGGCATATTCCACAGTTTTTACCATCAAGCAGCCAGACCTGAAAAAATGCCAATACACCATATATTTTTTTGTTTGTTTCACAAATTTTTTAAATCTTAACTATATTACATGTATGTAGAGAGAAAGAGGCTGCAATGTGACCACATCACTGAGTTGTGACATAGATTACAAAATACTTTTCTTTACCTTTATTTCAAAGGAAAAAAAAAAAACAGTGAATGCTTGTTTTGCACAGTGCTTTAGCAAACTAAATGCCCTTTAGTTAGGATTCACATCTATTTTAATAAACACATTCCTATGCAT
This sequence comes from Rana kukunoris, assembly GCA_029574335.1. Lineage (NCBI taxonomy): Eukaryota > Metazoa > Chordata > Amphibia > Anura > Ranidae > Rana > Rana kukunoris. The sequence goes on along the minus strand of CM056051.1, from coordinate 293,386,299 downwards.
GAGTAGAAGATGCACACATAGTGTGCATTCACTGTATAGGAATACTGAATGTTCAAAAGGTACAGTTGTATCAAAAATAAATTCTCTTGTTCATCCTCAATTATCATTGTCTTTCTAGAACAGGGGTCTCCAAACGTTATAAACAAAGGGCCAGTTTACTGTCCTTCATACTTTAGGAGGGCCGGACTGTGACCATTGGGAATAGAAAAGGTGCAGACGTCCGTAAGAAAAAAAATAATGCCTCATTGTTTGTTTCATTGGGAGTAGTTAAACCCATTATTGCTGTAAGTGAGAGGAATTGTGCCCCATAATTGGTGTCATTGAGAGGAATTGTGCCCCATCATTGATTTCAGCGGGTCCCCTCATGTGTGTCATTGGGAAGAATTGTTCCCCCTTTGTTGGTGTCAGTGGGTAGAATTGTGCCCCATCGTTGGTGTCATTGGGAGCAAATGTGCCCCATTCATTGGGAGCAAATGTACCCCATTCATTGGTGTCAGTGGAGATAAGTATGCCCTTTTGTTGGTATCAGTGAATGAAATATTGCCCCAAGAACCAGATAAAAGCAAGCAAAGGGCCGCATCTGGCCCCTGGACCACAGTTTGAAGATTACTGCTCTAGAAGTATCTACATTGCGGAAACTGCACAAGATTGAATAACCAACAGTTTAAATTAAATTAAATCACTGTCACACAAGAAGTAGGGCATATCAAAGAACACATGAAAGTGGCTATTCTAAATGGGAATTTATTAAATTAATGAGATTATTGAAAATTTGGTAAATAAAAAGTTGATGGGACGGATCTCAAGCACACAATCTGTGACTGATAGCTTCAACTCTTCCTCTGTGCTGTATCCCAGTGCTCTCCTCACTGTTATTTCAGCTCTCCACCCTCTCTTTTCTGACAGCTCAGACAATCTTTATAAATCCTGGATTTTTAAAAGATGTAGAAGAGAAGAGAAGACTGCAGATAAAATTTAACAAATCCTCCTACATAAATTGTACCATCTCTGTGTTTCACCTAAGGACAGTTACTTCACAGGGTATATGTAAGAGTTTATGAGCTATAAATAAGCATCACATTATGGTGTGAAGACCAAAAAACATATAAGTTTAGGCCGATACGTATTCTTCTACATATTTTTGGTTAAAAAAATCACAATAAGCTTTTTTTGATTGGTTTACGCAAAAGTTATAGCGTTTACAAAATAGGGGATAGTTTTATGGCATTTTCAGTAATCATTTTTTTTTACTAGTAATGGTGGCGATCAGTGATTTTTTCATGACTGCGACATTATGGCGGACATATCGGACACTTTTGACACATTTTTGGGACCATTGTAATTTTTACAGCGAAAAGTGCTATAAAAATGCACTGTTACTGTGAAAATGACAATGGCAATGATGGGGTTAACCACTAGGGGGCGCTGTAGGGGTTAATTGTGACCTCCTCCTTCAGGACTAGTAAAATAGCATACATTAAAGGCATAGTCCCTCCCCGAACATTCTCCGTAATATAGAATACCGAGGGTGGGAGCATATGCTGCCATGGATAGGCACCAGGAAAGGAAAATTACTGGTAAGTAAGATACAATTTTCCATTTTCCTGGTGCCTCCATGGCAGCTTACCTGTGATAAATAACTAGCTGACGAGGAGGGGGCGTGGCTTGACGGCTAGTGCGGATGGCTGACTAGGTCCACAGCTTCGCAGTTAAAACAGCCTAAGCGACGATCACAGCGGCTCCAGAGAAGGGTAACCTACCTACCCGACAGCCTAACTATACCGAGAAGCCGGTGGACCGTGTCAAAAAGGAGGAAGAACGCTTCTCTCCCCAGGCGGCTCATGGAATACTTTCCCTTAGCAGACCTGGCATGGAGCCAAGATGGCGCCGGCGGCAGCCGTGGAATGTCGGCGCGGCTCTATCACGTGAATCAGATGTGTCTCTGGGGCTCCCTCACACTTCAGACCCACAAGGTGAGAGCTCTCCTCCCAACTCCCCCACAACATCCAGCCCTGCTAAATCGAGGCTTAGAACGGAGGAGCCGCAGCATCCACTGCCTGTCACAGCTCCCTGTCTGTTCTCTATCCCCTACGTCAGCAATCATCAGTGCTGGACTCCTCCCCTGCATCAGATCAGCCTCTATCCGAAAGCACAATGAAAAACATGCTGCTCTCCCTGAGGCCAACTCTATACAGTGATTTATCTTCTGCTGTCTCCTCACTATCAACCACTGTATATCAGCATGATCAGTCCATCACCAATATAGAAGCTAAAATGGGAGATTTACTCTCTGCACATAATGAGCTTGTTGATGGCTTTACTGACCACGAGGATGAACTCCAAATGATTAATCTGAAACTCGCAGACCTGGAGGACCGCTCCAGGCGCAATAACATTAAATTCCGCAACATCCCGGAATCGGTCCAACAACCAGAACTGGCACAATTCCTACAATCTCTGATGCGGTCCCTCATACCTGACTTAACAGCCTGTGACTTGGAGATTGACAGGGCACACAGACTCCCCAAACCCTCTCACCTTCCTCCATCCACTCCCAGAGATGTTTTAGCCCGTATCCACTTTTTCCTGGTCAAAGACAGAGTCATGTATGCAGCGAAACGTGCGGCAAGACTTCCTGATCCTTTTACCAACATAGCCTTGTACGCTGATTTATCTAAAGCAACTATGGAAAATCGCAGACAGCTGGCGACAATCACCAAGGCGCTCCAAAACCACAAAATACCATATAAGTGGGGCTTCCCTACTAAACTACTCGTTACGTACCAAAATAAAACTCACGCGCACTCTCTCTGCGGGGCTTAAACTTCTACGACACTGGCACATACTCCCAGAAGACGTGCCGAACCCTTCTGACCAACCTCCAACGCGCATGGAAACCGGTGGAGCAGCTTCTGAAGCATGAAATCTATACTCATCTCCTTCTCTGCACACATTGCAAGGCTGTAAAAAACTGCGGTGCTCCCTTCCGATACCTGCCTGCCTGTTTAGTGATCCCTGTTTCTAATAGTTGACAGGGGACCACTATCCCCCACCCATTGTTTGCAGTAGTTTCTGCACATTGAGCCCGGAGCCCATTGTTGAAGGGCTCGCCTTTTTTAACCTAGTCCTCCCACCTGAACCCGGCACCAGCCGACAACCGCTCATCACTCAATCAAACTATTCCCGGACCCCTCTTTCATTGGATGAGCACTATCTCATTCTGCCCACACAACAGAGTGACAACTTACCACACCACCTTGAACCTGCCCATTACCACCCTCACTTGGGAATAACCTATCCTAACTTCACCCTCTCACAATGGCGTTCAAATTGGTTTCAATTAACGCACGAGGCCTGAAAAACTATGATCTACTTTTTTTAGCTTCGGGCCAAAAGAAGAAAAATGGAGTCCTCACGGCCATACGGAACTCATTGCAATTTAAGCTACACCAATCTGTGACTGATCCCCACGGACGTTTACTGATTCTCATATGCGACATTAACCAAGTCACCTACACATTGGTCAACATATATGGACCAAACAAGCAACAACTACGATTCCACAACCGACTATACAAAAAGGTTTCCCGTATCCGAAAAGGAAGGCTTCTTATTGGAGGCGACTTCAACATGATTGGCGACCCAAACCTGGACACATCATCCTTAGCGACCAAACATCGACCGACACTACGCTCCTTTCTTCAAACAAACGATCTCTTCGACCCATGGCGATGCCAACATGGCAATGAGCGAGACTACTCGTATTTCTCCTCCTCTCAACTATCGTACTCCCGCATAGACTTCTTCCTTGTTGACAAAATCACTCTCCAGGATGTGACAAAATCAGAGACTGGATCCATCGCATGGTCGGACCACGCGCCTATCTCCATCACCATAGGTAACGGTAGACCCAGAACTAACCGTCTGTGGAGACTTGATGCCTCCATCATCTCAGACCCGTGTAACATCCAAAAACTGACTTCCAAGCACCATTCCTATTTTGATTCAAATGACCTGCCGGGCACGGATCGGTTTGTACTTCGGTCGGCGTATAAGGCCTACATGCGTGGGCTTCTAATTAAAATCCACAGTCATGTTAAGAACCAGAGGTCTAAGCAAATTGATGAGGTCCTATCCCAAATATCCCACTTAGAGAATCAAAATAAACAGAATCCCTCCCACAAACTAGCCAGTGAACTCCTGGAACTAAGACAAAAACTCTGCTCGCTTTTAGTCTATAAATTCAAAACTAACCTTAACTTTACTAAAGCCTCTTACTCTTACTATGCCCTAGGTAATAAAGCTGGAGCCCTATTAGCTCGACAGGTCAAAGCTCAACGCGTTAAATGCAAAATAGCTTCCCTCCACCACCCTACCACCAAACAACTACTTACAAACCCACAGGATATAGCTAACGCCTTCAGCAACTATTATTCCTCCCTCTACAATTTAGTAAATGACACGGCTATTCCTCAACCTACAGACCAAGCTGTACAAAACTTCCTATCCCTAGTGGATCTCCCTTCTATAACACCTGCTCAAGTAGCAGAGCTTTCACAACCATTCTCGGATGCCGAAGTCCTTAAAGCCATTCATACTCTCCCTCTTCATAAATCTCCGGGAGAAGATGGTTACACAAATGAATACTACAAGACATTTGCTACGCTTGTCACCCCTCATCTTACTGCCCTCTTTAATTCTGCTGCCACCTCTGGTTCTTTACCAATTGATATGCTACGCTCCATTATTACCACCATCCCCAAACCTGAGAAGAACCCTACATCCACAACCAATTACAGACCTATATCGCTCCTTAACACGGACGTAAAAATATTCTGGCAGCTAGGCTGCTGAAATGTCTCCCCTCTCTGGTGCACTCCAGCCAAGTCAGATTTATGCCAGATAGACAGGCCCCGGATGCAACTAGGAGAGTCATCAATCTGGTCCATCAGATCTCCCGATCTCGAACGCCTTCTCTGCTCCTGTCTTTGGATGCAGAGAAGGCGTTCGACAGGGTGCACTGGGGATTTTTGAATGCAGTCCTAGGTAAGTTTGGAATCACAGGTTGGTTCTAGTCCGCAATACTATCACTTTACTCAAACTACTCAGCTAGAGTTTTAACTGATGGATCCCTGTCTAAACCCTTTGAGATCACTAATGGCACTCGCCAAGGGTGCCCGCTCTCCCCTCTCATCTTTGCTCTCATTATGGAACCCCTGGCAGCGAGGATTAGAGGAGACAAGCGCATATCAGGCATTGTACACAATGACATAGAACATAAAATAAGTCTCTTTGCCGATGATGTCGTACTTATGATCACAAAACCGGTCCAATCTCTGCCTGCCATACAGGATATCATTACTCAATTCAGTTTAGCCTCCTTCTATAAGCTTAACTCCTCTACGACCCTAATACTCCCATTTAATCCCACAACAAACAGAAATCCCTTCTGGAGGGCTCTCTACCATACTCTTGGACGAAACACTCCATCCCATATCTTGGGATAAAATTAGCCCCTTCACTTCCTCACCTCTATGACCTTAATTATCATGCATTCCAAAAACGGCTCCCCCAATTGTTAAGCCAATTGCGTACAACAGGCTTATCTACACTTGGGAGAATTGCCTCCTTCAAAATGCTGATCCTCCCCAAACTGCTATATTTATTCCGGACAGTAATTCTGCCTATACCCCAATCCTTCTTTGCCTCCATACAGCAACAAATTTCGAGATATGTCTGGGAATCTAAACCTCTGAGATGCGCGCGCTACATTCTAACCAGACATCACACAAAAGGGGGTGTAAGTCTTCCCCATGTTCAAAACTACTACTATGCTTCTATCCTAGACCAGTTATACTACTGGTGGCACCCGACTCCCACTAAGACCTGGTCGATTATGGAGTCATCCTTCTTCAAACCTAATAACCTAGGTGACATACTATTGATCACAATCAATATGTGAATACACAAAAGCTATATGTGCATAGGTTATTATAACACTGTGCCAATCAATATGGCACTGAGCATAAAGTACTTATAAATATCAACAGATAAATAAACAGTGTAAAAATAAAGTGACCAATTCAGCATATGAGGTGCAAAACAAATAGAGTCCACAGAAAAAAGCAAACAATGAAAGTCCAATTAGGAGATCCACAGGTGAGAAAGGAGGGAGATTTCAGACATCAGTGGCCCAACACCAGTAGAAATAAAGGCTTACCAGAAAGCCTGTGACTATCCCTTTCAGGAGTAGTCTAAACAGGCATAGCAGGAAATTCTGATCCTTTGGGGTGTCAGGAACGAATCCGCATCTATCCACAGATTAGATGGTAGAATCCACAGCTCCTCATGGGGTTAACCACTGCTTCCAAATGGAACTTGCATAGATGTATGTGAGCATGTGTTTATCAAACACCATGTGGGGAAAAAGAAAGGGACAATCCCATAGTGTAGGTGTAAAAAATTAGAGGGTTTATTTAAAAATAAAAAATAAATTAAAACAGCCTAAAATACTCTCATTCATAGAGAGTGATACAAAAGTCCTTGCAAGGATAAAAAGCTCCGTATGAATATCAGACCGCCTAAGGCCGTTAGCGCATTCGCAATGTGAGTGTGTCTGCCCGACGATCGTTTCGTCTTAATGACATCATCAGGGGCACACGTACGCCATTGCACACACGCTATTTATACAGCCCAGAGGAAGAGTAGGACAAAACCATTGAGTAGAGGCGGGGATAGAACGGAGCATATGACTGATATAACCACTATATTGTGAATTGGAAATCACCATGCCATCTTGTGGTTAAAAAAGCATATTACCGGTCAAAGAATAATAGGCTGATATGATCACTCAATTATAAATAGAAATCATTATGCCATCTTGTGGTGAAAAAGGCGTATTGCCGCTCCATGAAAAGCAATAAGCCAAAAATTCCCTGAATAGGAATATTCCTTGTTATGGAATTAAACTTATTAACCTTAATGATCAATTTCAGCATTGGTGTGAATATTTAATACTCATTGTTGAGCAAAATATAAACATAAAAACATGACACCTGTAAGGCCTCGTACACACGTTCGGACATATCCAATGAAAACGGTCCGCGGACCATTTCCATCGGATATGTCCGATCGGGAGTTTGATCCGATGGCATGTACACACCATCGGATCAAATTCCCCGCGGCCGGATGGCGCGGTGACGTGGCGGTGACGCGGCGGTGACGTTGACGCCGCCACGTCACCGCCACGTCACTGCACCAGGAAGTTAAACACTTCCGCGCATGCGCCGAATCCATTCGGCGGCGGCGCGGCGGCGGTGGGGGACGACATGTCTGCTGGTAAGTGTACTAACCAGCAGACATGTCGGGCGGACAGATTCCCACCGGATAGATTTCAAAGCATGCTTTGAAATCTGTCGGGTGGAGAAATCTGTCCGCTAGCCCATACACACGAGCGGAGATGTCTGCTGAAACGGTCCATCGGACCGTTTTCAGCGGACATATCCTCTCGTGTGTACGAGGCCTAAGACTAAAAAATGCATTAAAAAGGGGGTGTGAATAAACCATGGATGCCATGGAGATTAAATATCCTGCACAGAATGCCATGGAGAATCGATGACGCTAGTGCCACATAGTGGTAAAGTACAATAAAGGCTATAGAATAATGAAAAACATTAGTAAAGTGCAAATGTAAAAGGAAAACATAAGAGGACGGGCAATGGAATAATCACTAGGGAATGGGGTTGACTCCATGTGAGTGAGACCCTCAACTGTTGTTAATAAAACAGTTGATGTCCCACTCAACGTTAAGTCCCCCAGGTACATGGCAGCCCAACTTGTGTATCCAATTAGTTTCGGCCCTGGAGATTGTTCTCTTGCTATTACTACCTCTCCAATGGGGAACATATTTCTCCAAGGCTATGAAGACGGTCCCCTTGGGGTTCTTGTTGTGTTTTAGGTCATAGTGTTTGGACACACTATGTTTGTCAAATCCTGCCAGGATATTAGTGATGTGTTCCCCCCATCTGACCTGCAGTTTGCGTGTGGTGCGTCCCACGTATTCTAACCCACAAGGGCACCTCAGAAGGTACACTACGCATTTAGTGCTACAGGTTATGAAAGTTTTAATTGGGTAGGTTCTACCAGTGCCTGTAGAGGTATAATCAGTGTGTCGTCTTCCCTGAAGGGCATTTATTTTGCAAGCCCTGCATTTTCTGCAGGGGTAGAAGCCCTTAAAGTCACCAAAGAACATAGGTTGGGACAGCGTATCTAACACATTAGGTGCCAATGAGTGTCTGAGGTTTGGGGCACCCCTGAAAAGAACTCTCGAATTAGTGGTTAGGAGTGGGCCCAGAATCCTGTCATTTTTAATAACTGGCCAATGTTTTTTAATAATTCTTTTAATGGCCCAATGTTGGCTTGAGAAGGTTGTTATGAAAGCCAGGCCGAAGTCTTCCCTAATAGTGGCCTCTGGTGGTTTATCAGCCAGGAGACTACGGCGATCTCTCTGACCCACTTCTCTGATGGTAAGATCAAGGTTTGCCCCATCATAGCCTTTAGCTAGGAATCTCTGCTTCTCTATAGAACTCATTCAGGTCCGTACAATTTCGTCTGAGACGCAGAAATTGACCCTTAGGGACCGCTTTCAACCAAGAAGGATGATGGCACGAATCAAGTGGTATGTAACCATTTCTATCCGTGGGTTTAAAGAATGTTGACGTGACAATCCTACCCTCAATGATAGATATATCTAGATCCAAGAAGTGAATCTTGCTAGAGCTTTTCTCATGGGTCAGGACAATACCCCTAGCGTTGGAATTAAGGGTGGAGATGAATGAGTCAACCGAGTCCTCATCGCCATCCCAAATGCAAAACACGTCATCAATAAATCTTCTCCACAGGCTTTCTGGTAAGCCTTTATTTCTACTGGTGTTGGGCCACTGATGTCTGAAATCTCCCTCCTTTCTCACCCGTGGATCTCCTAATTGGACTTTCATTGTTTGAATCTTTTCATCACCTGCATTGGAAGGGGCTAATAACTCCCAGCTTTTTTCTGTGGATTTATCTGTTGATATTTATAAGTACTTTATGCTCAGTGCCATATTGATTGGCACAGTGTTATAATAACCTAGACTTATAGCTTTTGTATATTCACATATTGATTGTTACCATTTATAGATTATCACTGTTTACACGCTACACTGTTTTTGCACATTTTTCTTTACACTTTATATCTAAGTTGTAGTGTTTAGCAGCAGGACGTCCTTCTCAGAACCATATCTTAATTGTTTCACTAACATACATTCTTTACTAAGCGCAAATTATTCCCATTCCCTTTTCCCTTCCTTTTACACATACTATTGATCACGTCAGCTGGGTTTCCCCCTCCCACATCGGACATCCCCCCTTCAATTACGGCCTCACTAACAGTCTGGAAAAGATTTACACAGACACCATCTAAATACACTCGTCCCACACTCTGCCGATACCTCTCAGGACGCTAATGGCGCATCTGCAAAATCTTAACCTGCAGAAATGGCAGAAACATAGGATTAGGTACTTAACAGACCTCTTCAAAACTGATACCCTAAAAAAACCTTTGAAGAACTCCAAATTGACCACAACCTCCCTCAGTCAGAAGCCTTTACATATGCAAGGATATCACACTTCCTCCGGAAAGCTAAAATCCCCAATGTAGTTAAAATACCTGAACCAATCCATAACTTTTACACATGCACACCCTACCCAAAACATGGCATATCAACAATGTATTCTTCAATTAGCGATAACCGACCCTACTCCCAAATCTCTTCTCTCTCTAAATGGACAGAAGAACTAAACATAACTATCGCCCCTGATATGTGGACGCGTGCCTTTAAACACACCTTTGCAGCCTCCCACTGCTCCAATCACTGGGAATCGTACCAGAAAACCATACACAGGTGGTACCTCACACATACCGCCTTTCCAAATTCTTCCCAGGACACCCCTCTACATGCTGGAGGTCCTGCGGGAGCGCTGGAACCATAGCTCACATCCTGTGGTTTTGTAGGTCCATTAGCTCATTTTGGAAACTAATATTTGTTTTGATTTCCACAGTATCTCAGGCTCCAACCACCCCCAATCCCTCGCTAGCAATACTCCATCTTGGGATAGAAAAATTCCCCCCCAGGTCACAAGTGGTAATAATACACATACTACTAGCAGCAAAACGGAACATCACCAAACTCTGGAAGTCTTCGGACTGCCCGTCCGTCTCTAATACAATCGCAGACCTAAACCTCCAATGCGAAATGGAGAGACTAGTTGCTAGAAAAAACTTTAATATGGATACGTTTTTGTTTAGGTGGTCAGCCTGGCTCGCTCATCCTAAATGTACTGTAACTTTCTGATACTCTCCCTACACCGCAACTCCCTCCCGCTTCTAACTTTCCATCTCTCCTTCTCTTCTTTTTTTCCTCTCTATCCACTTTTAGGCAGCTTAAACTACCTACCTAGCTGGTGTCCCCCCCCCCCCATCTGGAGTCTATAATGGTTGTATACAAGTCAGAACTTATCTCTGCTTAACTTGAAGTGTAAGACTGTTTATGTCTAGTTTTAATTATTTTTCTTCTCTTTGGTGCATTATGCTCCAGTCGGAACATCTGATGTGTTGTAATAAATGTATCTACTGTTTTTCTTTTTTGAAAATATCAATAAAGACATATTTGAAAAAATAAATAAATAAATAACTAGCTGACACGGGTGGGATAATGCTTAACAATAAATGTTTAATTAGAAGAGAACAAAGCAGCCTGAACTGCCCTTCTTCCAAACTCAACCGTCGTGAGAGCTTCTGGATCAATATGGTAGTGTCTGAGGAAGTACCAAAGTACCAAATCGCTCATCTACAAGTCGTTCAAAACACGCCCGCTAGACTTGTGACTGGAAAAAAACCTTGGGAATCAATCTCACCTTCACTGAGAACCCTTCACTGGTTACCAGTAAAAGACAGAATCACTTTTAAAGCACTCTGTCTAACGCATAGATGTATCCATGGGAATGCCCCCCATTATCTATGCAAAAAAATAAAAGCTCATAATCCCAATCGCGTTTTGCAATCCACCAATCAAAATCTCCTCCAGATTCCGAAAGCCAAGTACAAGTCCAAAGGAGAAAGGAGATTCGCGGTCCAAGGTCCCAGACTATGGAACGCTTTACCAACCAGCATTCGGTTGGAGCAGAACCACCTAGCATTCAGGAGAAAGATCAAGACTCATCTCTTTTGATACCAAAGGAGACAGGAACAACAAGCGCCCAGAGGCGATTAAGTTCGCATGTGCTGCGCTATATACGTTTTCATTCATTCATTCATTCATTCAGGAACGTATGATGAGAAGACCAGGTGGTGGCCCTGCACACCATCTCCAACGAAACATTAGCCCTTGCTGCCCAGGAAGCTGAGACTGTCCTTGTAGAATGAGCATTCACTTGGGATGGAGGCTCCATATTCTTCACCCTGTAGGCCTTCTGTATTAACTTTACAACCCAAGATGCCAGGGTTCTGATGGAATCTTCTTTGCCCCTGTATTTACCGAAAGATACAATGAAAAGTCTCTCAGAATTTCTGAAGGGACCGGTAGCTTCTAGGTAGGCCCTGAACACTCTGGATACATCCAGCTCATGACAAGCCTCTGAATCTGTGTCTGTAAATACTGGTAGTGCCCAGGGTTCCAACAGGTGGCTTGGAGTAGTGACCTTTGTTGTGAACCCCCGAAGGGGGTGAAGTTCCACTCTATCAGGGAAGAAGGAGATGTGGTCATTACCTATTCCTAAAGAGTGGAGTTCCGAGATCCTTCTGCCAGATGTAATGGCTAGCAGGAAAGCCCCCCTGAAGACGTTATCCAACGAAACGTACGTCGGTCGGCGCAGCCTGGTCACATGCACACCTTGTGTCCTCCTCCCGGCGTCTGTCTCAGAGATGTACCACGAGCTGGTACAACGAGTTGGCGAACGCGGATTACATCCCCACAGCCACGGTCTTCTGAGGATTAACTGCTCCTCCAACACATCACAGCGAGGCCGCCCCACGCGAGTGTGCCAATTGGCCCCCAGTTTGTTGATTGCTTGCAGCCTCAGTGCCGGGATAGGGCACCATTTTTTGTAAGTAGCCATTTGGCTTGTTTTTGTTTTATTCCATTTTTAAAATAAATTGATCGCGCTATGGGAGCATTTTCTTTGTTCATTTATTCCATGTATCATTCGATGGAGTGAAATTTATTTTGCTTGGTGGTGAAGAAGCTCTTCCAATGTATGCAGGCATAATCCTGCATGAAGCGAGATTGACCTTCTTTTGGGTAAGAGGTCATGACCATCTGGTAAGCAGATCCTTATCTTTGAGCACGATTGGGGTGATTTAATTTGCCTGGTGGAGGAATTCTGGATTTTCTTTGAAGAATTTCTTCCTTATATTCCTTTTATCTCTTCAATTTTTCCTTTGGATTCTAAGGACTTCACTTTTTGGCCAATTAAGGACACGTTTTATGCTATACCAATTATTTTAATTGGTTCCAACATTGTACTGCACATTTGTCTTCATTGTTTCACCTTATATACATATTTCCAGGTTTATCAATACTTCCTATGATCGCTATGCGACTTTCGTAGCGTGTTTATAGTATTTTCACCTTGCACTTTAGCGCCCTCCATTTTTTCTTATATCACTTTGTCCATTAGTTTTAACTAATTGTCACTTGAGGTGCTGCTTGTTATATTTATATGTGTGTTAATAATTAATTTTTCACTATATATATATATTTTTACAAACTTTTCACAGTTCACTACTCTATCGAGCTATTGGCGCGGAATTTTCCTTTTTTTACATAGCAGGAAAGCTGTCTTTAGTGTCCGGTTCCATATTGTTACTTGTTCTACTGGAGAAAAGGGATGGACAGATAGAACTTCTAGGACCAGGGAGAGATCCCACTTAGGAAATGAACGTCTGGCAGGTGGGCGAATCTTTAATACACCTCTGAGGAAAGTGACTACTAAAGGATTCTCCACCCATCTCTTATTTGTTTCAGCAGAGATTGCTGCTACCTGCACCTTGGGGGAGCTCAGACCAAGTCCCAGATCAAGTCCTGTCTGAAGAAAACCTAGAACATTGGACGTAGAGGGAAGGATAGGATTAAATCCACTTCCGAAAGCAAATGAGGAGAACTTGTCCCAGATTCTTGAGTATATGACATTAGTTGCAGGCTTCCTTGCTTTCAGAAGGGTTTATAACAGTAGCTGATCCTTCTGCGAATCGCTTAACATTCATTATTGCATGCTTTTGGCAGATTGCGTTCCTGTGAGGAAACTCTGCAAGAACACCCCAACAGATCCACAGAGGGGTTTGCAGTCTTATTAGCACTGTGAGCTGCCAAAGAACAGGGACTGCACACAGGACAGGCTAAACCCGGCGGACGCTGCCGACTGCAGAGGTATGGACGTATTGCTACTGTTCACCAGCATGAGAAGGTATAAGGAAAAAAAGGAGAATGTTGGAGGAGGAACGAGGAGGAGTCGAGGCAGAGCTCTATCACAGGTATGCTGCCATGGAGGCACCAGGAAAATATGTTATTTTGCTATATATACAACAAAGGTATATTACAGTGTATTAGGGATGAGCTTTGAGTTTAAGTCGAACTCATGTTCAATTGTTCGGCGAACAATTTGTTGTGTTCGCGGCAAATTTGAAAAGCCGCGGAACAAACTGTTAAAGTCTGTTAAAGTTATTGTCCTGAAAAGTGTTGCAAAAAAAGTTTAAAAAACTGCCGTTTTTTTTGGGAGCAGTGATTTTAATAATGCTTAAAGTGAAACAATAAAAGTGAAATATTCCTTTAAATTTCGTACCTGGGGGCGTGTAAAGTATGCCCGTGAAGTGGCGCATGTTTCCTGTGCTTAGAACTGTCTCTGCACAAAGTGGCATTTCTGAAGGAAAAAAAGTAATTTAAAATCACTTGCGGCTATAATAAATTATCGGCTCCCGGCAATTTTGAGAAAAGTCATTCATAAAAAAAAAGCGTGGGGGTCTACGGGCGGGGGGCTTATCAGAATCTGGAAGACCCCTTTAACAAAGGGGACCCCCAGATCCTGCCCCCTCCTATGTGAATAGGTAATGGGGTACATTGTACCCCTACCATTTCACTAAGAAAGTGAGATTATCAGCAGCCAAAAACTGCTCTACCACTCATATGCAGATGACACACAACTCTATTTCCGCATCTGCAACAGACAGGATCACCACCTCAATCTAGAGACATGTCTCTCTTTGATAGAGGACTGGATGACAAAGAGTTATCTTAAACTCAATGGAGCGAAAACAGAACTTCTCCTGTTTCACGCCAAGCGTATGAATCAACTTTCAACAGCATGGACCCCCCCGCCCATTCTGGGCAAGCTCATCACCCCTAGCGCCAAAGTCAAAAGCCTAGGGGTCATTTTTGACTCCTTTATGACAATGGACGCACAAATAGGGTCAGTAGTCAGCGGATCTCACCATCTGCTGCGCCTACTACGCAGACTCACTCCGTTCATCCCTAAAGAAGATTTAGCGGTCGTGGTGGAGCAATTGTTAACTCCAGACTGGATTATGCAAATGCCCTTTACCTCGGCCTCCCCAAGTACCAAATCGCTCGTCTGCAAGTCGTTCAGAATACGGCCGCCAGACTGGTGACTGGGAAAAAACCCTGGGAATCCATCTCACCTTCACTGAGAGCACTTCATTGGCTGCCAGTCAAAGACAGAATCGCTTTTAAAGCTCTCTGTCTTACACATAGATGTGTCCATGGGAATGCCCCCCTTTATTTATGCGAAATAATAAAAGCGCATAATCCCAATCGCGTTTTGCGATCCACGAATCAGAACCTGCTCCAGGTTCCGAAAGCCAACTTCAAGTCCAAGGGAGAAAGGCGATTCGCGATCCAAGGTCCCAAACTATGGAACGCTTTACCAACCAGCATTCGGTTGGAGGAGAACCACCTAGCATTTAGGAAAAAGGTCAAGACTTTTCTCTTTTGATATCAAAGGAGACAGGAACAACAAGCGCCCAGAGGCGATTCAGTTCGCATGTGCCGCGCTATACAAGTTTTCATTCATTCATTCATTCATTCAATAATATTAAAAATAAAATACACACAGTGGAAAAAAGTCCTTTATTTAAAAAAAAAAATCCAGCGGTGGTAATGCACTCTCGGTCCCCGCTCCAACGTTGTCGGTATTCTGCGATGGGTGATCTCCTCTCCGCCGGGGTCCAGCGATGAGAAGATCTCTTCATCCATGTCCTGGATCCAGAGCACACGCATCGCCGGCCACCTGTCTCCGCCAGAGACAGTCCGGCGAATGACGCGGCTTGAGCCAGTGACAGCTCTTATATAGTTGAGGCGGGGCCACCTGTCACATGACCCCGCCCCATTCTGACGCAAGGGAGAGCCTGAGCTTTCCCATTGATGTAGTCAGAGGGTGCATCAGAGGGGGAAGGGGTCACATGATGGGTGACCCTGCCTCATCTATATAAGAGCTGTCACTGGCTCAAGCCGCGTCATTCGCCGGTGGAGACAGGTGGCTGGCGATGCATTCACTCTGGATCCCGGACCTGGATGAAGAGATCTTCTCATCGCGGAGAGGAGATCGCCCATCGCAGGATACCACCAACGTTGGAGCGGGGACCGAGAGTGGATTACCACCGCTGGATTTATTTTTATGATTTTAATAAAGGACTTCTTTCCACGGTGTGTGTGTTTTATTTTTAAAATTCTTTACACTTTCTTAGTGAAATGGTAGGGGTGTGATATCAGAGGACTGTCTTTCTTTATTTTTTATTTTTCTGGTGTATTCCGTTATTGGAATAAGGACACTTACATACATTATTTATTGTTCTGATTTGGTTGCGCACGTATCTTATATTTAGGCTTTTTCAACTAGGTGCAGCACCTTCATTTACTTATGCACATCATTAATTTATTTATTTGCGCGGATTGCCCATGCTACACATTATCACCTTGGTAATCTGTCGAGGTCGATAGCACCACTATCAGCCCATCCCCACCAATCCTGGTCTCTGAACTATCCTTTCGACCCATCATTACTGTCCAAATATTGCCGCTTCAACCTCCGCAAAATCTCAAAAATACACCCCTTCCTAACCAATGACACCTCAAAGCTTCTAGTTCAATCCCTAGTCATCTCCCGTCTCAACTACTGCAACTCCCTCCTCACGGGATTACCTTTATGTAGGCTCAACCCCCTTTCAGTCCATCATAAATGCTGCTGCCAGGCTCATTCAGTGTCTACTACTCCTTTCTGTCAATATCCCCACTGGCTTCCTCTCACTCAATGAATTAAATTGAAATACTAACAACTTACAAAGCCATCCACAACTCTTCCCCCAGCAACGTCCCAAACCTAGTCTTAAAATACCAACCAAATGGTTCTCTTGATTCCTCCCAAGATCACCTCCTCTCTAGCTTCCTTGTCACCTCTTCCCATGTACATCACCAGGACTTTTCCAGAGCCTTTCCTATCCCATGGAACTCCCTACCCCAATCTGTCTGACTATCTCCTAATCTATTTGCTTTTAGACGATCCCTGAAAACCCTCCTCTCTAGAGAAGCCTATTCTGCCCTACCTAATAACTTTACTTTTATCTTCACCATCAGATCATCCCCCACAGTTATTACCTTTTGTATCACTTGACCCTCCCTTTTAGATTGTAAGCTTTTAAGAGCAGGGCCCTCTTCTTCCTCCTGTATTGAATAGTATTATAACTGTACTGTCTGCCCTCATCTTGTAAAGCACTGCAAAAGTGTTGGCTCTATATAAATCCTGTATAGTAATAACAATAAAAATCCAGAGAAAGGCAAAAAACCCTCTGAAGCATGGTCCGATTGCTCCAGCAGGGAGAAAAAATCCTTTCTGATCCCACATCAGATAATCCCTGGATCAAAAAGTTTATTGATTGTGGATGACAATTTCAATATCTCATATTTAATATAATACAATATAAAAAAAAAAAAAAAAAAAAAAGGGTTAAAATGCTATTTTATTCTGTCTTTTGCTAACAGAATCATGTTTGTCCAGCTAATATCGCTTTATTTTTCACCTCTGGTTTTGACATCTGTTTGTATTAAACACAATATATTGCAGAGATGCCAGCAAGCTAAAAAAACACAAAAGTACATATTTTTATATATATATATATATATATATATATATATATATATATATATATATATATAATATATAACAACATTGTTTTCAGTCAATGATTTCACCATTTTCCTTTTTCCTAAGTTGCTATACTTGCATGTTGTAGATCAGCAGTATGTGTGATTTTAGATCCTCATTTCCCAGGCAGCACCACATTCACAGATGGAGCCCTGATGGTTTATAGGGCTCTGGTGTATTTCTTATGGTTCATTACATTCTTAAATCTCGTACATTTAAATTTACATATCAGGGTTTCTGACAGCACAGATAGCCATGGGAATAGTGTAATCATAAAGGAGTGTCACATTATGATTTTACAATGAAATATTTAACATTTTTCCTGATGGGAATATAGAATTCGATTAGATCAGCATGACACCAAATTAGTTTTAATGTTGAAAATAAACACCGATTATAGAACTGTAGGTAATGTTTAACATTTATCTTTCTTCACTTAGGTAACTATGTCATGCTTTTTGATTCACCGGTGCGTACAATGAGACATTTCCGAGTGCATTTATGTTGTCTATACATACATATATATATATATATATATATATATATATATATATATATGTATGTGTATATATATATATATATATATATATATATATGTATGTGTATATATATATATATATATATATATATATATATATATATATATATATATATATATATAATAAAATGTGTAGTTGTTTCAGTGGCTAGATCATTTCATTTTGCATTTGTGGTTTGTATGGTACTGTATGAAAAAACACAGCTTTTCTTAAAAGAAAAGTTTTTTTCCCATGTGTGTTTAATTTATTTAATGGAGTTAAAAAAAAGACTATTCAATTAGCAAAATGAATATTCACTTTTCAATGAGCTTAGTGAACTAGGTAAAGCTGAGTTCAGTTCAATAAATAAGCCAAGCCTTAGCAAACATGCATGTTTTTTTTTTTGGTTTTCTCCCATTGCACAGCATTAGATATTCAAAGTAAACACAGGTTCACACATAGGGAAACCCAGTGTCAACACATAGGTCTTGATTTACTAAATTGTTCCATTTTATTGTGGCCTCATGGGAGCTTGTGCATGTATGATCCTGGATTTTACAATGAAGTTTCACGCATATGTTTGTCCTAGTTTGCTATTGTAAATGAACAAAAAAAAATTAAATTATGAACTGATATGACCAATTTGCTAAACAATGTAAACAAATGAAACACCCAGAAGCCAAGCTAAGCAGCAGGTTAACTGTTCAGTTAACCTAGCCAGCCTAACCAGCCGTCGTCATTATTTTGCTCCTCAGGGAGCCAGAACGGGAATCTGTCAATGTAAAGATGGATCCCTATTTTGTCAGGGAAGTAGAGAAAGATCTGCAGTTCCTAGTGATCAGGAACAGCGATTTCTATTTAATCCCTGTTAATACATTCCCCCCACAGTTAGAAACATCTCCATAAGAAACACATAACTCCTTGATTTCCCCCTAGTGTTAACCCCTTCCCTGTCAGTGTCAATGGTCCCAAAAAAGTGTCAGAAGTGTCCGATCTGTCAGCCGCAATGTAGCAGTCACACTAAAA
This sequence comes from Rana kukunoris, assembly GCA_029574335.1. Classification (NCBI taxonomy): domain Eukaryota; kingdom Metazoa; phylum Chordata; class Amphibia; order Anura; family Ranidae; genus Rana; species Rana kukunoris. The sequence goes on along the minus strand of CM056051.1, from coordinate 293,367,508 downwards.
ATCGCTGATCACCGTAATTACTAACAAAAAATAATAATAATAAAAATGCCATAAATATATATCCTATTTTGTAGATGCTATAACTTTTGCGCAAACCAATCAATATACTCTTATTGCGTATATTGATTGCCCACGTGGTACCTACCGGAGCATGATGGGACTGCGACGTCACAAGACAGGCCTATATAACTCGCTGCGAGCCGCGCGCCAGCCATAACAGCGGAAGGAAGCGCCGCGTCAACATCTGGAGAAGAGAAGAAGAAGACGACGTCACAGAAGAGGGGATTGGCGGCCGCTAGTAATTGAGCTAACACACGAAGATAGCGGCGGCCAGTCCTGAAGAAGAAGAAGACCCCCGGAGAGCGGAGAAGACCCCCGAAGAGCGGAGAAGACCCCCGGAGAGCCGGAGAAGACCCCAGAAAGTGGGAGAAGACCCCGGAGAGTGGGAGAAGACCCCCCCCCCGCCGCCGAAGATGTCGAAGTAAGCCCGCCGGGTGGTGTGCGCTTTTATCAAAGCGCCCCCCCCCCCCGGCGGCGGAAGAGAACCAGACAGCGGGCGAAGAACAGCGGCACCCACCCCCCCAGAGAAGCCCGCCGGAGGGGGGCGCTTTTATAAAAGCGATCATACACACCCCCCCAGGCGGCCAACTAATAAAATATTTCAATACCCTGTGTGGTTTATTTGTGTTTGCACTTTTTATTGCAGGTGAATGGGTAGGGGTACGATGTACCCCATACTCATTCACTTAGGGTGGGGGGCCGGTATCTGGGGGCCCCCTTATTAAAGGGGGCTTCCAGATTCCGATAAGCCTCTTGCCCGCATACCCCGACAACCAACGGCCAGGGTTGTCCGGAAGGGGCCCTGTCCTCATCAACATGGGGACAGGGTGCTCTGGGGTGGGGGGCCGCAGTGCGCCCCCTGCCCCAGAGCACCTGACCCCCCCATGTTGAGGGCATGCTGCCCGGTACGGCTCAGGAGGGGGGGGGGGGCGCTCGCTCGCCCCCACTCCCTTCCTGACCGGCCGGCCGGCGTGCTTTGGATACGGGTCTGGTATGGATTGTGGGGGGACCCCCTCGCCGTTTTTTCGGTGTAGGGGGGTCTCCTTACAACCCATACCAGACCCAAGGGCCCGTTATGCTCCTGAGGGGGGAACCCATGCCGGATTTTTATTTAAAATCCGGCGGGGACTTCCTTCTCAGGATTCATAACAAACTCCGCCCAAGTGTAGAATTGGCGGGAATCCGCGTCGGATCCCCGTCGCTTCTATGACGGCTTTGTCTCCATCGCGGCAAGCCAGCTCAGCGCTGGCTCCCGCGATGGGGCTCGCAAGTGCTCAATCTCGCCGAGAAAGGGAGCGAGATTGACACAATATCGCGGTCAACCACTGTATTTGGTATGAAGACCATAGTTTTATTGTATTTTTGATGTTATTAAATAATGGTGGGTAATTTTCATGGAATAGTGCTTTGTATGAGGGGGTGATACGTAATCCCAAGTATCTAAATGAATCCGTACACCAAGTGAATGGAAAATTGTCTTGAAGTGTTGTAATTAAGGTTGGTGGAATGTTGATGGGTAAGGCTGAGCATTTGGATAGGTTTACACTTAAGCCAGACAGATCATGAAAGGTGTCTTGTGTCTTGGTCAGATTTGGTAAGGAGATGAGGGGATTTGTTAAAAAGAGAAGGACGTCATCTGCGTAGAGGCTTAGTTTGTATTCATTGGACCCTTTAGTGTAACCCTTGATATCTATATTGTTTCTGATCGCGCAGACAAGGGGTTCTATTGCCAGGGCAAAAAGGAGTGGGGAGAGTGGGCAACCCTGCCTGGTGCCCCTGCACAGAGGGAAAAAGTCAGAATTATTGCCGGGAAGTTTAATGCGTGTTTGTGGGTCATGATAAAGGGCTTTAAATCCATGTAAGAATTCGCTATTTATGCCGTATCTAGGGAGTAATGTGTCTAAGTATGACCAGCTGACGCTGTCAAAGGCTTTGTGGATGTCGAGACTGAGTAAGAGTGTGGGTTTAGAGTGTAAGTTGGAGTCTTGAATGATGTTTGTAGTCAGTCTTATGTTATCTGTTATTTGCCTGTTCGGGATGAATCCTGTTTGATCTGGATTTATTAAGGGGGAAATAACTGCAGCTAATCTATCTGCTAGCAATCTGCCAAATATTTTCAGGTCATTATCTATGACCGAAATTGGGTGATAATTTTGGGTGGAATGATCTTTATTTGGTTTGGGAAGAAGGGACATGTTTGCTAGGAGCATTTCTGATGGGAATTGGTTTCCTTGCAGAATGTGGTTATATAATTTTGTAAGATGTGGGGTCAATGTGGAGGCAAACTTTTTATAATAGGATGTGGAGTATCCATCGGGGCCCGGAGCTGTAGAGGTCTTTAATGAGTTTATTATTCTATTAATTTCTAAGTCTGAGCAGGGGGCGTTGAGCGCCTCAATTTGTTCATTAGACAGGGTGGGTAGTGTAATATCATTAAGCCAGTTCAAGGAGGTTTGTTTAGGTGAGGATTGGGGAGTAGAAAGCAGCTTTTTATAGAAGTCTAGGAATATGTTCATAACTTCTTTGGGATGGGACACTAAATTACCTGATGAATTTCTGAGTTTAGAAGTGTGGGAAGGTTTTGTCGTTTGAGTTAGTTTTCTAGCAAACATGGTGGAGTATGAATTGCTATTAAGCAAAAATCTAGCTTTAGACCATCTAAGGGCCTTTTCTGTGTCTGATGTAAGTAGTGAGGCTATGCGTTTATCTTGAATTTGTTTTTGGAGGTCGCTGGAGGGGTTTTGGTTATTCCTGTGATACAAAAGATCTAGATCCTTTGTGAGAGATCTAATATCCGCGAGTTTAGATTTATTTTTATTTGAGGCGATACTTATCAAATGGCCTCTCATGACCGCCTTATGTGCCATCCATAAAGATGTAGGTGGTATGTCTGGTGCTATGTTAAATGCAAAGTATTGCTCGAGGTGAGATAAGATTTCTTGATAAATTGTTGGGTCAGTCAACAGGGAGTCATTTATTCGCCACTTATGAGTTGTGGTTGTTAGGCCTATATGTGAGGTGTTGAAGGAAACTATATGGTGGTCTGACCAGGGACATGGATGGATCTCTGCTTTTGAGGAGTTGGCCAATAGGATTGGGGTACAAAAAATATAATCCAGCCGTGTGTAGCTATTGTGTGGGTGGGAGTAGAATGTGTAAGCTTTAGTACCTACATTGTGAGCTCTCCATGTGTCTACGAGTTGGTGGTTGTATAATGATCTATTTAAAGATTTAGGGAATGCTTTAGAGGATGGAACCACTCTGCTTCTGTCTAATGCTGAATGTGCAGCTAGGTTAAAATCACCCCCTACAATTAAATGTGTGGAGTGAAATCTGTCTAAGGTATCAAAGAATTTTGAAAAAAAGCTTGTTTGTGCATCATTAGGGGCATATACTGAAGCAATGGTAAGTGAGCGTCCCTTTATTGAAACTTTTAAGATCAAATATCGACTGTCTGGGTCTTTAAAAATACTGTGAGTGTCGAATACTACCGAGTTTTTTACAAAAATTGCTACACCCCTGGATTTAGTGTTAAACGTTGTGCAATAGAATTGGCTATAACATTTGTCAAAAAAATTGAGATGTTTATCTGTTGCAAAATGAGTTTCCTGCAACAGGACAATGTCAGCACCCAACCTCTTGTAGTGGTGGAAAGCCTTTTTTTCTCTTTTGAGGGGAGTTAATGCCCTGAGCATTGTGAGATACCACCCTAAGTCCCATTGAACAGGTAATGGGTAACTGTAGTAGCTATCGGTGATGGAGAAAGCTCGCAGGGCCCAGGGCACAGCACATGTACAAAACAATACTGAATCACCGCCATCATCATCAAAGATAACATACTGATCCATATATGATCTTTGAGAGAGATCAAATTATTCTTTTTTTTGATACAGTGCAAACTGTCACTTGTGTAAGCTGTTATAAAATATATCAAAATTGACTCTAGATTCACTATGGTTGACCTTCTAATATAAGATAACTTGTAAAGACATTTTCTATAGCATAGGGGGTCAGGGTGACAGGCACCAACTGACCAAGAAAAAATATAATGTGGACAAAATTGTCCAAAACTCACATAGGGAGCCCTATCCGTAAGGAGAACAGATAGCATGGTCAGTTGCGCAAAAAAAAATGCTACGAACCGAACCATATTTTGGGAACCCATTGTGAGTAGGGGGACAAACTAACGGAGACGGAGCAGATCAGTCTCAGCGAAGATTCTATAAAACTGAAAAAATACTTTATGCATGCAGTATATCAATCAATAAAAAAGAGAAGGACAAAAAAATATATAACATCTTATAAAAGACAATATAAAATACCAACAAGTTTTCCTCCAGAGAAGTGTATCAGCTGTACACTTAGGGTTGTCGCATTAACTTGCAAACCTCCAGGAAAATGCGAAACAAAAGATTGTAACTTGGCTAAACCCGATGGAGGAAGTGTCACTCCTCCGTCATTGTCTATTTATAGTTCCTATCCTTTCCTGATGTTGCTGCATTACAAAAAAGCAGGAAGACCTGTCAGCCGAAGGAATGAGGCCACCCCATCAGGCATCCATATTTCTGAAGGATTGTTGCCATCTTCTTTGGTCTCGACGTGTGGCTGGGGTAGCCCAAATAGGAGAGGAGACGGGAGTAGACGGTCTTGCGTCAGGAGCCGGATCCAAAAGCCCCAACTTCACTAGGAGGTCTTTGCCCTCCGAGACATTAAAGACGGTGTAGGTAGTGCCATTGTGGGGCACTGTTAACTTGAAAGGAAAACCCCATCTGTATCTTATGCGAGCTGATTGTAACACCGAGGTTATTTCTTTAATTTTACGTCTTCTTTCTAGGGTCGCCTGGGATGTCCGGAAATATTTAAATTTTGACGCCATCTAATTCAATGTTGTGCATGTTTCTGGAAGCTCTCAGTATACTCTCCTTTGTGATAAAGTCTTTCATGCACAGAATGATGTCCCGTGGGGGATTGTCTGGCGGTGGTTTGGGACGTAGAGCCCTGTGGATTCTATCACAAGTAAACGCAGAAGGTGGAGATTCTGGGAGGAGATTGTGGAACAATTTAGACATAGCTGGCATTAGGTCAGAAATTGAATCCGGGATACAGCGAATTCTTAGGTTGTTTCTGCGGTTTCGGTTGTCCAAATCTTCCACTTGTGATTGCAAATATAATTAATTCTCAGCAAGAAGTTCAAAGTCCTTTCTAAGATCATTATGTGCAAGTGATAATTCATCGTGTTTAGTTTCAAGTACGTCTGTGCGACCCCCAAGGGTTGCTATTTCTTGTGTAAGTGTACTGGTTGTTTTTTGGAGCTCATATTGTATTTTATCTGCAAGTTTTTCGTAGATCCTGGTTAAGCTGTCGTCCAAATCGGCTTTTGTAATCTGGGCGGAGTGCTCATTGATGTTTTGAGTGGAAGCAATCTCCTGTAAAGGGGCACCTGCGGACTTTGAAGACTGTACATTCTTTGGAGAGCTGGTATTATTATGAGACATTTTTTTCTGTTCTTTGTTGCGCAGACGATATGTGGATAAAGAGTGTTGATGTACGTGGCGACGGAGCGCCTTCCTGCCAGACGGCATGTACTGGATGGACCCGTGGGGGAGGTAATGGAGATGGAGGTTTGTTTTGGGGGAATTATTGTTTATTTACCCTTTCCCTTATTTTTTATTCCCTGCAGTGTTCTTTTATATCTTCACTATTTCAATGGAGCTTCTACAAGTTGCTGCTGATCTGCATCTCGACCCGCATGCGTCCCCCTTTTAATTAGAGGTGTGATTTCAGTTCATCCTGACCAATCCCCAGCAGGAAATGAGGCAGAAATTGCTGTAATGTGGTAATACAGCCAAATCCCTCTCGATCACTGCTAGGAATCGTTCTGTCCACAGCCGTGGGAGTAGAAAGTTCTTCTGACGTTAGTCTTTGGGGGTAGTGTTTCAGGTTATTTCACCTTAACTGTAGTGGGGTGCGTAGAACGTCTGTGGCGGGGGCAAGAGAGACCTCTGTAAAACTGAGGCTGGGTGAAGCAAGATGGCTGACCCACTGAGCTATGGGGTCTTAGCTATTGTGATCCACCTGGAAGTTAATATTAATTTTTAACCCACTGGTGCTGATATTAGGAAGAAATAAGCCTTATTCCTCTTATCACACCATCTTCTCTCCCAGATTCTCCACCTCTGAGCTGGTGAATCTGCAAGGGAGATATTTCAGTGGAAGGGCTGTGAGATCTTCACATCACGGTTTATTAAACTGGCTGTTTGTGACAAAACAGCCATGTGCTGTGATGAGAAGTGAAGAACATGTTCTCTGCTCCTTATCTCAGTTTATTAAACCGGCAATGCTCTGAGATAAGCCGTGATTATCATGATCTTGGCTTATCACGGTTTATTAAACGTACACCTTAAGCATTTAACTTAGCATTGAAATAATGAGTAATAGACGAAGACATTAGCTAACAACTTTCTGTGCCAACTGTTATTGCAATAACTTCAACTATTGTACAAATCAGAATATCAAATTCCTTTGCTTTCTGAAAATAAAATAATTTTTGACTTTTCTAAGACTGCCATCAAAATTTTCTGAACCCCATGCAAGGTAAATGTTATTCCGAAAGTGCCACCACTCTGTGTTCACTACAAAAACACAAGCCTCTTATGAGATGCTGTGGACCATCCAATTACAAATGGTTAGTAGCACTTTGTCTGCCGTAGAGTGAGCAATACATGTACAGTTAATAGCATGGTTCCACCAATAACACCATTAGTACCAGAAAACAAACATCAGATTCAGACCATAGTGTAATGTTAGAAAGCTTTTATAGTAGTGTAAATTATGCTCACATGACAAGCACCCTGCCTGTTCACCTAGTACATTAAAATGCAAACCAGGCTGCTCCAGAATGCCAGACTCCTGCCAGCTGCTTGTGTGATGACGTCATATCTAGGCCACACCCAACACGTTTTATCAGGAAATTACATTATCGGGGGGTATTGACTAGACAACACTCATCAACACAGAAGTCAATCATTAAGACCACTTCCGCCCTAGCTTCGCAGATCCAAAATAAGCAGTCACTAATGCCATCTTGTGGACAGAGAGTATTCTTTTTTTTAGAATATTATAAATTAAAAAAAACGTTATATATAAATAAATACATATATAAATAAATACATAAAACTAACAAACAGGAGCAGCCTGGTTTGTAATTACTACACATAACAAGTATTAAACTTAAGAAATAAACAGATTAATAAAAACAAAGACAATAGGGGTTGAAGAGTTTTTCTCTGTGATATCTGGCAGTAAATCTAAAGGACCTACTGACTCACAGTGCTTCCAAAGCCTGCTTCCCCATTGGAAGAAAGGAGGATTGAGAAACCCTTCTGAGAGTTAATTTATACGTGTCATGCTGCTTATAACTTGGCAGCTTGAATTTTGGTGAGTGTGCATTCACACTATATATGTTGGAGAATTACAGCACTATTTTGTGTGGTTTTATTTGGCATATTTGCTGCTTATAATCTAGCGGCCATAACTTTTGTTGAATTATTCACTTTGGCTATTTGAGAAGAAGCACAGCATATCTTTTAAATCAAGTAACTTTTATTGATAAAGTCCTGTGCAGTATCAAACAAAGGTGACAACCTCAGCAGTGTCTAAGCATGACATATCCATATGTATGCTAAAACTGTCTGCATATGACATAACCATGATATTATTAGACACTGTGTAATAACAATGCAAATAATGGAATGTAAGAGAGATTGTTTAGGCTAAAAAAGCATATAAGACCCCAGTGAATAAACTTACTATATAGGAGTGTGTTAATATCTCCTTGTTACCCAGGGCACCCTATTCTCCAAACAGTACATGACTGATTCTTGAAATGTGATTAATACACTACAGCAGCACTTCAAAAGAGGGAAGCACACAAGGAAGGGTTAAAAACACTTACAAGATGGAAGTGAAAAGCAGGCATATCAATGAATCCATGACATCCAGTGGGATGCCTCCTGTAAAGACTGCTGGTCAGCTGGAACTTACACTTGCAGCTGTGGTAAACACTGTGGGCCAGATTCAGGATGGCGAGCTGTTCTTTGCGGCGGCATAACTTTTCCTATTTACGTTACGCCGCCACAACTTTACCCGCAAGTGCTGTATTCACAATGCACTTGCTTGTAAAGTTGCGGCGGTATAGCGTAAAATGGGCGGCCTAATTCAATTGGGCGGGTAGGGGGGCGTATGCTATTTAAATTAGGCACGTCCCCACACCGAACGTACTGCGCATGCGTTGACCATTGAAAAATCCCAGTGCGCATGCTCCGAATTATGGCAGTGTTTTCGACGTGAAGGTAATCAATGTAAATCCCCATTCACGGACGAGTTACGCAAACGACGTGAACATTTTCAAATTTCCCATGGTCACGACGTCCATACTTAACATAGGATGCGCCATCTTTTTGGTGCTTTATCTTTACGCCGGGAATCCCCTTACGGAAACGGCGTAAAAAGTCAATGCATCGGGCGGGCGTAGGTTCGGGAACTGGCGTATATCTCGCTGATTTACATATTCTCGGCGTAAATCAGCGGGAACGCCCCTGGCGGCCATTTTAAAAATGCATTTAAGATCTGATGGCGTAATACAATTACGCTTGTCAGATCTTTCCTGCAAACCAGCGTATCTTGTTTTCTGAATACAGAAAACAGATACGCCAGCGCAAAGTCAGAGTTATGCCGGCGTATCTCTGATACGCCGGCATAACTCTACCTGAATCTGGCCCTGTGTCTCTGAGCCAAGATGGAGAGCCAAGCTAACAGCACCAACATTGAATAATTGAATACAGAAAACTGGAAGTGACATCAGAGTGGGTGGGACATGTTTTGGAGCATGCCCAGTCGCTCCATCTTTAAACCAATCATTGGATTAGAGATACAGTGTTTCACACCGCTATTTACTATTTAGGTGACTTCTGAAGTCAATTAGCTCCACTAGATTTTAGTTAGGGATATCAAGTCAATTAGCTCCATTAGATTTTAGTTAGGGATATCGGAGTAAAGGGGACTAAATAAAAATGCACCACACTTTTAAGATTTATTTGTAAAAAAAAGTAAAAACCATTTATAATTTTTCTTCTACTTGACAATTATGTGCAACTTTGTATTGGTCTATCACATAAAATATGAATTAAAATATATTTAAGTTTTTAATTGTAACATAACAAAATGTGGAAAATTTCAAGGTGTATAAATACTAGTTCAAGACATTGGGGGTTATTTAAGAAAGGCAAAGGGACTTTGCACTACAAGTGCAAATTACGAGTGCAAAGTGCACTTGAAATTGCACTGAAAGTGCACTTGGAAGTGCAATCACTGTAAATCTGAGGGGTAGGTGTTAAATAAAGGGAAGCTCTGCTGATTTTATTATCCAATCATGTGCATGCTAAATTGCTGATTTTTATTTTACTTGCATGTCCTCCTCGGAACTACAGTGAGTGCACTTTGCACTTGTAGTTTGCACTTGTAGTGCAAAGTGGATTTTCCTTTCGTAAATGACATATTTGTGATACAGTGGGGGTTATTTACGAAAGGAAAATCCACTTTGCATTACAAGTGCAAACTACAAGTGCAAAGTGCAATTGGAAATGCAATCGCTGTAAATCTGAGGGGTAGATGTTAAATTAAGGGAAGCTCTGCTGATTGTATTATCCAATCATGTGCACGCTAATATGCTTTTTTTTTCCTTGCATGTCCCCCTCAGATCTACAGTGACTGCCCTTCTAAGTGCACTTTCAGTGCACTTTTAAGTGCACCTTGCACTTGTAGTTTGCACTTGTAGTTTCCTTTCGTAAATAACCCCCACTGTATCACAAATATATCATCTAAATGCTGCTCATATGCATGGTAAGTGTGGTCCAAGAATTATGGGGGAACCACTTGGTGGCCGGACTGTGTGAGGGACATCAGCAACCATGAAGCAGGAAGCAGACCGGGCTCTGTGGAATGCAGAGCAGAGCTGACTGGAAGTGATATCAGCACCAGGGGCCAAAAGGGGCGCATAGAGGCATGACGAAGGAGCTGGGCAGCTCTGAAATGTGTAGCCATGCCCTTTCAGCTTCCCAGTGCTGACATCAATCAAGAAGCTTAACAAAGGAGCTGGGTGAATCCAACATGCGTAGCCACTCCACTTTCAGTCCCCAGCACTGAAGTCACATCCGGTCGGCTCTGCTCTGCATTCCATAGCCTGTCTGCTTCATACTCCCTGGTTGCTGATGTCACTCTAGCCAATCCAGCCATAAGTGGTGCCCTATAACTCCTGGACCACACCTACCATCCCTGTGTGCAGAGTTTTCAGCTGCAAGTGACATATTTGTAATATGCACTCCTATTTACTTCCTCAAGTTAGATGGCACTTTTAGTTTAGTGATTTTATAAAAAATATATATATAGATAAAAACAGATTAGCACCCTCTGGTATTCATTTATTGTAATTGCACTGGTTGCCCTCATGTTGTAAAATGCTGCACAAACTGTTGGTGCTATTTAAATCCCATATAATAAGAATATAATAATAATCTGTTCACCTTGCAAGGGAAGTTGCATATTGTAAGAATTTTGTTCCCCAAGAGCCTAATGAATGAGGTGGAGCTCTGGTGACTTCCATCATCCAAGGAAAATATGCCCTTTTTTATTTTCCTTGCACATGATTGCGAAAAATGCAAAATTAAGTTTCACCATATTGACTAATTCCCCTGAACAGTGCATCTCCACAAAGTGTACTGTGCATTTGCCTTTAGTAAATCAGGCCCATAGAATTAGACATTTTCTTCTACAAATGTTACTTGGTAAATATTTATTGCACCATAACATCTGAAACAAATCTCTGACATGCTCTCTGCAAGTGATGAGGCTATATGATGTGTTGTAAAATGCTGTTCAAGCTCTATAATGTCTTTATCATGCAAAGACCTCAAGCATAAGCACTTGGAACCAAAACAATTATCATCAAATTTCAAAACTCAATAAAGTTTCTCAGGTGACTTGCCAAGAGAAACCTTTTGATGAGATTTTCAGCTGGCAACATCTAAACTCTTAATTGGGAGGATAATAAACATGCGTAAATGTGTGCCATTCTGTTAATATACCCCTCCAGAGGGTGAAAACTGTCGAAGCCGTGATAACAAATCTGTGCCAATTTAAACAGGAACAGCTGGGGTACAAAGACCTCTTTTGTTTTGATAATCAAAACCAGTAACTGGAAACTGGTCAAAAAAAGTAATTTACCCTAAATGATGATCAAATACAGAAACATAGAAATCTAAATCTAAATTAGGATGGACCCTTTACACTCTTTTATTCAGAGCTGTTTACTTTGTTTCTTTGCAATATTTCTTCATACTAAAGAATTGTGAAGGCAGATTTCTAATGATAAACATGTTTTACCTATAGAAAGATGACCAGTCACTACTTTTAGGCCTCATGCACCCTGGACGTTTTTACAGCTGCTGTTTTTGGCTTCGGGCATTTTTTTCTGCAGCCAGTAAACTCCCCAGTATGTTATCCTATGTGTCCATGCACATGTATAGCTACCTCCAAAGGAGCTGCTGGTTTGTTTTGGGTCTACGCTCTGGCTATCAACCCTTAAAATTGTCTCTAACCCTCCCTTGGCACAACTGGTATTATTGAGGATTGTGGACCCCAATAAATGTTGGGGAGCAAAATATCTTACTACACCACAATAAATTATTTAAACAAATGATTACCTTGAGTTGTATTGATCCTGTAGGATGACAGATTGACTGCACACAAATTCAACTTAACCAACGTAATTCTTTACTTGTTAGAATAAAAGCAAAAGAAACAAAGGTAAAATGGTAGTAAACTTCCCGCAGAGCCCTGCAGGAGTCAGAATCATTAGTAGCAGATAAATACAAACTAATTTGTAACAGCTATGCAGCCCTGTGTAAGCACCACCAAGGGGGGTTCCATAAGTAAGGCATTCACACTGAAATACCTCCCTGCCAAGCGTCACCCAGCTCTCTCTCTACAGTATTACACAGTTTAATGAAACCCCTTACTCAGTTAGATATATTATCTAAGGACTGCCTGTTTAGTTATTGCAGACTGTTGATATTTGTCTTCATATTCTCTAACTAATGTGGTTTGGTTGATCAGACCAAACCCCAGAACAAATTTTCCAAAAGTCCATGCACTGATGCATTGGAATGCAGTGGCGCGCAAGGGGTAATTTGTAATTCAATAAGGGAACACATAGACTGGTGAAAGAGGCCCAAATAGTCAAACCACAACAGTCAATGAGAACAATCCACCCTCCGGTAACACAGTCAGTAGATCTTGTCTCTGGGCAGGTGCCCATTTTACCCAACCAGTTCAGGCCTTGTGCACAAAACCAAGGACAAAGTGTTGTGGAAGGACATTTCCCATGAGGAGGGGCAGGACACTGTCTGAACACCTGAAACCTACTGTTACTCACAAGATGTACAGTGATGAGTAGTGTGCCCAGTTGGGCTGTCTTTCCACCGGTTTTGTTGTGCTTTACTAAACTTAGAATCCAGATGCAGAAAACAGAACTGTATTGAATTTGGAGTGTTTATTGCTGCCACACCATGCTGCACCTACCCAAAAATACCTGCCCATTAGCCCATTTGTTAAAACATCACACTATAGCAGAGCTCCTAGCACTGATCCAGAGCTACAGTTCTAGAGATGTAGAAGACCACATCTCTCTCTTGCTCCTGTGGTTTCTCCTGACGACCCCCAGGTCAAAATTGTGTCTTACAGCATCAAGGGCAGTGGGCAGTGATGGCTAACCTTGGCATGCACTCCAGATGTTTTGGAACTATATTTCCCATGATGCTCAATTACACTGCAGAGTGCATAAGCATCATAGGAAATGTAGTTGCAAAACATCTGGGGTGCCAAGGTTCGCCATCACTGATCTAAACGTTCAGTTGAAGGAATTACAGTAGCCTGCAGGGGACCTAATATATGACAAGCTTGATGATTAAACCTGATTGAAGTCTACTATAGAATGACGTTTTAATAAATGCACAGGTACTGAATGTATTAAGATGTTTTCTTTACAAGTTTGTTATTGATAAAAAAAAAAAAAAAACAGTTTTTTATTGGTCAGAGGTTCAAGTTTACATAAGTGACAACCATTCAGAGCTTTAAGCACGCAAAGACAAAATAAAGAGAAAATACATTAACAGTAGAACAGGGATTATACAATATCCTTGCTTGGTGTATACCACTATGCCAGCTTGCCTATCGAAAACAGTGGCGCCAACGTCAAGGAGTGCAAGCTGGCCATCGTCCTTACGGACTGTTTGCATGTTGTGGCTAACCTGAACAGTAATCTTAACTTAGTATCATAGCAACAAGAGACATTAGTGGTCTCTAGGGGTAATGAGGAAAGAAAAGATGGGAAAAGAGAGAGAAAGTGAAGCAGAGAGAGAGTGTCATCAATTTGGCCCACGTACCTTCTCAGGGTGGGTCCTCCCGGCAGTGCCACAGCTCCCAGACCTCATCGTGTTCCTCCAACCGATTCCCACAATCTGGTGGTGATTTTCTCCATGGTCTCCACGTCTTTGATCCTGGCGTACAGGGCCTCAGGGGGAGGGGGAGATCGGCATTTCCAATGCAACGCTACCAGGCATCGTGCTGCCATGAGAATGTGTCGGGCCAGTTTCTTATATGGGGACGGAAGCCGTAGCAGAGGGAGACCTAGGATAAAATATTTTGGGGTGGAAAGGATCTGCCTATCTAGGAGTCGCTCCAGTAACTGATGGACCAAGTCCCAGAAAGGGTCAATCAGCGGGCAGCTCCAGTAAACATGAAGGGGGGTGTCCCTCGCCCCCAGGCACCGGCAGCAGCAGTCCGAACTAGTGGGGTAGATGGCATGGAGGACATCCAAAGTCATGTACCAGAAACATAGAATTTTGTAGGTGTTTTCTTTATATAGTGTGCCCAGATCTCATACCAGTGTTTTACAGGGATTTCCTCACCAAGAGCCTTTTCCCATTTAATCATATACGCATGCTTGCCTTTCACCTCCATGGGCCTGGCGTTTAGTATGGTGTATATCCCTGAGATCAATCCCCTCTGGGCTGAGCCCGCTAGAATTAAGCATTCAAATTGGGTTGGAGGAGAAAACTGCAATTTCGGTGCAATCGTTAAGGCATAGTGGCGTATTTGGAGAAACCCGTAGAATTCCAGGCTCAGGAAATCATGGTGGGTCTGTAGTTCAGCAAAGGGGCATAATTTATGGGTCAGACAGTCCACTAAGTTGCCAAAGTGGAAAAGGTTATGTGATGTCCACGGAAGTGACATGCGGTGGATGAGGCTTTCTGGCACCTCAGGGTTACAGGCAAAGGAGGTCAGGAGCGAGCTGTCTGAAGTCAGCTATTGGTGGGGTATCAACTTGCGCCACACCCATCGGCGCACCGAAATTGAGCCAAGCATGCGATCAGGGTCTAACTCTGCGTTTGGACTCTACAGGAGATTGAGGTCCACCCTAACAATTTCCGTCCACTTGTTATTTGAACGCAATGTGAACCAGGATGCTATGGCTCGTAGCTGGGCCGCCTTGTAGTACCTAGTAAGGTCCGAAAAAGCCAGACCTCCATCCAAGCGCGCTGTCATTAGGACCGAACGCGGTATCCTATGACGCTTGTAATTCCACGTGAACTGCAACAGATCTGTCTGGAGTTTTCTCAGGTGGGCCTACGGGACTTGGATGGGTAGTATTTGGAACAAGTATAGGACCTTCGAGATGACAGTCATTTTCACCGAAGCCACCCTCCCCAAGAGAGATATATGATGTTTTTTCCACTGTAATAGGAGGGCTCTGATGGAGTGGAAGAGGGGAGGATTTTCCTGATAGAGTGTGCCGAAGCTGGGAGTAATATATATTCCTAAGTACTTCAAAGCGGTAGTCTTTCACGTGTAGGGGAAGTACATTTGCAGGTGGGTCGCTTCGCTTTTAGATGCATTCATTTTATATCCCGAGAGAGCGCCGTACTGGTCGAGCTCCGCATGGAGATTCGGAAGGGATGTTCTAGGCTGGGTCAGGGTAAGAATTATGTCGTCCGCGAACAGCAAGATTTTGAACTCCCGGTCTCTGACCATAATGCCCCTGATATTGGTGTTCCCTCGGATAGTGGCGGCCAGGGGTTCTACACACAGTGCAAATAGCAGGGGGGAGCAGACAGCCCTGCCTGGTGCCATTTGTCCCTGGGAACGAGGAGGAAAGAGCAAAGGGAGTTTTAACTTGAGAGGATGGGTTTGCATACTGGTGCCGAATTGCCTGCAGGAAGGGTCCCCAGAATCCCACGTGTTGTAACGTGGCGAACAGGAAGGGCCACCCCAGGCGTTCAAAGGCCTTCTCTGCATCCAAACTAAGTAGGAGGGACTGCAAGCCCTCCCTGTTTGCCACCTCCACCAGGTCAATTATCTTTCTGGTGTTGTCTCCTGCCTGATGAAGAGGGACAAAGCCCATCTGGTCTTTATGGATAAGGGAGGGGAGGACTGTGTTCAGACGGACAGGAAGTAGTTTAGTGAAGATTTTGAGGTCCGAATTTAGAAGAAAGATAGGTCTATAGTTGGCTCAGAGGGAGGGGTCCTTATCTGGCTTGGGTATCACCGCGATGAAAGACCGCTGCATGTCTACTGGGACGGGGGCATCATGAAGGAATGCATTAAATAGTTTGCCCATATAGGAGAGCAGTATAGGGTGAAACGCTTTATAATATTCATAGGGGAAGCCGTCTGGCCCGGGGCCTTGCTAGAGGGCAGGGATTTGTTGTTACACGAAACAAGTCGGGAGGACTCCACTGCCGCCCCACTTGTATATACAGGCTCATGACATTCCAGCTACATGTGAGTGTAATTGCTGTAATATTTTTTTTTCTAATATTTTAAACAATATTACGTTATGTGGCCACTTTTTCTTTCCTTCTCCTTATACCATTTAAATTAAGACATCCGGTCTGGGGACCCCATTTTTCATCACTTGTTGGCCATCCTTCAATTGGCGTAAGTCCTAGTGCTCTGGTAAGCCTGCATTTCATCCGGTGGCGGGTCATCACTATGGATAAATGAAGTTTGATGTCCTGACCATTCACTTGGCAGAGATATATCTCACATGGACTTTGTTGCACTATTTTGATATTTATATCACATATGGACTTTATTGAACATTTTGAATATTTTTTTAAAATTTTTATTCTAGTTTGTTATCTGTTTGATGTTCTTTTTTTCACTGATCCCATTGATTGTTTTTTGTTATAATTAACAGTCTTCAAGCGCTACACTTTTCCACCCACAGGGATTTAATGGTGGACTCTAGTTCTTCTTCCGTAATCGGGGCATTAAGGGAGGACAAGTCCTTGGGCCTTAGCCGAGAGATCCCACTATTCTCAAGATATTGGGCCATGCGTTGGGCTACATCGGGGGAGAGAGGGCTGCTTGGGATGTCCGGGTTATTATAGAAATGCCTGTAAAACTCAGCGAACGAGTGGGCTATGTCTCTTGGGTGTGTAAGCAGGGTTCCTGAGTCAGATTTAATTGGGTGAGGCATCGAGGCTTGGGTACTGTTCCGCAGCTTCCGAGCCAGGAGGGAGTGGGCCTTGTTCCCCTTATCATAGAACAACTGCCAAAGTCTGACTAAGGCCTTTTCCACTAGGCCCATTGCTAGGTCACTCAAGGTCGCCCGCAGGGAGGTGATCTTTTTAAGAAGCACCAAGGTGGGAGAGCTCTGCAACTGGCTCTCCAACACCTTATGCTCCCCCCTCGGTCCATATTCTCAGGGCCTGTGCGTCTTTTCTCATGGCGGCCGACAGGGCTAAACATTTGCCTCGTATCACTGCCTTGTGGGCTTCCCACAGGATGGGAGGTGTCATGTCTGGCGTGTCATTTTCCGCAAAGTAATACTTCATGGTGGACTCTAGTTCGAATTTTGAGGGGGAATGTTGTAGAAGAAATGTATTCAGCCGCCAAGTGCATGGCCTGTGGATAGGGACACCTAATGCTATAGTCAGTAGGACCGGTGCGTGGTCCGACCAGGATATCAGGAGGATCTGGGCCGCAGGAGTTTGTCTGAGGGCTGTAGTGTTAACAAAAAAATTGTCTATTCGGTAGTGAGTGTGGTGGGGGGCTGAATAGAAAGTATATTGTCTGTCACCAGGATGGAGGACCCGCCAGACGTCAAAAAGAGGGTAGCGTCTAAAGAGCTGGTGAAACTGCCTCGAGTCTCTGAGTACTCGGGGCGAGGTAACCTTGGGGTTCAGCACATGGCAATCCAACGCTGCTGACTGAGTTAGTGTTGGGGGGTGACTTTACTTACTTTCAAAATCTTTTATTATTATGTAAAGACCAAAAGTACAAGGATGACATCACAAGCACAAAAGAGAAGTGAAAAGAAAAAAAAATCCCAATAGTAATATAGCCGATACAGAGATTACATCATCTCGGACATAGCAACCAACAAAATGCAAGAAGAGTGGTTTCCATAAGAGACATATCTATGACAAGAAAAATCAGCAATAAAGGATAATTACATGTACTGTACAGAGCACTCTGTCAACCACACCCCTAAAGGGAACTCACTGTGTGAATGACATGAGGGCAAAGTATAAAAACGTCAACCAGAGGCATAACATCGGCATTGAAGTTACAAACTCTCAAGCAAGATAACAGTACACACGAAAAATCATCCTGACAATTTCAAGGAGAAAAAGACAAGGACAGTAGGGTGAGAGAGAAAAAAAAGGGGGGAAAGAAACAGGCAAGAGATAGAGAAGAGGGAGGAAGGGGATAGAAAAGAGGCCGCCCCGTCGAACCACTTGCTGCAGAACGTAACAAGAAACACGCTTATGAGGTTATCTAAATAGGTAGCCCAAAGCTCTCAAATCTCCTCAAATTGTTGGGAAGTATCTAAAAGGAAACTCACCATTTTTTCTTGTAACATAATCTAAGAAATGTTATGTTTTGCAGCACGGAAAGAAACCGTAGGAAGCTTCCAGGATTAAGCAATGGTCAGTTTAACCCCCAGGAGAATAAAAAATATAAGTTTCTGAGTAAATTTAGAGATCTTGGGGATACGGAAATTCAAAAGAGCTACAGAAGGAGACTTCGGAACCCTGACACCTGTAACCCTAAAGATCATATGAAAAATGTTATTCCAAAAGTCTCTAATCCTAGGGCAATCCCACCAGACAGACCAAAGTCTGGAAGGTGTCATATACCATCTTGTTATAACCTTAAGACAAGCTTCTACTAGGAACGTAGTAAGGATACCCTTATAAGAGCGAAACAAGGCAGTATGCCAGATATTTAGATCCCAATCTTCCCGTAACTCAGTTTCCCACAAAGTCATGTAGGTAAGTTTCACATCAGAATGGGCTAGTGACGAATAGATGATTGAGATACCACCCCTCTGCTCCATAGCCTGACCACACCACATCTCATAAGGGGAAAACTGGGAGGGATAGGTTTAGTATTCCATAATGTATGCAAGTAGTGAGAGATTTGAGAAAACCGAAAGCGTTCGGAATCAGGAAGGTCAAGGTCTTTAATACAAGTAGCGAGGAAAATGGGACCCGCAGAATTAAAGAAATGCCCGATACGGAACATTCCCTTATTTAGCCACCAGCTAAAAGGCTTAGTATCCATCCCAGGAGGGAAATCCGGATTGTGGAACAAATGGGCTAAGGGTTTACAAGAGGAAACTAGAGAAGGGGAATGTTTAAGCTTATCCCAGAAGTCCACAGTATGGGAGAGGGATGGGGACAGAATTGAAGGGCGAGATTTGGGGGAGCACCAAGGAAGGAAGTCGAGTGTGAATGAGGGAACAGACTGTCTCTCCAAATCAACCCAGTCAGGCCTACCTCGTTTTAAATATATTGTGGAGAATTGCGCTAAACGCACTGCCTGAAAATACCAAAAGAGGTTTGGCAATCCTAGACCGCCTTCCTTCCTCAATCTAAATAATACATGCCTCGAAAATCTATACCCTCTACCACCCCATACAAACTTGACCATTTTATTTTGAAGAGAACGTAGGTGATCCTTTCTAATTGAAATTGGGAGGGACCGGAAAAGGTAAAGTAATCTGGGCAGAAGGGTCATCTTGATTGAGTTCACCCTCCCGAGCCAGGAGAGCCCCAGAACCAGACCATTTATCCGAATCCGCCTGTAATTTCCGAAATAGGGGAGGTTAGTATGAACGAATCAGACCACTAAAAATTAAACGATTCTTTCAGCTGAGCTACCAAAGAAGGATAACGAGAAATATTAAGAGCCTGAGATTTAGAAAAATTTACTTTTAGGCCAGAAATTTTGTGGAAGTCTTCTAACAACTTGCAAACAACAGGGAGGGATGTGATTGGGGAGGTGATGAAAAGGAGAAGGTCATCAGCGAAAAGACCGCACTTATGAACGTTGGGACCGGCAATGTCAGGGTTGGAACGGATAGCCACCGCCAAGGATTCTATTCCAATAGCAAAGATTAATGGTGATAAGGGACACCCTTGACGAGTACCCCTAAGTATTTTAATGGGATCCGAATAAAGGCCCTGCAAGCGAATCCTAGCGATCGGGGAAGAATAGAGAGCTCTAATGAGACCCATGAACCTGGGGCCGAAACCCCACATTTCTATAAGCGAGAACAGATACGGCCAAGACACCGAATCAAAAGCTTTTTGCAAGTCGAGAGATAATAACATACCAGCTTGTTTAGAACCACCATCCCAATCAGATTGTAGTAAAGAAACAATATCAATAGCTCTGCGAATCTGATCCGGGCCTTGCCTATTGGGGATGAATCCTACTTGGTCTCTATGGATATAACCACTAATTAAGGAGGCCAAGCGGTTGGCCATCACTTTGGTCATGATATTCAGATCATTATTGATCAGGGAAATTGGCCTATAACAGTGTTTCTCAATTCCAGTCCTCACGCCCCCCCAACAGGTCAGGTTTTCAGGATTTCCATTATTTTGCACAGGTGATTTGATCAGATTCACTGCCTTAGTAATTCCCACAGCCTTTTCATCTGAGGGAAATCCTAAAAACATGACCTGTTGGGGGGGCGTGAGGACTGGAATTGAGAAACACTGGCCTATAATTACCTACTTCGGCTGGGTCCTTATCAGGTTTAGGAATGACGGATATAAATGCAGAATTAAGTTGGCAATCTAGGGGAGTACCTCTAGTAGTGTGATTGAAGAACCTAGCCATTAGGGATGAGCTTTGCGTTCGATGCGAACACATGTTTGCATCGAACATTGCCAGTTCGATCGTTCATCGAAAACGAACAAAGCGGGTCATTCGCGCCAAATTCGAATGACGCGCAACGGCCCATAATTCACTGCGGCGTTGCGCGCTGATGATTGGCCAAGCATGCGCCATGACCCCGCATGCTTTGGCCAATCACAGCGCCCAAAAAACGAAGAGACCTAATTGGCCAAAGCCTGGGTGCTTTGGCCAATTAGGGCTCAGGGCTTTAGCACACACCCCACACTATAAAAGGCCGCCTCCCGGGCGGCCTCATGTAGTGTGTTCCCACTTGCTTTCAGAGAAGTCAAACAGACAGTGAGTTAGAGAGAGAGAGATAGATAGAGACTCTGGGCCAGATTCTCAGAGGCGCTACGACGGAGTATCTCAGACACCCCGCCGTATCGCCGTTTTTTTGCCGGGTATCTATGCGAGTGATTCCTTGAATCACTTTGGCATAGATACGGCTGAACATCCGACAAGTGTAATACCATTACACTTGCGGATCGTAGTTGTAATGACAACTCCGGCTGATAGGTGGCCTTTACGTTGTTTCCTCATTTGCCTATGCAAATGAGGCTACTACGCAGATTCCCGAACGCTTTTACGCCGCCCCGTCACCGCGTACGTCGCTTTCGAATGCGTAAGGTTACCCCTGCTCATATGAGGGGTAACCTTACGCAGTACCGTCGGATGCCATCGGGTGCCGTCGGATGCCATGTTAAGTATGGCGTCGGGTCAGCATCGGCTTTTTCCGTCGCTTACGTCGTTTTACTAACTCGTTCGCGAATAGGGCATTGCGTAGTGACGATCAACGACGCTTTCCGATGTGAGCTGGAGCATGCGCACTGGGCTTTTTCCCCGGCCGGCGCATGTGCAGTTCGATCGAAGCGGGGGTGCGCTTAATTTAAATGCAAGCCGCCCCCTTTGAATTACACGGCCTTACGCTGGGCCATTTACACTACGCCTCCGCAAACTACGGAGCAAGTGCATGGAGAATACGGCACTTGCTCTGTTACGTTGCGGCGGCGTAGTGTAAATGGCTTACGCTACGCCAGCGAAATTCTATGAGAATCTGGCCCACAGTGTCTTTTCAGATAGATAGATAGATAGATCAATAGATAGAGCAGGAGGCTAGTAGTCAGTATAGTTAAATTTACAGTTTGTAGAGAATATATTGACATCCCTAGGAGTTGTCAATATATTTATAAACTGTATAGCTTAGCTAGATCTGCTATTAGTATCTGTCAGGCAGGAGATTACGCTTGATGCAGTGCTCTAACGTGTTGTATTGCCTGCATTAGGGTTTACCATAAACATAGTACTCCGTGTTAGTCAACGTGTGCTAGTTAATTGCACATAGACGCATTACCTGTTACTGCAAGTGTGCTATTTATTTGCACAGAAACGCAGTTGCTGTTAATGCAAGTGGGCTATTGAATTGCACAGAAACACAGTCGCTCTGACTGTGAGTGTGCTGTTTAATACCACATAAACGCAGTTGGTGTCACTGCGTGTGTGCTATTACATAGCACCTGAGCGCAGTTGGTCTTACTGTTCTTGTGCTGTTACATACCACCTGAGCGCATTTGGTGTCATTGCACGTGTGCTGTTACATACCACCTGAGCGCATTTGGTGTCACTGCAGTGTGCTGTTACATACCACCTGAGCGCAGTTGGTGTCACTGCGCTTGTGCTGTTACATACCACCTGAGCACATTTGGTGTCACTGCACGTTTGCTGTTACATACCACCTGAGTGCATTTGGTGTCATTGCACGTGTGCTGTTACATACCAGCTTAGCGCGTTTGGTGTCACTGCACGTGTGCTGTTACATACCACCTGAGCGCATTTGGTGTCACTGCACGTTTGCTGTTACATACCATCTGAGCGCAGTTAGTATCACTGCACTTGTGCTGTTACATACCACCTGAGCTCATTTGGTGTCACTGCACATGTGCTGTTACATACCACCTGAGCGCAGTTGGTGTCACTGTACGTGTGCTGTTACATACCACCTGAGCGCAGTTGGTGTCACTGCGCTTGTGCTGTTACATACCACCTGAGCGCATTTGGTGTCACTGTACATGTGCTGTTACATAGCACCTGAACGCAGTTGTTGTCACTGCGCGTGTGCTGTTTCATACCACCTAAACGCAGTTGGTGTCACTGCGTTTGTGCTGTTACATAGCACCTGAACGCATAAATATTTCTGAAGGACAACAAAGAGAGGCAGAGAGTCACGGGGGCAAGCAGGCTCTGCATCTAGAGGTAACGCTGGTGGTGGATGTGGTGCATCCTTTTCAGCACGTGGCCGTGGCCGCTCATCCTTCTTTTCGGGAGCTGGCCGTGTTGAGCCTCAACATGCAGAGAAATTAGTAGATTGGATGACCAAGCCATCCTCATCCTCCTCATCCTCTCTCACACAGACTGATCTAAGTTTGTCTGGCAAAGCAGCTGCCAAGGCGTCCTCTTCCCTCTGCACAATGGCTTCACACAGTCCTTCCCTAGTCACACCATGTCCTCCTGAGGAGTCCCCCGAACTGTTTCAACACAGTGTTGGGTACATGCTGCAGGAAGATGCGCAGCGTTTTGAAGACTCCGATGACGGAACACAGATAGAGGAAGGCATTGATGTGAGCCCAGGGAGAGGGGGTGGCCGAGAGGGACGGCAATCTGGGAGTGATGTTCCCCCAGCTGGAGCATACTGCCAGGTTTTCGACAGTGATGATGAGGAGGGAGGGGATGATGAGGTCACTGACTCTACATGTGTGCCTGATAGGAGAGAGGAGGAGGAAGAGGAGGAGGAGGAGGAGGAGGAGGAGGACTAGGCACAGGCACTAGTGTTGCTCACGAATATTCGCATTGCGAATATTCGCTACGAATATTTCATATTCGAGTATTCGCGAATAACTTGAATATTGCGGCGAATATTCGCTATGGCGAATATTCGTATTTTTTCAAATTTATTTTTAAAACAGATCACATCCTAGTGATCTCCATCGACGTCTAAAAGCATTGCTGATATGATTAGAGAGAGACCCTGGGCCGAGTAGCTGATGCGATTCTTTTATGTTGCCGAAAATTCGCATTGCGAATTTTCGGCAACATAAAAGAATCGCATCAGCTACTCGGCCCTTCTTTTGCATCAGAGCCAATCAGAATAACTCGAATATTCGGCAAAAGGAATATTGCGCGATATTCCTTTTGCCGAATATTCAAGTTATTCTGATTGGCTCTGATGCAAAAGAAGGGCGGAGAAGATAATCGCGCAATATTCCTTTTGCCGAATATTCGAGTTATTCTGATTGGCTCTGATGCGCCCTTCTTTTGCATCAGAGCCAATCAGAATAACTCGAATATTCGGCAAAAGGAATATTGCGCGATTATCTTCTCCGCCCTTCTTTTGCATCAGAGACAATCAGAATAACTCGAATATTCGGCAAAAGGAATATTGCGCGATATTCCTTTTGCCGAATATTCAAGTTATTCTGATTAGCTCTGATGCAAGAGAAGGGCGGAGAAGATAATCGCGTAATATTCCTTTTGCCGAATATTCAAGTTATTCCGATTGGCTCTGATGCGCCCTTCTTTTGCATCAGAGCCAATCAGAATAACTCGAATATTCGGCAAACGGAATATTGCACGATTATCTTCTCCGCCCTTCTTTTGCATCAGAACCAATCAGAATAACTCGAATATTCGGCAAAAGGAATATTGCGCGATATTCCTTTTGCCAAATATTCGAGTTATTCTGATTGGCTCTGATGCAAAAGAAGGGCGGAGAAGATAATCGCGCAATAGGAATATTGCGCGATTATCTTCTCCACCCTTCTTTTCCCCCTTATTCTCCTTTCTTTTAAGTAGAGTTAGTGTAGAGATAGGGCCAGATTCTCCAATATTTTCGGCGGCGTAGCGTAAGCCAGTTACACTACGCCGCCGCTGCTTACTGGAGCAAGTGCTTTATTCTCTAAGCACTTGCTCCGTAGGTTTCGCCTGCGTCGCGTAAATCGCGCAGCGTAAACCCGCGCAATTCAAATGGGGCGGCTTGTATTTAAATTAAGCGCGCCCCCGCGTCGAACGAACTGCGCATGCGCCGGCCGGGGAAAAACCCCAGTGCGCATGCTCCAGCTCACGTCGGAAAGCGTCGTTGAAACCGACGTCAAAACTACGTGAGCGTCATTTACGCAAGTCCCTATTCGCGAACGAGTTAGTAAAACGACGTAAGCGACGGAAAAAGCCGACGCTGACCCGACGCCATACTTAACATGGCGTCCGACGGGACACGACGGCATCCGACGGGACCTCGTAAGGTTACTCCACATAGAAGCTGGGGTAACCTTACGAGTTTGTAAACGACGTACGCGACGACGGGGCGGCGTAAAAGCGATCGAGAATCGGCGTACTACTTCATTTGCATATGCAAATGAAAAAACAACGTAAAGGCCACCTAGTGGCCGGAGTTGTCATTACATCTACGATCCGAAAGTGTAATTGTATTACACTTGTCGGATGTAGAAGCGTATCTATGCAAAAGTGATGCTCAGCATCACTCGCATAGATACGAGTCAAAAAAAAAGGCGATACGACGGGGTATCTGAGATACTCCGTCGTAACGCCTCTGAGAATCTGGCCCTTAGTGTTTAGTGCATATTAGTTTAGTAATACAGGAAATGATCTCCGTTTATGAGAATTTCGCAATCATTTTCGCATTAGCGAAATTTCGCATTAGCAAAATTTCGCAAATTTTTTTTTGGATAAAATATCACGAATATTCGATATTAGCGAATATTCGCAAATATTCTTCTATATATTCGCGCAATATCGCAAAATCGAATATGGCGTATTCTGCTCAACACTAACAGGCACATCTCCAAAGAGGCAGAATGCCCTCCAGGGGTCAGCTTAAGGGCACACCAACTGCATTACAGCGCACATCTACGGCGCTTGTGCATGGCGCTGCCGTGTCTGACCGGTACAGCAAAAGTTCTTTGGTGTGGGCGTTTTTTAAAACATGTCCACAAGATCGTACCTTTGCTATTTGCAACATATGTCGCGAGCGTATCTCGCGTGGCCAAAACATCAACCGACTGGGTACCACATGCTTGTCCAGACATATGTCGACCTGCCATGCAGCTCGTTGGCAAGCACACCAGAAAGACCCACACCAAAGACAAAAGCGTACCCCCCTTGCACTTCTGGAACCTCCAACCCCACTAGACCCCCAGTCCTCTCTGAAGCCTGCAGTGAAGGTGTAGAAATAGGTGTGTCACAAGCTAGTAGTAGTGGGCAATCTACTGATAGCACCAGGCAAATTTCCCTGCCCCAGCTGCTGCAGCACCGAAAGAAGTACAATCCCAGCCATCCACATGCCCAGTAGTTGAATGCTAGCTTAGCAAAATTGCTAGCACTTCAACTGCTACCTTTTCAGTTGGTGGATTCTGCCCCCTTCCGTGAGTTTGTGCAATGTGCAGTACCTCAGTGGCAAGTACCAAAACGCCACTTTTTCTCACGAAAGGCGATTCCGGCTCTCTACCGGCATGTGGAAGGCAATGTTCATGCCTCGCTGGACAAGGCGGTCAGTGGTAAGGTGCATCTTACCGCTGACTCATGGTCCAGCAGGCATGGACAGGGACGTTACCTGTCTTTTACGGTCCATTCCACCACACCTCCAAAACACTATTACTGCTTGTGACACACCTCTCTCCTCCACCCCCTCCTATTTGTCTTCCTCTGTGGCCTCTTCCTGTGCTGATGTTTCCTCAGAACCAGCCGTGCTCCGTAGGCATACGAGAGGCTACGCAGGAATGCAGGCCAAGAGATGCCGTGCGGTGCTAGAGCTGGTGTGCTTGGGAGACAGGAGCCACACTGGGGAAGAGGTTCTTTCAGCTCTGCAGGGGCAGGCTCAGAGGTGCTTGACGCCATGCCAGCTGAAGCCTGGAATGGTGGTCAGCGATAATGGCACCAACCTCTCTGCGACAGGGAAAACTCACCCACGTGCCCTGTTTTGCGCATGTCCTGAATTTGGTGGTGCAGCGGTTCTTGGGCAGGTACCCGGGCTTACAGGATGTCCTGAAGCAGGCCAGGAAAGTCTGTGTGCATTTCCAGAGGTCATATAATGCCACTGCTCGGCTGACTGACCTCCAAAGGGAATACAACCTGCCCAAGAACCGCCTAATTTGTGACATGCCCACCAGATGGAACTCTACGTTGGCCATGCTGCAGCGACTGCACACACAGCAGCGGGCCATCAATGAGTACCTGTGCCAATATGGCAGCAGAACTGGGTCAGGACAGCTAGGTTTTTTTCCCCACGCCAGTGGGCCTTGATCAGGGATGCATGCACTGTCCTGTCACCATTTGAGGCCACGAGGATGGTGAGCAGTGACAGTGCATGCATCAGTGAGACTGTCCCTCTTATTCACATGTTGGAGCACACGCTACGTGGAATAATGGACAGGGCCCTTGAGGCAGAACAGAGGGAGGAAGAGGAGGACTTCCTTACCTATCAAGGCCCCCTTTACCCAGACACTGTTCCTGCTTGCCCACCTAGAACACAGGAAGAGGAGGGGGAGGAGGATGAGGAGGAGGAGGAGGATTGTATCAGCAGCATGGAGGTGGAGCCTAGCACTCAGCATCAGCAGCAGCAGTCTTCAAGGGATCATTTACAGTCCCAAGGAACACGTGGACTTTTACGTGGCTGGGATGAGGTGCCTGTGGATCCTGTCGTCCTCAGTGACCCAGAGGACTGTGCCCCGAATGCCTCTGCAAAACTACGCTGCATGGCCTCCCTGATCCTACAAAGCCTGCGTAAGGATCCTCGTGTACGTGGTATCAAGGAGACGGATCATTACTGGCTGGCAACTCTCCTTGATCCACGTTACAAGAGAAAGGTTGCGGACCTTATGTTGCCATCGCAGAGGGAGCAGAAAATTAAACATCTGTGGGAGGCCTTGCAGAAGGGTCTGTGCAATGCGTTCCCAGAACCGGGGGGATTACCAAAACCTGGCTCTGGACGACGTCCTGCTGAGGGTTCGGTGAGTCACAGAAGGAGCGGTGGAGAAGGTGGCCGTCTGACCGATGCCTTCAGACAGTTTTTTAGTCCGCAGCCCCAAGGTCTGACCGGTTCCAGCAACCATCACCAGCGTCTGGTTTACATGGTCCGGGAATACCTAGGGGCAAGATCCGACTTGGACTCCTTCTCCACCGAAAATCCTCTGGCTTACTGGGTCTTGAGGATGGATCACTGGCCAGAGCTTGCACAGTACGCAATTGAGCTACTGGCTTGCCCTGCATCCAGTGTTTTTTCAGAACGCACATTCAGTGCTGCTGGAGGCTTTGTTACCGATCATAGGGTGCACCTCTCCACCGACTCTGTTGATCGACTGACCTTCATCAAAATGAATCAGGCTTTGATCAACACCAGCTACCAAGCACTGAATAATATTTTTTTGTTGAAATGTCGGATCCCTTTTAGACTGCGTATGCTGATGCTGAGTGACTGTCCTCTTATGCTGCTGATGGAATATCCTTCTCCTCCTCACTTTTCTTGCTGATAGCTAGTAAGAAATGTTGCGTTTCTGGCCTCTGCCACCAGTGCCTAAGGCACAATTTTTCTGCCCCTGTTTAACAGGGGTGCCTAATAACAACAATTTTTGATGCAATACTTTGCACGTGGCTCCTTGTTGCGCTCCAATTGGAGTTATTGGGAGGGGTTGCAGTGTTGTGTTGTGCCCAAGGCACAATTTTTCTGCCCCTGTTTAACAGGGGCGCCTAATAACAATTTTTGATGCAATACTTTGCACGTGGCTGCTTGTTGCGCTCTAATTGGAGTTATTGGGAGGGGATGCAGTGTTGTGTTGTGCCCAAGGCACAATTTTTCTGCCCTTGTTTAACAGGGGCGCCTAATAACAATTTTTGATGCAATACTTTGCACGTGGCTCCTTGTTGCGCTCCAAATTGAGTTATTGGGAGGGTTTGCAGTGTTGTGTTGTTCCCAAGGCACAATTGTTCTGCCCTTGTTTAACAGGGAAGCCTAATAACAATTTTTGATGCAATACTTTGCACGTGGCTCCTTGTTGCGCTCCAGTTGGAGTTATTGGGAGGGGTTGCAGTGTTGTGTTGTTCCCAAGGCACAATTTTTCTGCCCTTGTTTAACAGGGGCACCTAATAACAATTTTTGATGCAATACTTTGCACGTGGCTCCTTGTTGCACTCCAATTGGAGTTATTGGGAGGGGTTGCAGTGTTTTGTTGTGCCCAAGGCACAATTTTTCTGCCCCTGTTTAACAGGGAAGCCTAATAACAATTTTTGATGCAATACTTTGCACGTGGCTCCTTGTTGCGCTCCAGTTGGAGTTATTGGGAGGGGTTGCAGTGTTGTGTTGTTCCCAAGGCACAATTTTTCTGCCCTTGTTTAACAGGGGCACCTAATAACAATTTTTGATGCAATACTTTGCACGTGGCTCCTTGTTGCACTCCAATTGGAGTTATTGGGAGGGGTTGCAGTGTTGTGTTGTTCCCAAGGCACAATTTTTCTGCCCTTGTTTAACAGGGGCACCTAATAACAATTTTTGATGCAATACTTTGCACGTGGCTCCTTGTTGTGCTCCAATTGGAGTTATTGGGAGGGGTTGCAGTGTTGTGTTGTGCCCAAGGCACAATTTTTCTGCCCCTGTTTAACAGGGTCGCCTAATAACAATTTTTGATGCAATACTTTGCACGTGGCTCCTTGTTGCGCTCCAATTACAGTATGTTTGAGGGGTGTCCTTTTTTCTAAAATTTTTCTTTCACAAAACAATAATGGCCCCCCACCACCGCTAAAATATTCGACATATTGTTGCCACACAGCACGTGGGCAAGCAGTATTATTTACTTTTTTTTATAGTCCTCTCATGTTGTGCAGGGACATTTCTAAACACGTGCCACTACTATAGACACCCAGCAGGTGTGATATTTAAAGGATTTTTTTTTCACTTTAAGCATCAGTAAAATGGCTGCTCTGGAAAAAACGGCCGTTTTTAAAACTTTTTTTTCCCATTGATACATGTTCCCTGGGGCAAGACCCGGGTTCTGAACGACGTTTTTCAACATTAAATTGAATTTTGGTTTTTTTAAATGATCGTTTTTGAATTCGAACGTTCGGTCCCATAGACTTCAATGGGGTTCTAAATGTTCACGCGAACCCGCAGTCTGTTTGAACGTTCTGGTGCGAACCGAACCCGGGGGTGTTCGGCTCATCCCTACTGGCCATGTAGGGAGCTAACACACCCGCAAAACTTGTGTAATAGGCCACCGAGAATCCATCCGGTCCTGGGGCAGAATTAGTATTCAAATGTTTAATCACCTTCAATACCTCTTCCGCAGAGAATGGAGCTTCGAGTCTGTCCCTGTGCTCTAACGATAATCTGGGAATATGGAGGTTATCAAAAAACGAAAACCTCTCATGGGAGCTAAGCTTATCACGGGAACTATACAGATCCTCATAAAATTTATGGAACTCCGTCAGTATGTTAACAGGGTTAGCAGACAAAAGCTTACCCCTATCCTAATCTTAGGGAAAACTAGTGATCTGCGTCTAGGCGAGAGTTTAGAAGCCAAAAGAGAGCCCACCTTATCTCTCTGGTGATAATATCTCACCCCTCTTCATCTGATATGTTTTTCCGCTGAAGCAGTTAAAGCTAAATTCAAATCCAGACGAGCCTTATCTAGCAGAGCTATGGGAACCTGAGCGGGATTTTTCTTATGTGCTTTCTGGATGGAGGAGAAGGATCGCTTGAGATTCTTCACCTCTAACCGTTTCGATTTCTTTAATTGAGAGGAAATGTGAATAAGTCTCCTCTCACTGTGACCTTATGAGCCGCCCATAACGATTCCGCAGAAATATCGTCAGTATCGTTAAGGGAGAACTAGTCAGAGATGGCTTTCTCAACTTCTGATTTAACAGCAGGATCAGAAAGCAGGGCTTCATTCAACTTCCAATGAAAGATCTTACTAGGGTTAACAAACTGGCTGACGAAAGACATAATCACTACGGAATACGCTTTAAGGACCCTGGGTATGAAAGCCTGAGAAACCAAAATATGGTCAATCCTGGAGTAGGATTGATGAGCATGGGAAACATGTGAATAGTCTACTTTAGTGGGGTTCATCTCTCTCCAAATATTTATGAGGCCCCACTGAAAGATCATCTTTACAACTTTAGAGCTAATCCTGGCCGGGCGGACGGATTGATCATGCAAGGGTCTGGATTTATCTACGCTCTGGTCAAAAGCCAAATTAGAATCCCCCCCAAAATAACTGTACCCTCGAGGTGGGGTTCAAGGGACTTAAAGAGCATCTGGAAAAATTTAGAGCGGCCTGAATTAGGGGCATAATAGGACACAAAGGAATATAGATTACCATCTATTGTCCCCTTGACTAATAAGAATCTACCTTCGCTATCCCCAAATTTGGCCTTCAGGGAGAATCTGCAGCGTTTAGAGAAGAGGACAGCCACCCCTCTAGTTTTATCTTCAGCATTAGAGAGAAAGAATAGGGGAAACTGAGCATGAATGAATGAAGGCTTATAGCTGGCGGGGAAATGTGTTTCCTGAAGGAGGAGGACATATATTTTGCGGGAATTCAAGAAATTAAGGACTTTTCTACGTTTAACGGGGGAATTTAACCCTTGAGTATTATGGGTAGCCACTCTTAGGGGAGTGGCATGGTCAGTATTGCTAGCCATGGAGCCTAGGAGCAAGAACCATCCACAAATAAACGTCACTCACCATTGTGGAGATCAAAATTCTGCTGGGAAACTTAGCCACCGAAGAGGAAAGCAGTCTCTGGGATAAGAACCGCTTGGGCGAGGACTGGCTAAGGGCTGAAAAAGATGAGAAAAAGAGCAAGAGTCCTGATAGGATACCAGGATAAAAAGAGCCTGGCACCCTTAAAAAGGCAAAACATATTCACACCCTGCATGAGGGGTGAATGAGGGAGAAACCCAGACCATGGATTGGGTGGAGGCACAGCAGAACTACCACAGCTACATGGGGGGTGACTTTAACCTAACATCCCATGATCCGTACGATGAAGGCGAGCATAGACTTTAGACAGGAACCCACGTTGGCGAGTGTTTGGGGCGTAAATCGCGCAGAATTCATTTTGTTTTTATTGACCCCCACTTTAAATAATTTTATATGTTTAAGGTCTTGAAAGATTCATATTTACACACACTTCTTCTACAACAGCTCCCTAATATGTATTTCATCTGTGTATTAAGCTTTTTATCTGGAGTTCAGCTTTAAACCCCTGTCTTCAAAATTCTAAAACCGAGTTGTCATCAGTTATCCTAAAACACAAGCTTTTTATGATTTGTTTACCTAAGCCCCCATTAGTGACCAGACATGTCTTAATCAACCTTAATCAATTAACCTAAACCGTGGGCCAGATTCACATACATTGGCCGATGGCGTAGGGTAAGCCATTTACACTACGCCGCCGCAATTTAACAGAGCAAGTGCCATATTCCCAAAGCACTTGCTCCGTAGTTTGCGGCGGCGTAGTGTAAATGGCCCAGCGTAAGGCAGCGTAATTCAAAGGGGGCGGCTTGCATTTAAATTAAGCGCGTGCTTCAGCTCACGTCGGAAAAAGTGAATGAAACCGACGTGAGCGTCATTTACGTAAATCCCTATTCGCGAACGACTTAGCAAAAAGATGTAACGACGGAAAAAGACGACACTGTCCCGACGCCATACTTAACCTGGCATACAACGGAACTTCGTAAGGTTACCCCTCATATAGCAGGGGTAACCTTACGCTTATGGAAACTACGGAAACGGCGACGGGGCGGCGTGAAAACGTTGGGGAATCGGCGTATTAGGCTCATTTGCATAGGCAAATGAGAAATCAACATAAAGGCCACCTAGCGGCCAGGAAAGTAATTACATCTACGATCCGACGGTGTAAGTGTTTTACACCTGTCAGAATCATTTACGTATAGATACAGTGAAGATCCATTAATCACACGCATAGATACCCAGGTAAAAAAACAGAGATACGACAGTGTTTCCTGCGATACACCGTCGTATCTCTTTTGAGAATCTGGCCCCATGTCTTTAATATCTTTAGATTTGACCCTAGTTGTTCCTGGTTAATGTACATCCAACTCATCTAGTTTCTGACCTCAGCCTCCTCCTAACCATGATTATAGATTCCAACCTAATACCGTGCCATTATCTCTCTCTCTCTTGCTCACCTTAAAGCTTCCCGACTTCTGTTTCTAAAGGTTCCTACTTAATCTTTCTTAACTATTTGATGAATACAAAATATAGGAACACAT
This sequence comes from Rana kukunoris, assembly GCA_029574335.1. NCBI lineage: Eukaryota > Metazoa > Chordata > Amphibia > Anura > Ranidae > Rana > Rana kukunoris. The sequence goes on along the minus strand of CM056051.1, from coordinate 293,334,835 downwards.
TTGGAGGTATTGCATAAGGTTTAGCACCAATAGCACTTATTAATTTTCTTCCCCCTTTTTTTTTCTTTTTTTTTCCTTCTCTTCGTACATATTGTATATTTGTAGAGGAGAAAAATGTGGTATTACATTAATTAATACAAAATATAGGAACACATTTGGAGGTATTGCATAAGGTATAGAGATAGCACCAATAGCACTTATTAATTTCCTTCCCCCCTTTTTTTTTTTTAGGTTGATTGCACAAGAATTTTAGTGAGTGGGACATGAGGGTGTGTATGGGGCTGTGGACCCAGCCCCCCCCCCCTAACAAAATTCTGTATTAGGTAATATTGTTACACCTTGCAACAATGGTGATATTTTCCCCCTATGGGGGCTTTTTTTTTTTTTCTTCTTCTCTTCTTCTCCTCTCTCTCTCCTATCGGCCCCCCCCCCCCCCCCACACTTGTAGGGTTTTCTCCCTCGCTTTCTGTGCATATTAAGTTACTTTGGATAGGCTGGGAAAAGGAATAGAATCTATTAATAAAATACTTTAAGAAAAGATGAAAGTGGGACTAAGGCACAACAGGGTAGGATAAGACCTCAGGAATACAGGACCTCTTGTGTACTTTTAAACATGGGTAGGCAAGATAATGCGTTGAGACTGGTTTTAAATGGGGTAGGGAAATTTAATGTTTGTATTTGAAGGGTATATTATGTGAATGCTCGATGACTGTTTGTAATGATTCTAAATGGAAAACGAATAAAGAAATTTTGTTAAAAAAAAAATCTTTCTTAACTACATATTTTAAGTAAATCCATCACTTGCTAAGGTTGCCTTTTCATGCGGTATTTCATAGGACATGGTTCACAGCTGGCCAGCATTGTTTTCATTCAAATCTACTAGTTTGAGTATCTGTGTTACCTATGGACAACAATCCAAATTAACTCTGAAAGTGAATAGACATATATGGAGCATGTGCTCCTGATACATAGCGAAGTGGGGTTCACCGCTCCATGGAAATCCCAAGTGCACTCGTGGATCAGTCCAGGTATATGTGGGTGCTGGCAATGTGCTAGGCAATGGAAATAACAGAGAACGGATGGACGGCCGCACACCGGAAAACTCTTGGGTTGTCTTTATTGAAAAAGCATAAGCAGGCACCACAGATACACAGCAAGAATAAAAAAACAGCCAAAATGGCCATGAATAAGCACTAACCAAGTGTGAAACGCGTCGGCTGTTTTTTGATTTTTGCTGTGTATCTGTGGTGCTTGCTTATGCTTTTTCAATAAAGACAACTCAAGAGTTTTCCAGTGTGCGGCCGTCCATCCGTTCTCTGTTATTTCCATTGCTCCTGATACATACTGCAATATGATGATATAGTGGTCTTCAAGTTGTATCATTTACCGCTGCTCAATGCATGTGTGTGTAGCGGTACCCCCGAAGGGGCTGCTGAGAAATAATGGGATGGCATGTTACCTCATGGCTCTGGTGAAATGTCCAGGGTGAACGATGCATGTAGCAGCAGTAAAGGAATGTCCGCAAATAGGAAGTCTCTTTATCTGTGCTCTTTATTACCCAGCCGGGTAAACACAGTTAACAGGTGATGGAAAGGATAGATGAAGGTTGGAAGGAGAACAGCAGATTCAGGCCTTGAATATGGAAACAGTCCTGCTTCCGACAACAATTAGATTTCTTTCGCCACTCCAGGTTGAGTGGGCACAGTGTACCTGGACAGGTCTCTTACACCGACCTGGCAGCCAGAGTATCTGTCACGTACCTGGTTGGAGGCCGAAATGCCGAGAGGGCTCCCCTTGCGGCTAAGTGCAGTACACCCCTGAGGTTGGGTACAGAGGGTGTAGTGCCCAGAGAAGCACAGGTTGCCAAAAGGATCCAGAAGAGAGAGTTGGTGAGTGTCTGAAGAATGCTGGAGAATACAGTAAACACCGCTGGGCTGCAGTCTCTAGAAGTCCTTGGTAATAATTGGCAAGGTGTGCACAAGGAGCAACAGTGGAAGCCGGATGGGGATCAAACACTGTGGATCCAGGCAGGAGATGCAGGTTTGCAGGAATGGAGACAAGCTAAGATCTGGTGTTGGAAAACAGTCAGGAACAGATAACTGAAGCGAAGTCCGTGAAACAAGCCGTGATCAGGTGCTGGAGAAGGTAACAAGTCAGTAAAGCAAGCCAGGGGGTCAAACCAGGAGATCGGATCAGACAGGTCAGGAACAAGCCGGGTGACAACAGGAAATCCAAACAGTAATAATACAGAGACTCAGGAACTCAGGAAGGCTGACGACAATCCAGCAATTTGGATCAGACAGTGGCAGCCATTTATAGACCAGCAGGAGGATCTTCCTGTCACATGATGAGCCTATGGCTTCCATTTCTTCTACTGGCAAGATTGCCAGTACTTCTTCTATGGCCATTTCTTCTACTGGCAAGATTGCCAGTACTTCTTCTATGGCCATTTCTTCTACTGGCAAGATTGCCAGTACTTCTTCTATGGCCATTTCTTCTACTGGCAAGATTGCCAGTACTTCTACGGACATTTCCCTGACAGTATCACTCAGAAATTGAGAAGAGGTGTCTCTCACAGATCCCTCCAGGGTGAACTTCAGGAAAAGCGCCTCTGCCACAGGTCTTCTCTGATTCCGGATACAGAGGATCCCCATCTTAGTAAAGTTTGCCTGAACTTCCTCCTTAACGCCGTCTCAGGTACCGCCTGAGAGAGGAGTCAATCCCTCAGTGTCCAGTACCTTGTTATCCGATGGTTTGTCTCAATACTGTCAGACCGCCAGCCTCTCATTGGTGCTCCTCAACTGGACTCCCCACCAAACAGCCACAGTTGCTTGGGATCTTCAAAAGTGAGAACCCAGTCCATCACTGGATTCCAGTCCTGTTTGGATGTCCCGGTCCCACATGGCCCAGAAACCAGGAACACCGCATAGCACACACGCCCCGGCCAGGAAGGCCATAATGCTAGGGGCGCGGTGATGTGGTCACCCTAAAGGTGGATGCCACACTCCAAGAAGAAGAAGAAACCCTCTAAAATGGCATCTGCCTCATAAGTACCCTCTCCCAGCATGCTCAGCGAGGTCCAAACCTCCCGATTGGCTGCTGGAAAAGCACCCAAAACCTTAATTACACTGCTGCCACCTACCGTCCTGGGGTGAAACAACACCCCAGGCGTGACAGAATGAGCCCACAGCACAGCCAAGCTGAAACAGAGACCCAAACCGAACAAATCGCAATTAGAATCAGATTATCCCTTAAATTTACTAGCACCCATACTTGGAAGTACATGGGCGCTACATGTGCATAATCCTTAAAGTGTAAAGGCACAATTTTATGCATGAAGGTAAAAAACCTTCTGTGTGCAGCAGCCCCCAGCCCTCCCTAAAACTTACCTGAACCTCCAAGGACTCACACACCTGATTGGCTTTTGGCAGCAGCCAGTGAGTCGATCAGGAGATGGAGGGGTGGGGCTGAGCCATGGCTGCATGTGTGAATAAACACACATAGCCACAGCTCTGGAGCATGCCTACTTGGGTGACCCCAGTGCAAGCTGCTTGCTGTGGTGGCATCCAGTAGGACGGATGGGCCAGGAGTGCTGGTGGGTGATCCGAGAAGAAAAGGATCCTGGGCTGCTCTGTGCAAAACCGTTAGACAGAGTAGGTAAGTACAACATGTTTGTTATTTTAGAAAAAAATAAACCAAAGCTTTAGTATTACTTTAAGTCATATTCTTGTAACAACCCAATGAGTAAAAGAAGCAACAGTATGTTTATTTATTGCATGTAGAAATACGGTAACCACTATAAGCAAAATAAAAGTAAAAGAACATCCTATTTTTAATGCTAACTACTGTTCCTTAAAACTAAACAAAAAACAATGTATCATAAACTAGGATTTGGATCAATTCTCACAGACACTAATGGTGAACCCTGGAATGCTTTGCACTCTGCAATCAGTATGCTGTTACAACTTTGCCCTCTATACATTGAATTCTGTGTAAGTAGCAGAATTACTTGAAAGGGCTGAACAATGAAGATTGACAGCTGTACGTATTCGCCCGGTCATTTTGATGAATGAATTTAAAACTGATCCATGCATGCAAGGCAGAAGATTACCATTTAGAATAATGAATTAAAAAAAGGTAAAATGAAAATACAACATGAGAAAAAAAATCCTGTAAATGTCTTTCAAGAAATATTGGAATAAATGCTTTTAGTAATGCATTGTACATGGACATATAAACATTAGCTCCTATATACTATCCTATATACTATGTTATGTAACAATACTAAGAGACTAGTAATAAATAAAGTAGAAATATAAGCTAAATCAAAAAATGACATGTAGGACGCAGTCTATCACTGTAAGCAAAATGTGTAGAATATTTAATTAAAATGTCAAACAAAAAAAACACCAGACACGTGTCCCAGTAAATATTCTAAAGAAAGAAAAATGTAATGAATGCTTTTAATAATTGCGCTGTACCAGGAAACGCAACAATCAAATAGAAAAAATAATATATGATTAATTCTGTATCTAACATTAACAGTCTTTGTTTTGAGTCCCATGTGTACCATATTTTAATTACTTGTTGATCCTGTCAGTAGGACTGGCAACTATCTAATAAAAGTGTCAATTAGTTAACGTAAAGCAGTTATGCCGCGTACACATGATCACTTTTTGTGATGAAAAAAAACGACATTTTAAAAAACGTCATTTAAAATGATTGTGTGTGGGCAAAACATTGTTTTATGTCTTAAAAAAAAACAACCAAAAAAAAATTTGAACATGCTTGAATTTTTTGTGTTGTTTTTCAAAATGTAATTTTTTGTGTCATAAAAAGTGATCGTGTGTGGGCAAAACGACGTTTAAAAGAACGTTTTTAAACCCGCGCATGCTCAGAAGCAAGTTATGAGACGGAGCTTCAATGGAACAGAGTGCAGCCGAAAGTGGTGTACGTCACCACGCTTTGCTAGAGCATTTTGGAAAAACGATGGTGTGTATGCAGCGTTGTTTTGGAAAATTAAGTTTGAAAAACGTTGTTTTGTTTCGTCACATAAAACGTCGTTTTTTTTATCACAAAAAGTGATCGTGTGTACGCGGCATTACACTGACAGAGGTGCTTACAATGGTCCACTTGTCTTCTTATAGTTAAACCCTTTACCCAAAAGAAGAATACCGTTGCTTTAATTGCTTAAAAAATGTTAGCTGGAGTTAGGCTTTTATTTCTTAGTAACTTATGTAAAGTCAATCTAAATCTACTAGCTAATCTAAACACTAACCTATCCACAAGTTGACAATACTGCTATCCAAGAGTGGCTATTTTTTTTCCAATAAAGATACAGTGGAGGAGTAAGTGTAGATACCCAAAGACAGGAAGTATCTTACTGGTCAGATTACCATGTGAAAATAAGGGGAAGAAAACTAAAACAATAAAACAAATATACTGTAACCATTACATCTGGTTAGCTGCAACATATAATACATTTTTGTTCTTGGGTTTAGCTACACCTTTAAACCTATAGCTCCATATACAGTGGAAACAGACATTTTAGCATCAATATCACTCGTTTCATTTAAACATTGCAATCTTAGAATGTTATTTGTTTTTTCTTTAAATCCAACTTCCAAAGTAATGTTCACTGATTTGAATAGATGTTTTTTTAGAAAATGTTCAGCTTATGAACTTACTTTACTTAGAGAAACATAAAGCCTCTTAGGTGCTCAATTTTTTAACAAATCTATATAGGATGTACTGTAGATGAGGCTTTGCAAAGTTGGTAATACTAAAACAAGTTAGAATAACTATCTATTTTAGTACATACTAAACCTGCACAGCCTGAAGGCAAAGTGGGAATTGTACTGTTGGTGGACCAAGGTCAAGCGCTCCTTCTCCTAATATGGAGTCCCTTCTTTCCAAGTGAAAGCTGCCATATTTTTCAAATAGAATTGAATGAATAATGTCTATATGGAAAAAGTGTGACTATTAGGGATGAGCCGAACACCCCCCGGTTCAGTTCACACCAGAACCTGCGAACAGACCAAAAGTTTGTGTGAACTTTGTAGAACCCTGTTAAAGTCTATAGGACTCGAATGTTTGAAATCTGAAGTGCTAATTTTAAAGGCTAATATGCAAGTTATTGTCCTAAAAAGTGTTTGGTAGCCTGGGTCCTGCCCCAGGGGACATGTATCAATGCAAAAAAAGTTTTAAAAACTGTAATTTTTTTCGGGGGGAGGTAAATTTAATAATGCTTAAAGTGAAACAATAAAAGTGAAATATTCCTTTAAATTTCGTACCTTGGGGGGGTTTAAAGTATGTCTGTGAAAAGAGCATGTTTCCCGTGCTTAGAACTGTGTCTGCACAAAGTGTCATTTCTGAAGGAAAAAAGTAATTTATATCACTTGCGGCTATAATGAATTGTCGGCTCCCGGCAATTCAGAGAAAATTCATTCATTAAAAAAAAGGTATGGTATGGATATTAAGGGGAATCCAGTCGTCAATTTAAAAAAAAAATGATGGTATAGAGTTCCCCCAAAAATCCACACCAGACCCCTTATCCGAGTATTCAACCTGGCCTTCTTTTTTTAATAAAGGACTTTTTCCATGGTGTGTGTGTATTTTTACTATTACTTACACTTCCTTAGTGAATTGGTAGAGGTACAATGTACCCCATTACCAATTCACATAGGGGGGCCAGAATCTGGGGGTCCCCTTTGTTAAAGGCGTCTTCCAGATTCTGATAAGCCCCCCGCCCGCAGACCCCCCACAACCACCGGGCAAGGTTTGTGGGGATGAGGCCCTTGTCCCCATCAACATGCCCCCATGTTAAGGGCATGTAGCCTGGTACGGTTCAGGAGGGGGGGCTGCTCTCTCTCCCCCCTCTCTTTTCCTGCAGCCGGCCAGGTTGTGTGCTCGGATAAGGGGTCTGGTGTGGATTTTTGGGGGAATTCCACGCCATTTTTTTTTAAAAATTTGGGGTGGAGTTCCCCTTAAAATACACACCAGACCTGAAGGGTCTGGAGTGGATATTTGGGGGGAACCCCACGTCATTTTTTTTAATTGACAGCGGGGTTCCCCTTAATATCCATACCAGACCTGAAGATCCTGGTAATTGAATTTGTGGGGACCTCCACTTTTTTTTTCTATGAATGAATTTTCTCTGAATTGCCGGGAGCTGACAACTCATTATAGTCGCGAGTAATTTTTAAATTACTTTTTTTCCTTCAGAAATGACACTTTGTTCAGGGACAGTTCTAAGCACGGGAAACATGCGCTATTTCACAGGCATACTTTACACCCCCCCCCAGGTACGAAATGTTTCACTTTTATATATGTTACTTTTATTGTTTCACTTTAACCACTTGACCACTGGGCACTTAAATCCCCTTAATAACCAGACCAATTTTCAGCTTTCGGTGCTCTCACATTTTGAATGACAATTACTCAGTCATACAACATTGTACCCAAATGAAATTTTTGGCCTTTTTTTCCCACAGAGCTTTCTTTTGGTGGTATTTAATCACAGTTGTTTTTTTTTTTTTTGCGCTATAAAAGAAAAAAGACTGAATATTCTGTAAAAAAAGTTTTTTTCTTTGTTTCTGTTTAAAAATTACAAATTTGCAAAATGTTATTTAATAAATGTTGGCCAAATTTTATACTGCTACATATCTTTGGTAAAAATAAGTACAAATTGGTGGATATTATTTGTGAAAGTTTTAGCGTCCACAATCTATGGTGCCAATATCTGAAAATTGATCACACCTGAAGTACTGACGGCCTATCTCATTTCTTGAGACCCTAACGTGCAAGAATTGTACAAATACCCCCCAAATGACCCCTTTTTGGAAAGAAGACATTCCAAGGTATTTAGAAAGAGGCATGGTGAGTTTTTTGAAGTTGTCATTTATTCCCACAATTCTTTGCAAAATCAAGATTTTTTTTCACAAAATTGTCATATTAGCAGGTTATTTATCACACACAGCATATGCATACCACAAATTACACCCCAAAACACATTCTGCTATTCCTCCCGAGTAAGGTGATACCACATGTGTGAGAATTTTACACAGCATGGCCACATACAGAGGCCCAACATGGAGGGAGCACCATCAGGCGTTCTGGAACACCCAGGCTAATTCTGACATTTCTCTCCTGTAAAAATTATCATTTATTTGCAAGAAAATTACATAGGACCCAAAACATTATAAATATTTTTAAGCAAAGACCCTAGAGAATACAATGATGGTCGTTGCAACTTTTTATCGCGCACGGTAATTGCACAGCAATTTTTCGAACGCGTTTTTTTTGGAAATAAAACTGTTTTGTGCTTTAAAAAAAAACAAACATTAAAAGTAGCCCAATGTTTTTGCATAATATGAAAGATGAAGTTACGCCGAGTAAATAGATACCAACATGTCACCCTTCAAAATTGCACACGCTTGTGGAATGGCGCCAAACTTCGCTACTTAAAAATCCCCATAGGTGACGCTTTAAATATTTTTACTAGTTACATCTTTTTAGTTATAGAAGAGGTCTAGGGCCAAAATGATTGCTCTCGCTCTAACGGAGGGCGACAGGAGGGGGGCGTGCCCTTTCGCTTCCCGTAAGGAAGGATCAAGAGGCAGAACAGCCGCCATGATCATTCTTGTGGTGTAGAGAATCTCCGGCTGAAAAAAATCATATCTGAATGATGCCTGTAGCTGCAGGCATCATTCAGATATTGTCCGGGTATTGCAGAGTATTGGCCGGGGTATTGCAGAGTACTGTGCAGGGATCTGTAACTGCAGTCGTCACAGATCCAGCCCACAGTGCTGCTGACACCCGCTCTCTCCTTTCACACTGTACCGACCGGTACAGAGAGTGGAGGGAGGAACCGGCGTCATCAAATGACGCCGGTTTGTTTACATGTGATTGTTCCGTCATTGGTCGCATTTTATAGCGATCCGTGATGCGCCGTGTCCTCTGTACCCGGCGGTCATGGACACTCCTGTGTGTGCGCCCCAGTGGGCGCGGAAGCCCGATTCTGGGAGGACATCCTCCCAGAGTTAACGAACCGCACTGTAGACATATTTTGTCTATAGGCGGGTTTGTTAAGTGGTTAAGCATTATTAAATTCACTGCTCCCGAAAAAAATGCAGTTTTTAAAACTTTTTTTGAATTGATACATGTCCCCTTGGGCAGGACCCAGATCCTCAAACACTTTTTAGGACAATAATTTGCATATTAGCCTTTAAAATTGGCACTTTAGATTTCTCCCATAGACTTTAACAGGGTGTTCTGCGGCTTTTCGAATTTGCCGGGAACAACCCAAATTGTTCTCTGTTCACCGAACAGGCGAACAGGCAATGTTCAAGTCGAACATGAGTTTGACTCAAACTCGAAACTCATCCCTAGTGACTATATAAATAAATATAAATATTGAAAATATAATGAAAATTCCTATAAGCTGGTTTGAAAAGCAATTTATTAAACCTTGATTAGTCCACTGGAAATGTATTTTGCGGGTCATCTACTGAGAAAATTAAATAGTCAATTCTATTAAACAATGGCTTCACCAATTGACAGACAGGGTAATGGACTTTCTCTATTTACTGTTTTTTCCAGCTAAGTTTTTCTTTTTCAATCATATATGTAGGATTAAGAATTATGTTATTTCTAGGTGTTTTTAGGTTGGGTGTATGGTTTTTAGACATCAACCACATGAGCAAATATGATTGTTTTTGGCACATTGAAGGAACTGTAGGTAAGAATGTTTACCTACAGTTCCTTCAGTTACCATCTATTCTTAACACTCATCCTTACATTAGTTGTTAACAATTGTCTCCCAGCTCTTCTATTTGCTCACTCAGTGGAGAGTACATGTGACTCTGCTGCGACAGGTTGTTACCACCAGGAAACATGCTCTAAGAAATGCCACGCAACAATCGATGGAATGCATTTATGGAGTCAGGAACTAGCATACATAGATGTTGCAGGAGATTAACAGCAATGATGTACAACAAAAGATAATAAAAAGATAAAAAGCAAGCTAAATGTTATTCAGTTAGAATTGACATATACTTTAGCCTAATCCTAATGCTTTACTTTATTCCACAAGTTATATTGGTGCACTCAAGGTTGTCCTTTAAGAGATGATGCCAATAATAACACAATGGGGTTGATTTAAACTAAAGAGTGCAAAATCTGATGCAGCTGTGCATTAGCTTGTTCAGTTTCTATGCAAAGCTGCACCAGATTTTGCACTCTCCAGTTTTAGTGATAGTGCAACTGAAGCAAATAATCAACTATGGGTGGCAAGGCACTGTCCAAAGATCTGGAATAAAGTTATGGACAGGAATAGGTCAGGAGATGGATACAAACAAATTTCAAAGACGTTATCAAAACCTAGAAGTACTGTGAAGTCTATTATTAAGAGGTGTAGGCAGTGGCATCACTCATGGGGGGGCCAGAGGGGGCCCTAACCCCCCCAACATTGTGCTGTGCCCCCCAATTGAAACACCCTTTGTTTCTTAATGTATTGGGTGTCCCACATCTTGCTTGGGTTGCCGCCGAGTTAACACAAACTCTCCTGAGAGGCAGAGCGTCCTGTCAGCTCCTCTCAGCTCTCCCCCTCCATCCTCTTGCTGACACTCTGCAATATGCAAATGCCGCTCGCACCACCACGGTTGCCCATTCTGCTCCCTCCCCCTGCATCCTCATTGGCAGGGAGGAGAGCGACTTCAGGAAGGACTCCACTAGCATTGGGGGACCAGCAAGCCTCCCATTACTGTATCTCAGTGACAGTGAAAAAGCGGACTGACTTCTGCCGTCTATGACACTCTTATGCCGCGTACACACAATCACTTTTCGGCATGAAATTTTTTTTAATTTTCAGCATGTCCAAAAAACAATATTTTTCCAACTTCATCATTAAAAACGATGTTGCCCACACACCATCGCTTTTTAAAAATGATGAACAAAGCGCGGTGACAACACGTACGACGGCACTCTAAAGGGGAATATTCGCCTTTGGGCTGCTTTGAGCTGATTCCTTGTTAGTAAAAGACGATTCACACTTTTTTGTTTGTTACAGCATGATGAATGTGCTTACTCCATTATGAATGGTAGTTTTACCAGAACGAGCGCTCCTGTCTTATAACTTGCTTCTGAGCATGCGTGGGTTTAAAACGTTGTTTTAGCCCACACACGATCATTTTTTACAACACAAAAAACAACATTTTCAAAAACAACATAAAAAATTGAAGCATGTTCGAATTTTTTTTTTGTCGTTTTTCAGAAGACAAAAAAACGATGTGAAGCCCACACATGATCATTTTAAATGACGTTTTTAAAAATGGCATTTTATTTTATCATAAAAAACAACTGTGTGTATGCGGCTTAACACACAGCCCAGCGAACACATCCACCCCCCTCAGTGATGGGAGGTCAGAGAGTAATACAGCTCTCCTCCTCCCACTTCTGCTCCTCCTGTGTCTTCCCGCCCCATCCACACTATCCCCGCATGCAGATTTATCTGAAGAGAGGGGATGTGTGGGCGGGAAATATGAAAATCAGCAGCTGCAGAATGCAGATTCCTCTGTGTGTGTGGGAATGATACATGAGCTCCCAGCCTGGACCTGCCGGTGAGTGCACATTGCAGTACACTGTAATTAACAAACTCTCGTTATCTCGATCTCCCTCTGTTCTCTCCCCCATCTGTCTCCCTTCCTCCTCCTGTTCTTATAAGACCTTCACAGGCTTAGATGGTACGACTTTCTTTCAAACCCATGCGATCCGTTTCTTGTCCAAACTGACAGTTCGCAGTGCGATATGCGAGCTGAAATGGGGGTGTCATTAACATGGTATTGACACTCCCCAGCAGTTCGCATATGGCAGTGCGATGTGGGAACCCACAGTGGATTTGAAGGGTTCCCACATCGCACTAGTGTGAACCCAGCCTTCATTTAACCAGTCCCTGAGGAACCGGACAAGATTTAAACTATCTATGGCTGATCTTAGCTCTCAGGCTGCCCATACGTTGATCACTTTTTTCATTCAACTGTTAGGTTGAAAATTCCAATTCCCCCCGTCTACTCATCCCAGGTGGCTGGGGGAATCCCCCCAGCGTGGACCTGCGGCAGAACTATCAGGGTTGCTGTCCTGTCCCGACCATTGACAGCGCTGGTCTCTGTCTCAATGGCAGCAGCACATTAGGACCCAGTGCTGATTACTTTATGTGGCTGATGGGCTCATACACAGGAGGGCCAGCACAATTGGTTGTTAGAAATGAGCTTGTGTGTGTTTGAAATCCCACATGCCTGTTCCCACCAGGAAGCCCACACTGCACACCGCTAATCACAGACAGGGAGACATTTCCTGGTTCACAGCTGCACAGATCAGGAAATGTCTCACAGCCTGTGATTAGCCGTGTGCAGTGTCGGCTTCCTGGCGGGATTGGGTATGTGGGATTTCAAACACCCTAGCCCATCTCTTATAGTTGTAGACAGTTAAGCTCCCTGTAGGTTGCTTAGCAGTAGAGTTGAGCGGACACCTGGATGTTCGGGTTCGGACCCGAACCCGAACTTTAAAAAAAAGTTTGGGTTCGGGAACCCAATCCCTAACCCGAACTCCGAACCCCATTGAAGTCAACGGGACATGGACTTTTAGTAAAAAAAAAAAAAAATGCGTGGGGGTCCCCCCAAATTCAATAACCAGACCTTTTAGGTCTGGTATGGATATTAACCACTTGTCATCTGCCCACCGTCAAATGACGGCGGGCAGACGACTCCATTGTTCTGACATCACGGCATATGACGTGATGTCCCTTTAAAGCCGCGGGCGGGCGCGCGCGTTGCCGGCGGGGCGCGCGCGCACCCGCCGCTCTGCGGGGATCCCGTGCGAGTGCCCGGCGGCAACGATCGCCGCCGGGCACACGCGATTGCTCAGTAACTGAGCTGGGACATGCAGCTCTGTGTGTAAACACAGAGCTGCACGTCCCTGTCAGGGAGAGAGGAGAGCGGTTGTGTCCCTTGTACATAGGGACACAATCGGTCACCTCCCCCAGTCACCCCCCCTCCCCCCACAGTTAGAACACTCATAGGTCACACATTTAACCCCTTCCCCGCCCCCTAGTGGTTAACCCCTTCACTGCCAGTCACATTTATACAGTAATCAATGCATATTTATAGCATTTTTCATTGTATAAATGTAAATGGTCCCAAAAATGTCAGAAAAGTGTCCGAAATGTCCGCCATAACGTCGCAGTCCCAATAAAAAAATCGCAGATCGCCGCCATTAATAGTAAAAAAAAAAAAATGCCATAAACTATCCCCTATTTTGTAAACGCTATAAATTTTGCGCAAACCAATCGATAAACGCTTATTGCATTTTTTTTTTACCAAAAATATGTAGAAGAATACGTATCGGCCTAAACTGAGGGAAAAAATATTTTTTTAATATATTTTTGGGGTTATTTATTATAGCAAAAAGGAAAAAATATTGCATTTTTTAAAAAATTGACGCTCTATTTTTGTTTATAGCGCAAAAAATAAAAACCGCAGAGGTGATCAAATACCACAAAAAGAAAGCTCTATTTGTGGGAAAAAAAGGACGCCAATTTTGTTTGGGAGCCACGTCGCACGACCGCGCAATTGTCAGTTAAAGCGACGCAGTGCCGGAAGCTTATATTTTGTCTGGGCAGGAAGGGGGTGTAGGTGCACAGTAGGCAAGTGGTTAAGGGGAACCCCGCCGTCAATTAAAACAAAAATTACGTGGGGTTCCCCCCCAAATATCCATAACCAGACCCTTCAGGTCTGGTGTGGATTTTAAGGGGAACTCCATCCCAAATTTAAAAAAAAAATTTGTGGAGTTCCCCCTAAAATCCACACCAGACCCCTTATCCGAGCACGTTGACCTGGCCGGCCGCAGAAAAGAGGGGGGGACAGAGTGCGGCCCCCCCCTCTCCTGATCCGCACCAGGCCACATGCCCTTAACATTGGGAGGGTGCATTGGGGTGCCCAAGTTTGGGAAAAAAAAAAGTCCGTACTGAACCCGAACACCTTACAGGCATGGAGCCCACATGGCAGCTGGACATACGGTTGCTTTTATATATATATTGTAAGCTGGGGATAGGTAGCGGGTACAAAAGCTCCCTGGGATGAGCCAGCACAGATACCAAAGTCCATAGGATTAGTGAACAACAGTGGGATTTTTATTGGTGCTATACAAAGTCTATTTACAGGTGCTGTACAGTGTGCAGAAAACCAAACAAAAATAGACAAACAAACACCTAGCCGTGTCTCGGCTCTAACTACACGTTATGCAGGTCCTAACTACTAAGCTAAACAAGCCTACCGCTTGTTAGCTCAAACACACACTTCTCACCAGTTTTCCAGCAGCCTCCTTGCTCTCACAGATTCACACTGTTTCCCAGGACAGAGCAATGGCTGTTAGCTCAGGTGAGCTTAAATTGGCCTGGGGGAGAGGGCCAACACCTGACCTGGATCATGGATCAGAGATCCCTGAACGTGTAAGAGAGGAGCCTGGGAGAGGTATAAACCCCGAACTGGACTTTCCCAGGCTCTCTCTGGGACGCTCTGCTACACACCCTCCCCTCTTGTTTCAACCCCAGGGTTGGAACACCTGTAGCCCAACAGGAGTGAACACGGGACAGGGCATCTACATTCCCCATCTCAACACCTGGCCTGTGTTTTACCGAAAAGGAATAATCCTGGAGAGCCAAAAACCACCGGTTCACCCGCCTATTAGTCTCCTTCTTTTGGGCCATCCATTTCAGGGGAGCATGGTCAGTTATTAGCTCAAACTGGCGCCCTAACAGGTAGTACCTGAGCGCGTCCACGGCCCACTTTATGGCTAAACATTCCTTTTCAATGACTGCATATTTTTTCTCATGATCATTGAGCTTTCTGCTTAGGTAGACCACAGGGTGTTCTTCCCCATTGTATACCTGTGATAGTACTGCCCCGATACCTACATCAGAGGCATCTGTCTGAACCAAAAAATCTTTGGAGAAATCGGGGGAGTATAGCACTGGCTGTGCACAAAGAGCCTTCTTCAGGACTTGGAAAGATTCTTCTGCTACTGGGGACCATTTTATCATTACGGAGTCTTTCCCTTTCGTCAGGTCTGTAAGTGGGGCAGCTATAGTGGCAAAATTTGGAATAAACCTTCTATAATATCCCGCAATGCCAAGAAAGGCCCTGACCTGCTTCTTGTTTGCAGGACGTGGCCACTCCTGGATGGCTTCTACTTTATTCACTTGGGGTTTAATAACTCCACGGCCAATAGTGTAGCCCAAATACTTGGCTTCCTCCAAACCAATGGCACATTTTTTGGGATTTGCCGTAAAACCTTCCTTGAAGAGGGAATCAAGGACAGCTTGGACACGGGGCAAGTGAGACTCCCAGTCAGTGCTATGCACCACTATGTCATCTAAATAAGCTGCAGCATACTGCTGGTGCGGTCTTAGGGTCCTATCCATGGCCCTCTGAAAGGTTGCAGGGGCATTTTGCAACCCAAAAGGCATTTTCTTATACTGGAATGATCCCTCCGGGGTCACAAACGCAGTCTTTTCTTTGGCACTATTAGTCAGGGGTATTTGCCAATATCCTTTGGTCAAGTCCAAAGTGGTCAGATAACGGGCCTTGCCCAGTCGGTCTATAAGTTCATCTACCCTGGGCATCGGGTACGTGTCAAACTTTGTTACTGCATTGAGCTTTCTGAAGTCGTTACAAAACCTCCAAGTGCCATCCGGTTTTGGGACCAACACGATGGGGCTAGACCAGTCACTATTGGATTCCTCAATGACATCTAGTTCCAACATCCTTCTAACTTCATCACTGATGTCCTTTCTCCTCGCTTCAGGAATTCGGTATGGTTTGAGCTTGACACGGACCCCAGGTTCAGTAACAATATCATGCTGAACCGCTGAAGTCGTGCCAGGCAACTCTGAAAATTTCTCTCTATTTCTTATTAGGAACTCTCTAGCTTCCTGTTTTTGGGAATATGACAGGGTGTCTGGAATCGTGACCTCAGGGATCAGAGGGGATTCAGTACCCTTAGGCGTTACCGGTAGGGACCTCGCAGTTAACGCCAGTCTATCCTTCCAGGGCTTTAACAGGTTCACATGGTAAATCTGTTCTGGCTTCCTTTTACCTGGTTGATACACCTTGTAATTGACTTCCCCAACTCTTTCAATTACTTCAAAGGGGCCCTGCCACTTAGCCAGGAACTTGCTCTCAACAGTGGGAACTAAAACAAGGACCCTGTCACCCGGTGAGAAAACACGGAGTTGGGCCCCCCGGTTGTATATTCTCTGTTGGGCTGCTTGAGCCTGTAGTAAATGTTCTTTCACCACTGGTATTACGGCTGCAATCCTGTCCTGCATTTGAGCGATATGCTCAATTACACTTTTGTGGGGTGTCTGTTCCCCCTCCCAAGTTTCCTTGGCTATGTCCAAGAGTCCCCGAGGGTGTCTCCCGTAAAGCAACTCAAATGGAGAGTACCCTGTAGAGGACTGGGGGACCTCCCTGATAGCAAACATCAGGTACGGTATCAGGAAGTCCCAGTCTTTCCCATCTTTGTCAACAACCTTTTTTAACATGCCCTTTAACGTCTTATTGAAACGTTCCACCAAGCCATCCGTTTGCGGATGATACACAGAGGTTCGCAACTGCGTCACTTTAAATAACTTGCACAGCTCCCTAGTTATCCGTGACATAAATGGGGTACCCTGGTCTGTCAGGATTACTTTAGGGATGCCCACCCGACTGAACACCATAAACAGCTCTTTGGCAATATTTTTAGCAGATGCGGCGCGTAAGGGAACGGCCTCAGGGTAACGGGTAGCGTAATCCATAATCACGAGGATATGCTGATGACCACGGGCGGATTTGGGGAGGGGACCCACAAGGTCCATGGCAATCCTCTCGAAGGGCACTTCAATAATGGGCAAGGGCACTAAAGGACTTCGGAAGTGGGGCTGGGGGGCTGACATCTGACACACAGGACAGGATTGACAATAATTCTCAATATTTTTCTGTATCCCTGGCCAGTAAAACCTGCGTAACACTCTTTCAGTGGTTTTCTCAACCCCTAAATGGCCTCCTAGCAAGTGCCCATGGGCAAGTTCCAACACCACCCTTCTGTAAGGCTTGGGGACCACCAACTGTTCAGTAACTTCATCATTCTTTTTACATACACGATACAGTAAATCATCATTGCTGCTGAAATAAGGAAAACAGGGCCTATCCCCTGGTTCAACAGGTACATCATTAATCACCATTACATTTTCCCAGGCCCTGGCAAGGGTAGGGTCTTTTCTCTGCTCAGTACCAAAATTTTCCTTGTGCACATTAAGGTCAGTAAACTCCAACATAGGCTCCGAGTCGGCAGACGGCTGTCCGGCTCTACTGGTTGTGGGGACTTCCTCAGGCTCCTCCAGCTCTCCTGCCATAACCGAGAAAGGAAAACTCGGAGAGCCCTGAGATGAGTCCCCTGAACCCACAATATCGGAAGTAGCCAGGAGCTCTGGCTCTGCGACTGAGTCAGGTACTGCGACCGGGTCGGGACGATCCCACAGTTCCCAAAACTTAGGGAAGTCCCTACCAATGATGGCCTCGTGCACCAAGTGGGGCACAAGTCCGACCGCATGGGACACCGTACCTAAGCCAGTTTTAAACTGAACTGTGGCTATAGGATACTCCCGGGTATCCCCATGTACACAGATCACAGCAACTTTTTTAGCATGAAAATTCACAGTTTCAACCATCTCAGCTGTAACCAAAGTAACCAGACTTCCAGAGTCCAGTAAGGCCGTAATAGGCTTATCATTAACAGTCATGTGACACATGTGTTTCCCCACATTTGGCGCTGCAGCGCATGAAACAGCAGCAAACATAGACTGCCTTCTATTAGACAGATCACACTGCATTGGTTCATCAGTCAATGGACAGTTTGCTGCAACATGTCCCAGCTCTTGGCAACGAAAACACCTGATGTTTCCCCAAGTTGGTTTGCTGACAGGCAGTGGTTTCCCTTGCTTGGGACGCCAAACTTCAGTCCTGGCACCAAAAATCCTCCCCCCTATTTCCTTGCCATGCTTACCACCCACTTCCCCTGGAACAGTCTTACCGGTTGCCTGGGGAGACCGTGGCTTTGGGTGGAAAGTCCGTGCGGCTGTTGGGGTGGTGACCAGGTTCTCTGCAGCAAAGTACCTTTCGACGAGTTCCACCAAGTTATCTGCCGACTTGGGGTCCCCTTGACTCACCCACCTCTGCAGGGGAATTGGGAGTGACCTCAGGAACTGGTCCATGACCACACGCTCCACTATTTGTGGCGCAGACAGGGACTCCGGCTGTAGCCATTTTCTCACCAGGTGGATTAGGTCGAACATCTGCGATCTTGGGGGCCTCTCAATTTGGAAGAACCAGCTGTGGACCCGTTGGGCTCGAACGGCCAAGGTGACACCGAGTCGCGCCAGAATTTCCTGCTTGACCTTTTCATAGTCTCCCGCTTCTGCCGACTCCAGATCATAGTAGGCCTTCTGCGATTCACCAGAAAGTAAGGGGGCGATCAGTCCTGCCCACTTGGTTTTAGGCCAACATTCCCTCTCAGCGGTCCGTTCAAACGTTAACAGGAAGGCCTCTGGATCATCATCCGTAGTCATTTTAGACAGAAAGCGAGCCACATGGATGGCTGAAGGCTTGTCTCCCATATCCTTAATTTCCGCAGGTGCCCACTGTGCTAGCGTCTCTGCAACCTTAGTCAGGGTTTTCCTATCCACTTCTGCAGCAGTGGCAAGCTGTTCAAACAGCCTCTGCGATTGCTCCTGTACAGCACTAATCTGCCTCTGCGATTGCTCCTGTGCAGCACCAATCTGTTTGTACAGCGCCTTGGTTTGCTCCTGTGCGATAGCATTGGCTTGCTGCAATGCAGCGTTAGTTTGCTGTTGTGCAGCGTTTGCTTGCTGTTGTGCAGCATTGGATAACATCATTTGTTTGAGGATTTCCTCCATGTTGTCACTTTAGGTACTGGCCTTTTAAAATAGTAACTTACTACTGCTGCCCGCATTCTCCACCATATGTAAGCTGGGGATAGGTAGCGGGTACAAAAGCTCCCTGGGATGAGCCAGCACAGATACCAAAGTCCATAGGATTAGTGAACAACAGTGGGATTTTTATTGGTGCTATACAAAGTCTATTTACAGGTGCTGTACAGTGTGCAGAAAACCAAACAAAAATAGACAAACAAACACCTAGCCGTGTCTCGGCTCTAACTACACGTTATGCAGGTCCTAACTACTAAGCTAAACAAGCCTACCGCTTGTTAGCTCAAACACACACTTCTCACCAGTTTTCCAGCAGCCTCCTTGCTCTCACAGATTCACACTGTTTCCCAGGACAGAGCAATGGCTGTTAGCTCAGGTGAGCTTAAATTGGCCTGGGGGAGAGGGCCAACACCTGACCTGGATCATGGATCAGAGATCCCTGAACGTGTAAGAGAGGAGCCTGGGAGAGGTATAAACCCCGAACTGGACTTTCCCAGGCTCTCTCTGGGACGCTCTGCTACAATATATATATATATATATATATATATATATATATATATATATATATATATATATTGTTGATTCTAATAAATACTGTGTTTATTACATCACCTGGATCACAGCCCTATCAGCATGTCAACAGAGAAAGGTTATACAACATTACTGCTGCTAGGTGACCAGCTGGGGGCTCAGCTCTCTACAACCAATAGTGCCAACCTTTCCCTGCATGTACCCATAATTTTACCAGCACTAGGTCCTAATAGACTGCCGCCGCTGCCAATGAGACATACACCAGACTAGCCATGTCAATAGCAGAGGCAGGACAGCAAGAGGACTGCATTGAACCTTTATATTTTCCTGGTGTGCTTGTGACATACCTCTTGTTTTCTGCCACCCTGGGGGGGGGGCAATACAGTGGGAAGGGGGCTCACTGCAAAACATGTGAAAGGGTCTCGTTGTGGGATCGTAATAAAGGGCACCACAACAGAAGTAAAGGGCCCCAGGATATATATTTTCATTTTATAGTTGCCCCCCTACTTGTGTCCCTGTCCCTCCATGTGCCCCCCTAATATGAAAACTAAAGACGCCACTGCATACAGCTGGCTCCCAAGTCCTGTTACCTGCATTAGCTCTTGAATTATTGACTTGGCTTGTTCTTGATTAATCCTGTTCTCCACCTGCATCGACCCCAGCTTGTCCTTTGACCACTGGATCAGCAGACCAACAGCAAGCATGTTTACCAGCACTTATGTGACTCTGCATTCCTACGTTACCTGTTTACTCTACCAGAGGCCGCAAGTCAAGGGAAAGGGAGGTCTTCCTCTGCATAAACCAGGCTCTACCCACCAGGTATGTGACAGTACGAGACAGCCATGTCTGAGCCTGAGTAAGGAACCTCTCCCATTAATGAACTGTGCTAACATCTAGCCGGTTTTACACAAGCCGTCAAATACCTGCATAAAGGTTATGTTCAGCTTGAGGAACATGTACAGACTTTATCAGCACCCTCTGCTACCCCCAGTGCTGCTTCCTCATCTTCCGCTGGAAGATCAAGTTTCCAATTTCAGGCGCTGGAGCGCCGACACCAATTGGAACGATGCGTCTCTCTCTTACCAGTTCTGCATGGGTCTTTCAGAAGCCTTGAAGGGTGAGCTAGCCCGAGTTGGAGTCCCACTCTCTCTGGATCCCATAAAACTATCCACCCAGACTGACCGGAGATTGAGAGAGCGCAGATCTGAACAATTCGCTCTGTATGGAGTTCACCAGGCTCAGCTTCTTTTGAATGTTCACTTCGGAACCCATGCATCTTGGCCTACTTCACCCTTCACTTACCAATGAGGAATGTCAATGCTGCCACCAGAATATTCTGTGCTTGTACTGCAGAGAATCCGGCCAATATGTGAGAACCTGCCCAGCCAAACTCTGTAAATACCTGTCTATTTCTTCTTCCAAGTCTCTAGCTTTGCCAAGTAACTCTTCTTCATGGAATCTGTCAAAGAATTGACATAGCCAGGTGAGAACTTTTCAAGCACCAGCTATAATTGATTCTGGGGCCTGCAGTTGCATCATTGATCTATACTTTGCCGCTGAACACAAAATACCTCTGCAGCCCAAGGCCTAGAGACTCTCGGATCATCTTGTAGATGGGTCCACCATCAAGTCTGGATTTGTCTCCCAAGAGACCACCCCATTACCTGCCACCATTGCTACCTGTCACCAAGAACTATTACGCCTAGATGCCATTGCCTCACCCTTGTTCCCCATTATACTAGGCATGCCTTCGCTGCAGGCACACAACCCACACATAAATTGGGTAACACAGGAGATCCAGTTTCATTCACCCTACTGCCATCAACATTGTCTACCGGATTCATCATGTTCCACACTATCCTTGCTATGTATGGACTCTGACCCTAAAGCAGACATATCTGTTCCTGCTACATATCAGGATTTTCTGGACGTTTTTAGTAAGAATGCGGCATAGACTCTTCCTCCTAATAGATCTTATGATTGCCCAATTAAGTTACTCCCAAGGGCCTTATCTGAACTAGAACTCACAGTTCTGAAAGACTACATTGATGAGAGTTTGAAGAAGGGGTTAATTTGTCCATCTACACCCAGTTGTGTTATTCTCTCGCAAACTTTCACCAACAGAGAGGAATTACCATGTTGGAGATTGTGAACTTCTTGCAATAAAGGCTGCACTAGAAAAGTGGAGATATCTTCTAGAATGGGCAGCTCACCCAATATTTATTTTGACAGACCATAAGAATCTTGAATACTTGAGGACAGCAAAACATTTTAGGCCATGTCAAGTGAAGTGGGCATTGTTCTTTTCAAGGTTTGGTTCCCACATAACATACCGGGTCAAAAAATACTAAACCTGATGTTCTTTCCCACATGGTGAGCCTAGGAATCTGGGCTCCCTAACACCATTCTGTCCTCTGTAAACTTCCTCCTGTTGCAAGAAGATCTAATATCTAGAATCAAACAAGCCTCTGTGGGAGTTCTCTCACCTCCAGACACATTCTTACAAGTAAAGGATGGACTATTATGGCACCAAGATAAAAATGTTGTGCCTGAAAAAATATGTGTTTTTGTTCTGAGCTTGTGCCACAACCATGCATTAGCAGAACACTTTGTAGAACTAACTCAGTTGTTTTACTGGCTCCATTTTGGTGGCACCATCTGGAGAAAGACTGCAGGAAATATGTGGAGGTATGTACCACATGTATCCAAAATTAAAAGTAACAGGACCAAGGCATAGGGTCTGCATAAACCACTACCAATCCCGGACAGGCCATGAAAAATGATTTCAATAGATTTCATTGATGAACTTCTCCCATCTGAAGGCTGTACGGCAATCTATGTAGTAGTTGATTGGCTGTCAAAAATGGTGTGCCTTTCATGGGTAGAAAGTGTGCCATCTGCTCTGGAAACAGCAAAGATTTTCATCAAGAAAATAGTGAACTGCAATTCACCTCAAGATTTTGAAAATCTCTCTCAGAGACCCTAAAAATCGATTTATCTTTCTCTTCAGCCAACCACCTCCAAACTAGCGATCAAAAGAAAAGGATGAGCCAGACCCTGCAGCAATACTTACATTGTTTTTCTTCTTTTTTTCAGAATGACTGGGTATCCTTACATTCACTAGCGGAATTTGCATACAACAATTCCAAACACTCCGCCATCAAGCAATCTCCATTTTTTTCCAACTATGGCTTTCATCCATCATTCCTCCCAAATACAATTCCTGAATGCTCTGTTCCAGCTGTGGTAGAAACAGTAACCTTTTTGTCTCGTTCTATACTCCTCTTTTTCCACCTTTATACCCTGGATAACTTCCCTATACTATTGAATTTACCAAGATGCAATGGAGTTTAGTAAACACAGACCTACCTTAAACAATTAAGGTGATCACAAAATATTACAATGTTTTTAAGGTTGGTGTTTTTTTATTTTATAATTTCTTTGTTATTATACAGCACATTAAAATCTTTTCACTTGGTGTTTATAAACACTGATACACAAATATGTGCAAATGTATATTTTTCTATGGTTTCCTTATGGTTTTTCTTTTCATTAGTTCTTATGTGAATCACATGTGTCAGAAAGTCTGAAAACGGGCACCCGTGAAATCTTCAGGCTTCCTATCTCACCTGGAGCAGCGAGTTCTTTTGTTTGGAGAAACAGTAACCTTCTTGGAATCTAACAACAAAATGTTGCAGGAGGCAACACGAAGTGCAGGAATACAATAAAAGAGCCTTTGACAGGAAAAGACATAGGGAATTATTTCTAGAATCCGGTGATCAGATATGGCTATCCACAACTAACCTGAAATTATCCTGTCCATCAAGGAAACTGGGGCCGAAGTTTGTGGGGCCATTCCCGGTGAAAAGAAGGATCAATGGTGTGTATTATGAATTGGAATTACCAGCCTCCTTTAAAATCCACACGGTTTTTCATGTGAACCTACTAAAACCTGCCATTCCTGATTCTTTTCTCGAGCAAAATACAGGCCCACTTAAGCCAATGTTGGTGAATGGGGAAGAAAAGTATGAGGTTTAAGCGATTCTGGATTTCTGTATGTGGAGGTTACATTTTGTTTCCTCCATACAGAGTGCCCCTTCCTTTTTGAAATGACCTTAAAGTAAATAACACCAAGTTCACCATATGGACCTTTTATGTATTTCTACATGTTGATCATATCCCCTCTTAATCACTGCTTCAGAGAAAAAAAAAATCAGTTCAGCTTATCTTTCCTCATGGTTGAGCTCCTCCATGCATCTTATCATTTTGGTTGATCTTCTCTGCACTTTCTCCAGTTCCCCGATATGCTTTTTGTGAATTGGTGTCTAAAACAGAACTGCATATTCCAGATGAGGTCTTACTAAAACTTTATACAGGGGCAAAATTATGTCTCTCTCTATTGAGTCAATACCTCTTCTAATACGAGATAATATTTAGCTTACTTTAAAAAAAAAAAAAAAAGTAGCTTGGTGTTGCATCTGGGATTAAGTATGTAATCTACCACAACACTGAGATCCTTCTCCACCTTTAGAATTTAGAAAATAGTATTTATTTTAGCCAAGAATACATTTACATCCTGCTCCCTTATCACTACAGCCAAAAACAAATGTTGATGTGACCCCATTAACCATTAGAAAACATTGTACGTACAGCAGTAGAATTCTATCTTACTATAGTGTGTAAAATAAAATGTTGTTTTACAAGGGTTTTGGCAGAACACAGGTTATTTATGAATTGGCATAATATGCTGTATTATAATTAGTCTGATTTCAGATAAGACAGATGCTCATCTATAACTACCTTTGAAAACAAAAAAGTAAACACCATAAAAGATTATAACAATAGTCAACAAAAATAACATAAAGAAAAGTTTAATTTCTGCAAAGGTTAACACTAATTAGGTTGAAAAAAAAATCTGGTCTCTTGTCGTTATATGCAAAATCCTGTGTGAGCATTTTAAATCAAAACATTGATTAAAATGCATTTAGTTGAATTTAGAGTGTTGTGTTGTTCCTTATGATGCACATGGGATTAGCGGCGTTCTTTTAGTTTTCACTCATTACCATTTTAAACATTCATGGTTCTTTTACTTTTTTGCATTGTTTTGCTTATTAGCTTGTTACATAACATCTTCTTTGATATTGTAAGACTTTTTAGCTGTACTTGATTTTATGTGACACACTAGTGACTGCTTGTTGTGGCCTCTGACTGTTGAACTTTGTAGCTATAAGGCCATGAGGCCTTCATAAAAAGCAACAGTGTGCAAAGGCCACTTGTTTATTTACTTTATAAATATGTTAAAAATCCTTTGGATTTTTATCCTGCCAAGCTCTAAATCAAACTGCCAGGTGGCAAAGTCACCAAAAGGCCCCTGTGCAAGAAAGGTGTGTGACCTGCTCATTTACAGGGACAGGGACATTAACATATTGACTGTGGATGGATACATAGATAGATAATGTCGTTTATGGTTCATAATATACTGGTACTGGCAGCAGATTATAATAGGGGTGGGTTGGATGGCTCCCATGCAGGATGGGGCAGTCTGTGGGGCCACTTTCCCTATTTTATTAATAGTCACTATAATCATATAATTTTAAAATGCTGATGTAAATGCGAATGGCTTTTTTTTTTTAAATCTGCAATAACATCTGGTGAGCTGACTATAACAGTTCTTGCTTAAGCACTTTCAATTAAAGGATGACAACATTCTGTCCCTGTCTCTTAATTACTCTCATTCATTGTCATTTAGAAGTAAGTATGAGCTGTTCAAATGTTCGCTGGCATTGGAATGAATCCCATACTTCTAGAAAGCTTAGCAGGAATTTCTCCAGAAAATGTCCCATAATTCATAGCCAAAGCCATCATTGGTCCAAAGTCTTGTACCTGACCTTTGACATTGCTTTTAGGGAGAGAGAGTTGGTTAGTATAGTGTGCTGTGCTACTACTATTTTGAGTTTACAGTATCAGTGCGGTGCTACATTGGGGCACAACAGTCTGTGTTGAAAATCTGATACTGATACTTTACAGTGAATTGCAATTTGTGTGGCTAGGAGGAGTGGCATAAAAGCCCACCCACATTCATTGTGCTTTCCTTTCTTTATTTAATTTTTTTGGGTTTCAAACATCCACCCAAAAATACAAAGCTCAAATGCAAGAACATTCAAAAGGACAGTTTGTTAGGGTTTTTTTATTAAAGAAGAAGTACAGGCAAAGCTCATTTGGCTGTACTTCTCCTGTTGATCACAAGAGGGCAGAACAATCTTTATTTAGCAGACAGCTGGCTGAAGTCCTTTATCTGCTGACATAAAAGAGCCGCTCCTGTCTCAGGAAAAATTACTACCATATGGTCGGAATCTTCTCAAATTCTTGCACCGACACTTGGCTCAGCCTCTTAGCAAGCTTTTTCCTCCCTCTCCACAGCCCAGCAGTCCAGTGAGCACGGGGGTGGGGCAGAGCAGAGAGCCACAGCAGATCTGGGTGCCCACGCAGGCACAGAGAAAACATGCAAACACATGCGCACGAGACAGACTGTCATTCTCATAAGCTGTAGTAAGCATTTTAAAACATCCTGTTGATGTTTTGTGCAATGTTACTAAAAAACTGACACGTTGTTCAACTTTTAAACTTAGAATTTATTCGGCACACTACAGAAAACACAACCAAACTAAGTAGTGACTCACAATCAACTGAACGTCATAGAGTGTTGCTGCTTGTCATGCAGGTTCAAACATGTTCAAGGTCACCACACATGCAGTTATAACCAGTTCTAAGTGCTTTGTTTACTAGATGTTATCACAGTCTTGTTATTTAATAGACATACCTCATATGTATAAACAGTGTACGTGTATATATATACAGTGCGGAAAATAAGTATTTGAACACCCTGCTATTTTGCATGTTCTCCCACTTGGAAATCATGGAGGGGTCTGAAATTGTCATCATAGGTGCATGTCCACTGTGAGAGACATAATCCCCAAAAAAATTGCAGAAATCACAATTTATGATTTTTTAACTATTTATTTGTATGATACAGCTGCAAAGAAGTATTTGAACACCTGTCTATCAGCTAGAATTCTGACCCTCAAAGACCTGTTAGTCTGCCTTTAAAATGTCCACCTCCACTCCATTTATTATCCTAAATTAGATGCACCTGTTTGAGGTCATTAGCTGCATAAAGACACCTGTCCACCCCATACAATCAGTAAGAATCCAACTACTAACATGGCCAAGACCAAAGAGCTGTCCAAAGACACTAGAGACAAAATTGTACACCTCCACAAGGCTGGAAAGGGCTACGAGGAAATTGCCAAGCAGCTTGGTGAAAAAAGGTCCACTGCTGGAGCAATCATTAGAAAATGGAAGAAGCTAAACATGACTGTCAATCTCCCTCGGACTGGGGCTCCATGCAAAATCTCACCTCGTGGGGTCTCAATGATCCTAAGAAAGGTGAGAAATAAGCCCAGGACTACACGGGAGGAGCTGGTCAATGACCTGAAAAGAGCTGGGACCACCGTTTCCAAGGTTACTGTTGGTAATACACTAAGACATCATGGTTTGAAATCATGCATGGCACGGAAGGTTCCCCTGCTTAAACCAGCACATGTCAAGGCCCGTCTTAAGTTTGCCAATGACCATTTGGATGATCCAGAGGAGTCACGGGAGAAAGTCATGTGGTCAGATGAGACCAAAATAGAACTTTTTGGTCATAATTCCACTAACCGTGTTTGGAGGAAGAAGAAAGATGAGTACCATCCCAAGAACACCATCCAAACACCAAACAAAGGCTACTGTACCAAATATTAACATTGATTTTCTCAGGTGTTCAAATACTTATTTGCAGCTGTATCATACAAATAAATAGTTAAAAAAATCATACATTGTGATTTCTGGAATTTTTTTTTTTGATTATGTCTCTCACAGTGGACATGCACCTACGATAACAATTTCAGACCCCTCCATGATTTCCAAGTGGGAGAACGTTTGGAGTGTTACGTTTGGAAGCAGGACTGTTTCCTATCATTACGCCTGAATCCGCTATTCTTTCTCCTTTCAACTTTACTTTCCTCACTACAAGTTTTATTGTTTTTACCCGGCTGGGTAATAAAGAGCACAGCAAAAGAGCACCTGTCGTGGACATTCCTTTACTTCTGCAAAAATACGAAATAAGCTTTAACAGCCGCACTCCAAAAATGTTGCTTTAATTAAAAACACTCACAAAATAAACATGCCACAGCAAAAATTGGGACAAAAGCTAACGTTTCACACTGTAGATTCAGTACTTACTATGACTAAGCACTGAAGCTACAGTGCAAAACTTTAGCTTTTGTCCCAATTTTTGCTGTGGCATATTTATTTTGTGATCGTTTTTTAATTAAAGGAACATTTTTGGAGTGCGGCTGTCCAAGCTTCTTTAGTATTTTTGCATTGCTATTGCATTGCCGACACCCGTGGTTTGGTTTTGGTGAGGAGGTTCTTTGACTACTACTGAGCGGTTACTTTCTTTTTCTATTCCTTTACTTCTGATTATGAACATATGCATCACTCGCCCCTAGAGAATTCGGAGGAGCCGTGAGGTAACACGCCCAAAAATCCAGCAGCTCCACTAGGGGTAATGCTACATATATATTATAATATAGACATGTGCAGACTGGAATATTTTGTTTCGTTTTTTCGTTTTCGTTTGGAAAATAAATTTATTTAGCTACTCCCAAAAATCGTTTTGATTTATTTTGTTTTTCGTTGGGGAATAGCTTTCGTCTGAAAATCCAATAATACTTGGTTTCTGTCGAATGGTCAAAAGAAAATTCGACGGAACGTCGAAACTTTACGTTGAATCGTACATTTCCGCCTACAAGAATTCTAATGTTGTATGACTAGTAATAATGTCGAATCTATTCTCTATAATGTCAAATCTATTTTCTCATAAATCAAAATCTATTCTCTGTAATGTCGAATCTATTATTTCTATAGTGTCGAATCTTTTCTCTATGATGTCGAATCTTTTCCCTATTATGTCGAATCTTTTCCCTATGATGTCGAATATTTTCTTTATGAGGTTGAATCTCTCTATATCAAATTTTTATCGCAACGAAAACGAAAATAAAGCATTTTTTATGTTGGATGTTTCGGTTTTCACTTCTTGCGCTTTCGTTATCGTTTGTTAAAACGATAACGAAAAAAACTGATTTTCGGACGAAAATGCATTCTAAAGAAAATTAATGCACATGTCTATTATGATATATATTTTGGCAGAGCGAGGCTATGTGTCCCTTTTATACTCTATTTCATAGGGACAGAGTTTGTATATCTGCGGATTGCAAGACTACAGAGGGTAGATTCGAAATGGAAAAAAACTGCTCTGGCAGATTTTTCCAGGTTTTGGTAGTTCTGGATGGGACTCTGTAGTTTGGATATCCCTAAGCATTTTGGGTGGGATGGGATCTCTAACCCTGTGTCCGGGTCTTGTTATATGGGCTGTGTGTACCTGGGCACACACCCTGCTGGCTATCGATGAGGGGCTGATGAGAGCAGAAGGTGGAGGAAGGTGGAGTTGAAGCAGTGTCTGCTAGTGAGAGAATCTCTGTGTGAGGATTGATTCTGTGTGCAGTAAGAAGCTCAAAGATGTGTGCATTGAAGGGCTTGAAGCTGTGTGCATCCAAGGAGCCAGAAGCTGTGTGCATTGAGGGTCTTGAAGCTCTGTGTGTTTAAAGAGCCCAAAGCTGTGTGCATCCAAGACTGTGGGTCTGGAAGCGCTGGTGGTCTGAGGGACCAGTATCTATAGCAGTAGTGTTGCTGAAGAGTAGCAAGGTGGGCTAGCATTTCCAGTTATGTCTGAATGACGTTTGAACCCCAGCATGGGATTCCATTTAATAAATGTGGGCTACTAGGCCCTTAACTAAAAATGAGATATATATATATATATATATATATATAGCAGAACGAGGCTCTGTGTCCCTTTTATATCCAATTTCATAGGCTCGTTCCATATATATTGCATGTGAAAACCAGAGACGCTGCATTTTAAACATCAAAACGATAAAGTAATGACTCTCGTCTATGTTAATTTACATTTTAAAAGAGGTAAACTTCAAGGGATTGTAAAATGCAGATTTTTATGATTAGACTTGAGAGGGGTCACATACTGTAGATTCAGGGGGTGAGGTGATGCAATTTGGTAAGAATGCAATTTGGTCATAAGCAATACAAGAAGTAAAGGGGACTTAAAGCGGAGCTCCACCCAAAAGGGGAAGCTTCATTTGTCTGCCTCCTCTCCTCCCCACCTTCGCTGCCACATTTGGCATCTTTGGGGGGGGGGGGATCAGGTACCTGGTATTGACACATACTTGCTTAAAGTGGAGTTCCACCCATTTTTTTATGTTTGTCTGTGCTGCATGCCCTGATCTCATAGGACCAGATTCAGCAAGACTTGCGCTGGAGTAATTCGATATGCGCCGCGTAACTGTGTAGATGCGCCGTCGTTTCTATGTGGCCGTACCCACCAAACTAGATGCGACAGAAAACGGGCCATTTCCGATCGGCTTAACTTTCCGACGCCAGAGTCTCGTCAGCGCATAATTTCGCTTGGCGCATCAGTCGCGCCTATTGATTTCCCCTGCAAATATGCAAATGAGGGAGATTTCCCGATTCGCGAACGGATTAGCACCATATGCTGGCTACATGCGCCGCGTGTATCTCGTCTGTCCGGCGCAAAGTTATTTCTACAAATAGCTGCTTTATCTTTACTCCAGACGGGCTCAGGTCAGCAGGAGAGCAGCTACAGCAGCAGCGTTACCGACAAAACTAGCAAGCTGAACAACCACACTTGCAAGGACAACACCTCTGTGTGCCAACATGCCAGGGGCAGTCGCGGTCCTAGCACTAGTACTGGGTCCCCCGGTACGGAGGAGGCGGGCACGTGAGAGGATATACCGCACGCGCATGAGCCTCTTTGGCATGGGGGATGAGGAGGTGTATCGCCTCTTCAGATTCAGCCCAGATGCAATACTTGAACTAACCACAACCCTGCAGGAGGACATCACCAGCAAGACACACCGCTCACAAGCAGTGCAGCCACTGGTGAAGGTACTGGCAACACTCCATTTCCTTGCAAGTGGATCATTCCAGCGTACAAGTGGAGTGGTGGCTGGGATGTCACAGTCCTCCATAAGCAGATGTGTGCACCAGGTTGTCCCCGCAATCCTCAGACGCATGTCCAACCAGTTCATCAGACCAACCACTGAGGAGCTGCGGCTGAAGGCAATGACAGATTTCTACAGCATTGCCAGATTCCCACGCACTGTGGGGGCCATTGATTGCACACATGTGGCCCTACAGCCCCCCAGTGCCACAGAGCACATATACCGCAATCGGAAGCATTGGCATTCCATCAACGTACAGGTCATAGCCGATGCCCAACGCCTCATATGGCACGTCTGTGCCAAACACCCCGGGTCCAGCCATGACAGCTTCATATATCATCAGAGTCCCATCCCAGCAGAATTCGAGCAGAACATGTATGGGGACAGCTGGCTGGTTGGTGAGTGACATGGGTGGCAGGCATGACTATCCCCTCCCATGATGCACAATCACAAGGGGCACATGCATGACTAACATCCTCCTGTCTTTTCCCTTACAGGTGACTCTGCATATGCACTGGGACCCCATCTCATGACTCCTTTCCGGAACCCCCAAACCAGAGGAGAGAGAAAATACAATGAAGCACACATCAAAACCCGTGCAGTGGTGGAGCAAACATTTGGGCTCCTAAAGTCCCGTTTCCGCTGCCTGGATAAGTCTGGGGGGACCCTATTGTATTCCCCTACCTTCGTGTGTCAGATCATCGGTGCATGTTGCATTCTGAACAACTTTGCCATGAGAAAAGGCCTGCAGATTGACATGCGTGATGACCTGACCCCCCAATCAGACAGCCCCCCCCCTGCCAGAGGAGACCCATTCAGCTGATGGAAGAGCAGTCAGGAGGGTCCTCGCCGTAGGCATCTTTGGACAATAAACCAAAACATTGATCACACAGACAATGCACGCTTGCACACCACTGATGTCCCTAGATCACACACACCACATGCACATCGCATTGGATTAGCCCAAGTCCAGCATGTAGGACTTGGGAGCAGCAACGCCAGCGTCAAGGCCCCAATGATGTCGCTGTCCATTCATACACCTTTCACACGTCATTCATACAGCCGTGGGGTTAACTTCACCACCACGGCCGAGGGTGACACCCCTTACTGGCAGGAGTGCCACCCCTCACATTCACACACCATTCACACTGCAACGTGTGCAGTATCAAAAAAAAAATATATCTCATATCCAGAGCATAATCACAAATAAAATAACTCATAACCTGAGCATTAAGAATAAAATAAAAATCTCATAACCTGAGCATTCAGAAAAAAAAAAATACAAAACTCATGTC
This sequence comes from Rana kukunoris, assembly GCA_029574335.1. Classification (NCBI taxonomy): domain Eukaryota; kingdom Metazoa; phylum Chordata; class Amphibia; order Anura; family Ranidae; genus Rana; species Rana kukunoris. The sequence goes on along the minus strand of CM056051.1, from coordinate 293,302,829 downwards.
CTGAGCATCAATCAAAAAAAACAAAAAATAAATCATCTGGGATGCTGGGGGCTTCTTCTGGCGCCCCCTCTCTGGCTCCTCAGCTGCCTGGATGGAGTGGGTGGGGGTGGGGGGGCATCTGGAGGTGGCTGATCCCCGGGTGGGCCACTCCTGGCAGGTGTGGCCTGCCTGCCCTCCAAGGCCACGGCAATCCGGCCAAGTTACGAACTGGTCTGGGCCTGCACCCTGAGCTGCTGGGCCTGCATCCTGAGCTGCCGGGTGACCTGATAATGCTGGGCCCGCCGACTCTGCCTCCCCTGGTCCCGGATGGCAGCACTGTTTGCCTGGATGGCAGCAGTGTTTGCCTGGACGGCTGCAGTGAGGTCCCTTATGTCACCCTGCACCTCCCCCAGACTGGTCACCACTGCAGCGCAGTTGCAGCTCACATCCTGCACTGCAGAAGAAATCTGGGCCACGGAGCACAGGCTGTCAGCCACTCTGTCCAGGTGCCCAACTATGTCCCCCATTTGCTGGGTCTGCCTGGCGTGATCCCTCGCCACCTGGTCCTGGACCAGATCAGACACCCCCCTGGTCTTATGGGTGGCCTTCCTGGGGCCAGTAGATGGTTGTCCCCGGGGGGGTGGAGTCGCCCTTGAAGGGCTTCCTATGATGGGGGAGGGGATCTGAGAGGGCCCTGCAGAAGAGGAGGACTCCTCCAAATATAAAATTATGTCCTGCTCTGCCCCAACAGGCTCCTCCTCAACGACCTCTGCAGGTGTGGTGTGGGCACTCTCCTCCTCCACCTCTGTGTCTTCACCACCCAGGGGCACAGGCACTGGGTGCCGTTGGGGGGATGGGGTGGACTGGCCGCCAACAGATGATGGCCCAGCTCCGTCATCTGTGGATGACACAAAGCAGACACATGTTGGTGGTCCCACACACTTGGCACATGTACTGTACCCTCCCCCCCCCACATGCAACACACCAAATAGGGGATAAAAAACACTTACCTGTCCTGGAGCCTTCCTCCACAGAATCATAGCCTGGTACCCCCTCCAATTGCTCCCTCTCCAGGCAGCGGGCGACCACCTCCTCCTCTGTGGTCAGGCTGACCGGACATGGGGGTCCACCACCTGTGCCCCGCTCATGGCTCCGAATGGTGGCCACCTTGCCACGGACCTTGCGCCGCAGGTCATTGATTTTTTTTTGTATATCCCCAGCAGTCCGGGTGGAGTACCCCAAGACATTCACCCTGCCAGCAATGGTGTCCAGGATGGCCTGCTTCCTCTCCCGGGTGGTCTTCCTACTTTTCTTCCCATGCAGGAAATCATTGTAAGTCTCCATAGCAGAGATGACCACAGAGACCTCCTGGGCATTAAAATTGAGGTTCCTCCTCTCTTTGGGGGTAGCGGGAGCAGCCATAACAGAGCAAAAGTAAATTCCCTGGGGTGGGGGGAAACGGAAATACTTTTGCGCCGGAATGGCGCTTCCACTGGCACTTTTATACGCGCAACGGAACATATTGCGCTGGCGTTTCCCGTGAAGTGGTGCCGACGGAAGTTGTGAGCATGCGCACAGGGGGCCGAGTGAAGCCTCACTTACTGCGCATGCTCCGTGGATGATGCGCTGAACGTAAGCCTCTGCGCTGGGCTCCGCCCATCATTTACATATGATCACACCCACTTCCACTTGCGTCGGGTTACGCCAGCGCATTATCGTTACTCTGGCGCAAGTTTACGCGCAAGTGCTATGTGAATAACAGTACTTGCGCCGAAAGTGTCGGCGGAGTAACGTAAATTAGAAACGTTACTCCAAAGTAAAGAAGCGCCCATCTACCTGAATCTGGCCCATAGTGTTCAGAATGGACAATTTTTATTTATTTTGTTGCTTGTAAATACCTTTATTTTGTAGTCCTTCATTACTTCCTCCTCCTTATTAGCCTAGGCTATTAAGTCACAAGGCTATTTGCAAGGTTTTCTGGGATAGGCATCATGTTTCCCAGTAGTCCTTGCAAACCTGACTGCATATCTTGCACATGCTCAGTGCTGCACAAGCAATGTAATAGGTTTCAAAGCTGAAATCCAGGAAGTCATACAGTCTGGATTCATGATGCCCACACTTAAGATGGCCACGGTCTATTTCTAGATTATACACTATCTAAATGCTGTAACAACCTAACACAACGGACCTTAGTTTACAGACTAACTTTACTAGAATACATTAAGCTTGTGTATTACAGGGGTATTAATATTTAAAAAGTGAAATTGTGGGTGGAACGCCCCTTTTAAAAATCCAACCAAGTATATTTACACCTGTCTGTACTGTGCTGGCAGGTCTCATTATTAGTTGTAAACTAGATGTGCACACAGTGGGGGATGCCAGGTCATTCTGGGCTATTCTGCGATCAAGAGATCTTCTACCCCAATGGCTGTTATTAGCCATTGTTCAGCTTTTGACTAATTGAGTACTGTGTTGACACTTGTTTTTTGTATGGGTGATTGCCGCCTTGTATTACTCCCACACCTACCCCCGGGCTGCTATTGGTATGTGTATCTAACCAGACCAGTGTGCCCTCTTTTGTTTGTTGCAGGACTAATGCCCCGTACACAGGAGCGGTTTTGGAGGTGTGGGGTTCCTGGTGTCCTCACATGTCCCGAGTCTTTGCTCCCCTATGAGAATGAAACAAAAGGTATTCTTAGCACACAGATAAGGGATTATGACGATGCCTGAACAAGTCACATAAATAGTTTGAAATAGTTTGAAACAAGATTAAATGAAGACAACATTTTATTCAATTCAATTGAGCAAAAATTAGGACAATAAAGGTATGGAATATACACTGAATTCGAATGAATATAAAACAATGTCCCAACATGTTTCACCAAATCGTTGGCTTCTTCAGGGGTGTGATATTCATTCAGTGTAATAAATACAGTCTATAAGAAAGAACACGGCAGTATTGATAAATTGCATAAAGGGATTTTCAAAATACAGCTGAAAGTCAAAGAATGTCCGAACATATAGAGGTGTCCAAATATGAGAGCCTCAAAGACAGACTCTGTGCACAGATGAACCGTACCTATCCCCAGATCAAGGATCAGGCAGGATGCGACGCCCAGGAGCGACAAAAAGAAACACCAACCCAAGTGTGGCTGCAGGGGACTAATAGTTCAAACTAGAAAAAACATTTATTTTAAATAGAAGGTAATTAGGGGTTAATTGCCATGAACAATAGTATCATGGCTAACACTCATCCCTAAATTAGGACCATAGCCTCCATACATAACTGAACCAATAATAGATAAAAAACGAAAGTGGGGAGCTGACTGGACTGCCAAGATGCAAGATCATTGGTAAATGGCAGATTGAAATCCAGCTATAAAAATGTTAAAATGATAATTTTACTTTTTGAAACAGTATAATCAAAGATGGAAGCAAAAAAGTAAGAAAAAAGGAGCTTACCATGAAGCAATCAAATATGCAGTAAATAGCCTTGCTATCAAAGAAACTTAGCCCTGCAGTGATGTGTGCATATGAAGCAACAGAGCAACAACAGGTAAAAAGCCTACAATAAAGAGTAAGAGAAATATAAGTGCAATGAATGAACAAAAAAACGACCAAATAAGTGCTAGCTATACAGAGCAAAGAAACCACATGAGGGTAAAGTGGGGCAATGGAGTTCAGATCAACATGAAAAATAGACCATGTTGGTTTGAACTCACTTTTTTGCCCCACTTTACCCTCATTGGTCTTTCCTAGTTCATTTTACCTTTTGTTGCTCTGTTGCTTCATATGTAGTGATGTCGCAAACCTACAATTTTCCGTTCGCGAGCGGCGAACGCGAACTTCCACAAATGTTCGCGAACGGGCGAACCACCATAGACTTCAATAGGCAGGCAAATTTTAAAACCCACAGGGACTCTTTCTGCCCACAATAGTGATGGAAAAGTTGTTTCAAGGGGACTAACACCTGAACTGTGGCATGCCGGAGGGGGATCCACGGCAAAACTCCCATGGAAAATTACGTAGTTGTTGCAGAGTCCGTTTTTAATCCATAAAGGGCATAAATCACCTAACATTCCTAAATTGTTTGGAATAACGTGCTTTAAAACATCAGGTATGATTTTGTATCGATCAGGTGGTGTAAGGGTTAGGGTTACAGACAGGGTTAGGGTTACAGATAGGGTTAAGGTTACAGACAGGTTTAGGGTTACAGATAGGGTTAGTGTTAGGGTTACAGACAGGGTTAGGGTTACAGTCCTATCTGTAACTCTAACCCTATCTGTAAACCTAACCCTGTCTTTAACCCTAACCCTATCTGTAACCCTAACCCTAACTGTAACCCTAACCCTGTCTATAACCCTAACCCTATCTGTAACACTAACCCAGTCTGTAACCCTAACCCTAACCCTATCTGTAACCCTAACCCTGTCTGTAACTTACACACTCATGACATAAATTTTATGTAGTGATGACTGTGCTTGTGCGCACCTTTGGGAGATTTTGCAGGTGATGGGGGTTTTTCAAAGCCCATGGTCATGCTCAGGTAGTTCATCGACAGTTAAGCAGTAGTCAAGGGGTTCATCGCTCCTCAGAGTGTCGATATCTGCAGTTAAGGCGAGGTAGTCTGCTACCTGACGGTCGAGTCATTCTCTGAGGGTGACAAATACAACAAATGCGGCGCTTGAGGAGAGATATTATAAACCACTTTTAAGTGGAAAAATATCCCATAACCTAAAAGGAATGTGACAATCAAAAAAGGTAATGGGTGAAAATAGGTGCAAATTAAGGTGATATAACAGCAACCAGTACTATATATAAATCATGAACATAGGAAATAGATTCCTTGTAAAATCATGTACTAAAAAGTGAGTCCAGAATTGCTTCCGTAATTAAAATAATTATATGGTGTCTTAATTAATCCGATGTGAACATGTGAACAGCGAATCTTCACTTCACAGTATGGGATGGAAGAAAGAAACATCCACAATGTACTCCTGTACAATCAAGAAGATGGAATAATCTTACCAGATTCGGTGGACATACTGACCAATGGTAGCATGTCAATAGGGCAAGTAATGGATCCTCAGCCTGGTTGGGTTCATAGAAGAAACATCCAGAGGCACCAAAGGGAATCCAAAGATCCTGTTCGTGTATCCAAACGTCCAAGATAGCAAGCAGATATCTCATAGAATTGGGATCACATGGAGGCACATGTAAAAAATTGAAGGAGGCTCATATAGCGCAGTTAAACCCAATAACAGGGAAGAGCGATTTTAATGGTAAAACAGGTAGGTATGCAATACCATACAAGTATAAAAAATAATTAAAAGATTAAAAAAAAAAAAACGTTCAAGGTACAAGCCAGGTGAAGGAGCGAGTACAAGTGATCACATAGAATAAAGCGTGGTGGATAGATATGCGGTTGCAGGCTATGTACCCTACATGTTTCGAGTTAAAAACTCTTCGACTGGGGCATAAACCTGCTAATTCCCACCACGCTAGTATATATTGGACTTAATCAGCATGTTTAGAACTGTGATTCAAATCAGCTGGTATGTTCGAAGAAAGACATTCATTGCATACAGTTAGCATGCTAACGAACGCCTCTCTTACATGGGTCAAACCCAAAAAAGGAAGGGCTTTCCTATTCCCTTGTCGGGCATTGCTCCAAGGAGCTGTCAATCAAAATGTGCCTGGGTGTCGTCACCGCGTACGCCCACGGCAACGTCAAGGCATTGTAGGACATCCCATATTGTGCTCCATAGCAGTATCGCGTACCGGAAGGTGGTGAGGACGTTACATATATGTCGCGTCATCACGCACTCCAACTGCAACGTCATTGCGCTATGGGACCATCACTGGTGTTCTCACACCCACAACACACAGACGGAGAACGCGCAGAGAACGGGACACATGCACGTCATCTCTAAAGCGCCCTCTGATGTCATCACGCAGGCGCCACCATGCGTTCCACACAGTAAACCACCAGTCTTGTCCATTGATTGGACGACGTGGGGACCGGGTATCCAACGAGAGACGGCAATAGCAGGGATGTTATAGATACGTCTACAAAATATGTAGATAATAAAAAACAAAAGATGGACATAAAAGCCATAAAAATTGTAACTAATGAGTACATATACGCCCCACATATCTATCATCACCACAATGAAGGACATGTATATAAGAGAGCACATATAACACACATACATATCAGAATCATTAATACAATGAACGTCTATGCAAAATCACAATTAATATAACAAGAGCATCCTAGCAAAATAAGAGGATATACAAAAAAATAATTATATTACAAAAAACAGCTTAAAAAAAAAATGCCACTAGTAGAGGATAAAGAAGAATGTTAACCTCTAAATAAACTAGAAAGGACCTACGACTTATTGATAAAGGCGTTGATATCCCAGTCAATGTTTAACCCATACAGGGAAAAACATTTGAGCTGGTGTATCCAGAACATTTCCAATTGTGAAACACCCCTAACCTTAGATTCGCCTCTCCAATGGGGAGTGAATTTAGCTATGATCTGAAAACAGGTACCTGTTGGATTGCGATCATGGGCTTCTAAGTAATGTCTAGGTACACTATGATTAGTCTTTCCTTTCCTTATACTTTTAATATGCTCATTGACCCTGATAGAAAAGGTACGTATAGTTCTACCCACATATTGTTTTTTGCAGGGACAGGTTAGGAGATAGACTATATAGCGTGTGGTACAAGTAACAAACTCCTTCATATGATAAATGATGGAAGTTGTTGTAGATGAAAAACTATCAATTTGTCTTTGTGTCAAAGTATTGTGAAGACATACATTGCATCTGCGACAAGCATGAAAGCCTTTAATTTCAGGGAAGAACACAGGTTTGATTGGAGGGTCAGATACATTAGGGGCCAATTTATTTCTAAGGGACATGGCTCTCCTAAAAACAACGCCTGCTTTATCTGGAAGTACTGGGCCCAAAAGGGGGTCATTTTGGAGTACATTCCAGTGGCGATTGAAAATCTGTTTAATCTGTTTATATTGTACCGAATATTGTGTGGTAAATGACCACTTAAACTTAGCGCTTGGAATGCGCTTAGGTTGTTCCGAGACAATAGTCTCCCTGTCCAGTTTAGCAACACGTTCAATGTCTGTATCAATGTAATCTGGTGTATAACCCTTCTCAATGAACTTTGATTTTAGAATATTTGCTTGTTGATGAAAATCAGCTAAATATGTACAACTCCTCCTAATGCGTAACAGTTGGCTATATGGTACAGATTTGAGCCATGAACTATAATGACAGCTGTCAGTAGGGATATACCCGTTGCGGTCGGTCGGTTTGAAAAAGGTTTTAGTGACCAGCCTTCTGTCAGCAACAGATATTTCCAGATCCAAAAAATGGATCATAGTATGGCTCATTTCATAGGTTAGAGTGATCCCCATATCATTATCATTAAGAGTGACCATGAATTCATGCAGGGATTCCTCATTACCCTGCCATAGGAGGAGGATGTCATCAATGTAACGAGCCCATAAAGACAGCTCAGGACGCTGTAGGGCATAGACGACATCCTCCTCCCATTGGGCCATAAAGAGGTTGGCCAAACTTGGGGCAAACTTAGCCCCCATGGCCACGCCTTTTGTTTGGAGGAAAAATTTGTTGTCATACCAAAAGTAATTGCCCTGTGTAGCAAACTTAAGAAGTTTCATAATAAATTGTTGTTGTCCATCCGGGATAGCACTCCTAGTGGACAAAAAATGTTCAACTGCCTTAAACCCCAATTTATGCGGAATAGACGTATACAGCGAGGTAACGTCTGCTGTAACTAACAAACAGCCTTCCTGGTAGTCAACGGATTGGAGCCTGCGTATAGTATCACCAGTATCTTTAAGAAAAGATGGAACCGTGCGTACCAGTGGCTGTAAATGGAAATCCACATAACGGCCAATTCTAGAGGTCACGGAATTAATCCCACTCACGATTGGCCTACCTGGGGGCTGTGTCACATTCTTATGGATCTTAGGAAGGTAGTACATTACCGGGATTCTAGGGACTACAGGGACTAGATATTCTTTTTCCTTTTTATCCAATATTCCACTCAAAAAACCTTCATCAACTAGGTTTAAAAGAAGTTTTCTGAGTTTCTTGGTGGGATCTTGGGAGAGAGCAGTGTAAGTACTCAAATCTCTCAGTATCCGACACATTTCAGAGTGGTAATCATCTTTGTCCAAGATGACCACTCCACCGCCTTTATCGGCAGGGCGAATGATCAAATCCTTGCGTTCACATAGGGACTTGAGGCCTACCTTAATGTCAGGATGATCATAAGTACGCTTTTTTGGGAGTGAGTCAAGATCCTTCAAAACTAGATCTCGAAAGACTTTAACTGAATGTGCTGTAGCACTAGGAGGGTTAAAGAGAGAGGGATTTGATAATCCAGAGTGAATATTATCAGTAGATGATCCACCAGTCACTCGGGATTGATAGGGATTTACTATAAAATGTCTTTGAGGGTGGACCCCGAAGGGCTGTGGCGATGCATAGGACTTAAAAAGCTCTGCATGTCCTCCATCAACAACACATCTGTAAAGCGTCCTGTCCTTGCCGGCGTGGTCGTGGTGGGAGGAGGATTACTTTCACCTTTTTCCCTGTTAGATTCCCCTTATACGCTGTGTAAAGCATACTTTTTAATTTATTTTGGAACTGCTGCATCCTGTCCAACTTCCGGTAACATTTCAGGCACTTTCTGCTTATACCGGGGGTCTAGTAGCGTGGCCACCCAGTACAGGTCGTTCTCCTTCAGCCTTTTTATACGAGGGTCCCTCAACAGGCACGACAGCATGAAAGACCCCATTTGCACAAGGTTGGATGCCGAGCTACTCATGTCCCGTTCCTGGGTCCTCACTGATCTCACGGAAGGTCTGTTCTTCCCCCCAGCCATGTACAACACCACAGGTAATAGATAGGTGACAACGAGCACCCTGGGATGCCTGCCGTGGTTGGTCTTCCTCCTCCTCCTAGCCACATTCCTCCTCTGACTCCTCTTCCTCAGACTCCTCTTCCAGCATTGCCGCAGGTCCAGCAAGCGATGCTATTAAGGCTGTTTGTGGTGGTGATGGTGACCACAACTCTTCCTCTTCACGCTCATCTACGGCCTGATCCAGCACTGTTCGCAGGGCATGCTCCAGGAATAAAACAAATGGGATGATGTCGCTGATGGTGCCTTCAGTGCGACTGACTGGGTTTGCCACCTATTTAAAAAGATGCATGAGCCTACAGGCATTGCACATGAGCGTCCAGTAACGAGGCAAAACAATTCCCAGCTGCGCAGAGGCTGTCCTAGCACCCCAGTCAAACAAATACTCGTTGACGGCTTTTTCTTGTTGGAGCAGGCGGTCGAACATTAGGAGTGTTGAATTTCAACGTGTCGGGTTGTCGCAAATCAAGCGCCTCACTGGCATGTTGTTTCGCCGCTGGATATCTGAAAAGTGCACTATGGCCGTGTAGGAATGCCTAAATTGGCCACATACCTTCCTGGCCTGCTTGAGGACGTCCTGTAAGTCTGGGTACTTATGCACAAAGCGTTGTACAATCAGATTCAACACATGTGCCATGCACGACACATGTGTCAACTCAGTGCCGCCAACAAATTGCTTCCGTTGTCACACACCACTTTGCCGATCTCCAGTTGGTGCGGAGTCAGCCACTGATCCACCTGTGCGTTCAGGGCAGACAGGAGTGCTGGTCCGGTGTGACTCTCTGCTTTCAGGCAAGTCAACCCCAAGACGGCGTGACACTGTCGTATCCGGGATGTGGAATAGCCACTGGGGAGCTGGGGGGGTGCAGTGTTGATGTGGAGCAAGACGCAGCAGCAGAAGAGGACTCAGCCGAGGAGGTTATCGAAAAGGATGGAGTAGGAGGAGTAGAGGAGGTGGCAGCAGGCCTGCCTTTAAGTCGTGGCAGAGCCACACATTTCATGCTTGGCAGCCATCAGCAGGTTTACCCAATGTGCAGTGTAGGTGATATAACTGTCCTGAACGTGTTTTGCAGACCAGTGATCAGTGGTCGGGTGGACCCTTGCCCCAACACTGTGTGCCAGACATGCCATGACTTCCTTTTGCACAATACAGTACAGGTTGGGGATTGCCTTTTGTGAAAAGAACTTTTGTCCAGGTACCTTCCACTGTCGTGTCCCAATAGCTACAAATTTTTGCTCGGTCCCTCTAACCCTGCCAGGCTGTCTGGGGTCCCCTCTGACACTGTCCTCTGCTCCTCTCCTTAACCTGTGTCTTCCATCTGCCCTGCACCCCTCAGCCTATACAGACCTACTCCACCTCACCCTGCACCCCTCACTATGCACCCTGCAGCCACCCTACAGCACCCTGCATCCCTCACTATGCACCCTGCAGCACCCTTCACTGTGCACCCTTCCCCCACCTCACAGCACCCTGCAAACCTCACTGTGCACCCTGCACCCCTCACTATGCACCCTGCACCCCTCACTATGCACCCTGCAGCCACCCTACAGCACCTTGCACCCTTCACTGTGCATCCTGCCCCCACCCCACAGCACCCTGCACCCCTTACTGTGCACCCTGCACCCCTCACTATGCACCCTGCACCCACCCCACATCACCCTGCACCCCTCACTATGCACACACCCCACATAACTATGCACCCCTCACTGTGCACCCTGCATCCACCCCACAGCACCCTTCACCCCTCACTATGCACCCTGCAGCCACTCTACAGCACCGTGCACCCTGCCCCCACCCCACAGCACCATGCACCCCTCACTGTGCACCCTGCACCCCTCACTATGCACCCTGCACCCACCCCACAGAACCCTGCACCCACCCCACAGAACCCTGCACCCCTCACTGTGCACCCTGCACCCACCCCACAGAACTATGCACCCCTCACTGTGCACCCTGCATCCACCCCACAGCACCCTGCACCCCTCACTATGCACCCTGCACCCACCCCACAGCACCCTGCACCCCTCACTATGCACTCTGCACCCACCCCACAGAACTCTGCACCCCTCACCGTGCACCCAGCCCTTTGAGTGTAACCATACTGCTGATGCGGCCCCCGATGAATTCGAGTTTTCCACCCCTGCTATACACACTCTAACTCTAACTGACAAGCCTGCCTGCCTGTGTGCTCTATCTAACTCCAAAAAATTACACTCTCTCTCTCTCTCTGTAAACCACCACAAAACACATTAGATTACAGAGAAAAAAAAAGAAGCAGACTGGTGGACTAGCCCTAAAAAGGGCTTTTTGGGGTGCTGTCAGGACACTGTCCTTACAGCAGAGATCAGATGAGTCTTTCAGAACTGGAGTGGACACTGAATACACTGGCCTAGCTAGCAATTTCCCTATTAAATCAGCAGCAGCTACACTGTCCCTCCTCTCACTAAGACTGCAGGTTCCGAATGAATCTAAAATGGATGCTGTACAGGAGGTGGGAGGGTCTGGGAGGGAGGGTATGCTGCTGATTGGCTGGAATGTGTCTGCTGAATGTGAGGTACAGGGTCAAAGATTGCTCAATGATGACGCAGCGGCGAACGCGAACAAGCGATGTTCGCCAGCAACTATTCACCGTCCAACAGTTCTGTACATCTCTATTCATATGCACACATCACTGCAGGGCTAAGTTTTTTTTATCTCCCTGCGGTTTTTATAGCAAGGCTATTTACTGCATATTTGATTGCTTCATGGTAAGCTCCTTTTTTCTTGTTACAAAAAGTTAAATGATCATTTTAACATTTTTAGAGCTGGATTTTAATCTGCCATTTACCAACGATCTTGCATCTTGGCAATCCAGTCAGCGTCCCACTTTTGGTTTTTATCTATTATTGGTTCAGGTATGTATGGAGGCTATGGCCCTAATTTAGGGATGAGTGTTAGCCATGATAATATCGTTAATGGCAATTAACCCCTAATTACCTTCTATTCAAAATACATTTTATTTTCTAGTTTGAACTGTAAGTCCCCAGCAGCCCCACTTGAGCATGGCGTTTCTTTTTGTCGCTCCTGGATGTCGCGTCCTGCCTGATCCTTGATCTGGGGATAGGTACGGTTTATCTGTGCACGGAGTCTGTCTTTCAGGCTCTCATATTTGGACACCTCTATATGTTCGGACATCCTTTGACTTTCAGCTGTATTTTGAAAATTCCTGTATGCAATTTATCAATACTGCTGTGTTCTTTCCTATAGACTGTATTTATTACATTGAATGAATTTCACACCCCGGAAGAAGCCAACAATTTGGTGAAACATGTTGGGACATTGTGTTGTATTCATTCTAATTCAGTGTATATTCCATACCTTTATTGTCCTCATTTTTGCTCAATTGAATTGAATAACATTTTGTCTCCATTTAATCTTGTTTTAAACAATTTACAGTATGTGACTTGTTCTGGCACCGACATAATCCCTTATCTCATCCTCCACTTTGTAACTATCATATAGAGATGAGGTGCCATATCTATTAGAGGACACAACAAACACTTCCACCCTTTCTTAGCACACAGATATTTGAGGCCAGAAATAGGAATATGAAACATTGCTTGGAAGTGGGATACACCCCAAGTATCCACTGGAGCAGCTGTGTGGGACACCCTAAAAAGGTTGTTCTGGTGTCCCACACTAGTGCTCTTGAGTCCAGATGTGTAAACAGCTGCTGAGTGTCCTCTGCTTTACACTGAATCAAGTTTGCATTTCATTCTAGTGACAAACACTTCTAGACAACAATGTAATAAACTTTTTAGTACAAATAGGCATGACCAAATGTATGTAACCCTGCATCTGCCAAAAACGTTGTATGTAGTGGGCGAACAATGTTTACTATGACCGATTACTGTGCCCACTAACCTCAAAGTCGCCATTTTAAACTGTCCAACAGTAAATAAAAGCACATGGAGCAACAGGCAAGTAATAATAATAATAGGAACACAGGACAAATACTTACTTTTTTGAAGCATTTTCTTGATCCTTCTTTACTCCCTCAATTTCAGGTCTGACCAGCGTTTCCTCAAGTCCTCCTGAAATTCCTGTGCAGACTCCTCACAACTTTAGACATGATCTTGGCCTTTCTCACATTTGGGTTGGTGTATGGCCCATGCTTCCCATCATAGTCGGTCCTTCTCAAGATGTCCACCATCTCTGCCATCTCTGCAAAGGACATATTTGAGGCCTTATATCTCCTCCAGGATCAGGACGATTCTTGCTCCGGGCTTTCCTCGTCATTATTGGAATTATCAGCCACCTGCTGTGTCTCTGCCATGTCTCTCACACAGCACGCCGAAAGAGAAGGGGCAGGAAATATACTAGAAATAGGTCAGTGGTGTGAAGAGTTTAACGCATGCGCAGTGTATATAAAGCTAACACGCTTGTCTCGTAACTACATTCTGTGTGTGGAGAAAGGAGTAAGCGCTAAATGTGAGACCGAAGGTAACATTTTAACTTGGGTCATCAGTGGCCTATACTGCTTCTAGATTGAGGCCTGTTTTGGGATAAGATTAGGAGAGTTTAGACTGACATTAGTATTTTTGTCTTGCAGAAATAATGAATGCTTTTAATAACCCAAAATTCTTAAGCAAGTTCCTTGACAGGTACAGGGAGCTGCCTGTTTTGTGGGAAGTCAAAAATCCCCTCCATAAAATTAAAACAGCAAGGAGGGCAGTGCTAGAGAAAATGCTGCAATTTGTAAAGATGCAGGTCCCCGACACAGACATTGAGTTTGTGGACAAGAAAATTGAGAACATTGAGGGGCACATACAGGAAGGAGCACAATAAGGCCCTGGAATCACAGAAGTCAGGAGCAGAACCAGAGGAAGTGTATGTACCCAGTCTGTGGTACCACAACAAATTGTGCTTTCTAGATGACCAGACTGAAGTGAGGCCATCACTTTCTACCCTTCCTTGCAGCCTTCCCTCCAGCCTTCCATCCACCCCAGCTGAGGCATCCGAGAACCATCCTGCGCCTTCCATCCTGTGCCCAGCTGGAGCCAGGTATAGTATTTTTACAAAGATTTATTGTCCTAAAATTAATGATGTGAACTAGATGTTACTATTGATAACAAATTAATGTTTCAACAAAAAAGTATTTTAAATAGACAGTAGTGGCCAAAAAGGATTGGGGCAAGAATGAAAAATGCTGGGGTCAGAATGGATGTTAATAAATAAAAAGGACTATCAATTTGCCACAGTCATGAGGCCTCAATCAATCCCAGGTGCCTCCCCTCCACCTTCAAACAAAAAGGCCCAAGAGGGATAGGAACATGGATGAGGCAGCACCTCATTCGTGATTCACATGCGACCCTCAGAGACCCCCCCATTGTTCAAGAGGGCTATGCCTGCCTAGTTGCTGCCAAACTGCAGGAAATGAGGAAGGGCCATGCCTCCTCTGTGAAAACCTAATTTTAAAGACCCTAAATAAGGCGTTGGTGGGCCAACCAAGACAAAATACTGACCTATATGAGTTCGCCCATCCTCCTCCACTGCACGCTTCCTTGTAGGCTGTGGCTCTGGAGGTGGGTATGTGTCAGGAGGAGGAGGTGGAAGAGGATGGGCAAACTCATAAGGGTCAGTATTTTGTGTTAGTTGGCCCATCAACCCCTTATTTAGGGCCTTTAAAATGAGGGTTTCACAGGTTTTCACAGAGGAGGCATTGGCCCTTTTCCATTTCCTGCATTTTGGCAGCCTTTTTGTTTGAAGGTGGAAGGGAGGCACCTGGGATTGAGTGAGGCCACTGGGCCCGGCCACTTCCTGCTGCCACTGGGCCCGGCCACCTCCTGGCTGACACTTCCCCCTGCCTCCTTCTGCCTGCCACAAGTCCACCTCCAGAGCCACAGCCTACAAGGAAGCATGCAGTAAAGCGTGGAGGGAACTCTGCAGGGAAGGGTGCAGGGAAGGCTGCAAGATAGACAAGAATGTGATGCCCTGGGTTCAGTCTGGTCTGACAGAAGACACAGGCTGTTGTAGTACCACAGACTGGGGACATGTCACCTGTAGGGATGAGCTTCGCGTTCGATGGGAACACATGTTCGCATCGAACATCGGCTGTTCGATCCTTCGTCGAAAACGAACAAATCGGGTCGTTCGCGCCAAATTCGAATGACGCGCAACGGCCCATAATTCACTGCGGCGTTGCGCGCTGATGATTGGCCAAGCATGCACCATGACCCCACATGCTTGGCCAATCACAGCGCCCCAAAAAACGAAGAGACCTAATTGGCCAAAGCTTGGGTGCTTTGGCCAATTAGGGCTCAGGGCTTTAGCACACGCCCCACACTATAAAAGGCTGCCTCCCGGGCGGCCTCGTGTAGTGTGTTCCGGCTTGCTTAGAGAAGTCAGACAGACAGAGAAAGAGAGAGAGAGAGATAGATAGATAGAGACACAGTGTATTTTCAGATAGATAGATAGATAGATAGATAGATAGATAGATAGATAGATAGATAGATCAGGGAGGCTACTAGTTAGTATAGTTAAATGTACAGTTTGTAGAGAATATATTGACATCCCTAGGAGTTGTCAATATATTTATAAACTGTATAGCTTAGCTAGTTCTGCTATTAGTATCTGTCAGGCAGGAGATTGTGCTTGATGCTCTAACGTGTTAGTGTACACGTGTTAGTTCATTGCACATAGACGCATTAACTGTTACTGCACGTGTGCTATTTATTTGCACAGAAAGGCAGTTGCTGTTAATGCAAGTGGGCTATTGAATTGCACAGAAACGCAGTCGCTCTGACTGTGCGTGTGCTGTTTAATACCACCTGAGCGCATTTGGGGTCACCGTACGAGTGCTGTGACATACCACCTGAGCGCATTTGGGGTCACCGTACGTGTGCTGTGACATACCACCTGAGCGCATTTGGGTCACCGTACGTGTGCTCCTATATACCACCTGAGCGCAGTTAGTGCCACTGTATGTGTGCTGGTATATACCACCTGAGCACAGATAGTGCCACTGTACGTGTGCTCCTATATACCACCTGAGCGCAGTTAGTGCCACTGTACGTGTGCTGGTATATACCACCTGAGCACAGATAGTGCCACTGTACGTGTGCTCCTATATACCACCTGAGCGCAGTTAGTGCCACTGTATGTGTGCTGGTATATACCACCTGAGCACAGATAGTGCCACTGTATGTGTGCTGGTATATACCACCTGAGCACAGATAGTGCCACTGTACGTGTGCTCCTATATACCACCTGAGCACAGTTAGTGCCACTGTACGTGTGCTGGTATATACCACCTGAGCACAGATAGTGCCACTGTACGTGTGCTGCTATATACCACCTGAGCACAGATAGTGCCACTGTACGTGTGCTCCTATATACCACCTGAGCACAGATAGTGCCACTGTACGTGTGCTGCTATATACCACCTGAGCACAGATAGTGCCACTGTACGTGTGCTGCTATATACCACCTGAGCACAGATAGTGCCACTGTACGTATGCTGCTATATACCACCTGAGCACAGATAGTGCCACTGTACGTGTGCTGGTATATACCACCTGAGCGCAGTTAGTGCCACTGTACGTGTGCTGGTATATACCACCTGAGCACAGATAGTGCCACTGTACGTGTGCTCCTATATACCACCTGAGCACAGATAGTGCCACTGTACGTGTGCTGCTATATACCACCTGAGCACAGATAGTGCCACTGTACGTGTGCTGCTATATACCACCTGAGCACAGATAGTGCCACTGTACGTGTGCTGCTATATACCACCTGAGCACAGATAGTGCCACTGTACGTGTGCTCCTATATACCACCTGAGTGCAGTTAGTGCCACTGTACGTGTGCTCCTATATAACACCTGAGCACAGATAGTGCCACTGTACGTGTGCTGCTATATACCACCTGAGCACAGATAGTGCCACTGTACGTGTGCTCCTATATACCACCTGAGCGCAGTTAGTGCCACTGTACGTGTGCTGCTATATACCACCTGAGCGCAGGTAGTGCCACTGTACGTGTGCTGTTATATATCACCTGAGCACATTTGGTGTCACTCCGCTTGTGCTGTTACATACCACCTGAGCACTTTAATATGTCTGGAAGGAGAACAAAGAGAGGCAGAGAGTCAGGAGGGCAAGCAGGCTCTGCATGTAGAGGTAACGCTGGTAGTGGATGTGGTGCATCCTCTTCAGCCCATGGCCATGGCCGTGGCCGCTCGTCCTTCTTTTCGGGAGCTGGCCGTGTTGAACCTCAACATGCAGAGGAATTAGTAGAGTGGATGACCAAGCCGTCCTCATCCTCCTCATCCTCTCTCACACAGACAGATCAAAGTTTATCTGGCAAATCAGCTGCCAAGGCGTCCTCTTCCCTCTGCACAATGGCTTCACACAATACTTCCCTAGTACCATAATGTCCTCCTGAGGAGTCCCCCGAACTGTTTCAACACAGTGTGTGGTATATGCTGCAGGAAGATGCGCAGCGTTTTGTAGACTCCGATGACGGAACACTGATAGAGGAAGGTATTGATGTGAGCCCAGGGAGAGGGGGTGGCCGAGAGGGACAGCAATTTGTCAGTGATGATGTTCCCCCAGCTGGAGCATACTGCCAGGTTGTTGACAGTGATGAGGAGGGAGGGGATGATGAGGTCACTGACTCTACCTGGGTGCCTGATAGGAGAGAGGAGGAGAATGAGGCACAGGCACATCTCCAAAGAGGCAGGATGCCCTCCAGGGGTCAGCTTAAGGTCACACCTACTGCATTACAACGCACATCTACGGTGCTTGTGCATGGCGCTGCTGTGTCTGACCGGTACAGCAAAAGTTCTTTGGTGTGGGCCTTTTTTGAAACATGTCCACAAGATCGTACCTTTGCTATTTGCAACTTATGTCGCAAGCGTATCTCGCGTGGCCAAAACATCAACCACCTGGGTACCACATGCTTGTCCAGACATATGTCGACCTGCCATGCAGCTCGTTGGCAAGCACACCAGAAAGACCCACACCAAAGACAAAAGCGTACCCCCCCTTGCCCTTCTGGGACCTCCAACCCCAGTAGACCCCCAGTCCTTTCTGAAGCCTGCAGTGAAGGTGTAGAAATAGGTGTGTCACAAGCTAGTAGTAGCGGTCAATCTACTCATAGTACCAGGCAAATTTCCCTGCCCCAGATGCTGCAGCGCCGAAAGAAGTACAATCCCAGCCATCCACATGCCCAACAGTTGAATGCTAGCTTAGCGAAATTGCTAGCACTTCAACTGCTACCTTTTCAGTTGGTAGATTCTGCCCCCTTCCGTGAGTTTGTGCAATGTGCAGTACCTCAGTGGCAAGTACCAAAACGCCATTTTTTCTCACGGAAGGCTATTCCGGCTCTCTACCAGCATGTGGAAGGCAATGTCCATGCCTCGCTGGACAGGGCGGTCAGTGGTAAGGTGCATATTACCGCTGACTCATTGTCCAGCAGGCATGGACAGGGACGTTACCTGTCTTTTACGACGCATTGGGTGACTCTGCTGGCAGCTGGGAAGGACGCAGGGCAAGGTCCAGTAGTTTTGGAGGTTGTTCCGCCACCACGCCTCCAAAAAAATACTACTGCTTGTGACACACCTCTTTCCTCCACCCCCTCTTCTTCTTCCTCTGTGGCCTCTTCCTGTGGGGATGTTTTCTCCGAACCAGCCATGCTCCGTAGGCGTACGAGGGGAGACGCAGGAATGCAGGCCAAGAGATGCCATGCGGTGCTAGAGCTGGTGTGCTTGGGAGACAGGAGCCACACTGGGGAAGAGATTTTCTCAGCTCTGCAGGGTCAGGCTGAGGGGTGGTTGACGCCAAGCCAGCTGAAGCCTGGAATGGTGGTCAGCGATAATGGCACCAACCTCCTCTCTGCCCTGCGACAGGGAAAACTCACCCACGTGCCCTGTTTTGCGCATGTCCTCAATTTGGTGGTGCAGCGGTTCTTGGGCAGGTACCCGGGCTTGCAGGATGTCCTGAAGCAAGCCAGGAAAGTCTGTGTGCATTTTCGGAGGTCATATAATGCCACTGCTTGGCTGACTGACCTCCGAAGGGAATACAACCTGCCCAAGAACCGCCTAATTTGTGACATGCCCACCAGATGGAACTCAAGATTGGCCATGCTGCAGCGGCTGCACACGCAGCAGCGGACCATCAATGAGTACCTGTGCCAATATAGCAGCAGAACTGTGTCAGGGCAGCTAGGTTTTTTTTCCCACGCCAGTGGGCCTTGATCAGGGATGCATGCACTGTCCTGTCACCATTTGAGGAGGCCACGAGGATGGTGAGCAGTGACAGTGCATGCATCAGTGAGACTGTCCCTCTAATTCACATGTTGGAGCACACGCTATGTGGAATAATGGACAGGGCCCTTGAGGCAGAACAGAGGGAGGAAGAGGAGGACTTCCTTACCTCTCAAGGCCCCCTTTACCCAGACAGTGGTCCTGCTTGCCCACCTAGCACACAGGAAGAGGATGAGGAGGAGGAGGAGGAGGATTGTATTAGCAGCATGGAGGTGGAGCCTAGCACTCAGCAGCAGCAGTCTTCAAGGGATCATTTACAGTCCCAAGGAGCACGTGGAGTTTTACGTGGCTGGGATGAGGTGCCTGTGGATCCTGTCGTCCTCAGTGACCCAGAGGACTGTGGCCCGAATGCCTCTGCAAACCTACGCTGCATGGCCTCCCTGATTCTGCAAAGCCTGCGTAAGGATCCTCGTGTACGTGCTATTAAGGAGAGGGATCATTACTGGCTGGCGACTCTCCTTGATCCACGTTACAAGAGTAAGGTTGCGGACCTTATGTTGCCATCGCAGAGGGAGCAGAAGATGAAACTTCTGCGGGAGGCCTTGCAGAAGGGTCTGTCTAATGCGTTCCCAGAACCGGGGGGATTACCAAAACCTGGCTCTGGACAACGTCTTGCTGAGGCTTCGGTGAGTCACAGAAGGGGCGGTGGAGAAGGTGGTCGTCTGACCGATGCGTTCGGGCAGTTTTTTAGTCCGCATCCCCAAGGTCTGACCGGTTCCAGCAACCATCGCCAGCGTCTGGTTTACATGGTCCGGGAATACCTAGGGGCAAGATCCGACTTGGACACCTTCCCCACCGAAAATCCTCTGGCTTACTGGGTCTTGAGGATGGATCACTGAGCTTGCCCAGTATGCAATTGAGCTACTGGCTTGCCCTGCATCCAGTGTTCTTTCAGAACGGACATTCAGTGCTGCTGGAGGCTTTGTCACTGATCACAGGGTGCACCTCTCCACCAGCTCTGTTGATCGACTGACCTTCATCAAAATGAATCAGGCTTGGATCAACACCAGCTACCAAGCACCTGATGCTGATATTAATGAATAATATATTTTTTGTTGAAATGTCGGATCCCTTTTAGACTGCTGATGCTGAGTGACTGTCCTCTTATGCTGCTGATGGAATATCCTTCTCCTCCTCACTTTTCTTGCTGATAGCTAGTAAGAAATGTTGTGTTTCTGGGCTCCGCCACCAGTGCCTAAGGCACAATTTTTCAGCCCCTGTTTAACAGGGGCGCCTAATAACAATTTTTGTTGCAATACTTTGCACGTGGCTCCTTGTTGCGCTCCAATTGCAGTTATTGAGAGGGGTTGCAAGTGTTGTGTTCTGCCCAAGGCACAATTTTCTAGCCCCTGTTTAACAGGGGCGCTTAATAACAATTTTTGATGCAATAATTTGCACGTGGCTTCTTGTTGCGCTCCAATTGGAGTTATTGGGAGGGGTTGCAAGTGTTGTGTTGTGCCCAAGGCACAATTTTTCAGCCCCTGTTTAACAGGGGCGCCTAATAACAATTTTTGTTGCAATACTTTGCACGTGGCTCCTTGTTGCGCTCCAATTGGAGTTATTGGGAGGGGTTGCAGTGTTGTGTTGTGCCCAAGGCCCGATTTTTCAGCCCCTGTTTAACAGGGGCGCCTAATAACAATTTTTGATGCAATAATTTGTACGTGGCTCCTTGTTGTGCTCCAATTGGAATTATTGGGAGGGGTTGCAAGTGTTGTGTTGTGCCCAAGGCACAATTTTTCAGCCCCTGTTTAACAGGGGTGCCTAATAACAATTTTTGATGCAATAATTTGTACGTGGCTCCTTGTTGCGCTCCAATTGGAGTTATTGGGAGGGGTTGCAAGTGTTGTGTTGTGCCCAAGGCACAATTTTTCTGCCCCTGTTTAACAGGGGCGCCTAATAACAATTTTTGATGCAATACTTTGCACGTGGCTCCTTGTTGCGCTCCAATTACAGTATGTTTGAGGGGTGCCCTTTTTTCTAAAAAATTTCTTTCACACAATAATAATGGCCCGCTAAAATATTCGACATAATGTTGCCACACAGAACTTGCGCAAGTAGCATTAATTACTTATTTTTTTTTGGTCCTTTCATGTTGTGCAGGGACATTTCTAAACACGTGCCACTACTATAGACACCCAGCAAGTGTGATATTTAAAGGAATTTTTTTTTTTTCACTTTAAGCATCATTAAAATGGCTGCTCCGCAAAAAACGTCCATTTAAAAAAAAAAAATCCATTGATACGTGTTCCCTGGGGCAAGACCCGGGTTCTGAACGACGTTTTCCAACATTTAAATTGAATTTTGGTCTTTAAAATGACCGTTTTTGAATTCAAACTTTCGGGTCCCATAGACTACAATGGGGTTCGAAATGTTCGCGCGAACCCGCGGTCTTTTCGAACGTTCTGGTGCGAACCGAACCCGGGGGTGTTCGGCTCATCCCTAGTCACCTGCTGCTGTTCCCGATCTCTGGGAGTTCTGCACAAGATTGTGCTCCCTATTGTATGTATGTACAATTTTCTCCCAATTTTCTTTTTTCAAATACTTGATGTCTGCCCTGTGGTCAAGGCTTCTCAAATTTCAACAGTTTCTCCGGTTTTACCTTCCTCTTTATTTTGTTATGAGCCAGAAAAAAATGGATATTTATTTTTTCAGTAAATACTAATGTGTTTTTCTTAACCACTTGACATCCCTATAGATGTCCTCCGCTCCTCTGGCCACTGGGGGCGCACGCGATCGGCGGATACACAGACAAGGACGTGGATCTGTGTGTGTAAACACACAGATCCACGTCCTGTCAGGGAGAGGAGACTGATGCTGTGTCCCTTGTACATAGGGACACAGATCGGTCACCTCCCCCAGTCGGTCCCCTTCCCTCACAGTTAGAAACACTATGCAGGGCACACATTTAACCCCTTCCCCGCCACCTAGTGTTAATCCCTTCACTGCCAGTCACATTTATACAGTAACCAGTGCATATTTATAGCACTGGTCACTGTGTAAATGTGAATGGTCCCAAAAATGTGTCAAAAGAGTCTGATGTGTCTGCCATAATGTCGCAGTCCCAATAAAAAAAAATCGCAGATTGCCGCCATTACTAGTAAAAACAAAATGAATAAAAAAAACATCATAATTCTGTCCCCTATTTTGTAGGCACTACACTACACTTTTGCGCAAACCAGTTGCTTATTGCGATATTTTTTAAACAAAAATACGTAGACGAATATGTATCGGCCTAAACTGAGAAAAAAAATGTTTTTTTTTTAAATTGGGCTATTTATTATAGCAAAAAGTAAACATTTTTTTTTTTCAAATTGTACAAATTTTTGTAACAATAAAATGTATACGTATTGTTGTATTTTTGGCACCTCAAAAGGCCATCTTTTTTCCTTTCCAGATTTGACTCAGGAGTCGAGGATGAGGCAATTAGAGAGTTAGTACTGATGCTGTTAAGGTGTCCTCAAGCCAACACTTTGTACATTTCTTGTGACATCTCTTGTGGCTATAGGCATGTTAGAACATTAAAAAAATAGCCCCTGCAACTATTTAATTTTGATAATAATTGATAAACTTAAATTTGCCAATTTATTTATTGCAGCTTATTGTAATTGTTTTTCAGGCATAAAAGAGCATACGGACGCTCTTTCTGCTGTAGTAGTGGCTACATCCTCTACTAGGCACAATAAACAAAATTTAGGTGTGGATGTCAGACAGGTCTGGTGTGAGGGCTTACCTTGAGTGGAGTCCATTTGCAGACTTGTGAGCTTACCTTTGCGACCTGATGCGATCCGCCCCCTGAGATTGGGACAGAGGGACGGATGCACCGGGAGGCACCGGTACCAGTGGGAAGATGATGGTCAGGTGCATGGAGCAGGTACAAGCGGATCACCGACTGGAAGACTGAGGCAGATGAAACAGAAGATAGTCCAGGAACAAAAGTATTTCACAGGAATCAAGTACTTCACTGGTCAGGGCAGGGCTGAAAACAGGTCCGGGAGACAAACCGTGGTCAGGGGCTGGAGAAGACATGGAAAGTCCAAAAGTACTGGCCGGGGTCAAAGGGCAGGAGACAGCAGCAATACAAGGTACAAAAGCCAAAGGTCAGAAGCCGGGGTCAGTCTTGCAGCAGAAGATCAAATACAGGAACCGTTGGCACAGACAGGAAGATCAGATAACACAATGAACTGACAAGGCTCTCAGAGTGAGGCAGGGTTTTATACCCTGGTTAATTGGGTAACCTGCCTCAGCTGGACCAGGGTAGTCAGGTGCAGATTGCAGGAAGATCAGGCAATCAGCACATAGTTCAGCACCAGGCTTCAATGGACAGCAAACAGAATCTAAACTGAGAAGTGGCTCAGAGGTAAGGTGTTGAAGCAGCAACGGTGAGGTCCTGGGTTCAATCCCACCCAGAGGGACTTAGAGCGCAACCATGCCTCGCCGTCTGCCTGGCACGGCAGGGACCGTGACATCTGGGCACATGCATTGATTGAAAATCAAGGAACTCTTACCAATATTTACATATGGCAGTCCAGAATTTGCGAAACAAATCCTCTTTTAAGTGACCGCATCGCTAGCAGGCAGAAGACGGTTTGGCTTTTTGATGTGATGTGTAGTATGCTGTGTGAAATGTTTTAAATTGTATTAATTTATCTCTCTATTTAACCACTTGCTTACTGGGCACTTAAGACAAACCAAAAAAATTCTTCAGAAAAGCGCTAAGGCACAGACAAATGCAGGAAGTCCCATAATCATGCAAATGTAAATTTATTAAAAAAAAAAAAAAAAAGGGGGGTAGTCTGATGAACAATATATATGTTTCCGAGAGTCCCAGCTTTGTGATGCAAAATATATAATATGCAGTATGAATGATCCCAATACATATGCTTCACTTGACCATAGTGCACAGCGTGATAGTGGACACAGAAAAGCACTCCTATGGAGTGAATGTCTTTCCCTCAGGCATGCAGTCTCACTGTGGAGGAAAGGATCCAATACTGGATGGCATCAAAGGATGTCTATACGATTGCTCTTACCATGTCCCAGATGGAAGGACGGATGTTCAAGAGAGTGATGGCGATGGAACGGCCAGGGGTGAGGGGGTGATCACCTGTGCTCTGTGAATAGTCTAGACGCGCGCTCCGTTCAAGCCATACAGGACGTCTCACTGACGCTGAACAGGAGGGGTAGAGACACGACACAGGAGGAACTGATGCTGGATTGGATGGAGGCTTAGCAGGCTTAGCAGGCTGGGTCCGTGTGAACGTAGTGGGAGGGATCCCAGAGTTGTAAACAGCAAACGGAATGTCAGTGGATCTGTGAAGATCTGTGGAGTCTGCTGGTCTGCGATGCAACAACGAACTGGAACTCAGGGCTTGGGGCAGCTACAAACTTGGACGACATGTATCGGGTCTTAACCCTTCATCAGGTCATAAGGATGTAGCAGTATAGGGACTATTTAAAGGAAACTGATGCGTGTGGGATGAGACATAGCAGGGCAATTATATGCTTAGAAAACTATGCTAACAACAACAGCAGATGCATCCTAATAAAAACATTTTGATAACACACATTAATGAAATAGAGGGGGCAGTGGACAGGGATGGGAAGGATAAGAATATTAGTAAAATGTATTGTGTATATATATATTAAAAAATGTTTGTAAATAAAAACAGTGTTATAACACACAAACTGAATAGTTAATAAAATCACTAGATAGAGAGGAAAATGGAATCTATGAGAATATATTTGTTATACTATATGTCATAAATAAAAATAGATATAAAATATAAATGAATATGTATATATATATATATATATATAAAAACAGAGAGTGGGAACCGGAAAGGAATTCTTATAAAAGATTACTGATTTCAAGCCCCTCGTTGAGGCCATTGGGGGATAAAGATGATAATTTAAATATCCAAAAGGATTCTCGTTTACATAATCGGACAAATCTCTCATTGTCAGTGAGCGTGCCCTCAGGTATATGTTCTATAGCCAGTACTTTTAGATATTTAAAATTTTTATCATGGTTGCATTTAAAATGTCTTGGTACGCTATGTTCTTCTGCGCCTTTGTCTATTAGACGACGGTGATCCCCGATGCGTTTCCGTAAGGTTCGTATGGTACGGCCGACATATAGCATCTTGCAGGGACAGATGAGAACATAAATCACGTATTGGGTTGAACATGTAATGAATTGGTTAATTTGATACACTTGGCCTGTTCTGTCAGAGAACGAGGATTTCCCATGTTCTATGAATTGGCAGGTCAAACATCCACGTTTTTTGCATTGAAATATGCCAATACGGTTATCAAAATGTGCCGTGTTATTCAATGGCTGGTCCTTCTTTTTGAGTTTGCTTGGTGCCAGAATATTTTTCAAGGTACGATTTCTTTTAAAAATGATTTGAGGGACAGGTGGTAATATGGGACCTAACCTTGGGTCCATTTTCAGAATGTGCCAGTGCTTTCTGACGATATTTTGTATCATTCTGTATTTATTATTGAAATCTGTGATGAACCTGAAAATGTTTTTTTGTGTTTTATTGGAATCTATGGGAAGCTTTGTTTTAACAGGCTGTTGGATGAATTTGTCATGGGCTGCCTGTATTAGGGTCGGGGGATAACCCTTCTCCAAGAATTTTTTTGTCAGAACTGCACTTTGTAGTTCATAGTCAGTGTTATTTGTGCAATTTCTCCTTAGTCTCTGGAATTGTCCATTGGGTATATTATTAGTCCAAGATGGATGGTGGCAGCTTTTGTAATGTAAATATGCGTTGCCACTGGTGGGTTTACAGAAATTTCTGGTACAGATTCTATCATCTTCATGGTAGAGGACCAGATCCAAAAAGACTAATTCCGAGGGGTCACATACATACGTGAATTTTAGATCTAAATAGTTGGAGTTGCAGTGTGCAACAAAAGAGTCGAAAAGTTCCACAGTGCCACTCCAAATGAGCACTACATCATCAATGTAGCGGCCATAATATACTATGTATCGTGCAAAAGGGTTGTTAGTCCAAATAAAATTGTCTTCCCAATACCCCATGAAAAGGTTGGCGTAGGAGGGCGCAAAATTGGCTCCCATGGCTGTGCCGTTAGTTTGAATGTAGAACCTGTCGCAGAACACAAAATAATTGTGTTCGAGACAGAAGGCTGTAATATCCCCTAGAAATTTTGCTTGATAGGAATTCATATTGTCATCTTTGGAAAGAAAATATTTGAGGGCTTCTAGACCTGCGGAATGGGGGATGGACGTGTATAAAGATACTACGTCCAAAGAAGCCCATATGTAATCATCGTCCCACTTATATTGTTCTAGTGACTCAATCACATGCCCAGAATCTTTAACGTAAGATGGAAGAGCCATCACTATAGGTTGTAAAAAATAATCAATGTAATGTGAGAGACCTGAAGTGAGACTGTCCATACAAGCCACTATGGGTCGACCGGGTGGGCAAGTAGTGGACTTATGTACCTTTGGTAAGTGATAGAAGTAGGGAGTGCTGCACACTGTGGGTAGCAAAAATTGTTTCTCATTTTTGTCTAGAATATCTTCTTTGGCCGCTTGTTCAATAAGGACTTTAAGTTCTGACTGGAAATCCAAAAAAGGATCCCCAGTGAGAATACGATATGTTTTTGCGTCGGCTAATAAACGAAGTGCTTCTGTTTCATAATCAGACAAATCTTGTATAACCAGACTACCGCCCTTGTCGGCTTGTCTGATAACAAGAGCATGGTTCTTTTTTAGTGACTCAACTGCAGCCCTTTCCTCGATTGATAGGTTAGATCGGAAGATGTGTTTAGTGTGACACAGTTCTAAGAGGTCCCTATATGTGGCCTGGTAGTATGTTTCAATGTATGGGCCTTTACAGGAAGCAGGATAAAAATTGGATTTTGGTCTCAAGCCTGTGTGGGCAATGTCAGGGGCACTATAATTCTCAAAGGGAGTGTGAGAAGGGAGCCCATCATCCCAGAGGTCAATTAATATCTCTAGAGCCTCTGAATCAGCTTTGTCGGTTTTGCTGTCAGCCTTATTGGAAATGGGATCTGGTTCAGGAATGGTGTATTCCTTAGTATAAAATCTTTTCAAAGTAAGTTGTCTGATAAACCTATTGAGATCCTTGAACAAACCAAATTTGTTTGGGCCTATAGTAGGAGAAAAACCCAGCCCCTTTTCCAGAAGGGATAATTCAGCAGGATTGAGTGTATGGGTTGAAAGATTAAAAATCTTAATCGTATTGGGTTCTATCTGATTTAATTTTCTTTCCTGTCTTTTTTGTGTTTTAATTTTGCAGATTCTTCCTCCACGTCTACCTCGTCTATTTTTCTTTTTTCTTTTGACGTGGACATGGGGGGCTGAACTAAAAAATGATCAGGGTTGGTGTGAATGGTGGGAAGTGCACTAAAAGAGGTGCTGGCCTCATTGGTTGAATTACCTTTTGTCATAAGGGAGCTACTAAATGTATTTAATTCTTGGGAGAACAGGTCCAAGTCTCTAGATATAGGACTGTATCTGTTATGAGTTTGGTTTGTTCAAGGATCTCAATAGGTTTATCAGACAACTTACTTTGAAAAGATTTTATACTAAGGAATACACCATTCCTGAACCAGATCCCATTTCCAATAAGGCTGACAGCAAAACCGACAAAGCTGATTCAGAGGCTCTAGAGATATTAATTGACCTCTGGGATGATGGGCTCCCTTCTCACACTCCCTTTGAGAATTATAGTGCCCCTGACATTGCCCACACAGGCTTGAGACCAAAATCCAATTTTTATCCTGCTTCCTGTAAAGGCCCATACATTGAAACATACTACCAGGCCACATATAGGGACCTCTTAGAACTGTGTCACACTAAACACATCTTCCGATCTAACCTATCAATCGAGGAAAGGGCTGCAGTTGAGTCACTAAAAAAGAACCATGCTCTTGTTATCAGACAAGCCGACAAGGGCGGTAGTCTGGTTATACAAGATTTGTCTGATTATGAAACAGAAGCACTTCGTTTATTAGCCGACGCAAAAACATATCGTATTCTCACTGGGGATCCTTTTTTGGATTTCCAGTCAGAACTTAAAGTCCTTATTGAACAAGCGGCCAAAGAAGATATTCTAGACAAAAATGAGAAACAATTTTTGCTACCCACAGTGTGCAGCACTCCCTACTTCTATCACTTACCAAAGGTACATAAGTCCACTACTTGCCCACCCGGTCGACCCATAGTGGCTTGTATGGACAGTCTCACTTCAGGTCTCTCACATTACATTGATTATTTTTTTACAACCTATAGTGATGGCTCTTCCATCTTACGTTAAAGATTCTGGGCATGTGATTGAGTCACTAGAACAATATAAGTGGGACGATGATTACATATGGGCTTCTTTGGACGTAGTATCTTTATACACGTCCATCCCCCATTCCGCAGGTCTAGAAGCCCTCAAATATTTTCTTTCCAAAGATGACAATATGAATTCCTATCAAGCAAAATTTCTAGGGGATATTACAGCCTTCTGTCTCGAACACAATTATTTTGTGTTCTGCGACAGGTTCTACATTCAAACTAACGGCACAGCCATGGGAGCCAATTTTGCGCCCTCCTACGCCAACCTTTTCATGGGGTATTGGGAAGACAATTTTATTTGGACTAACAACCCTTTTGCACGATACATAGTATATTATGGCCGCTACATTGATGATGTAGTGCTCATTTGGAGTGGCACTGTGGAACTTTTCGACTCTTTTGTTGCACACTGCAACTCCAACTATTTAGATCTAAAATTCACGTATGTATGTGACCCCTCGGAATTAGTCTTTTTGGATCTGGTCCTCTACCATGAAGATGATAGAATCTGTACCAGAAATTTCTGTAAACCCACCAGTGGCAACGCATATTTACATTACAAAAGCTGCCACCATCCATCTTGGACTAATAATATACCCAATGGACAATTCCAGAGACTAAGGAGAAATTGCACAAATAACACTGACTATGAACTACAAAGTGCAGTTCTGACAAAAAAATTCTTGGAGAAGGGTTATCCCCCGACCCTAATACAGGCAGCCCATGACAAATTCATCCAACAGCCTGTTAAAACAAAGCTTCCCATAGATTCCAATAAAACACAAAAAAACATTTTCAGGTTCATCACAGATTTCAATAATAAATACAGAATGATACAAAATATCGTCAGAAAGCACTGGCACATTCTGAAAATGGACCCAAGGTTAGGTCCCATATTACCACCTGTCCCTCAAATCATTTTTAAAAGAAATCGTACCTTGAAAAATATTCTGGCACCAAGCAAACTCAAAAAGAAGGACCAGCCATTGAATAACACGGCACATTTTGATAACCGTATTGGCATATTTCAATGCAAAAAACGTGGATGTTTGACCTGCCAATTCATAGAACATGGGAAATCCTCGTTCTCTGACAGAACAGGCCAAGTGTATCAAA
Organism: Rana kukunoris; assembly: GCA_029574335.1. NCBI lineage: Eukaryota > Metazoa > Chordata > Amphibia > Anura > Ranidae > Rana > Rana kukunoris. Next base: position 293,273,099 of record CM056051.1, on the reverse strand, counting down.
TTAACCAATTCATTACATGTTCAACCCAATACGTGATTTATGTTCTCATCTGTCCCTGCAAGATGCTATATGTCGGCCGTACCATACGAACCTTACGGAAACGCATCGGGGATCACCGTCGTCTAATAGACAAAGGCGCAGAAGAACATAGCGTACCAAGACATTTTAAATGCAACCATGATAAAAATTTTAAATATCTAAAAGTACTGGCTATAGAACATATACCTGAGGGCACGCTCACTGACAATGAGAGATTTGTCCGATTATGTAAACGAGAATCCTTTTGGATATTTAAATTATCATCTTTATCCCCCAATGGCCTCAACGAGGGGCTTGAAATCAGTAATCTTTTATAAGAATTCCTTTCCGGTTCCCACTCTCTGTTTTTATATATATATATATATATATATACATATTCATTTATATTTTATATCTATTTTTATTTATGACATATAGTATAACAAATATATTCTCATAGATTCCATTTTCCTCTCTATCTAGTGATTTTATTAACTATTCAGTTTGTGTGTTATAACACTGTTTTTATTTACAAACATTTTTTAATATATATATACACAATACATTTTACTAATATTCTTATCCTTCCCATCCCTGTCCACTGCCCCCTCTATTTCATTAATGTGTGTTATCAAAATGTTTTTATTAGGATGCATCTGCTGTTGTTGTTAGCATAGTTTTCTAAGCATATAATTGCCCTGCTATGTCTCATCCCACACGCATCAGTTTCCTTTAAATAGTCCCTATACTGCTACATCCTTATGACCTGATGAAGGGTTAAGACCCGATACATGTCGTCCAAGTTTGTAGCTGCCCCAAGCCCTGAGTTCCAGTTCGTTGTTGCATCGCAGACCAGCAGACTCCACAGATCTTCACAGATCCACTGACATTCCGTTTGCTGTTTACAACTCTGGGATCCCTCCCACTACGTTCACACGGACCCAGCCTGCTAAGCCTGCTAAGCCTCCATCCAATCCAGCATCAGTTCCTCCTGTGTCGTGTCTCTACCCCTCCTGTTCAGCGTCAGTGAGACGTCCTGTATGGCTTGAACGGAGCGCGCGTCTAGACTATTCACAGAGCACAGGTGATCACCCCCTCACCCCTGGCCGTTCCATCGCCATCACTCTCTTGAACATCCGTCCTTCCATCTGGGACATGGTAAGAGCAATCGTATAGACATCCTTTGATGCCATCCAGTATTGGATCCTTTCCTCCCACAGTGAGACTGCATGCCTGAGGGAAAGACATTCACTCCATAGGAGTGCTTTTCTGTGTCCACTATCACGCTGTGCACTATGGTCAAGTGAAGCATATGTATTGGGATCATTCATACTGCATATTATATATTTTGCATCACAAAGCTGGGACTCTCGGAAACATATATATTGTTCATCAGACTACCCCCCTTTTTTTTTTTTTAATAAATTTACATTTGCATGATTATGGGACTTCCTGCATTTGTCTGTGCCTTAGCGCTTTTCTGAAGAATTTTTTTGGTTTGTCTTCCTCATTTCACATCACTCCTGATGTGTCTATTCTTCTAGCAGCTCATTCACTCAACCCTTTACTATTCAGGGTACATTTATGTATTAGCACCATTTGGTTATACCCCCTTTCTGTGTGTTTATACTGTCTTACTACGGTTTTGGCGCTGTCTTTGTTTTGTTTGTCATTTACTGGGCACTTAAACACCCTTCCTGCCCAGAGCAATTTTCAGCTTTCAGCACTCTCACACTTTGAATGACAATTACTCAGTCATGCAACACTATACCTAAATGATTTTTTTGTCCTTTTCTTCCCACAAATAGAGCTTTCTTTTGGTGGTATTTGATCACCTCTGGGTTTTTTATTTTTTGCGCTATTAATAAAAAAAGACCGAAAATTTTGAAAAAAAATGATTTTTTCTTAGTTTCTGTGATAAAATTTTGCAAATTATTAATTTTTCTTCATAAATTTTGGCCACAATTTATACTGCTACATGTCTTTGATAAAAATAACCCAATTTTTTTCGAAATTATTTGGTCTGTGTGAAAGTTTTAGAGTCTACAAGCTATAGTGCAAATCATAATAAATTATCACATATGATCACACCCGATGTACTGAAGGCCTATCTCATTTCTTGAGACCCTAACAAGCCAGGAAAGTACAAATGCCCCCCAAATAACCCCTTTTTGGAAAGTAAACATTCCAAGGTATTTATTAAGATGCATGGTGAGGTATTTGAAGTTGTAATTTTTTCCCACAATACTTTGCAAAATTAAGATTTTTATTTTTTATTTAAAACTGTTCTCAAAATTGTCAATGTAATAGCTTATTTCTCTCACATGGCATGTGCATACCACAAATTACACCCCAAAATACATTCTGCTACTCCTCCTGAGTAAAACGATACCCCATGTGTGAGACTTTTTCACTGTCTGGCCACATACGGAGGCCCAACATGCAGGAAGCGCCATCCGGGGTTTTAGGAGCATAAATTGCACATCTAACTAGTTGACTACCTATTACACTTTTGAAGGCCCTGGAACACCAGGACAATGGAAATACCCACAAAATGACCCCATTTTGGAAATCTAACACCCCAACGTATAATCTATGAGGCATAATGAGTCTTTTGAACGGTTAATTTTTTTCCAGAAGTTTTTGGAACACGTGGAAAAAAATGAAAACGCATTTTTTTTTACACAAAGTTGTCAGTTTCTAAGATATTTCCAACACATAGCATGTACATAGCAAAAATGACACCCCAAAATACATTCGGCTACTCCTCCTGAGTAAAACGATACCCCATGTGTGAGACTTTTTCACTGCCTGGCCACATACGGAGGCCCAACATGCAGGAAGCGCCATCAGGGGTTTTAGGAGCATAAATTGCACATCTAACTAGTTGACTACCTATTACACTTTTGAAGGCCCTGGAACACCAGGACAATGGAATTACCCACAAAATGACCCCATTTTGAAAAGCTAACACCCCAACGTGTAATCTATGAGGCATAATGAGTCTTTTGAACGGTTCATTTTTTTCCAGAAGTTTTTGGAACACGTGGAAAAAAATGAAAACGCATTTTTTTTTACACAAAGTTGTCAGTTTCTAAGATATTTCCAACACATAGCATGTACATAGCAAAAATTACACCCCAAAATACATTCGGCTACTCCTCCTGAGTAAAACGATACCCCATGTGTGAGACTTTTTCACTGCCTGGCCACATACGGAGGCCCAACATGCAGGAAGCGCCATTCGGGGTTTTAGGAGCATAAATTGCACATCTAACTAGTTGACTACCTATTACACTTTTGAAGGCCCTGGAACACCAGGACAATGGAAATACCCACAAAATGACCCCATTTTGGAAATCTAACACCCCAACGTATAATCTATGAGGCATAATGAGTCTTTTGAACGGTTAATTTTTTTCCAGAAGTTTTTGGAACATGTGGAAAAAAAATTAAAACCCATTTTTTCCCCACAAAGTTGTCAATTGATAAAATATTTCTAACACATAGCATGTACATAGCAAAAATGACACCCCAAAATACATTCTGCTACTCCTCCTGAGTACAACGATACCACATGTGTGAGACTTCTACACAGCCTGACCACATACAGAGACCCAACATGCAAGGAACACCGTCAGGTGTTCCAGAGACACATAGCATGCACATACCAAGAATTACACCCCAAAATACATTATGCTGAGCAAAGCGTAAACAAAAGATTACCTGTGGTAATAGTAGCGCAGTTCTACACAGCAGGATAGCACTGGTCCAGGCAGCAGGCAGGGACTTGGTCAGCAACTGCATACACAAATGTCCAGGCAGGGATACAGTCCCGTCAGGGTTAGTGCAGGTGGTCAGTTCATGCATCAGGCAGAGGCATGATGGCATAGGTCCTACAGGCAGCAGGCAGAAGTAGGGCCTCGTTCAGGACAGAATGGGGACAGGGGTAGAGGCTTCTCCCACCCAAATCTCTTTGAAGCCTCCGGGCAACCAGACCCTAATCTAGAATGAGAAAACAAAAAAAAATGTTTTCTTCATCCAGAAAAACTTTTCTGGAGCCCCTCACATATGTGAGACCCCTGTGTTGAATCCCACTAGTCCAGTAGCAGGGTACAAGATCAGTCCAAGGGGCAGGCAAAAGGCATGGTCAAACAGTCCGAGGTCAGTTCCAGATCAGGCAGAGGCATTACAGAATCGTTGGGCAGAAGAATGGTCAAAAAACAAGCCGGGGTCAGTTCCGGTTCAGGCAGAGATATTACAAAATCGTTAGGCAGAATCGTGGTCAAAAAACAAGCCGGGGTCAGTTACAGAGCAGGCAGTGGCATAAGGGGTGTAAAGGTGTATGAAGGCAGGAACGGAGGATTAATAATTTAGTTTGGTATGGTAAATCCGAAAACAGTCAATTAGACAGAGGCCAGGCTGTGAAGGGCAATCAGCACATTGGAAAGATGTGTCTCTTCTGATTCCTTGACTGGTACACACCTTACATTTTTTTTGACGTCGTCGGCCTGTTTCTGTGGGAGGGACTCTACCGGGAAAATGACGCTCGGCGAGACGACTTAAAACATCAGATCGGATAGTTTGGGGTGGGCCGTTCGGGAAAATAAGGGCAGTGATAAGGTCCTCTTGGTAGCCAAGGAAGCGTTTGGGGTTTTGGGTGGAGTTGCGGTATATTACATACGAGTTGTATATGGCCAATTGAAAAAAATAAATGGCAACTTTTTTGTACCAATGGTACGTCCGCCTTATGGCGAGATAGGGTTCAAGCATCTGGTCATTGAAGTCAACTCCGCCCATAAACAAATTATAATCCTGGATGCATGTTGGCTTTCGGATGGTGGTGCCACGCCTTCTGCGGGTTTCAACAGCGGTGTCATTGTGGATGGTGGATAGCATATAGACGTCTCTTCTGTCCTTCCACTTTACTGCCAGGACCTCTTTATTTCGCATACTTGCTGATTCTCCTCTTTTTAGTTTTTTTTTTACAAGACTTTGAGGAAAGCCCTTCCGATTATTTCTGACGGTGCCACATGCTGGCGTCTGCTTCTGGTGCAGGTTGTGGAACAGGGGAAGGGAGGTATAGAAGTTATCCACGTACAGATGATATCCCTTTTCCAATAGGGGGGTGATGAGTTCCCAAACAATTTTGCCACTTGATCCCAAGTAGTCTGGGCAATTAGGGGGATTCAGCTTGGTGTCCTTGCCTTTGTACACTCTGAAGGCATACAAGTATCCTGTGACTCGGTCACACAATTTGTAGATCTTCACGCCATAGCGGGCTCTTTTGCTGGGGATAAATTGTTTGATTTGAAGCCTGCCAGTGAATTTCACAAGCGACTCATCCACACAGATGTGTTGGTCCAGGGTATACAATTGGGGGAATTTTTCAGAAAAATAAGTCAGTAAGGGCCGAATTTTAAAAAGCCTGTCGTGATTTGGGTGATTTCGGGGATGGCACTGGGTGTTATCGTTAAAATGTAGGAATCTCATGATGAGGTAGTATCGGGATCTGGGCATTACACTGGAAAAGATTGGCATGTGATAGATTGGCATTTTGGACCAAAAGGCACGTGAAGCGTTTTTTGGGTTGAGTCCCATACATAATGTGAGGCCTAAAAAAATTTTCAACTCCTCCACCGTAAGCTCTCTCCACTGGAAGGGACGGGCATAATAGGATGTGGGATTTTGTTGAATAAATTGCTGTGCAAATAGGTTGCACTGGGCCACAATTTCGGATAGCATGTCCTCTGTGAACATCAGGTTGAAATAATCGATTGGGGAAAAATTCTCCGTGTCCACCTGGATTCCTGGCTGGGCCGTGAAAGGGGGAATGTTGGCTTCTCCAGAATTTGGAGGAAGCCACAAGGGGTTTTGAAGGGCATAGGGAAGGCCGGCATGGGTCCTTGGCCTTTCTTGCTGAGGCACTGAGGTGCTTGTGGATGGCACTGAGGTGCTTGTGGATGGCACTGAGGTGCTTGTGGATGGCACTGAGGTGCTTGTGGATGGCACTGCGGTGCTTGTGGATGGCACTGCGGTGCTTGTGGATGGCACTGCGGTGCTTGTGGATGGCACTGGAGTACTGGAGGATGGCACTGCCTGACCAGAACGCCTTCGCTTAGCGGGCCGGCTATCATCCTCCTCGGATTCACTCAGTGTTCCACTACTGGGGGCTGGCTCATAATTGACGTCCGAATCCGAATCCGAATTGGAATTAGAATCAGAAAGAGTGAGCTGCATGTTGCTCTCGTTGGGCGCGGAAAGGATTTGGTATGCCTCCTCCAGGGAATAGGTTTTTTTTGACATGGTGGCGGGCACTGATTGGCGGCACAGGCACTGATGAGGTGAATCAGATGGGCACAGATGAGGTGGCACAGATGTGCACCGACTAATTGCACAGGTGGCACTGAGGCAGCAAAGATGAGGCGGGCACTGGTTGGCGGCACAGGCGGGCACTGGTTGGCGGCACAGGCGGGCACTGATTGGCGGCACAGGCGGGCACTGATTGGCGGCACAGGCACTGATGAGGTGAATCAGATGCGCACTGATTGGCGGAGCAGATGGGCACTGACTAATTGCACAGGTGGCACTGAGGCAGCACAGATGAGGCGGCACTGATTGGCGGCACAGGCGGGCACTGATTGGCGGCACAGGCGGGCACTGATTGGCGGCACAGGCGGACACTGATTGGCGGCACAGGCGGACACTGATTGGCGGCACAGGCGGACACTGATTGGCGGCACAGGCGGACACTGATTGGCGGCACAGGCTGGCACTGATTGGCGGCACAGGCTGGCACTGATTGGCGGCACAGGCTGGCACTGATGAGGTGGGCACTGATGAGGTGGCACAGGTGGGATGGCACTGGGACAGTACTGGGATGGCACTGGGACAGTACTGGGGTGGCACTGGGACAGTACTGGGATGGCACTGGGACAGTACTGGGATGGCACAAATTATAACTTTCTTTTACTGACACTGACTTTTCACTCACAGATCCGTCTCTCTCCTCACACGCTGTCTCTGTGTGAGGAGGGAGAAGCTGCAATGAGAGATGATCTCATATGTTTACATTTGAGATCATCTCTCATTGGCCGCACAGATCGCATAGCAAACGGCCACTCTGATTGGCCGTTCGCTGCGACCTGTGATTGGATGTGTCCAAGGGACACAGGCAGCACAGAATTTCCCCGCTGCGCGCTCGGGAGCGCGCGCAGGGAACGTCTTAGAGAGAGAGAGATGAGAGATGATCTCATATGTTTACATTTGAGATCATCTCTCATTGGCCACTCCGATCGCATAGCAAACGGCCACTCTGATTGGCCGTTCGCCGCGATCTGCTATTGGCTGTGTCCAAGGGACACGGCCAGTACAGAATTTCCCCGCTGCGTGCACGGGAGCGCGCGCGGGGAACGTCTTAAAGACATGCCGTCAATTGACGGCCTGTTGACAAATTAGATTCGCGCTAGAGCCGTCATTCGACTGTAGCGCGGATCTCAACTGGTTAAAGGATAAGTCAGGTATGTCAGGTAACACTTTTTATTTGAGAGCTGTTCCTAAAATGAATGTTTAGTGGCCTTGTACATATTAAATTAAAAATATTATTTGAAAAAGGTAAATATTTTATATAAAAATGTAGTGTTTTAATATCCAGTCAGCAGGCTACACACTAGGATCCTTTTCACACATTTACAAGTTTATTCTAAATGTCTTGGGTAATTAAGCCTGTTTTTAGAGCTCAATAGATAAAGCTGAAATTTATAAGACGATGAAATGAGTCCCTCCCATTTCCTGCTACTTTATTTATTTGGCTTCAGTCAGACAGAAAGAGTTCTAGTGTGCTCTCTGTTTAGAAAAACTATAATGATATTACACTTTCATTTTATTTTTGGGTCATTTACATTTAGGTTTGCATCAGCAGATCTTGACTTTACCCCGGCAGTAGCCAGATGCCCAAGAGAGACCTGGTGATTATTCCTTACATAAAGTATTATGATAGTCTTGCCTTCTAGCCTACAATTATCTCAATAAACCAAAAAACTAGAGGCTGGGTTGCTAATCAGTCAATCCATAAATGTCTCTGACATTCTTCAAAGAAGAGGGCCCAAATCCTCAAAGAGGAAAGTCATTAAAACCAAAACAAATGTATTAAAAAAAAACGTAGGATTTGTGGCATTCCACGTTACCCTCTGACATTAGTTATTTGCCTTTTTTTATACTTGGAATCTCAGTGGAGATCTTTATAAAACAGCATAAATTCATCTTAACCAATTTATTGTTTTCCGCAATCCACAGTTCTCTGTTTAAGCAAGGGCAACACCAAAGGGAAATCTGTCAGGGATGAGCTATTTCTCTTTTGATTGCTACTTGGAATTTGGCTTAAATCTATTTTTCTTTTGTTTTGTTTTTGCAGATTTATTTTCATCATTTCAAATGTAATTGCTTTGTATTCCCCTGAGTTAGTGTTGTACACAGACGCAGCATCTTTTTTGGAAATCAAAAGTCCTATTTACTGCTAGATTTTATTAGCATAGGGAGAAGGTTGTCTTCCAGCCGGTGCTAGCAGGTAAATGCTCCAGGCATATGAGATACCACGCTGATTAAGGTGCCAAATGGCCTCTAATCACATTAAAATGAAATGTGACCATGGCTTACCAAAATGGGGACATAACTGTCACCTTTACTTTTTCCCAGTAATAGCAATATCTATCTGGTAATATGCCTGTCTATTCATATTTCAGACACAATGAAAAAGACCAGTGTTTGACAGATCTCATTACAATATGGATCAGCCGCTCTGAAATTACCCCAAAACATCTAAACAAGGATTGTGTATCGACTCAGATTAAATACTTTCTAGGATTTCAATTTAATAGGGATGGAAGCAAAGGTAAATCTTATTTTCAGATACTTGCATCACACATGTAAACTTTCTTTTCAATTAGGAGGGCCGGAAATGGTCCTCATGAAAACACCAAGCCACGTGCAAGTTCCAAGGTTAAACCTACTGTTTATATACCATCATCATATGTACAGCCACAGAGTCAGATGATGTCTACTACCAGTGGAGGGTCTTCTCAGAAGAACTACATTAACCACTCACATATACGGCCACAGAATGGCTCGTACAGGCACAAGGGCGTAAATGTCCGTGTTTTCCGCCCCCCCCGCGATCGCTCCCAGCCAATGGGAGCGCTCCCCCTTCGTGTCACTTCCTCCTCCTGTGTTTACACAGGAAGGAGGACATGATGTCACCTCTCATCGCAGCGGTGTTTCCCACCGCTGCTGATGAGAGAAGACATCCACAGTAAGTGTGCACCAACACAACACTGACACACACTCACATAGGCACATTAACCCCTTGTGATCGCCCCCCTGTCATAGTGTCACTGAATGCAGTGATCTAATCACTGCATTTAGTGTCAGTGTGACAGGCAGTGTAAAATCAGTTAGTGTTAGGTCCAGGATAGCCCCCCCCACCCCCCCTAATAAAGTTTTAACCCCCTGATCACTGCCCTAGTTAACCCTTTCACTCCCTATTGCCAGCATCACTAAGCGATCATTTTTCTGATCGCTGTATTAGTGTCGTATTAGTGTCCCGCTGTTCCCGCTAGGTAGCTATTTTTTTTATTGCGATTTTTTTTTTTACTAAAGACATGTGGCTGAATTAATTTTGGCCTAAATGTTTTTCTAAAATTTAGTTTATTTGATTTTTTTTATAACAAAAAGTAAAAAAATAGTGATTTTTTTCAAAATTGTCGCTCTATTTTAGTTTATAGCGCAAAAAATAAAAATCGCAGAGGCAAACAAATACCACTGAAAGAAAGCTCTATTTGTGGGAAGAAAAGGACGCAAATTTTGTTTGGGAGCCACGTCGCACGACCGCGCAATTGTCTGTTAAAGCGACGCAGCGCCGAATTGTAAAAACACCTTGGGTCATTTAGCAGCGTATGTGTCCGGGTGTTAAGTGGTTAAGCACTATTATTGTATAAAGTGGCCATTTGACATATCCAAGTTTATAGTTTTAGAAGTCCCACAACCCTGAAACAATAAAAATAAAACATTTCCGTTAAATATAGTGCCTGGGGGGTCCCCTTAGTCTGCCTGTAAAGTATCACAGCTGTACCCTGTATAAAACCTGCTGCAGAAAAAATTACATAAAGGCAACATAATGACATTTTTCCCTGCAAGCTTTCTTATTTTATAAAAAATAGCTTGAGGAGCTGTATGATGAGGCCACAATTTAGTGCACTTGGAACAAGAGATTTTTGGGTTAAATTCTGGTGTTTGTTTCACAGACATTGGATAGAAGTAACAGGTGTGGAAAAATTGGGCTTTGGGTGTTGGTGCATTCAGACCATAACACTGTAGAGGTACTGTTGATGAATTAAGTAATGCCTGTACATTGTCAAGGAGCAAGTGGCTGACGATGTGTTCAAATACCTCAGCTGACTCCTCCATGCATAATGCTGGGACAGGAGTAGCTGTGAACAAGGAGACAGAATAAGCCACTCTGCAGCTGCGGTGGACTGTGCACTAGTCTCTGCTTGGGTGACAGAGGATGAGGAGGATGAGGATGATTTAGTATACCAGTCCACCACCTGCTCTGCATGCTGTGGCTGGATAGCATGGACAACATCACTAAACAGAAGAAATGGTATCCTGCCTGAGGACTGAACATGTCCACCTTTGCCTGTGGACACAGACGCTGCTTGCCCCCTCACAGTACCATGGGGATGTCTGCCCCTCATTGTTGGCCTCCCAAACATGATGGCCAGGCTTACTATAAAAATGTAATAGAGAAGGGAAAATATGTACTTGGATGCACTTTAATCAATAGAAAGTGGTGTTTGGTGCACTTTAACTAAGTACTCACTAAACAGATGCACTCCACTGATACACTATGGGCCAGATTCAGGAACAGTTACGCTGGCGGATCGAGTGATCCGCCAGCCTAACTGTGACTTTGAGCCGGCGTTTCTGTTTTCTGTAACCAGAAAACAAGAAACGCCGGGTTGAAGTTCCGATGCGAGCAGCGTAACTGAGTTTCGCCATCGCATCGTTACTTCAACTTAAAAATGGCGCCGGGGGCGTTCCCGCCGATTTACGCTCAAAAAATATGTTAATGAGCGGAAATCGGCAATTCACGATCGAAATCCGGCGCGACGCAATGACGATACGACGTTTCCGGACGGGATACGCGGCGCATAGATATACCTACATGGGGTTGGAGTATCCTATGTTAGGTATAGGCGTCGTCATCGCGTCGAAAAAAAAAAAAAAAACGTCGCTTGCGTAAAACGGTCATGAATGGGAATGTGACGTCATTGACGTTCATTCACAGATTTTGGAGCATGCGCACGGGGATGTTTTGACACTCGACGCATGCGCAGTACGTTGGCGGCGGGATCGCGCGTAGTTAGCATACTACACGCCCCGTACCCGCTAAATTTGAATTCCGCCGGCTCATTTGTGATGCGCTGCCGCAACTTTAGGAGCAAGTGCTTCGTGAATGACAGCACTTGCTCCTAAAATTTCGGCAGCGCAACGCAAATGAGAAGCGTTACTCCAGAGCAAAGATGCTCTGGACTACCTGAATCTGGCCCTATAATGATCCTATATAAACTATAATACTGTAATATACAATATACTCTAGTAAAGGTGGTATGGGTTTTTATGGATTGATTGTTGTTTCCCTGGATGACAATCAACATCCTTAGTAATATAAATGCCACGTCCTACTGATTTGAGAGAATATTTGTGGAAAGGAAATGGACTTTATAGGCATCAAATATAGAAAAAATAATTTTAATTTAATATAAAAATAGTATAAATAGCTACATGTCATCAACACCACACATGTTGATGTATCATGTAGATCTAAAACAACATATTCACATTTATACAGAAAAAAGCAATATCAAGACAGTAAATAACACAGTAGATTTGTACTGGGATAACCAAGACAACGCAGATAGAGGGTTTTTTTTAGCAAACCAAGAAAATAGCTGCTGTGTATATCGGAGAAAGATGTTTTTTTCAGGTCTTGACATTCATATGCTTCCTTTCAAAAAGCTCTACATGTTTCATGGTATAGACCACTTCATCGGGAGCATGAGGAAGATAAACTGCATAAATGAAACACAGATTATAATAAACAATTTAACATACAATGTACTATATATATAAATGCACATTATACTTCCATCATTGGATGGGCAGAGCAATGTGCTTGGTAAACTTACCAGAAAAAAGAAATTTAGTGGTATATAACAAGAACCAGGGGAGATATAAATTGAGGCTACCCAGTAGAGGCTATAGAGAGCCGTAGATGTCTCCTGAAGTGGGAGCACCGTTGCTGTAAGGATCAGGTGGGCTGGGTAGCGCGGGCAGCCCAGAGTATTATTCCGAGATGGCAGTGAGCTCCACCAGACAGGGTGCTATGAAACCTACACAGTGATTGAAGCATTGTTTTATGTAATTGGCAGATATTTTGAGTATTTAATGTAATCATACAGATTAATTAAACGTAGTCTAGTAGAGGTGTCACAAGGGGGCGCTCAAAACTAACAACACTAATGTAGTGAATTTAAACAAATAAATAAATAATCAATTTGTGGATAATTTGTTAGTGGGTAGTTAGAAAAAGCCCCAGAAACACTATATGGTACATTGATATTTATTACTAGGACTAGAAAATTTTTTGCACGCTTATTGAAAAGGGGATGTGTGTATATATGGTAAAACACAACACTAGGTTAAGTTACCTTTCCTGGGGAATGCTGGACTCTCCCTTTGTATGTGGATTTAGTGCATCCAGACGTATTGCCAAAGCAAAAGCAAAAAATACTCTGCAGGGAGATAGCCATAATCAAAATCTATACAGATATAGCTTGTGCCTGTAATGGTGAACAAGCTACTGAATGTAGTTTGGAGTGAAGAGAGGCTTACCTTGCTTGTATTAAGCTGTACAAAAAGCTGCTTCCATGCTGTGTATGGCAGCTCCTGGTCTTGCATCGACCATAGCGGGCTGCCATAGGTTTTATATGCTCCCCCGAGTCGCGTGCGTCATAACGTCTGACGTCACGCATACGGACCGCACGGACTGCCGCACAACCGCTGTGGCGTCGATAACGCCGCCCAAAGAAAAGATGGCGCAATGGGCATGCGAAGGGCGGAAGTCCAGAGAATTCCAGAGAATTCAGCCATTGGAGGACGGACCAGGGCCTCCCTCTAGAACGTGAGGGCACGCCCGTCCATCCCCATCAATGGCTTACGTGGCCCGTAGGTGGGGCTTGTTAACTGTCATTCGGAATAGGGAAGTGGAGGGAGAACGAAGGAAGGGAGGAGGGAAAAAGAACGAGGGGGGGGGGGAGGGGGTTGAAGGGAAAGGAACAACAGAGGGAAGGGAAGGGGGGGGGGGGAAGGGGGGGGGGGGGGGGGGGGGGGCGGGGGGCCGCCACCGCTCAAACCATACCACTCTATCCGTAGAGCAACAGCGGACATAAACTAAGTATGTCACGGGCAGTACAGCTCAAAACGGAGTAGCCTCAAGTAATTAACCCCTGTTGGTAAAATAACAGCAAGATTTATAAGTAATTCAATGCAAATGGGTGCAGTTGCTATCTGTGATCACCCACTAAGTTTGATGCTTGGTTATGCTTAGCAAATAACATCGAATATTTGTTGAACCATAATATGTATATTGAATAACAAACCATGTATATAGGTGCATATATATATATGAGAAAAAGAGATATAAGAAAAACATGTAAAAATGAAGAAATCATAATCATAATCATAGATTTTTATGGATATAAATGGTACATGGGTGGTACCCTTGTGTATCCTGTTGAAGGGAGAGGGGGAAATATAGCCTACTGGAAGTAATAATAGAAATAATAATAATAAGATGTCCTCATATGAAAAGTAGCCTGCTTTGCAGGCATAGTAATCATATCTATGGCGAAAATGTCTCCAAAATGTCAAAAACTTAATTTAACCCCAGGATATCAGGTGGAAATATCGTTTGAATTTAAAAGGACCAAAAATTCATGCAACTTGGGGATGGGGCCTGTCCAGATGACAAACACGTCATCAATGTAACGGTACCAACACAACACAAAGCTCAGAAAGGACTGGTATCGAGGCTCAGAAAATATCATGCGCTCCCACCCCCCCAGGTACAGGTTGGCGTATGCCGGGGCACAACAGGTGCCCATGGCAACGCCCTGTACCTGGAGGTAGTGGGAGCCCATGAATGAGAAATAGTTATGTTTTAAAATAAATGATAATAGGGATATGATTAGATCCCCAAATTTCCACTGCCTATGATCCTCCTCCATGAGGAAAGTTTTGATAACCTGAAGGCCCTTATCGTGTGGAATACTCGAATAGGCCAAAATGATTACACCAATCAGTCGGCACCTAGGATTATACCATAGATTTGATACCTCGTTTATCAAATTTATGGTATTGGAAGTTGTCCCCAAGGATCCAAGAGGTGGTAACTGGGATAAGAGGATTTTGCAAAAAGAAACTTTCTGGATAGAAAGATTAGGAGCCACTTTTCCACCTGGTATCAATGAAATATTAACGTACCGACCCTTCTTATAAATATCCTCCTTATTATCCAGTTTCCACCTGATATCCTGGGGTTAAATTAAGTTTTTGACATTTTGGAGACATTTTCGCCATAGATATGATTACTATGCCTGCAAAGCAGGCTACTTTTCATATGAGGACATCTTATTATTATTATTTCTATTATTACTTCCAGTAGGCTATATTTCCCCCTCTCCCTTCAACAGGATACACAAGGGTACCACCCATGTACCATTTATATCCATAAAAATCTATGATTATGATTATGATTTCTTCATTTTTACATGTTTTTCTTACATCTCTTTTTCTCATATATATATATGCACCTATATACATGGTTTGTTATTCAATATACATATTATGGTTCAACAAATATTCGATGTTATTTGCTAAGCATAACCAAGCATCAAACTTAGTGGGTGATCACAGATAGCAACTGCACCCATTTGCATTGAATTACTTATAAATCTTGCTGTTATTTTACCAACAGGGGTTAATTACTTGAGGCTACTCCGTTTTGAGCTGTACTGCCCGTGACATACTTAGTTTATGTCCGCTGTTGCTCTACGGATAGAGTGGTATGGTTTGAGCGGTGGCGGCCCCCCGGCCCCCCCCCCCCTTTCCCCCCCCCCCCCTTCCCTTCCCTCTGTTGTTCCTTTCCCTTCAACCCCCTCCCCCCCCCCCCCTCGTTCTTTTTCCCTCCTCCCTTCCTTCGTTCTCCCTCCACTTCCCTATTCCGAATGACAGTTAACAAGCCCCACCTACGGGCCACGTAAGCCATTGATGGGGATGGACGGGCGTGCCCTCACGTTCTAGAGGGAGGCCCTGGTCCGTCCTCCAATGGCTGAATTCTCTGGAATTCTCTGGACTTCCGCCCTTCGCATGCCCATTGCGCCATCTTTTCTTTGGGCGGCGTTATCGACGCCACAGCGGTTGTGCGGCAGTCCGTGCGGTCCGTATGCGTGACGTCAGACGTTATGACGCACGCGACTCGGGGGAGCATATAAAACCTATGGCAGCCCGCTATGGTCGATGCAAGACCAGGAGCTGCCATACACAGCATGGAAGCAGCTTTTTGTACAGCTTAATACAAGCAAGGTAAGCCTCTCTTCACTCCAAACTACATTCAGTAGCTTGTTCACCATTACAGGCACAAGCTATATCTGTATAGATTTTGATTATGGCTATCTCCCTGCAGAGTATTTTTTGCTTTTGCTTTGGCAATACGTCTGGATGCACTAAATCCACATACAAAGGGAGAGTCCAGCATTCCCCAGGAAAGGTAACTTAACCTAGTGTTGTGTTTTACCATATATACACACATCCCCTTTTCAATAAGCGTGCAAAAAATTTTCTAGTCCTAGTAATAAATATCAATGTACCATATAGTGTTTCTGGGGCTTTTTCTAACTACCCACTAACAAATTATCCACAAATTGATTATTTATTTATTTGTTTAAATTCACTACATTAGTGTTGTTAGTTTTGAGCGCCCCCTTGTGACACCTCTACTAGACTACGTTTAATTAATCTGTATGATTACATTAAATACTCAAAATATCTGCCAATTACATAAAACAATGCTTCAATCACTGTGTAGGTTTCATAGCACCCTGTCTGGTGGAGCTCACTGCCATCTCGGAATAATACTCTGGGCTGCCCGCGCTACCCAGCCCACCTGATCCTTACAGCAACGGTGCTCCCACTTCAGGAGACATCTACGGCTCTCTATAGCCTCTACTGGGTAGCCTCAATTTATATCTCCCCTGGTTCTTGTTATATACCACTAAATTTCTTTTTTCTGGTAAGTTTACCAAGCACATTGCTCTGCCCATCCAATGATGGAAGTATAATGTGCATTTATATATATAGTACATTGTATGTTAAATTGTTTATTATAATCTGTGTTTCATTTATGCAGTTTATCTTCCTCATGCTCCCGATGAAGTGGTCTATACCATGAAACATGTAGAGCTTTTTGAAAGGAAGCATATGAATGTCAAGACCTGAAAAAAACATCTTTCTCCGATATACACAGCAGCTATTTTCTTGGTTTGCTAAAAAAAAACCTCTATCTGCGTTGTCTTGGTTATCCCAGTACAAATCTACTGTGTTATTTACTGTCTTGATATTGCTTTTTTCTGTATAAATGTGAATATGTTGTTTTAGATCTACATGATACATCAACATGTGTGGTGTTGATGACATGTAGCTATTTATACTATTTTTATATTAAATTAAAATTATTTTTTCTATATTTGATGCCTATAAAGTCCATTTCCTTTCCACAAATATTCTCTCAAATCAGTAGGACGTGGCATTTATATTACTAAGGATGTTGATTGTCATCCAGGGAAACAACAATCAATCCATAAAAACTCTTAACTAGGTGGTAGCACCAAATAGGGTCACACCTTCGGTGAAAACCCTTCCCTTTACCTCAAAAAATTGATTTTTTTTCCTTTTTTTTGTTATACTCTTTATATAATTTTATTCTTTTTTTGATATAAGTACAAAACCATATATGAATACAAAAAAACTGGTGTGTATACCCTATGTGGGATCCATGTTTGAAGGCCTACCTGGGGCTATATATTCCTCTGTTTAATTCCTTCAGTGCTTTTGTGTGCAAATATACTCCGAATTGGACATCTAGGTGTGTCTGGAAAATATTTCCCCAACAGGCTTGAGCCTGTGATTATATTTCTATCTCACTTTTGGCTGGGTTTTGTGTTGCGGAAAGGCAATGGACTTTGTGGGGTCAGCATGGTCAGGGCTAATGGAGGGTTTTCAAACGTCCTACAATGGCTCTAATAAAGAAACAGATGATCTAAAAATATACTTTGAAAAATTAAAAAAATTACTTAAAAGAAAATCCAACCTCCATTGGCATATGGAATTTTTCAAACAATATATAAGAGAAAACATATGTCCAATAGGCCTTAGAGTTCAACTTTTTCCTACCATCAAAGATATATCATCGGATCTAAAAATTTCTTGGGAAACAATCCTTACTAAATGCAGTCAAGATTGCATGCAACTTCTATTAACGCAATACTCCCTAGATACGGCAGTTCTAGACCAAGAACTAGCTGCCTTACATTCTAAATACAATACCATTTTAATTCATGAAAAATTCGAAGAAAAAAGTTGTGAATTAAAAGTCTTTCTCGACAAATTAAACAAATCCATAATTTCAAAAAAACAAATTAAATTTGATAAGGATAAGATGGCTTTCCTAGAAGGATATGCATATAGGTGGGACAATACAATAAAAAGTAGAGGACGAGGTCCACCCAATCGCCCTTATATCAATGTTAAAGAACGTAATAATTACACCTCTGAAAGAGGTAGTGAATCTGATTCCTCCGCCTCATCCTCTCTCTCTCTTTCACAGGTACATCAAAGCCAAGGCGTCGAATCAAGCTACACTTCGAGCGGGTCACGTAAGCGGGGTCATTTTGGTGGTGGGCAAACATATACACCGACCAATAAAAAGAAACCCACAAACACTAATGGTTTCAGACCCCCCCAAACTCACAACCGTGGTGGGCCAAGTAGAGGTGATGGGACAGCACTAGGAGTCGATCTTTCCCAATTTGCATATATGGGCCCCATAGCTGCCCAAGCAGTACAGCAACTACAAGCACAAAACGGTGGCAACATGGGAGCCCCTCATCCACCACGAGGAGCGGAGGGAGGTACACAAACATCACAGGGATTTAGCCAACAGCCCCCCAGATCAAGCGTTAATCAGAGTGTCCCTTTAGGGGAACCGACGACAAAAACCCCCTTAAGGATGAACTAAGTATTGTTAATTTGACCCCCTATCCACTCTCAGAGGTAGAACTCACAGTCCTCAAGCTAGGACTAAGCTTCTGCCCGTACGCCAATCTTGACAAATATGAGGTCATTAAGGACCTCTATTTGTTTGCACGCAAATTAACGTACAAATTCATTTTTGACCCCGATAGGAGGAGAGCTAGGGAGGAAAAAGAATTATCAGAACAAATCAAAAAGTATACCATGAGAGAGTTTCGAGCACTTAAAGATCTTATGCTCCTTCTAGACGAAAACACCAGCTGTCCAACCACACAAATTGCAAACCCACAACAAGAGCAGGAAAATAAACTAAAATCCCAATTTAAGAAAAAATCGGATCAATTTCCAGATTTGAACACCAACCCACAAATTATGGCATTTTTGATCGCCACTACCTATGAAATAAAAAACATGCCACTAATGTCAATCCCATCCAACCTATCCAAGCAACAAACCAAAGCCCTAGAGGGATTAAAAACAAGAAAGGACACCGTCATCAAGTCCTCCGACAAGGGGGGAAACATTGTTTTGCTTACATGCAAACAATACGAAACAATGTGTCAAAAAATCTTGCAGAATGAGGAATGGTACTCCCCAATCACGGCGGACGTTACCGCACAATTTAAACTAGAGTTTAAGATGCTTATCTATACAGCATACACTGAGGCACTAATCGACAAACCGATATATGAATTCTTTAATGTTCCCTTCCCAAGAGAGCCGATCTTTTATGCAATCCCTAAGATCCACAAAAACAAAGAAGTCCCTCCCGGACGACCCATTATATCTGGGATCGGTTCTCTTACAGAGAACTGCAGTCGATTTGTAGATTTCTTTTTGATGCCCCACGTTACAAGATTACCATCATACATCAAGGATACTCTAGATTTACTCAGAAAATTAGATGGATTGACAATTCCCACCGAAGCACATCTAGTAACCATCGATGTGGAAGCGCTCTATTCGAGTATTCCACACGATAAGGGCCTTCAGGTTATCAAAACTTTCCTCATGGAGGAGGATCATAGGCAGTGGAAATTTGGGGATCTAATCATATCCCTATTATCATTTATTTTAAAACATAACTATTTCTCATTCATGGGCTCCCACTACCTCCAGGTACAGGGCGTTGCCATGGGCACCTGTTGTGCCCCGGCATACGCCAACCTGTACCTGGGGGGGTGGGAGCGCATGATATTTTCTGAGCCTCGATACCAGTCCTTTCTGAGCTTTGTGTTGTGTTGGTACCGTTACATTGATGACGTGTTTGTCATCTGGACAGGCCCCATCCCCAAGTTGCATGAATTTTTGGTCCTTTTAAATTCAAACGAATTTAACCTCAAATTCACATATAATTGGCAGCAAGACTCAGTGCCTTTCCTTGATGTTACAATATATAGAGACTCAGATGATAATATCAGTACCAAATTATTTCGCAAAAGCACAGCAGGCAATACACTGCTCCACGCTAGCAGTGCCCACCCCCTCTCTCTAGTCCATAGCATCCCCTATGCTCAGTACTTGAGACTACGGAGAAACTGCACCTATGATGAAGACTTCAAACAACAGGCCCATGAACTTAAAATCAGGTTACTACAAAGAGGCTATAGCAAAAGTTTGCTAAGAAAAGCATATAATAAATCGCTAAATCAAGATAGAGTATCTCTTATATATAACAAGAAAAATAAAACTAGTAAAGAACTCCAGAATAGTACCACCAAATTCATCACAAAATATGCAGCTCAACATGATATACTCCGAAACTGTCTTGCCAAACATTGGCACCTCCTAAAGGAGGATCCAATACTCAAGAAATACGTCAGGGAAACTCCGGAGATTATATTTCGTAGATGCCCATCCATAGGCAATAAACTCACAAGAAGTGAATACAAACCACCAGACGAAGACAGAGTTCTTCGTAGAGGATTGGAAATCTGTGGGCAATGCTCTTATTGCCCATGGATACAATCGGGTACCTCTTTCCATCTCCCAAATGGCGAAATTTTCAAACCAAAATTCCATGCTACATGTAACACAGAAGGTGTAATATATCTTATGCAATGCAAATGCAAAGCCTTCTATGTAGGAAAAACTATTCGTCAATTTAAACAACGAATATACGATCACATATATTATTCCCAATATGCCAAAATGATTACACCAATCAGTCGGCACCTAGGATTATACCATAGATTTGATACCTCGTTTATCAAATTTATGGTATTGGAAGTTGTCCCCAAGGATCCAAGAGGTGGTAACTGGGATAAGAGGATTTTGCAAAAAGAAACTTTCTGGATAGAAAGATTAGGAGCCACTTTTCCACCTGGTATCAATGAAATATTAACGTACCGACCCTTCTTATAAATATCCTCCTTATTATCCAGTTTCCACCTGATATCCTGGGGTTAAATTAAGTTTTTGACATTTTGGAGACATTTTCGCCATAGATATGATTACTATGCCTGCAAAGCAGGCTACTTTTCATATGAGGACATCTTATTATTATTATTTCTATTATTACTTCCAGTAGGCTATATTTCCCCCTCTCCCTTCAACAGGATACACAAGGGTACCACCCATGTACCATTTATATCCATAAAAATCTATGATTATGATTATGATTTCTTCATTTTTACATGTTTTTCTTATATCTCTTTTTCTCATATATATATATGCACCTATATACATGGTTTGTTATTCAATATACATATTATGGTTCAACAAATATTCGATGTTATTTGCTAAGCATAACCAAGCATCAAACTTAGTGGGTGATCACAGATAGCAACTGCACCCATTTGCATTGAATTACTTATAAATCTTGCTGTTATTTTACCAACAGGGGTTAATTACTTGAGGCTACTCCGTTTTGAGCTGTACTGCCCGTGACATACTTAGTTTATGTCCGCTGTTGCTCTACGGATAGAGTGGTATGGTTTGAGCGGTGGCGGCCCCCCGGCCCCCCCCCCCCCCCTTTCCCCCCCCCCCCTTCCCTTCCCTCTGTTGTTCCTTTCCCTTCAACCCCCTCCCCCCCCCCCCCTCGTTCGTTTTCCCTCCTCCCTTCCTTCGTTCTCCCTCCACTTCCCTATTCCGAATGACAGTTAACAAGCCCCACCTACGGGCCACGTAAGCCATTGATGGGGATGGACGGGCGTGCCCTCACGTTCTAGAGGGAGGCCCTGGTCCGTCCTCCAATGGCTGAATTCTCTGGAATTCTCTGGACTTCCGCCCTTCGCATGCCCATTGCGCCATCTTTTCTTTGGGCGGCGTTATCGACGCCACAGCGGTTGTGCGGCAGTCCGTGCGGTCCGTATGCGTGACGTCAGACGTTATGACGCACGCGACTCGGGGGAGCATATAAAACCTATGGCAGCCCGCGATGGTCGATGCAAGACCAGGAGCTGCCATACACAGCATGGAAGCAGCTTTTTGTACAGCTTAATACAAGCAAGGTAAGCCTCTCTTCACTCCAAACTACATTCAGTAGCTTGTTCACCATTACAGGCACAAGCTATATCTGTATAGATTTTGATTATGGCTATCTCCCTGCAGAGTATTTTTTGCTTTTGCTTTGGCAATACGTCTGGATGCACTAAATCCACATACAAAGGGAGAGTCCAGCATTCCCCAGGAAAGGTAACTTAACCTAGTGTTGTGTTTTACCATATATACACACATCCCCTTTTCAATAAGCGTGCAAAAAAATTTTCTAGTCCTAGTAATAAATATCAATGTACCATATAGTGTTTCTGGGGCTTTTTCTAACTACCCACTAACAAATTATCCACAAATTGATTATTTATTTATTTGTTTAAATTCACTACATTAGTGTTGTTAGTTTTGAGCGCCCCCTTGTGACACCTCTACTAGACTACGTTTAATTAATCTGTATGATTACATTAAATACTCAAAATATCTGCCAATTACATAAAACAATGCTTCAATCACTGTGTAGGTTTCATAGCACCCTGTCTGGTGGAGCTCACTGCCATCTCGGAATAATACTCTGGGCTGCCCGCGCTACCCAGCCCACCTGATCCTTACAGCAACGGTGCTCCCACTTCAGGAGACATCTACGGCTCTCTATAGCCTCTACTGGGTAGCCTCAATTTATATCTCCCCTGGTTCTTGTTATATACCACTAAATTTCTTTTTTCTGGTAAGTTTACCAAGCACATTGCTCTGCCCATCCAATGATGGAAGTATAATGTGCATTTATATATATAGTACATTGTATGTTAAATTGTTTATTATAATCTGTGTTTCATTTATGCAGTTTATCTTCCTCATGCTCCCGATGAAGTGGTCTATACCATGAAACATGTAGAGCTTTTTGAAAGGAAGCATATGAATGTCAAGACCTGAAAAAAACATCTTTCTCCGATATACACAGCAGCTATTTTCTTGGTTTGCTAAAAAAAAACCCTCTATCTGCATTGTCTTGGTTATCCCAGTACAAATCTACTGTGTTATTTACTGTCTTGATATTGCTTTTTTCTGTATAAATGTGAATATGTTGTTTTAGATCTACATGATACATCAACATGTGTGGTGTTGATGACATGTAGCTATTTATACTATTTTTATATCAAATTAAAATTATTTTTTCTATATTTGATGCCTATAAAGTCCATTTCCTTTCCACAAATATTCTCTCAAAGGTGGTATGGGGACATATTTGGCAATCCACTGGGATTATGTAATCACAACAAGGTCTATAAACCATGATATTGAGCAATAAATGTATGAACCTGAAAATTGGTTGCCTTGTGTAATTGGTTTAGGAATAAGTGGAAAATAAAATAAGTTTTAGAAACTGTACATAGTAGTGAAAGTTTTGTGTCTTCAAGCTTCCTTACCACATTTATATGATACATATTAATAGACAGCTATTAATATGGGGATGCGTATACTAAAGTTAACAAAACCATTAAAATGCATTTCATGATTAGTAGTGCTTTGTAACAAACATTTTGCAGTATATACACCCTTGGTGTCCTGGTTCCAAATGAGAAACTTTCAACACTGGGAGGCATTCATCGTTTTGGTAGGAGCTTGTAGTTCACGGAAAGGAGCTTAACCACTTAAGGACCGCCTACTGAACATTTACGTCAGCAGAATGGCACGGCTGGGCACATTAACGTATATATACGTTGGTTTCTATTACCCAGCCGTGACCCAGCCTGAAGCTCCAGGACCGCGGGACTCGCGGACCTGATCGCCGCTGGAGTGCGGCGATCGGTCCCCGGAGCTGAAGAACGGGGAGAGCCGTGTGTAAACACGGCTTCCCCGTGCTTCACTGTTGCCGCAGCATCGATCACATCATCCCTGTTATAGGGGGACGTGATCGATGACATCACACCTACAGCCACACCCCCCTACAGTTGTAAACACACGCAGGGAACACACACATCCTACAGCGCCCCCTTGTGATTATCTCCCAAACTGCAACTGTCATTTCCACAGTAAACAATGCAATTTAAATGCATTTTTTGCTGTGAAAATGACAATTGTCCCAAAAATGTGACAAAATTGACCGAAGTGTCCGCCATAATGTCGCAGTCATGAAAAAAATCGTTGATCGCCGCTATTGGTAGTAAAAATTTTTTTTTTATAAAAATGCAATAAAACTATCCCTTATTTTGTAAACGCTATAAATTTTGTGAAAACCAACCGATAAACGCTTATTGCGATTTTTTTTTACCAAAATAGGTAGAAGAATACGTATCGGCCTAAACTGAGGAAAAAAATATATATATTTTGGGGGGATATTTATTATAGCAAAAAGTAAAAAATATTGCATTTTTTTCAAAATTGTCGCTATATTTTTGTTTATAGCGCAAAAAATAAAAACCGCAGAGGTGATCAAATAATAACAAAAGAAGGCTCTATTTGTGGGGAAAAAAGGACGCCAATTTTGTTTGGGAGCCACGTCGCACGACCGTGCAATTGTCAGTTAAAACGACGCAGTGCCGAATCGCAAAAAGGGGCAAGGTCCTTTAGCAGCATTTTGGTCTGGGTCTTAAGTGGTTAAGTTGAGGAACAAGAAGTACGTTTGAAGGGCAAGATTAGTAATAGATACTGTATGTAGCAAAGTTAGAATGAGTGGTATATTGCATATTATGATGACAATGCCTGTCTGGCTGATATTGAAGTTGCTGCACTGCCAGTGAGTATAAGAAAATAGATATACAGGTGGTAGTGATAGGGGACTTTGTAATTTGTAACATATGACCAGTTTTTTTTTATTTAACTCCATGAATTTCAAGCTGTGTATTTTCTTCCAGGTGCTCAGACTTACCATAATATGAAATAGATATGCAGATGTATTAGGTGGGGCTGATTTTTTAATTCTTCTTTATCATTGATGACAAAAAGTACAGATTTAGGGAATGTGTTAATACACTTTAATCTAAAAAAAAAAAAAAAAAAAACTACCAGTGAGTGACCCATTAAAGAGACAAAGATAAAGCAATGAACTTATAGGAAATTATAATGGCTAAAGGTTTAGTGCAGGAAAGGAAGAGTTTGGCTAAAGGCTTCATGATGGGGATGGTTTGCCATTTAAGGGGATATTTAATAGTTTTATATATATATTTCCCCTCTGTATGTATTATTGTTAGGATTAAAAAAAATAAAACTTTAAAAAAGGTTTTATCATACCTTTATTGAAAAATACATTTCCCAAAGCATTATTCTCTTTGTAAGGGGAACATCTACTGCTTTTGTCCACATTTGCTTTCTTATATTCTTATTATGCTCAGGACAAAAAAGTGTATTCTTTCATTCACATAAATATAAAATATAGCATATTGACTTTTTTGAGAGATCAATAGCTCAAGCTGAAATTTAGTATGGATTGAGTGGATACAAGTGTATAAAACAGAACATTAACCAAACCTTAATGAAAGGCTCTGTTCCGGTTTTCAATCAAAGTATGCCTCAAGGCAGGCAACATCTGCTGTGTTATCATTTAAGATAACTCATGGTGCTCATTTTTTAAAATGTAAAGAAAAATAAATAAATAAAATAAAGTTGACCAGATTATAGTTGTTTATTGTGCTGGAGGAAGGCTTTATTAGAGATCTGGAGAAAATGTTAACCTAGTATCTTAAGAAACAGTATAAGGTAGGTATGTAAAAATAGGCATAAATAGATAAGCTAGGGGTGGAAAATACAGGTAGTAGGGTCTAATGATGATATAACGATGAAGAGAAAAGAAAAAAGATAAATAAACCTACATGACCTACTCAAAAGTAAAATGAGATGGTAAAATATATGAAAACAAAGGTTGATAGCAAATAAGACATCTTCCAAACAAACCAAATGCACCAGAAGTTTTTACCAAACATGTGATATAAGGCCCTGTACACAGGATCAGACCGGTCCAATGAGAATGGTCCGACGGACCGTTTTCATCGGGTCACCGCTGAAGTAGTCTGATGGTCTGATGTGCGTACACACCATCAGTCCAAAATCCCATCGGGCCAGAACGCGGTGACGTAGAACACAACAACATGCTGAAAAAACAAAGTTCAATGCTTCCAAGCATGCGTCGACTTGATTCTGAGCATGCGCAGGTTTTTGGTCCGATGCTTTTGTGTACTAACCATCGTTTTGGTCCGACGGTCAGGTGTCCATTGGACAGATTTTAAAGCAAGTTTTAAAACTTTGGTCCGATGGCCGTACACACGATCAATTTGGTCCGATGAAACTGGCCTTAAGGCCAGTTTCATCGGTCCGTTCTGATCGTGTGTACGTGGCCAATTCTTTTAACAATGTACACTTCTTATTGGTCAGTATTTTATCAGGATGACTACAAAAGAATATGTTTGTCTATACTCCCTTGTTTAGGACAAGCTCTCAATTAATATATTTAATACCTGTGCTGGCATTGACTTTATATGAGTAAATATAAATGGAAAAATTGCCACTTATATAGAGTAGCTGGTGTTTGTTATAACCCAGCTTACACAAATAACAGTGCTAAACATTAAATGCTGCTACAAATTAAAAAGCAACAAAAAAATCGGGGGTTCTTTTATAGGTGAATAACTAAGACTTCACAAAAAGAGATACTATTGGAGGATAAAAATCTTTACCCTGTTATAAGAACAATTACTTTATATACATTTAGGGAAGCACTGGCAAATTTGATAATTTTTAGCATCAGCTTTTTAATAATCAGACTATATTGTGTACAGAGCTGGGATTATTTGGGCAACTGTTACCACAAAATAGTAGTATTTTAATTGCTATTCAATAAAACAAGGGACAAAGGGCCATCTCAATGTCCAGGTGGCATTGCTTACACACCAGATGCAAACAAAATATGTGAAAAGCAGCAAACACAACAGCAATCATTTGACCATTATTGTTTTTTTTTGCATAGCCAAAGTCTATGGGAGTATATTGAGACAATAGGGAAACATCTGCATCATCAGCTAGTCTTTTACTGCCAGGATTAGGCTGAGCCAAATGGTCTGGGTTTGGTTTCAGTAGGGTTCAGAAAACTTCAAAGAAGTTTGGATGCCGAACTCTACTGAAAACAATGTGAGTTGAATCTCTTGAACCAAACATAAAAAAATTCTGGACTAACAGGCAAAGGATTGTCACATAGAAATAATAATAATAAAAGAAAACAATCCATACCAGGCCTTTTGAGTCTGGTATGGCTTTTTAGGGGGATCTTTATGTAAAAACATAAAAATTCCATACCAAACCCTTAATCTGAGCATGGAGCCTGGCTGACCAGGAAAGGAGAGGACACGCTTATACCCCCTCCTGAAACATGCCAGGCCATATGCTCTCAACCTTACTGGGAGGACATCCCTGGCAGATCAACTTGTGCTCATATTGATCAGGACAAGGACCTCTTTCCTACAACCCTGGCCCAGTAGTTGTGGGGGTCTGGAAGTGGGGGCTCATCTGACTCTAGAAGCCCCCTTTAAAAAAAAAGAATTGGAATTTAAACATTCCCAAAAGCTGCCCTCTGCACATGAATGAGCAAGGAGTACATGGTATATAGTCCCCAACCAATTCACAAAAAATAGAACTGGAACTTAGAAAAATAAATGCAGCCTAGAAATATACACCCGCACTTTTAGCAAGCCCTTCAATAAAAAAAAATCCTCATAAATATCCCTCAATTTAAATCCGTTGTCAATCATGATGTCTACCGCCTAGCAAACTGAAATTTAAAACCCTATGGAACCAGCACACACAGCAAAGGTACGTACTCCTGCCAAATGATAGCTCTCCAAGCTGTCATCACCTATATAAGGGAAGGGGCAATGACAGTAGTAACATTGACCAAATATGGCCATGGCTATATTTGGCCAATGTTATTGCCCAAATATGGGCAGTGGCCATGTTTGGGTAGTGATGTCACTTCTATGTCTACCCCTTTGCTTACATAGTCTTGTAAGTAGAGTTGCATCAATATCTTTTTTTTACCAGCAAGTACGAATAAGATACCTTTGTTGTGCGATATGAGCCCATACAAAATGAATGGGCTCAAATTGCACTGCAAAGAATCACATGCAGTATCCTGCACCGCTACTGTGTGAACCAAGGCTGAAGTTACTATGACAAGCCTAGGGTCACACAGGATTGTTGCAAGACACCATTTGATTCGGACATGAATTTTGCTGCATTCAAATCACATGAGATTCTTTGCAGCGTGATTTGAGCCCATACATTTTGTATGGGCTCAAATCGCACCGCAAAAGGTATCAGTGCAACCCTGCTTGTAAGACGTGCGAGTGACAAAGTTAGTTCCTTGGGGCAGAGCAGGTGCCAGAACCCATTGCTTCATTGGAACCATTGACAATGGGAAGCTGTTACATATAGAAGTGGCAGAAATACTACTTGTATATATAATGCTCGGCTTCTGCCAAACAGGGTACTGACTGATCACTCATCCTTATTCAGAATTCTATGCAAACGTGGGGAAAACACTAACTAGCAGTTTTTAGCAGTACAGGGAAAACAAAGAATGTGAATAGGGTTTGTCTAAAGCCTCGTACACACGATCGGACATCAAACAAACTTTCCCTTGGATTTTTGTCCGAAGGGAGTTGTCCGGTCACACCCATAGAATACACACGCTCTGACTTTTTCAGCAACAAACACGAACGTAGTGATGTTTCAACGTACTGACGAGAGATTAAAAGAGGAAGTTAAATTTTCCGGCTTCAACCTTTGGGCTCCTTCTGCTAATCGAGAGTTAGTAGAGGTTTCGTCTGTGTGCATTTGAGATTTTCAGTTTTGTGCAATTTTGTTCGTTTCTGAACGTCCGTTTGTCAAGCAGACATGTTGCGCAATGGGGTTGTGCTAACTTGACCCACAAAAAAATATAGAAATATGTTTGATTTATATAACCAAAATACACTAATCCAAAGTAAAGACATTTATTTTTACTCCGTCAGTATCACCAGCAAAGCAGCTTTTAGTATTATCACATTATAAAGAAGAAGAGAATGTGCGCTGCTTTTCTTGATTTCAGAACTTGCCGCGACTCGAATGTGCTCTTTCAAATATGAACGCTAGTTTTACCAGACAGAACACTTCCGGTCCAAACTTTTTGTCTGTGTCGGATGGAGCGTACACACGGCCGGAATATTTTGAAAACTTGCTCATTTTGAAGTTTGTTAGCAAAAAGTCAGTCCATGTGTATGGGCCTTTAGGAGCCTATGGGCACAAAAAATGGTGTCTTAAGCCCCTCCCTTAATCACAGACCACACGCTTGGGCCATGCCTCTGTTGTCATTCTAAGCATGTTCATTTTAGCATTTAGCAGTGTTAACAGCACAACAAAGTTTGCCTTCCCCGATCCCTCACCAGCATGCTAATGAAATATTTAAATAAAATATTTCTGTTTTCATAGCATACTCTATTTCTGAGTGAGTGAGTGAGTGAGTGAGTGAGTGAGTGAAAAACCTGTAGAGCGCAACACATGCGAACTGAATCGCCTCTGGGCGCTGTTTCCAATCCATTGGTAAGAAAACCCTCTTGACCTCAGAAGAGATGGGTTTTAATCTTTCTCCTGAAGGCCAAGTGGTCCAACTCTTTTTTTTTCCCACAACATTTTTATTGAAAAAAAATGTTTTTGTTCACAGATGGTATACAAAGTACTAGAAAACATACAGCAAAAGGTGCGAATACATAGTTCCATCAAAAGCAGGAAGTTATAGGGTACAACATTTAGGGGAGAATGAGTCCACAGATATTGCCTCCATATTACGCCATTAAGAAGGGCGTCGCAGAGGAAACATAGGAGTATCAGGAAACTATCAATCAAGGAGGACATAGTGCAGCATAGTACAGGCCCAATGGACTCATGTAGGGGTGGGAAGATACCAGTCAAGTTACTCAATACAGGTATTGTAAACACTAAGAGATATGTAAAAAATAAGAGTGATGCCCGACATGGGATTCGCCCACCATGATATGCAAAATAAAATAAAAGTAAAAAAAATATATATATATATATATATATATATATATATATATTTTTTTTTAAAAAGGGGAAAGAAAAAAGAAAAAAAAAGAGGGGAGGGGGGAAACAGGAGAAAGAAGGTAAGCAGTTCAAGGGAGAGGCGAGAGCAGAAGACGAGCGAGGCACTATAGGGGAAACATAGGGGGAGGGGGTGGAATCGCCACCAACTGCCCTCCCCAATAGATCCCCAATTACACGAGAGGCATGCTGACCACCAGAGCGAGTTTCGGTATTCTAGCCAAGGCGCCCATGTTCCTAAAAAAAGCTCTATCCTGTCTTGGGCGGTACAGATCAACTCTTCCATTGATGCAATCTGGTTAACCCACAACACCCATTCTTTGACAGAAGGGAGCGACTTAGACCTCCAGTGCACTGGCAGGCATAGCCTGGCAGCATTGACCATGTGCATGGCCAGTGATCTGTAGTATTTATTATGGGGAATTCCCGAAAGATGAAGCAGGTACTGTGCTGGAGAGAACTCCAAAGCAAGCGAAGATACCTCAGTCACCACTTCATGCACTTTACGCCAGTACGTCTGAATCATTGGGCACGTCCACCAGATGTGTAGAAGTCTGCCCAGATCCCGCTCACATCTCCAGCATTGATCAGACACCTCTGGGATGAATTTGTGGAGTATCTCCGGGGTTCTGTACCACCTTGTTTTGATTGTATAGCCATTTTCCTGGGTATGAACGTTCAGAGAGCCCTTGTGGATGTACAAATGTACCTGCTCCCAGGCCACATCATCAATCTCCATATCCAGTTCAGCCTCCCAGAAAGCATGCTCCGATCTCAGAGACACATAAGGTTCCCCAAACATTGTGGCATAAAGCCCTGAGATCAGGTGGCTCCAGGGAGGGGAACTAGAGCACAGCGATTCAAACACCGTGGAGGACTTTGAGAAACTCTCTCTATTCGCTGGGACTATCCAGGAAATGCCTCAATTGGAGATAGGCCCAAAATGGGAAAGACTTTGTTTTGGACAAGGACGCAAGTTCACCCTGGCGGTGAAACCTGCCTCTGGAAAAAAAATGCTTAGCCTGCATATCTGCGTAGGGCCATTCTGCCGCTAGGAAGGCTCCTTCCATACCTGGGGGAAAGTCTGGGTTGCCCCTGATGGGCGTAATTGGACAGTATATATTCGAAAGCGAATGTACCCTGCATGCCCTGTCAAAGGCATGTAGGGTTGCTCCAACCAGAGGGTGGGAATATATACCAGTCGGAATGTGTTTCTTTGAGAACCAGGGTATAAGATGGAGTTCTTTACCAACGATCAGCCTTTCCAGCAACACCCAGCTCTTATATTTGGCATGTAGTCTCCAATCTACCACCCTGGTCAGGTGCACTGCCCAGTAATACCTCTGCAGGTCTGGGAGTCCAATTCCACCCCCCGACTTTGGGAGTACTAACTTAGCCCATCCTACACGTGTGTCAGGTTTCATATCAGGCTAGCAGCAGACAACAGTTCAGGTGTGCTAATATGCCTATAGTTCAATAACAAGAGCACATACCATGAGCAGGTCTTGAGAAGCAGGTCAGCGCTGGGACTTGTAGTTCACCACGGATGCAGGGTTGAGACGAGCGGGACAGCTGGCACTTGTAGTTCACTGCTGAAGTAGGTGTTTTGATGAGCAGGAAAGCTGGAACTTGTAGTTCACCGCAGGTGTGGATGTTGGTGGTGTTGCTGGTGCTAGTAGTGCACCACTGCAATGGATGTGGTCTAGGCAAGCCGGGTCATACACGGATAATCAGAGTTCGAAAGGTACCAAATCGGAAGCAACAAGCAGGGTCAAACAAGCCGGGTCATACACAAAGTTTACAGATAAACAGGTCAGGCTGGATCTCACAAGGCAAGCAGAGTAACTCTATCACGAGCACTGATTGGGTGAAAACACAGGTGTTTTAAAGGAGAGCTGGCCAATCAGTGTTTCCCAGCCAAGGCTGTGTCAGGTGAGTGCGCTGGGTCCTAGAGGGATCCAGTACTGACAACGTGCCGCCTTACCTCCCCAGATAAAAGAACTGCACATTCGCCTGTAAGCTGTAAAGAAGGAGGGCGGCAGACAGATCGGGATCATCTGCAGTTTATACAATAAGCGAGGAAGTACAACCATATTTAGTATCGAGGCCCGACCAAACCGGGAGATGAGAGGGGCGTCCCACCTCTGGAGATCCTGCTGAATAAGCTTCAGTTTAGACGAAAAGTTTTTTTTTCGTACAAATCTCTAAGTCTGCTAGGAAGTTGAATGCCTAAGTAGATAATAGCGTCTGTTTTCCAGCGAAAAGAGAAGTTCATCTGGCAAAGCCGAACTAGCTTAGGGGGTAGAGAAACATTCAATGCGTAAGACATTGAATAATTAATTTTCAGGTTCGAAATAGTCTGAAATTTCTCCGTTAGCATGAGGTTGGGCAGGGACGTCAGCGGAGATGTAAGGAAGAGCAAGATATCATCCGCGAAAGCGGCAATCTTACATTCCCTATGATGTACCTCTATGCCTTTTATGATCGGGTTCGCGTGAATGCTACGGAGGAGAGGTTCTAAGGTGAGGATATATAGCAAGGGAGACAGTGGGCACCCCTGTCTGGTCCCATTATGGATGGGGAAGGCGTCCGACAGGTGGCCGTTGACTCGGACCCTGGCTCCAGGTCCGGCATAAAGCGCTCCAATGAAGGCCCGCATGCCGCTTCCCAGCCCCAGGGCCATCAGAACCGCATCCATATAGTCCCAGGCCACCCTGTCAAATGCCTTCTCCGCATCCATGCCCAAAAAGCAGCCTTCCCTATTAGTCGACATAAGCCAATAATGTAGGTTGCGGGCCTTGGTAGTGTTGTCCCTGGCTTCCCTACCAGGGACAAAACCAACCTGGTCCAGCCCAATCCAGACGGGAACATGGTATGACAAATGAGTGGCCAAGATCTTGCAAATAGCTTGACATCCACATTCAAAAGGGAAATGGGACGGTAACTAGTTACGTCAGCGGGGTCCTTGTTATCTTTAGGGATGACTGAAATATAGGCCTCTAATAGGCTACCCGAGGCGTAAGGGGAGTGGGAGAGGGTGTTGAACGCCCTAAGAAACTCCAGCGCCAGTAGGTCGGCAAAACACTTATAGTATTGTGCCGAGAAGCCGTCCGGCCCCGGGCACTTTCCAGGCTTCGAGGCCTTCAAGGCCTCCCCCCACTCCTCCAAAGACAACAGGGCCTCGAGGGGTTGCCGATCAGCAGTAGATAGTGCTCGGGGGCTATATCTACCCAAGAACTCCCCAATCAGTTCAGAGCACGCGTCCGCCGAGATAGGTCTATGTTCATGCGATTTGAGGTTATATAACTTGCTTTAAAAAGAGTGAAACTGGTTAGCAATGTCCTCATTTTTGGAGTGTATCGTTCCTTTCGAGTCTACTACATGGTGTGCAGTGGAAGCCAGAGTTTGTCTCTGTGTAAACCTCACTAGGAGCTTCCCCGGTTTATTGCCCTGCTCGTAAAATAGCTTCTGAGACAACACCTGCCTCTTCCGTGCCCTTTGATACAACTCCTGAAGTAAGAGTGCTCGTGTGTCAGCTAACTCCTCAGCCACGTCAACTGCGAGGGAGCGCTTATGTTGTGTTTCTAGTACAGTCATTTGGTAGAAAGCTCCCGAATCCTGGCCTGGTGTTCTCTTTTCTTCCTAGCTGCAATGGCTAACAACACACTTGTGTGCCTCCCATTGGGTCATGGGGGACACATCAGGTGTGTCGTTATGTCGGAAGTAGTCCTTGTGATGTCAGCAAGGTCGGTCCAACTCTTTTTTTTTAATATTCATTCTTTATTTGTTTTCATATCATACACATTTTCAATTGTTCATTTAAAAAGCGAGAGAAATCTGTTCATTATAAATATAAACACATAATTTAAGCTTTGATATACACTATCATATAATAAGTCTTAATTTACCATATCAGAAGGTGGATAAACTCTTAGTTAAGGGGGGCACCCAATCTGTTAGTTCTATTTGATATTATCAGTTTTACTCCTTGGCCACTCTCCATTTAGTTATTTCCAGCCAGCGTTCTTATCCCCTCAGGAGAGGCACCCTTTTTCTCCAGCCATGGTTTCCACATGTCCTCAAAGTCTCCAAGTTTTCCTCTTTTTATATAAACTGTTCTTTCTTTACAGATGGACTCATTTATTGCCCCAATCCATTCACTTACTGCCGGTGGTGCAGTTGCCTGCCACTTCATAGCTATTACTTTTCTAGCTTGGAATACGCATCTTAATATTACAACTGTGGTATTTCTTTTCTCCTTCCGTTCCTGCCTATAACCCAGTACACACAGTGTGGCCTCCATCTCCAGCGGGATTCCAAATGTATCTCTCAGGGTGTCGGGCTTCCCCCTCCCAGTATCGAGCCAGCTTTGGACAGCGCCACACCATGTGTACTAGGTCTCCCTGCCTCTGGCATCTAGGACACTTATCATCTGGTCTTTTACCAAATTTAAATAGTCGCTTAGGCGTATAATAAGCTCTATTTATCAACATCAAGTGGGAGATTTTCTGAGGAGGTGAAAGTGAAACCTTTGATCCCATCTCTAGTATTCTCTTCCACTGTCCTTGTGATATTTCCCCTATATCTTCCTCCCAACTTTCTCTTACTTTGAGCAAGTTTGCCCCTGTGTTAATCTTTTTGATTATCTGTGTATATATTTCAGATATGAGGCCCTTGGTTGGGCCCCCTTTAACTAACTTTTGAAATAGGGGCATTTTGTTCCACACAAATTGTTGTGTCCTAAACTGGGCTTCAAGAGCATGTCCTACCTGGAGATAGGTAAAGAATGAATGTTGCGGAATATTAAATTCCACCCACAGATCCTGAAATTTCCTGTAGGTATCTCCCTCATATAGGTGTATCAGCTTTTTATACCGCATCGTTCCCAATCCCCCACCTTTCCTAACCGTAGTATTTCATGTAGCTTAGCGTTATTCCACAGGGGGGTATACTCAGTAAATCCAGTGTAGCCCATTAGCCTCTTAACTTTTTCCCATATTTTAATTATAATTTTAATTGTTGGAGTCCTATATCTAAAGGAGTTTGCTTCTAGTACTTCGATAACCGAGTCGTGTGGGGCCCCACTCAACATTACTCTCCCACTCGGGGTCTCCCTTCCCAGGGTATTACATCCCATTAGTTGTTGCAATTGTGCTGATAGATAATAAGTCTCGGGGTGAGGGACAGCCAGTCCTCCTTCCTGTACCGGAAGCTGCAATGTACGTAGTCGAATCCTGGGTTGTCCCCCTTTCCATATTAATTCTCTAAAGAGCGTTTCAATTTTATTGAACCATGTTCTACTAATCCAGACCAGGCTATTATGCATTATATACTACAGTTGTGGCTGCCAGATCATCTTGATCAAACTACATCTGCCAGCCACTGATAACGGGAGCCGTTTCCAGATACCAATTTTTTGTTTAAATTTAACCAATAGTGGAGTTAGGTTTTCATCTATGTATTGTTTGGTGTCTTTTGTTACCCGTATCCCTAGATATTTCAATGTATCCACCACCTTCACTTGTGGTATTCCCACTATCCCAGCTTCTCCAATTGGATCTACCGGTAGTAGCTCTGATTTTCCCCAATTTATCTCCAAGCCTGTGAAGCTACCAAATTCCTCCACTATGTTCATTGCTCTTACCAGGGAATGTTCCGTATCGCCCAAATAGAGAAGAATATCATCAGCATAGAGCGCGATTCTTTCGTCCCCCGTCTTCCTTTGGAATCCAACTATCTCAGTACTTGACCTTATGGCTGTCGCCAATGGTTCCATCGCTAGGGCGAAGAGCAGGGGCGACAAAGGACACCCCTGTCTCTTCCCCTCTCTAAAAGAATCTTTTTTGAAAATTCATTATTGATTCTAATTTTGGCACTAGGGTTCTCATAAAGCATTTTTATCCAGCCAGTAAATTTCGGCCCAAATCCGAACTTTCCCAGCACCTTCCAAATATATCCCCATTCTACACTGTCAAATGCTTTTGTCACATCTAATGACACTAAAGCTCTCGTTCCCTCTGACTCTGTCGGAGTTTGCAAATTTAAAAAGGTCCTTCTTATATATTAATACTGGTAGATCTATTAGCTATGAATCCCGTTTGATCTGGATGAATCAATTTTGAAATCAATATATTAAGCCTCGCTGCCAAGACTTTGGCCACTATTTTGGCATCCAAACACAGGAGGGAGATTAGTCTATATGCCGCCGGGTCTAGGGGGTCCTTGCCTTCTTTTAATATAAGTATTATGGTTGCCTCCAACATTGACACTGGGAGTCTCCCCTCAATGTCCGCTCCATTCAATGCTTTTAACAGCTCAGGTAATAATATTTCTCCATAGTATTTATACATTTCTGTTGGAAGTCCATCTGGGCCGGGCGACTATTGATTTCCCATATCAGTCACTGCTTGCTGGATTTCTATGAGTGATATCAGAGTTTCCAACTCATCTCTTTCTGCTTGGGTGATAGATGGAATCACTAACCTCCCCAGGAACTCCTCCATCTCTACTTCCATCCCCACCTTCTGTGCGGTATACAGCTTTTCATAATATCCCTGAAAGGTCTGCACTATCTCTGCTGTATCTGCTGTTATTACTCCTCCTGCAGTTCTGATGGCCCGAATATCAGAGGGTGGGAAGTTCGACTTCACCAGTTGCGCGAGCATCCTTCCAACACTCTCACCCTCTACAAAAGAGGACTGTCGCATAAAGATTTGTCTAGTCTCCACCTCTCTCATAATTACCATCCTATACGCTAATTGTTTTTCTAGCCATATTGCTTTTTTCTCTAACGTTGGGTCAGTAACATAGTTATTTTCTGCCGCCAGTACTTCTCTACGGGTATTTTGTTCTCCTTCTCTCGCTTGTTTATTGAATTTGGCCACCTGTTGAATCAGGATACCCCTCAGGTACGCCTTCAGGGTATCCCATATTATTCCCGTCCTTGTGGAACCTTCATTTAGATCCACAAATTCTCTCAGTTTGGGCAAAATCCCATCTGTTTCTTTTATTAGCTCCAACCAGTAGGGGTTAATTTTCCATTCTTTCCTAATTTTTTGTCCTTCTGGATTTACTATTAGAATCATTGGAGAGTGGTCCGAGACTTCTCGTGGCAAATATTCTATCTTTCCCATGCTCCTTAGTGCTCTCTCATTCCCCAGGGCCATATCTATCCTGGAGAGTGTGGAGTGCGTGCTTGAATAACAGGAGTGTTGCTGGATACCCGGGCTCCTCACTCTCCACATGTCGACTAGTCCAACTTCTTCCATAAATTGGCTCAGACGGCTTTTCCCTATGGAGTCTGAATGTGACGGTACCGGAAACCTGTCGGCCCCTGGATCTAAGACCTTATTAAAATCTCCTACCACTACTACCGGTATATCTCCCTGCCCTTGCATAAATTAATTTAATCTTAACATTATATCCATTTTAAAAGGCGGTAGGATATACACATTTGCTATTACATAGGTTCTACTATAAATTGTACAATGCAAAAAACATATCGGCCATTCTCATCTATGCTGATCTGCCTGCCGGAAAACCCCATTTCAGCTCTAACCACTACTCCCACCCCTCTCGAATAGGAGGAGTGTACTGAGTGAAACTGAGTTGGGAATTTTTTACTATGGAGATGTTGGATTGTATCCCTTGTTAGGTGTGTTTCCTGCAGACAGATCAGATCCACCCTATATTTTTCCATAGTGGAGAGTACTACTGCTCTTTTGGCTACTGTTCCCAGTCCCCTAACATTCCATGAGCCTATCTTTATTGTCCTATTCTGCATTCAGAAATAAGGAGTATATCATAAAGAATCTTGGATACCTGACCCATTGGAGGTCCCCAAAGAGCAAAAATCACTACGGGGAAGAAAAAAAAGGAAAAACAAGAAGAAGAGGAAAGAAAAAAAAACAAGCTCAGATACATAACTCATTGCTACCCCTATTTCATTATCGTGACCAGTGATCCTATACCTACTACTCATTAACCGTGTCACTCAAGCATTGTGACTCGTATGTACACATATATGTATATATCATCAAAGATTATTTCTGTGCAAATTTCAAACTCATTTTTTTTTGTGTAGCAATCTTCTTCCCATTGTGTATTACCTTGCCATCTTACAGTGTATTTCATTGTTTATGCAGTAACATTAATTTTCAATATCGTCAAAAACGATTTCTATACAAATTTCAAACTCTATTTTTTGTGTAACTTTCTCCTTCACATTGTGCATTACCGTACAACCTTCCATTTTTTTTCATTATTTGAGCAATACCATTGACTTACGTACTCTCCTTCAGTTCATTTTTTTTATACATTAATGAACAATTTTCTCCTGGGTATCCTTCACTTCCCCATCCCCCTCCCCTCCCATCCTCCCCCTCTCTCACCTCCCCCTCCCCTCCCCCACCCTCTACCCTCCTCCTCCCCCCTTCCACCTTCCTGGTGTGCCTCTAGGGGGCCTATAGTGACCATTTCCCACACCACACTTCATTCACTCCCACCTTCCCTTTCAGCATCTGTGCGTGTCCCACCCCCCCTTTTGAACATATGCCCACCTCTTTATCCGCTCTCACCTCCAGCTCCCCCTTAATGATAAGGGGAAGAGGAGGGGAGAAGCAGAGAGCTACAAAAGCACAAGAGAAAGACGGAAAGAGAAAAAGAAAAAAAAAAGTAAAGTAAAAAGTAACCCCTGGATATCTTCCTCCTTATCTTCTCCCCCACCTTACCACCTATCCTTGTTTTCTTCCAGACACCTCTCTACACTTGCTGGGGTGTCAAAGATCTGTGAGCCTCCCAATGCAACTACCCTTAACCATGCCGGGTACAACAAAGCATACGTCAGCCTGTATTTCTGCAGTGTGCGCTTAACAGCCATAAACTCTGCTCTGCGCCGCTGCAGTTCCGGCGAGAAATCAGAATATACTGAAATTTTAGCTTCTTTGAACGTAATCTTCCCCACCTCTCTAGCTATCCGTAATAATGTCACTTTGTCCCTGTAGTTATGGAATTTCAGTAAGAGAGGCCTAGGGTGCCCCCCTATTGGGGGAGCCCTAAATGGAACTCTATGTGCCCTTTCTATTGAAAACGTTGCTGAGAATGTTTCTCTTCCAAAGGTCTCAACGAGCCATTTTTTCAAAAATTCCACGGTGTTAGTCTTTTCCAGCATCCCAACCAGCCTGACATTGTCTCTTCGAAGCCTGTTTTCCATCTCATCCATTTTTGATGCATATCTGCCCATCTGTTCCTTCAGATATTTCACCTCATTTATTAATGGGAATACATCATCTTCCAGTTGGCTAGTCCGTGCCTCCAGGGCAGATGTTCTTTCTGTAGTTTTTTGTAGCTCTGACCGGACCACTACTAGATCCTCCTTAACCTCCTTCATCTGGGCACAAAGTTCATTTAATGTGCCTTTACATGCATTCACCACTGTGAATACATCCTTTAATGTTGGTTCCATTTCTGACGGTAAGCACTGGTCGGTCACTGCCACTATACTTTGTTCTATAGGCCCTGGGATTTTATTACTTGAGGCTTTGCTTGTTGAAGACCCCACTATACCCTGCAGGGCTGTAGTTGGAAGTTGCCCCAAGCTTTTTCTGTCTGCTGCACCTCCCTGCTGCACTTTAGGCTGCGTTCCTCTTTTGGTTGACATTAGCGCAGAGGGGTGGGCATATTGTTCAAGTTTTGCCGCTGCTGCTGCCGCCTGTTGCGAATTCTTCTCCTTTGCGAAGCGCAGCTGCTGCATCGCTACAAACCCACAAAAAAATATATATGCAGGGAGCACAGTACAACAATCCTCAAAAAAAGTGTATATAAGGATTAATAACAATAGCAATATATAATAGTATATAGTGATTAATAGCAATTAATAGCGGTTAGTAGCGGTTAGTAGCAGCAGTGACAGTCATTGGCAGCGCTTTAGAATCAGCAAGCAAGTATATCTATATGGCTGTTATCCTTCAATAAAAGATACAAGCGGGTTTTTGCACACAATCCAGTAAGCACACAGAGTCCACACACTTATATATCTGAGTCAGTTTTTCCTTCTTATAGTGCCTTACAGCGCCTGTGGAATTGGCTATATTTAGTAGTTATTAGCAGCGATCGTATATAACAATAGTAGTACTCAATAGCAGTCCATGGCAGCAATTCAAGATCAGCACAAAAGAAAAGAGAACCGCCCAGTTGGTCAGATAGGAAGATTGATAAGATTGGTAAAGTTCAGCATTCCAACACCAGGGACATTCCAGCAGTATTTCTAAACAACAGTC
This sequence comes from Rana kukunoris, assembly GCA_029574335.1. Classification (NCBI taxonomy): domain Eukaryota; kingdom Metazoa; phylum Chordata; class Amphibia; order Anura; family Ranidae; genus Rana; species Rana kukunoris. The sequence goes on along the minus strand of CM056051.1, from coordinate 293,232,861 downwards.
TGTAGCAAAATCATTACTCACGTGACCCCGGCTATCCGATGAAAATAGGAGATAGAAGGGTGAGCTCAAAAGCATAGGATCACAGAGATCCACTTATCCATCCAGAAGTACTGTCCACTTTTGTATCACTGCTAGCTTGTTATTCACAGTAGTTTTCAATGGATCCTTGTCTCAAGGCTCTTATCAAAGGACCTCTGCTCCTCCATACACTTCCCAGCTGCAGTTTTAAATGTCGCTTGCGCCACGCTGTCGACCTTCTTACTCCTTGACCCCTGTTAGCTCCAGGCTCCAGGCTTAGCATACAGTCTAGTGTGTCCTTCCCCATCTGCCAGTGCAATCCTACTAAAAAACAGAAACGGGAAGACAAGGGAGCAGAGCTGAGAGACGATCAAAGCTAGGGTCAGGCTGGGGTCAGGCTACCAAGTGCTTGTCAGCATATCAGCGTGATGACAGCTATTATTCGAAGAGTCAGGAGCAACACAGCAAGCGGGGGGTGGAAACACCCGGTCAGCATGCCGACATTGTGCAAGCAGGTCAGCGGGTTTCAGGTCAGCTGCGGGAGCAGCTAGCAATGCTTTCCATTGGTTTCCTGCTTCAGGAGAACAGGGACACCTGGCGTTCGGATAGCCACCATGAAGCAGAGGAGAGAGGAGACACGCACAGCTGCAACCCTCACTCACTCACTCCTCCATCCGGTCATGCCCCATCCCAACTCTAGACGGATGGTAGTTGGTAGCGCATTCCACAGCCGCGGTCCCTGGACTGCAAATCTTCGATCTCCTTTGGACTTGTATCTGGCTTTGGGTATTTGGAGTAGGTTTTGATTTGTGGATCGCAGAATGCGATTTTGGTTATGGGCTTTAAATTTTTTGCATAGATATTGGGGTTTGTTTCCTTGAATACACTTATGTGTTAGGCAGAGTGCCTTAAAAGTGATTCTATCTTTTAGTGGCAACCAATGAAGGGATCTCAGCGAAGGTGAGATTGATTCCCATGTTTTTCTGCCAGTCACTAATCGAGCAGCCGTATTTTGAACGACTTGCAGACGAGTGATTTGGTAATTGGGGAGTCCTAAATAGAGGGCATTAGCATAGTCAAGTGTGGAATTGATGATTGTTCCCACTATGACTGCAATGTCCTCTTTTGGGATAAAGGGGGTGAGTCAGCGTAGTAGGCGCAGCAGATGATGGGATCCACTGACTACAGACCCTATTTGTGCATCCATTGTCATGTAGGAGTCAAAAATGACTCAGAGACTTTTGACTTTGGTGCTAGGGGTGATAGTTTTACCCAGAATGGGTGGGGGGTCCAAGTTGATGCGGGGGGACTTTTTCGGTTGGCATGAAACAGGAGAAGTTCTGTTTTTTAACCATTGAGTTTAAGATAACTGGATGTCATCCAGCTATCTATTAGAGGGTTTTCTCTAGTCAAAGAGAATGATCCTTTTTGTTGCAGATACGGAAATACAGTTGAGTGCCGTCTGCATAGGAGTGGTAGAGTAGCTTCTGGTTCCTGATGATTTCAAAGAGAGTGCGAAGATAGATATTGAACAATACGGGTGACAAGGGAGATCCCTGAGGGACTCCACAAGATACCGTACGTTTTTCAGAGGTGAAAGATCCCAGTTTCACTGTTTGTGATCGGTAGATCACCTTCCACGACTCTGGCCACTTCAGCTAGCCTAGCTAGTAGTAGTTTGTGGTCTACAGTGTCAAAGGCCGCGCTTAGGTTCAGCAGTACTAGAAGACAAGATTCTCCTTCATCTGTGGCCTTTAGAGCGTCATCCCATATTTTGAGCAGCGCCGTTTCTGTTCCGTGACCCGGACGGAAGCCTGATTGAAACGTGTCAAGTAGCTTATGGGTGTCTAAATGCAGTTGCAGCTGTTGTACATATTCTTTCTCCATTATCTTGGAGAAAACATTAAGACCTGTTATGGACCTCCGGTTGTTTGGGTCTTTGGGGTCAAGGGTGTTTTTTTTTAGGATTGGTTTTATTGTACCCTGTTTCAGCAAGGTGGGCACCGTGCCCTCTTTGAATGATTGGTTTATGAGCTGCGTGATAGCTGGTGCCAGTATATCGACACTTTCTTTCAGCAGTTTAGTGGGAATGATGTCATTGGGTGCTGTGCTGTTGCGCAGCATCCCGAAGTATTTAGTGGCATTGATGGTGATGGGTTTTAGTGTGAATTTTGGTGGTTGTGGCGGGTTTATGTGGGTATTTGGATTGGGAATTGGGGAAGGGTTAGTGATGATTCCATTTTGCTGAATACTTTCATGGATTTTTTCAATTTTATTAATGAAATAATCCGATAATTCCTTGCAAAATTCTTGTGAATCGGAATTGGGGGCCTCTAAACAAGCTGGATTCATCGTCTGCGAAACCAGCTTGAAGAGTTTGCGGGGGCGGTTTAGGGCATTTGCGATGATGTTGGAGAAGTGATTTGTTTTGGCCATGAAGATTTCTTTGTGATATTTCTTTGTTATTTAACCATAAAGATCCTCTTACATTCTGGATGTGGTGCTGGTGACATGGGCTTAGTATTTTTATTTTTTTTTGGTGTTCAGCAATATGTCTCTCAGTTTACATTAAATTTCAAACACTGCCCAGCCAGTGGTGGACATATCAGTTTTACAGGTACACAGGGGTTTCTGAGGTCCTGGAGCCTGCAGTAGTCAGATGGTGGCCAAGGGACTTTCCATGAATGAGACTACCCTAACTGGGTGTCCAGTCTGTGGGCAGTACCTGATGGTATCTCATAGTTCTGGTATAGTGCAGGATTCGGCATATCTAGAAGAGTTTCTATATCAGGAAATGTAACCACTGATGGTGCATGAATGTGAGTCCATTCCCCATAGACAATGATGGAATTCATCCAATGACATGAATATAATGGGACCCACCCCCACTAAACATGTTTCAGGGCAGTTTACTGAAAACCAATTTAACAGGGCCCTTCTGCTCTCTGACACTAATATAATGATACTCAAAAAAATGACCACATCCAAAATATTGTATAACCTCAACATAAAAAAAATGTTTAACAGACTTGTACTTATAAGCCTACAATTTTAAATAAAATAAAAATACACAATTTGTATTGCTTGGTAAATTTTAAATGGACCACTCAGATCCTACACATTCATAAATCTCTACCATATACAGAGTTTCCTCCTAGCTGATTTCCAAATAGCATATGCACTCTAATACACTGTGTACAGCATACAATATATAGCATTTACAAAACTTGTCAGGATCCATAATTACAAAGTCAACGTGCTTCTCATAGAGCTTCTTCAGGACCAATTAAGAATTAAAAAAAAAAAAAAACAAGCTTTACAATCAATTTAATGGAGTGGTTTGTGGTGTGTTTCTCATAATGTAGCCAGAGGGGAAGGTCTATACCCAATACTGTTGCCTACCTGTGGGGTTTCACAGTTTGAGTCTTGGAGGCGAAACGGCTTTAGATCAATGACCTTCAGGAAAGTGAGGGTACTGTATGGAGTCTGATGGTTGGCTGATAAGAGAGAGGGGTGAGAAACAAGGAAAGAAGAAAATAACAGTTTAAACAAGCCCTTGGGGAGCCTGAGATGGCTGAAGGATGAGGGGATCCTTCTGCCCAGTTGAGAACAGAAAACATTCGTACCCTCTAGGAAGGGTGGCAACCTATCCCAGGGAGGTAGAGAAATCAAGTCCATAGGGTAGGTGGAGGCACAACATGTCTGTCCCAGCCACCGTGCACCATTTGAAAGACTGAAAAAGATTGCGAAAGAGAGGGGGACCCTCAATCCCAACATAAGTGACCCCCTGAGAGCACGAGACATTGTTTTTGGGATTCCAGCACAGAGTGGACGCACTTAAAAAGTCCACTGGAGAAAATATATGCAGCGCCCATGTACTTTATGGTATGGGTGCTAGTCAGATTTAAGTATAGATCAGGGTGTAGTTAAACTCTGATCCAGATTGTTAGTAGCAAATTGCGGTCTCTGTCTCAGCTTGGTTGTGCTGCGAGCCTATTCTGCTGTGCTGGGGTGTTCTTCCAACCCCGGTGCTGTAGATGGCAGCAGTGGAGTCGAGGCTTGGGTGCTTTTCCCAGCAGCCAATCACAAGGGTTTGTCCTCACTGTGCATGCTGGGGAGGGGTATTTATGGGACACACGCGATTGGTTCTGGGTCTTCTTCGTCGAGTGTGGTGCCCACCTTTAGGGTGGCCACATCACCGTGCCCGGCGCTATGGCCTACCTGGCTGGGGCGTGCATGTCACGTGGTGCTCCTGGTTCCGGGGCCATGTTGGCCGGGAGCATCTGAACAGGCAATGGGGATTCAGTGAGCGACTGGGTTCCCTCTTTTGAAGATCCCAAGCTGGGTGCTGTTCAGTGGGGAGTCGGCCTGAGGAGCTCCATTGAGAGGCTGACGGTCCAATAGGGCTTGGACGAAACCACCAGGGATCACAGGTAGCCGGACACTGCAGGACTGATCACCTGTCAGTTGGTACCTGACTGACAAGTTTAAGGAGATCCAGTTGTAACTCAAGTAAGGAGGCATATCTCTAACAATCCAACCCAGAGGGGACCTGTGGCAGAGGTATCTTCTGAGGCTCTTTGAGAGGGGTCTGTGGCAGAGACTTTCTCCCAAGTTTAAGTTCACCAAGGAGGGTCTGTGGCAGAGACTTATTCCTATCATTGTCCGAGTGATACTCCGGCTGCCAGGTCAGTGAGAGAGGCCTGTCCGGGTACACTGTACCCACTCTGGTGGGAGTGGCGAAGAGAAGTGTTACGTTTGGGAGCAGGACTGTTTCCTATCATTACGCCTGAATCTGCTATTCTTTCTCCATTCAACTTTACTCTCCTCGCCCCTAGTTTAATGTTTTTACCCGGCTGGGTAATAAAGAGCACAGCAAAAGAGCACCTTTCTGGACATTCCTTTACTTCTGTTTATGCACATATGCATCACTCGCCCCTAGAGAATTCAGAGGAGCCACGAGGTAACATGCCACCCAAAAATCCTTCAGCTCCAATGGGTGTAATGCTACATATACATTATGATTAAGAGAACAACAAGCATCATGAGTCAAACTATTAACTGAAAACCAGTGGCCCAGGAAACTATGGGCCTACCGACCCCAACCTCAGGGTCAGAAAAAAGACAGTAGTGTCAAGGTGTTGTGCCTGGGGGGGTCAGTAGGGCCTATTGTCCTGGGAGTATTTGGGGTTAGATTTGTTCCATACTGGGTGTCAGGGGGCTCGTGGGGGGAGGATGTCTGCTGGTTCCAGTGCTGGAATTAGCAAAGTCCATTGCCAAATCTTGCAAGATCAGTCCCAAGTCCAGGAGGAGATGTTCACCTTCTTGGAAGCTGTGGAAGAAATGTGCCTTGCCTTTAAAGCTGAACTTCAGAGCAAATGGGAAAGCCCACTGGTATTAGATATCCTTTTGGGGTAGTCCTGCCAGAAGGGGTTTCATGGATCTTCTTTTTCTGGATCGTAGTAGGTGAAATGTCTGAGAAGACCTGTACAGTGTGACCCTGGCAGGTTAGAGGAGATTGGAAACGGGATTGCTTCATTATTTTCTCCTTGACAGAGAAAAAAATGGGGGTTTCGCCACAATGCCACTGGCAAGCCATCTTTCTTGGGGGGGCCCAGGGCCCTGTGAGCCTGATTGATCTCCAACTTGTGTGGTAAAATGTATTTGTAAGGCTCTTGCGCCACCAAAATAAATAAAGTGAAAGAATGTAAATGCTGCTCAATCTGGATTGTGATATGTGATAAAACAATAGTGATAGATTAAAAAGGTGATAAGCACATATACCTATAACACTGAAGATCTGTCATAAAACAAAGTGCAAACTGTGCAACAAAGTGCAAATGCATATATATGAGAATAAATATATATCAAATAAATATCAAATAGTTCCATCCGTGGTGTTGCAGCTGATAAATAGGTGATTTCTTGAAAAAAAGTGAGCTCACATTGCGCTTACCTTTATAAGGCAAGGAAAAAGCCTTAGAAAATGTAGCACTTTAGTGGGTCTCCAGTAGATGTCCCTCTATCCTCTCTGTGGGATGGTGTAGTGGTCCTAGTTTAGGTCCAGTGTTCCAGGGTGTGTGGATGGAGGTTTGCCAGTGGTGCTCAAATAAAAAAGGATGGTGCCATAGTGAAGTATGTAAATACAGATTTAATGTTAAAAAATAGCAACTTACATCGAAAATACAAACAAACGAGCGAACGAACGAGTAAACACGTCTACTTCCGGTTTCGGGTCTTACATGTTACGCTGCCCCTCGCAGCTTCATCAGAGATCTGATGAAGCTGCGAGGGGCAGCGTAACATGTAAGACCCGAAACCGGAAGTAGACGTGTTTACTCGTTCGTTCGCTCGTTTGTTTGTATTTTTGATGTAAGTTGCTATTTTTTAACATTAAATCGGTATTTACATACTTCACTATGGCACCATCCTTTTTTATTTGAGCACCACTGGAAAACCTCCATCCACACACCCTGGAACACTGGACCTAAACTAGGACCACTACACCATCCCACAGAGAGGATAGAGGGACATCTACTGGAGACCCACTAAAGTGCTACATATTCTAAGGCTTTTTCCTTGCCTTATAAAGGTAAGCGCAATGTGAGCTCACTTTTTTTCAAGAAATCACCTATTTATCAGCTGCAACACCACGGATGGAACTATTTGATATTTATTTGATATATATTTATTCTCATACATATGCATTTGCACTTTGTTGCACAGTTTGCACTTTGTTTTATGACAGATCTTCAGTGTTATATGTATATGCGCTTATCACCTTGTGTGGTGAAATATTTGTGATCAGTTATTTGATGAAGTCCTGCACAACATTTAGGGTATCAGGGACCGATTCAGGGAGGCCTCTGATTCTGAAATTCTGTCTTTTGGATCTTTTTTCAAAATCATCATTAGAGCTATGTCAAACTATTCCTGGAGAAAATGAATACGCTCAGAATTTTTCTTAGCCTTAGAGACTGTGATGTTGAGCTTGTGTTCTAAAGGTCTAAGGAGGTGAGAAGGGGGTCAGGGCCTACACCAGCCAGGGATGAAATGTCTGCTAGGCGATTGGAGGTAGGCCCCAGGGGAAAGATCATGAGGTCCTTCAAAGTGCGGCCAATGAGGGATTCTGTTGAGACCGGGGAGGGGGCCACAAGTTGGTGGCTACTTACATAAGTCACTAGTGTGTAGGTTAGTGGTGCCAGGACCTGCCTGTGTTCATGTGGCTGTGCCTGCTACATGTGGCTGTGGGATGCCCACCATCTTGGATTTGGCCTGTGACGCCGCAGAGGCAAATTGCGGTCCTAGATCTCTCCAAGCCGAACCCACTGGCATGTATCTGAGCCAGGGGGTCTCCCTGCAAGACTCTGCTGGTGCTGTGGCTTCTGGAGACTGGCATCCCCTGCTGGGTGCTCCATTAGGCTGGTGCAACATGGAGCTCCTAGCTTAAGTGGCCATCTTGGAGACTCCCGCATTTGCCTCCATTGGGCTACTATTTAAGGTCCCAAGCTATAGACTGTCCATCTCTAGAAATTAACACTAGACACTAGTTATTTCAGCATCTCTTGAATGAAAAGGTGTTCGATTTTGCCATAGATATTTGTGATGTTTAATGTAAATTATTATGTTTGAATTTTAATTTAATTCACTGTGCTGTTTTTGAAGGTAATTGTGTGACACAACACAATTCTCAGTTTTTTTTATTGTATAGTGTTGTAATAGGATATGTTAATATCCTATTACAACACTATACATTAAAAAAAAACTGTGAATTTTGTTTAGTTCACTGTGCTGTTTTTAAAAGTCATTTTGTGACACAAAACTAGAATTTGCTTAGACAAAGGAGATATATTATCAACATCTTCTTTTTTGCCTTTTCCCTGCTGTCACGTAAGATGTGCAATTACAACATTTAGCTTCTTTCTTTGAGTTTAATGCATTCTGTGCCTTTCTTATCTCGTCACAATAGGAAGATTGCTACCAAATTGGGATAATTGAATGCCATTTCAATGTTCACTTTTTCATTTTTATTTTTTTATGGTGTGATCTAACTAGTATTTAAGTTAGTATACCAGTTTGCTACCTTTTTTGTAATTTTTGGTTGTTTGTTGCATTGTTAGACATGTTTTTTTGTATATTTATATATATATATATATATATATATATATATATATATATATATATATATATATATATTACAATCCAAAAATAAAATAAAAGTTGAATAAATAATAAATAAAGTTAAAGGATACATTTACATTTGCTAAAAAACATTAAAAACAGATTTTTTTTTTTTACAACTGAGTCGTAATATCAGGGTCACTTCACCTTTTTTTTTTTTTTACACTTTCTTTTTTTTATAAATTCTTTATTTATTTCAAGATTTGTGTTACAAATTTTACATTTCATATCTTCCAGTTTAATTAAGTTTGTTACACATAATGAAGGTAATGATGGAGAGGAGTCTCCCCCTTTCCCCCCACTACCCCCCCCCCCCCTCTCTTGTCTGTTCACATAAAGCTTCTCCTTTTCCTTCTAACCTCCTTTGGTTACCCTACCTCCCCTTCTCCCGGCTACAGAGAGAGAAAAAAGAAAAGAAAAGGTGAACCTCCTCCCTCTAGTCGGTCGTCGTCCCCCTCTCCCACCCCTCACCCCTCTCTATACTTCACATAAGGGGCACATGTCGAGAGGTACATCTCATCCTGATCTTTCATTGCCATAGTCAGGTTCTCCATCTGTTGTATCTCTGCCACTCTAGCTAGCCATTGTACTCTGGATGGAGGAGTCTCTTGCTTCCACAGGGCAGGGATACACGCCCTCGCGGCTATAATCAGATGTCTTATCAGCGAGTTTCTGTATTTTTCCACTGAAATTGGAATATCTAATATTAAAACCGCCGATGGACTGTTTTCTAAATTGATTCCTGTAATCTCATTAATTGTCCTCATTACCATTTTCCAGAATTCCTGTATCTTTTCACATTCCCAGAAAATATGTATTAACGAGCCTTCCGCTTCATGACATCTCCAACAGACTTCTGATATCTGAGGGTATATGCGATATAACATTACTGGTGTTCTATACCATCTCGTTAATATCTTATATGTTCCCTCCTTGTATTTACTTGCTATAGATGCCTTATGTGTAAATCGCAAAATCCTATCCTTGTTCTAAGGTAAATGTTAAACCCAGATCTCTCTCTCATGCGTGTATAAATGTAAATTCCTGTGGTATCTCTAAGTTAATTAATGTTGCATATAAATAGGACAATGAGTGTCTTATTGGATCCCCTTCTAGGCATATCTGCTCAAATTTAGACGGATTTCTGACTTCTGTATACGTATTTGCCTTTTCCCGGAGGAATGCTTCTAACTGAAGCAGCCTAAGGAAATCGAATTCTGGTATAGTTTCTTTTTCGATCTCGCTCCTTGTCTTTAAACAGTTATCTTTTGAAAAATGGATGATCCTACTAATACCCCTCTGATGCATTGCGATAAATCTTGGATCTGTCATTCCTACTTGGAAGGCCTTAGTACCCAGGGTCGGGGTTAGAGGGCTTGGATATTTAGATATTGTCATTTTTTAAAGATCTTTTTAATTATGCGTATAGTGGCACCAATCATTGCATGTTTCCTTTCTTCTACCGTCATTTCACTATCTGGAATCCATACAATGCCTTCTAGTGGTACTTCTACTGTAGCTTGTTCCATTTTTATCCAGGGTTTTTTGTTCCGCCCACACCATTCCACCACTTTGGCTAAATGAGTTGCTTCCTGATATTTTATCAAGTCTGGAAATCCAATCCCTCCTTCCCCCTTGGGTAGTCCTTTACTTTGTCCTATCTCTCTAGGTCTGATTTTATTCGCTTTGCCAATGTTACATAATTCAAAACAAATAGTTTATTTAGATTCCCTGATATCTTGATTCTTAGTTTATGTGGGAGTTTGTCCATCTAGAATCGAACTGTGTTGTAATCTGCTCCGTTATTTCGGCTTTTAGTTCTATACCCATTGCTTCTGTTTTCCCATAGTTGACTTTTTTTTTTTTTTTTTTTAATTAATTCTCTTTATTTCACTATTTTTCATATAAAAAACAGGTCACATACAAAATTTTTATTTATACAAAAAAATTTTTTTTTCCTTCCCCGCATACTGTAATCTTGGATTTGACCCCTGGTGGCTACATCATTTTCTCCTTCTCTCCCTGCCCCCCCCCCTCCCTCCCATCTAAAATATCCTATTAGCTCCTTGGGGTTTCATTCCTGATATCCTATTTCAAGTAACCACGGTTTCCATATTTTATCTAATTCCTTGATGTTTCCCCTTTTGATATAAACAGTTTTCTCTTTCCATACTGTTTCTGTCACACTATTAGTCCACTCTCTTATTAATGGGGGGTTTACTGCCTGCCATCTTTGAGCAATTAGTTTTCTTGCCTGGAATAGGCACCTTACTACAGCTTTTGTCGTACTCGCCAGCCCTCCCTTTTCTTCCCATATTCCCAATATACACGTTCTAGGGTCCATCCCCAGCCTAGTCCCATATGTTTTATTAATGATTCTGATGATCTCCAACCAATACCTAAATAGTTTAGGGCATCTCCATATCATATGTAATAGGTCCCCCGTATCCTGGCATCTGGGGCATTCTGCGTCTGGTCTGCAGCCAAAGCTAAAAAGTTTTTTTGGGGTATAATATGCCCTATGTATCATCCTTAAAAAAGGATATCCTTTGGGCTGGTGAAACTGTGGCCATTTGCCCTCTTTCCAATACCATTCTCCATTGCTCTTCTGTTATAATTCCCACGTCTTCCTCCCATTTCTTTTTACTTTTAGGCTGCATTGGTCCCCCTATGTTCTCCTCGCAGATATATGGGTAGATTACGGATATACACCCTTTCTTCTCTATCCCCCCTCTTATTCTTTGAGGTATGCGTGCCTTTATCCAGTTCGGCCCTATTCTTTTAAACTGGGTGTTTAATGCATGCCTAACTTGTAGATACCTATAGAACGTGCAATTGGGAATTTCATATTCCTCTCTCAGGGTGGCGAATGTTTTTAAGGTCCTACCCTCGTATAACTGAGCCAGTCTTGTTATCCCTTTTACTGCCCATTCTGTAATTGCTCCCACTGTTTCGAGCTCTTGTAGGTTCCTGTTACTCCATAACGGCGCATATTCTGTCACTCCCACCTGTCCTTCCTCTATCGTTATGGCTTTCCACACTTTAGTTATCATCTTGACCGTAGGGGTCTGGTTGATAAATGAGTTGGCCTCCATCACTTCCATGATTGTTTCATGGGGGGCCCCCTGGATCTTTAAGCTACCATTCATGTCCTCTCCTAATTCCATTTTACCTCCGATATGCTGCAGCTGTGCGGCCAGGAAGTAGCTACGCGGATGGGGTACTGCCATTCCTCCCTCTCTTGTTGACAACTGCAGAGTCTGTAGTCCTATTCTAGTGAGTCCTCCCTTCAATATTAATTCCCTGAACGGGGCGTCAATCTTGTTGAACCATTTTTTATGTATCCATATTGGTGTATTATGAAGTACATAGAGTAATTGTGGCATCCATACCATTTTAATCAGGTTGCACCTCCCAACCATCGATAGTGGGAGATGCCGCCAGATTCCTATTTTCTTTTTTAATTCAAGCATCATTGGTTCCAAGTTATTCTCTATGGGCCAGATTCAGGTAGATGAGAGCATCTTTCCTCTGGAGTAACGCTTCTCATTTACGTTACTCTGAAGACCCTTTCGGCGCAAGTACTGTTATTCACATAGCAGTTGCGCGTAAACTTGCGCCAGAGTAACGATAATGCGCTGGCGTAACCCGACGCAAGGGGAAGTGGGTGTGATCATATGTAAATGATGGGCGGAGCCCAGCGCAGAGGCTTACGTTCAGCGCATCAACCACGGAGCATGCGCAGTGAGTGAGGCTCCACTCGCCCCCTTTGTGCGCATGCTCACAACTTCCGTCGGCACCACTACACGGGAAACGTCAGCGCAATGCCTTCCGTTGGGCGTTTAAATGCGCCCGTAGATGCGCCATTCCGGCACTAAAGTATATCCTGCTCCCCCTCCCCACAGTGATGTTACTTTTGTTCTGAGATGGCTGCTCCCGTTCCCCGCAAACACACAGGAGAAAGCTGAACTCTAAAGGCCAGGAGCTGTCAGCCGTCATCTCGGCTATGGAGACCTATGATGTCTTCCTCCATGGCTGTAAAATTTGACAGACAAGCATGGACAGAGGTGTTGTCCTGCAAGTGGGGGTGCTCAGCTAGCTCTTATCGTCGGTAACACTGCTGTAGCTGCTCTCCTGCTGACCTGTGGCCGTCTGGAGTAAAGATAAAGCAGCCTTTTGTAGAAATAACTTTGCGCCGGACGGACGAGATACGCGCGGCGCATGTAGCCAGCGTATGGTGCTAATCCGTTCGTGAATTGGGAAAAATCCCTCATTTGCATATTTGCAGGGGAAATCAATAGGCGCGACTGATGCGCCAAGCGAAATTAAGCGCTGACGATACTCTGGCGTCGGAACGTTCCGCCGGTCGGAAATGGCCCGTTATTGGGCGCATCTAGTTTGGTGGGTACGGCCACATAGAAACGACGGCGCATCTTCACAGTTACGCGGCGCATATCGAAATACTCCAGCGCAACTCTACCTGAATCTGGCCATATGTATTTATTGAGATCTGGTGTAATTGTTATGCCTAAATACAACATTTTCCCCACTGTGTCCAACTGTGGGAATACCTCCTGGATCCGGTTCCTCATTGGATCTATCGGCATCAAAGCCGATTTCTCCCAGTTTATCACCAGGCCGGATATATTGCCAAACTCTCTGAAAATAGACATTGCTCTTCTAATGGAGTGGTCGGTGTCACCTAGAAATAGCAGAACATCATCCGCGTATAATGCAATTTTTTCCTCTCTGATTGGTCTTATAAAGCCCTTCATTATACTGTCCGCTCTTATAGTCATGGCAAGTGGTTCCATGGCTAATGCAAAGAGCAGGGGTGATAATGGACACCCCTGCCTTGTGCCCCTCTCCAACTTGACCTTTCTTGAATATTCATTATTGACTCTAATTTTTGCGTTAGGGTCATTATACAATGTTTTAATCCATCTAATGAAGGTGGGGCCAAACCCATAGGCCTCTAGGGCATACCAAATATATTCCCATTCTAGACTATCAAAAGCTTTGACTACGTCTAAAGCCATGACTGCCCTATTGCCGATGTTTTCTGTCAGGATTTGTAGGTTAAGGAATACCCTCCTAATGTTTATGCTAGTTGATCTACCAGGGATGAATCCTGTTTGATCCTGATGTATGAGTCTAGGGATTATTTTATTTAATCGACTAGCCATGATTTTGGCCAGGATTTTAGCATCTGCACATAGGAGGGAAATGGGGCGGTATGATGATGCTTCCAGTGGGTCCTTCCCCTCCTTGTGCAGCACTATTATTGTGGCCTCTGTCATTGAGGTGGGCAATTTACCCTCCACCATAGCCTCGTTAAATACTTTCAAAAGTTCCGGGAGCAATACTTTCCCATAATACCTGTATGTCTCTGCTGGTAGTCCGTCAGGCCCCGGGGACTTCTGATTAGCCATTTCTCTAACTGCTGTCTGAACTTCTTCTAATGTTATTGATTTCTCCATTTGTTCCATCTCTGTTTCTGTGAGGGATGGCAGTTCTAAATTTCTAAAAAAGTGTTGCAATTCCTCTCCTCCCGCTGTTCTTTGAGACTTATATAGTTTTCCGTAATATTTTCTAAATGTTTCCGTTATCTCTGCCACATTTGTGGATATATTACCATTGCTACTTTTGATACCCGGAACAGCAGAGGGAGTGGAATTTGTTCTTATTAAATGGGCCAACATTCTTCCTACTCCCTCCCCCTCCCCGTATGCCGCTTGTCTTTGGAACATTCTCTTGTTTTCTGATTTCTTTGTCAGTTCTATTTTGTATTCTTGCTGCTTATCTAGCCAGATTTTGTTCTTCTCCTCTGTTGGATTTACTATATATTCCTTTTCGGTGTTGACTTTAAAATTGGACATCTTTCCATACTCTTATTTCTGCCAATAAGGGCGTTAATGAGATAACTGGCAATGTTATAAAATCTGTTATAAATCTGTTCCTCACCTTTTCGTTGTTACCCCTCTAATATTTATATTTGCTCGTATCTTACGTAAAAAGGGCTCCATGATCAGAACAAAAATTATAGGTGAGAGGGGTCACCCTTGTCTTGTCCCATTTCGAATGTTAAATGATTCAGATACTTTACCCTCTATTTTAACTTTCGCGCTAGGTTGTGAGTATAAATTCATAAACCAGCTCAACATTCCTTCTTTTAGCCCTATGTGTTGCAGCGTTGCTTTTAGGAACGACCACTCCACTCGATCAAACGCTTTTTCTGCGTCGCTGGCTACTAATATCATTGTCTTCTTTTGTTAATGTGTTAAATGTATCGCATTTACTACTCGTTGTATGTTTTCTCTCCCCTCTCTTCCTGGTATAAACCCCACTTGGTCTGGATATATCAAATCTGGAATATATTCTATTAAACCGTGTGGCAAGAATCTTAGTAAATACTTTTTGGTCAACATTTAACAATGACATGGGACGATAGCTGGCACATTGCGAGGGGTCTTTCCCTTCCTTAGGAATCACTACTATATGTGCCGCTAATGTTTCCGCTGGGATTTTCTTTCCTTCTCTTAGGGAATTAAAGGCCGTTGTAAATCTTTGTGCCAGTTTGTCGGCATATTTCCTATAATATGTTAAAGTGAACCCATCTGGGCCTGGTTCCTTGCCCAATTTTAATACTTTTAAAACTTCTAGGAACTCTCCTGTACTGATCGGCTCGTCTAATTTTCTTGCCATATCCTCTGGTATTATTGGCTTCTGGGTATCTTCAATATATTTCTTAGCTGTTTCTATTTTCTCTTTTTCCTTCTCCAGGGAGAGCTTGCCCTCCAGCTGGTATAATTTCTCGTAGTATTTCTTAAAGCATCTCACGATCTCTTGAGGGGTATTAACCATTTCATCGTTAGCTGACTTAATCTGTGTAATGTGGTTTCGTATCTGGACTTCTTTCATAGCGTTAGCTAGTAATCTACCCAGTTTATTCCCATACTCGTAAAGTGTTCGTCTCCCCCTTATTAGTTTAGCTTTGGCTTTATCTATCAGTAAAAGATTCAGTTTTTCTCAGGCTTTGTCTAGCTCTTGTTCTATTATTTGGGCCTGGGCTTTTTGTGTACCGTTTCTAACTCCCCAATACGCTTAAATAGTGTTTCTGTTTGTTTGTTTTGTTTCTTTTCCCTGTGTGTTCCCATTGCGATAAGATTACCTCTAATTACACATTTGTGCGTTTCCCACAGACAGAAGGGCTTTGTTTCGTCTGTGTCATTTGTCGCAAAAAATTCGAATTCCTCTCCTATTTTCTCTGCATATGTACGGTATTTTAATAGAGTCTCATTTATCTTCCAGTGCCACTCTTTCCTGTCCTCCTCTCCCTATTTAAGTGTACAGTCTGTTGGAGCGTGGTCTGATAGCATGAAGGGTCCAATAGAGGCATCCAATATAGATGTCGCTAGATTTTGAGGAATTAATACATAGTCAATTCTAGTATATGTCCCATATCTAGCCGCAAAGAAAGTGTAATCCCTTTCCGGTGGGTGAGCCACCCTCCAGCTGTCAATTAATTGTAATTCTTGTAGGAGTTTTTTTGCTTTCCTTAATTTAACATATGACATGTGAGATATACCCTTCGACGTGTACCTTATGGGGTCCAGGGCCAGATTTAGGAGTGAGAATAGGGACGATCTTTTGTTGGTGAGAGACTAGCAACTTGGTAGGAAAGCCCCATTTGTAGGTTATATTCTTCTGCTGCAGAATGGAGGTAACTGGGGAGAAGGCTCTGCGCATCTCCATTGTGGCCGGAGAGAGATCGGCAAAGAGCTTGATCTTCGCGTAGGGTGCCGGTAGTGATTTAGAGGCTCTGGCAGCAGAGAGAATTTGTTCCTTAATGTGGAAGAAATGTATACGGGCTAGAACATCCCTGGGGACCTCATCTGGGAGGTGTGGCGGCTTGGCAATCCTGTGTGCTCGATCAATTAGAGTACCACGGGGGCTCAGGCGTGGGAGTAGGGTTGAGAAGAGCTGTTGCAAGTATGGCGTGATTTCATTTGCTTTGATCGACTCTGGGATGCCCCTGAATTTAATATTGTTGCGTCTGGCGCGGTCTTCTAAATCTGCTAATTTCAATTTGATGTGGCGGATTTCTTCAGCTTGGTGCTCATGTGCGTCTAGTAACTCATTATGAGCCTTGGAGAAATCCTGTAAATTATCCTCAAGGGCATCCGTACGTTCTTCGAAGCAATCAACCTTATCATGTATCTGGGATAAGGATACCTGCAGCTCCCTATGGAGATCGTGTTGCAATGTGAGAAGCATCGATTTTAACATTGCCTCAGACACTGGATTGTCAGTAACAGGGACATTAGCCAGGGAAGGAGCAGTTTGAGATCCATGGGTCCCTGCCACTACAGCTGACCAAAGGAGCTTCTTTGCCTGGGGCTCCTTGGTTGGGGAGTTCACAGGGGAGGTAGCCAGCCTCTTACCTCTGTCCGTGGGTTGCCCTGCTGAGGAGACATCCGGAGGGGGGAGAGTGTCCATGGTGTCTCTCACTGGAGCGGATGATGTATCCCCTGAGGCGGGTAGATTCGCCGCAGCAGCGAGAGCGTCGTTGTCGCGGCCAGCGCCATCTTGGGCCTTCTGCATGGCGGCAGCAGGTGGGTAGTAGTCGGTCAGACGGCGGAGAATCAGCGGGTTATTGCGCCGCGCAGACATGCCCCAGAGAGTCCCTGGTTCTCCCTCGCACACACTCGTTGCGTCGGGTTGCCGCTATCCAGGCCGTAGGACGGAGCTCGGACTTCAGGCAGCCATCCTGGTCCGCAGCAGGCCACGCCCCTCCAGGGCCAGATGTAAATCGTCCCCTATCACCAAAACTCCCTCTCTATGTTGATAAACTATTTAGAGAAAAGTCTACAAATGGTGTATCTGATCAACATTCGGTAGATATATATTTCTGTTGATTCAGTGTTCCTTTAACTATTAAAAGTCGTCCTACATCATCCCTAATCACCGCAGATTCCTTTCACACCACCTGTTTTGACATCAGAATGGATACCCCACATGATTTTGAGTTATGTGATGTGCTATGGTAGACTTTTGGGAATCTGCGGTTTTTAAGGTTCAGGTTTTTGCCTCCCTTAAAGTGGGTTTCCTGTATGAAGGCAACATGTGATTTAAGTCTGTGTAATTCCGCTAGCAATCAGATTCTTTTTTCTGGGGTATTAGGCCCTTTAACATTATATGAAGTAAAGGATATGTTAGTGCAGGCCGCCACAAAAAAAAACCCAGTCACGCCTCTGGCTTGTCCAGGTGGAGTGTTCCTTTTTCTTTGCCATGTGAAAGGGCCCTAAGATGAATATATTATTATTAGAAGAGAATTTATTTGTAACATTCAACTCCTGTAACATTTCAACTTAAAGTTGTAAGTGATTACCTGACATGGTATCGGACAATAAAATCTAGGCTTTTATTTAAAAAAAAAATTGATGAATACAACCTGAGCATGAGCCCCTGTATCGACTTTTATTGAAAATATATCCACAGGTGTCAAATGAATAATAGTTCCTGACTGCTGGATTTAGGAACCCATGAAATCAAACACAATATGCAGTGAGGGACACAAGTATATGTCACACCTTGAAGGGTCAAAAATGTGCAGAGACCAGGGAGCAGGAAAACTGCAGCATTTGAAAACCTTGATTTGAAGACTGATGAAAAGGTAAGCATGCTTGACTGTTTACAGACAGATTTACATTTTTTACAACTGAGTCGGTAATATCATGGTCACTTCACTTTTTTTTTTTTTTTTACACTTTCTAAAAAAACATTTAAATAACCTAGATATAGCAGGGTTGAATGGTACCTGATGTCTTAACTTTGCACTGAGGAAAAGGGATGCTTGAGCTATGCTACACAGCACTGAACCAGGATGTGCCGAAGTTAATAAGCATAAGATTAGCAGGGTTGGGGAGTAGTTTGACATTTATTGTTATCAATTTAGGTTGTGTTTTGTCATGTATGTGTGTGTGTATACAAAACATTTTTGTTATAACAAATTAAATTAAAGAGAGAGAGGGAGGATGAGAGAGAGAGAGAGAGAGAGAGAGAGGATGAGAGAGAGGTGAGGGATAAGGGAGGGAGGATGAGAGAGAAAGGTGGGATGAGAGAGAGAGGATGCGCATGAGCATGTATGGGAATGACATCAACGCAGCCCAGCCAAGGCAAGTGACCAAAGGCACGGAGCCCAGAAGGAAGACCAGGTGAAGATGGAAGCGCCCGGGACCTGCCGGATTGATTACAGATCGAAGCACTGGAAGGCTCAGTCTGACAATTTAAGCATATCCTAACATGCTAATATGCTGTGCATTCTTGTACATTGTGACATAACCTACCACAGGGCCTCTAAAAAGTAGTAATGTTAGAAAAGTTTACTACCGCTTTATTATCGCAGGATCCCAGGAGCCTCTCATGGGGCCCCCTACTGACTAAATGTAGTTGCCAACATTTCAAAAATATTTTTAAGGGACGCTTTTTTTACAAGTGCTATATTTAAAGTAGCTGAGATCCCCTGTGTTCCTCTATACATCACAGTAGAAATCACAAAATGAAATAAGCACTAATAATGGGCAGAACAAATATGAGGACTAAGAAGATTTCCTTTAGTTTAACTAACAAAAGTGTGCCCATTCTAAAGCTAGTAATATTAAGGATATTCAGTATAATTTTAAGGAACTGTTTTTGTGGGTAAGAGGCTTAGGAGAGGAGTAGGGACGATATAAAACTGGGAAGTATGTGCAGGTGATGGAGAGGAATGTGGAGGGTCTAAAAGTGGGCAGTATGTACAGGAGAGGATTGTGGAGGGTATGACAGAGGGTGGTATGTACAGGAGAGGAGTGTGGAGGGTATGACAGTGGGCAGTATGTACAGGAGAGGAGTTGTGGGGGGTATGACATTGGACAGTATGTACAAAAGAGGAGTGTGGAGGGTATGACAGTGGGCAGTATGCACAGGAGAGGAGTGTGGAGGGTATGACAGTGGGCAGTATGCACATCAGAAGATTGTGGAGGGTATGACAGAGGGTGGTATGTACCAGAGAGGAGTGTAGAGGGTATGAAAGTGGGCAGTATGTACAGGAGAGGAGTGTGGAGAGTATGATGGGGGGTGGTATGTACAGGAGAGAATTGTGGAGAGAAAGATAGTTGGCAGTATGTGTAGTATGGAGGGTATCACAGTGGGCGGTATGTACAGGAGAGGAGTGTGGATGGTATGATAGTGGGCAGTATGTACAGGAGAGGAGTGAAGAGGGTATGATGGGGGCAGTATCTACAGGAGAGAAGTGTGGAGGGTATGATAGTAGGCAGTATGCACAGGAGAGGAGTGTGGGGGTATGATAGTGGGCTGTATGCACAGGAGAGGAGTGTGGAGGGTATGACAGTGAGCAGTATGTACATTAAATACGTGTGGAGGGTAAGACAGTGAGCAGTAGGTACAGGAAAAGAGTGTGGAGGAGAGGAGTGTGGAGGGTATGACAATAGGCAGTATGTACAGTCGAGGAGTGTGGATGGTATGATACTGATCAGTATGTACATTAAATGAGTGTGGAGGGTAAGACAGTGAGCAGTATGTACAGAAGAAGAGTGACTCTGGGCGGGACACATTGGTTCAGCTGGGAGCATTTAAATTCCCCTCACTTGGTGTCTAGCTGTCTCTCTGGCAACACCTTCATATGCAAGCTCTCACTTATGTTTGGCTCCTTTCTTCCATGTTATCTAACAAGGTAAATTTCTATATGCTTCACCCTATACCTCTAACACTTTATTCAGTTATCCTTATGGTGTCTTTATCATACCCTTTCCTTTTTTTCCTTTCTTTTTTTCTCATCCACCTTCATACTTGGTGTTTGCTCAGTCCTTTCATTTGACTTGGTGCATGGGCTTTTTCACACTTCATAATACTATTATACATTCATTACATACCATTGATCTCAATCCACAGAAGTGTTGGCTCATTGTCTTCCGCATTCACACATTGGGGAATCCACAGTGCTCCCTGTCTGTCCATGCGTCCCTACCTCAGATCCCATGCCGGACAATTTCAACGGCCCTGGTCCTGTACTCACATCTATACAGCTGACATGAGTATTTATAGAATTATTTATCTTGTTCTGTATAATTATATTATTCTACTACAAAATTATACCATATGGTTATGTCTTTTTATAGATCACCATTGCATTCGCCCCTGAAGAGTTGGTATATCCCAACGAAACGTGTCGGGCATACATAGATGCATGATGTTGATACAGATGATTTTGGACAATGACCTGGACAATCGCCGAAGGAGACATAACATTAGAAGTAGGGGGGGGCCCTGAAAGCACCGACCAGAACCCAGTTGAACAGACTGCGACGCAGATATTTGACGATCTCCTGGAAAGACCCCCTGATTCCCCCATTGAATTTGAAAGAATTCACAGGGCCCTCAGACCTAGGGGAAGAGACAATGAACCTCCCAGAGATATTGTATGCTGCCTAGTGAACTCTCCACTAAAAGAAGCTATTCTTAAGAAGGCAAGAGAGAAAAACAGGATTATTTTTAACGGCAATGAGGTTAAACTATATCAAGATCTCTCTAACATCACC
This sequence comes from Rana kukunoris, assembly GCA_029574335.1. NCBI lineage: Eukaryota > Metazoa > Chordata > Amphibia > Anura > Ranidae > Rana > Rana kukunoris. Next base: position 293,212,063 of record CM056051.1, on the reverse strand, counting down.
TTACAGCAGCGCAGAGCTCTGAGACCGCTCTTAGAACAGCTAAGATCCAGAAACATCCCATATAGACATAATCTACCTTAAACCCTTGGAAGATGTTGTCATCTCTGGGGAAGAAGGTGACAGAGTCCTGTGCAGGGACATGTACCACGCGCGGTATCTCTCCCTCTCTGATAAGAACTTAACAGGGAGGGGGAAAAAAAAAAAGGAAAAAAAAAAGAGAAAAACTGGTGATTTGTGGTACTGTTCGCAGTGTAACATTTCCCTATAGCTGTACCAAAAACAGTAAGGTAGACGATGAACCTCTATGTAATTGGGGATCACTGACCATACTGTCGCTAGTTCTATGGGAGACAGTTATCTGATAAATTTATAATCGGCTTGAGGCCTAGGGCTTTTTCTCAAAATGTTTATGAGACAGGAGGTTGGAGGGTTTAGAGAAACGAGGCAGATGGGGGAAATGGTAATCATTGGGTGGCTCTGCAAGTGTTATACGTTGCCTGTCTTGAATATGCAGTTAGTTTTCTGTTAACAGAGATTACTCAGGGGTGCCTAACAGTTTCTGTTGAATGTAGATCACATAGATGTTTGAACTGTCGAAGTAATAGAATGTCTGTCAACTGAAGTCTATCCTTAGGTGGCAGAACCATGTCACTCTACCAATGTGACCTCTCCTTACATACATATTGAACTACGTAACTTGAAGTAAATAGGAAGCCCCCCCCCCCCCCGTGTCATTAATTATTCCTTAACCTGAGCTCAATATATGCTATATTTAGATAGCCGCTCCATAGTGCCCATACATCTAATACATAGAGGAATCTCTGAGGTGCAGTGGGGCCTATCTTATTGGTCTCTATTATTCTTTTTTTCTTTTTTTTTTCACTTCAGACTCCACCACATAGAGTTTTCGTAAGTTTTACGTAGGACGCTCTTTTTAATCCATTTATGCCCGTCCACAAGCGTCTCTCTTTAAGGTTTCGCATCATCAGTGAAGAAAATAAGGATATGCTCTTTTTTTTTTTTTTGTGTATATTCAGAATTGGTATCTAGGCAAGCACTATAAAATTCCGTCACTATTACAACATTTTTACCCCGTTTACTCCCCTGGTTATCCCTCCCCCTTCTCACCCCCCCCCCTTACTCTTCCCCTTTTTCTCGTCTAGGATTTGCCTAATGTGTTTATCTGATCTTCTTTTTCTTTAGATCTCCTTTCTTAGATTTTCAGCGTAGCTCCAGGTCTTCTTAAATCTCTTCCAATTCTCCCATTTCTGATTTTGATTCTTTTTATTATCCTCAATACTACTTTTTAGATCTTCCATGGTGTATGTCCTTTCTACCATATCGATCCATTCCCACACCTGGGGGCTTTCGACCTCTTGCCATTTACAGGGGATCAGCCTCTTAGCCGCATTAAGCAGGTGTGGAACTAAGGAGTTTTTATATCTTTTAATGCTTTCTTCTCCTCCGTGGAACAGGATTGTCCATGGATCCATCTTGATTTTTTTCTCTGTGATTTCCTCTATATAGCCTATAATAATCTCCCAGTATTTTTTAATTTTGGGGCATCCCCACCACAGATGAGCCATCGTACCTATGGATCGACACCCCCTCCAGCATTCAGCTGATTGCCCTTTTTTATATTTGCTTAATTTATCTGGAGTTATATACCATCCGGCCAGGCATTTGAAACACATTTCTGCCGTCCGGATATCGGTCGCTGAGGTATGTGTCAGTTTCAATATTTTCTTTATTGTGCCCCTGTGCCTTTGTGTCCCTAGTTCCCTCTCCCATTTTTTAATAAAGGGAGGTACCTCCTGCTCATCCACCTTAAGTAAGATCTTGTATAGCTTTGAGATCGTACCTTTGGAATTTACTGTTGAACATCATTTTTCTAATTCTGTTAGCTGTTCTCCCGTCCTCAAAGGTTGTGGTAGTTTCAGAATAAAGTTTCTGAGCTGTTGGTATCTCCAGTTATTTATTTTCATAAAGTTTTCTTTTTTTTCTATTTCCTGCAGTGAAATTAAGTGCCCGTCTTTTATTACTTCTCTTAATTGTGCAGTGTCTTTTTTTATCCAATTTCCTCCCACCCCCTCTTTGCCTGGTTCAAAAAAATCATTATTTTTTAGTGCCAATAACGGTGAATTATATTCTTTTTCTATTCTTTTGTGGGTAGTGTCCCAAATTTTTAGTGCATTCCTAGTGATTTTGTGTGTATTTATTCCCACTGCCCTGTGTTGGGGGGGTTCCATATTATTTTTCCTAAATTCACCTCTGATAGTGCATTTTCTATACTGACCCACCGTTTTTCTTTATTTCCTCTAGCCCATTCTACCGCTCTTGATAATACCACCGCGTCATAATATTTTTTAATATCAGGGACTGCCAGCCCTCCCTTCTCTTTTGGTTGTTTTAATACCTGCAGTGAGATCCTATGCTTCTTATTCCTCCATATGAATTTCATGATCAAGTTTTTGAGGGTTTGGAGCAACACCTTTGGGAGAGTAATGGGGAGCATTTGGAATTTGTATAATATTTTTGGTACGAGTACCATTTTACAGAAATTAATTCTGCCTATCCATGAGATTGGTCTACTCTTTACCCTTGTTATTTCATCTTTAATTTCATTTAGGAGTGTGATATAATTTAACTCATAGATTTTTTTCATTGAGTTTGTTAAGTTAACCCCTAGGTACTTAAGTTTTTCCACCCACGGGAATTTGTACCTGTCTTTGAGTTCTTGTGATTCAGCCCGTGGTGTACTTACGTTTAGGACCTCTGTTTTAGTAATGTTTAATTTGAAAATAGAAATTTCCCCATATTGGGTGCATATTTCAAGTAGTTTTGGTATTGATGTCTTGGGATTGACTATATAGAACAGAACATCATCTGCGAAGGCAGAAAGCTTATGTTCTTCTTCTTTTATTTTGACTCCTTCAATTTTTGGACACCCGCGTATCCTGGCCAGAAGGGGCTCCATTGATAGTACAAATAACAGTGGGGACAGAGGGCATCCCTGTCTCGTTCCGTTCTTCATACCAAGCACCTGGGAGAGACTTCCATTTATTTTTATCCTTGCTGTCGGGGCCTGGTATAAAGCTCTAATCCATCTCATTATCGTCTGCCCAAAGCCCATCTCTTCCAACGTTTTTAGCATGAATCCCCAGTCTACCCTGTCGAAGGCTTTTTCTGCGTCCATCGACAGGAGCAGGCTGGGGTGCCCACCATCCCTCATTTTTTGAAGGACGAGAAGGGCCCTAACCCCATTGTCTCTTCCCTCTCTCCCCTGGATGAATCCCGTCTGGTCAGGATGGACTAGTTTTATCATCTCCTGTTTCACTCTTTCGGCCAGTATCTTTGCGAATAGTTTTATATCTGTATTCAACAGAGATATCGGTCTATATCCTGTACAATTTTTGCCATCATTTCCTTCCTTTGGTATGACTGTGATAGTCGCCTCTGCTGCTTCTCTACTTAGCGGGTAGTCTTTCCCCAGCCCATTAAAGTATTGGCAGAGTCTGGGGATGAGTATCTCCTTACATTTTTTGTAGTATAGGACAGTGAAGCCATCTGGCCCTGGGCTTTTACCTTGCGCTGATTTGTCTAGAGCTCTCTTTATTTTGTTTTCTGTAATTGGCCTGTCCATCATATCCACGGCTTTTTGGCTACATTTTGGTACTCCTGCTCCTTTTATAAATTCTATTATTTTATTCTCCTTCTCACCCTGTTTCCACTTCCTCTGTTCCACTGCATACAGCCTCTCATAATAAGTTCTGAAGGATTCTGCTATCTCTTTTGTGGTATGTACTATCTCCCCTTTCTCGTTTTTTATTTTTTCAATATAATTTCTTGTTTTTTTTTTCTGTACCATCCTGGCTAGGTGTTTATTTGTTTTATTTCCCCACATGTACCTTTCTTTTGCAACTAAATTGAATGCCCTTTTTGTTTCCTGGTCTACTAACTCTTTTAGTTTGTTTCGTTTGTTAACCAAGGCCTGATATATCTCCCGTTGCTTTACCGAGATTTTATGTTTTTGCTCTAGCTTTACAATCTCTGTTATTATTTTATCTCTCTTGCAACTTCTTTCTTTTTTTTTCCTCGCTCCTTCTGATATCAGAATCCCTCTTATCACTGTTTTGTGTGCATCCCATAGAGTCGCTCCCGATATTTCATTTGTATCATTGATCCTGAAATACTCCTCCAACTCCTTTTTTATCCTGGTTAGGCTGCTCTCTTCCATCAGTAATTCCTCATTCAACCTCCAATTCTAAAATGTTTTCTGGCTTCCTATTATATTTAAAGTAACACTTATTGGTGAGTGGTCTGAGATTGTCATGGCACCTATCCCCGCGCCAGCCACCATCTCCAAGCTGCTATGATCCAAGAGAATATGGTCAATGCGGGAATAGCTACCATGCACCGCGGAGAAGAACGTGTAATCCCGCTGTACTGGATTCAGGACTCTCCAGATGTCTATCAGTTGGCAACTATATAGTCTGTTTTTTATCTTTTTTAAGAGCAATTTATTATTCTCTTTCGTCTGGTGGGTCTTATCTATCTCCGGGTTGAAACAGAAGTTGAAGTCTCCTCCCAAAATGATCTTCCCTTGCTTAAAATCTTTCAGTTTTTCCAAAAGTTCCATGAGGTATTTTATAGGGTGCATATTAGGTGCATAGATATTAACCAGTGTGCATTCTAGCCCTTCCAGTTCTCCTTTCAAAAAGAGATACCTCCCCTCAGGGTCAACCAGCCGGTCGGAAAGTACAAACCGAGCTCCTTTGGCCAAGCCAATAGCTACTCCCCTAGCTCGTTTGGAGATAGTATCTCCATAGTACCAGACTGGGAAGTCAGGTGAATACAATTTAATTTTAGATTCTATAGAAAGATGTGTTTCCTGCAGGAACACCACGTTCGCCCTGTAGTTTTTTAGTTCTTTTAAGATCTTATGTCTTTTTGATGGATTATTCAGGCCTTTCACATTGTACGACAGGAATTTAATTGTCATCATCTTTTCCTTGTTATTTTCCTATCCTTTCTCTTTACTAAGAGGACGATCCTGACCCTTCTTAGGCTATTCTTTCTTCTTGACTCATTTGGCTCCCTTGGCGAGGTAAGAGCATCTACTAGGTCAACCCCCCTCCCTCTGCCCCCCCAATCCCTCCCCTCCCTCCCTCCTCCACCTCCCTCCTCCACCTCCCTCCCCCCCTCCCATCCCACTCCCCTTCTCCCCCTCCCCTCCCCCTGTTGGCCTGCTATCGGCCTCTGAGCCAACATCCAAAATTGGTTTTGGCTCAGGTCTATCTAGGTGGGCCTGGGAATGTATCCCCCCCTCTAAACAGATAGGGGTGGGGGGACACCGGTCGTCACCTCTCCTGATGTTGATATCTCTCTCCCGGTCCTCCTCTCCCCCCTCCCCCGTCCGCCTCCCCTTATTCCCAGCCCGGAAGGTCTGGGGTTTGAATGTCCAGTCTGCTGCAGAAAAGTTTTAGATCCTCCGGGAATCTTAGAATAGCAGACTCGCCTTCTTTATTTCCTATTAGGCACGCTGGGAACCCCCAATTGTATTTGATTTTTTGAGTTGTCGGCTGGCTCAATAGGGGTTTTAGAAGTCGTCGTCTTGCCAGTGTTTCTGTCGCCAGATCTGAAGTTCTGCCCCTTTATATACCAATGGTGGTTTTCCTCTAAGGCCTCGTACACATGATCGGACATATCCGATGAAAACGGTCCGCGGACCATTTCCATCGGATATGTCCGATCGGGAGTTTGATCCGATGGCGTGTACACACCATCGGATCAAATTCCCCGCCGCCGGACGGCGCGGTGACGCGGCGGTGACGTTGACGCCGCCACGTCACCGCACCAGGAAGTTAAACACTTCCGCGCATGCGCCGAATCCATTCGGCGGCGGCGCGGCGGCGGTGGGGGACGACATGTCTGCTGGTAAGTGTACTAACCAGCAGACATGTTGGGCGGACAGATTCCCACCGGATGGATTTCAAAGCATGCTTTGAAATCTGTCGGGTGGAGAAATCTGTCCGCTAGCCCATACACACGAGCGGAGATGTCTGCTGAAACGGTCCATCGGACCGTTTTCAGCGCACATATCCCCTCGTGTGTACGCGGCCTTAGACTTTTCCAGACCCTCTCCTTTTCTTCATACACTCTGAATCTTACTATAACGTCTCTAATCCTCTCAGTGTCTGATCTTCTGGGGTTCCCTACGCGGTGCACTCTGTCGATCCCAATTGAGTCCTCTAAGGTTCTGCCCAATAGAGGATTGAATATTTCCTGCATTATTTTTCTCAATTCCTCTCCTTGTTCCTCCGGTAATGATTTAATTCTTAAATTTTTCCTCCGATTTCTATTTTCCTGGTCTTCCAATTTATATAATATCTGTCTCTGCTGTAGTTTTATCTGATCAATTTGTTCTTTTAAGTGTGTTGATTCTTGTTCTTGTTTTTCCGTTTTCTCTTCCACTTCCTCTATTCTGGATAGGAGATGCCCTAGGTCCGTTCGTAATGTTTGTATCTCTCCCTTGATAGCGTTCTCCAGCCTCTGTAGCATATCTGCCATTTCGCTCTTTGATGGTCCCGGTTCATCTGATCCACTAAGCTCGAGGTCTTTATCTATTAACCCTTCTTCTCTCGGTTCTTTTGTTTTTTCCTTTCCAGGCTTATTTTGAGGATTCTTGTTATCCATCTTTTTATCTTTATTTATTTGTTGTTTTTTTATATCTTGAGTTTGTGGGCTATCCTCTTTTGTCATGTATTGCCTAATAGAGCTTGTTGCTGTTTGATTGCTTGAGGTGTTTGGGGGTGTTGTCGGGGGTCCCCCCTTTGTAGATCTACTCGTCATTCTTTGCATAGTATACACTCTTCTTCTGATTCTCTTCCCCAGTTTGGAGTCTTCTTTCCTCCCCCTCCTCCTTCCTTCCCCCGCTCCTTTGGGGGGCTGTTTCGTCCTCTTCGTGGTATAATTGCTTTCAGCAAACGAGTGTCCGGGCTCTCGATTCGGTCCTGAAGAGCGAACTCCCTAGGGGGGGATGATGTGAAAAGTAGCACATATATTTCCCCTCGTTATTTTTCTCCTCCTTCACTCCTTCCTCCTTTTTCTTTTTTAAGACACGCTTTGCTTACACCTTTACCTTTAGATGTCCGATCTAGGTGTGTTATTTGAACAATGTATGCTCTTTGTTATTTAGCAGTACCATTCAGCAAGGAAAGGAGAAATGAAAGGCCAAGGGAAAGAAAAGACAAAAAAAATAAAAATAACCAAAGCTGCAATATTGAGTGTTTCTCTCAGTACCTTTTCCCTTCTTTTCTTTTTTAAGAAGATAGCTTTTTTCCACAAGTGTTATTGATCCTGTTCCCCCTTCTTTTGTTGATGCACAGTTTTTATATAGTGTTTCTTAATATAGGTATGTAAGCCATTTAGCATATAGCATATAACGCTCCTGTGGTGCTGGGCTTCTACCTATAATAAACCGCTTTCATCTCTCCCAGACGGGGGAAAGAAAAAAAAAAAAAATCCAAAATGGTGAGGCAGAAATTAAGAACACTTTCTGGCATGGTTTGCCGCTTACCATACCACTATGCTGTTTACATATACAGTATAGGTTCTGAAATCTATATAGTGTACCAAAAAAATCTTTATTTTCTTTTCTTTTCCCTTAATACCTTTGGATGGGTTCCAGAGCTTTATATAGCAGTAAAATTATGATCCTCCTTCTAATCCTTATGTGCAGTAAGGGATCCGATACTTTTGGACTTTTTAACTATATGTATTTTTTTTTTCCAATACACCCCTCTAGTCCATCCTCATTTATTGAATCTTTACGTTTGTATTTGTTCAAGTCAAATCAAATTACAGGAAATTACACGAAAATAGCATACCTTCCAGGCTGGACTTCTTTCAATTGTCCATGTCGATCTCTCCCAGAAGGAATCGATCGACATGGGAGCTTACCTCTCCAACTTCTCAGCAATGCCCGTCGGTCTTTTCCTCCCTGGGTATTGACAAATGAGCAGGAGGAGGGGGTTGGGAGGCGTCTTGCCGTGGCGTACTGCTCCGCTGATCTTTTTGCGGGGGGGGGCTTCAGGGGGGGCTTCGGACCAGTGGGGGGAGAGCGGAGCAAAGCTGCTCATGTACTTTACCCACGCTCTAAGGCACCAGCTGGCACCCGCTGGTCTCTACTCCCGGGGATGGTAAAGAGGAGGGGGGGAAGGTAAGAGGGCGTTCGAGCCGCGGCGCGTCTTTCTTACATGCCGCGTGGCTTGCATGGACAGCAGGGACGGCTTCTAGTTGGCACTAGAGTGCTGCGGAGCTGATCGTATGTAGCGATAGTTTCCGCCATACACTGTCCGTGCCTCCTTCAGCCTCCCTCCGTCCTTCAGCCCGATCGTCCCGGTCCGTCCTCTCCCCTGGATGGCGTCCGTCCCGGCATTCCCGTAGTTCCTCCCACCTACAGCAGCGTCACATCCTCACGTGCACGCCATCTCGCGAGTGAAGCGCGCACACTTCTGGTCTCTATTATTCTTCACGACTTTTTCCAGTATTTTACCTTGCCTACTCTATCTTGGTTCGCCTAGACACCGTCCCCACACAAGGGGTGTAACTTGTTGCACCCTTTGACTTTGCCGGACTGTATTATTAAAGTTGGACCTTCAGATTTAGGTCTACTCCCGGAACTCCCGGACCCATTCCCCTTCCCCCATTCCCACCCATCCCCCCCCCTATTGTTTTTTATTATTTATTATTTTTTTCTCTTTCTCTCTTCTTTTCTTTTCCTTTTCTCTCTTCTCTTTCTCCTCTCTCCTTCTCTGCGGAGAGGTTGTTAGAGTGCAAACATGCCACCTGTTGGCCATCACTCTACCCCTTTGTCGCTAAAGCTACTCTCTATAAATGCGAAAGGACTGAATATTCCTGAAAAAAAGAGCTAGACTCCTCAATGACTGCCATAAACAGAAAGCAGATATTATATGCGTCCAAGAAACCCACTTTAAAAAAGACAAGATCCCGAAATGTAATGATAAAACATTCCCTCTGGCTTTTCATGCATCCAACTCTGACGGGAAAATGAAGGGAGCCTCAATACTGATAGCAAAACATACCCCATTCCAAGTACAAGACACTATGCTAGACCCGGAAGGGAGATACGTATTTCTTAAAGGAAAACTTAGATCACACCCAATCACTATTGCAAACATATACGCCCCAAACACAAAACAGGTAACATTCTTTTGTAAGATTAAATTCCTACTGACCACCTTCGCTTCAGGTATGCTCATACTAGGAGGGGACTTCAATGTCCCCCTCAATCCTATTTTAGATACTTCGAATGGAGCGTCGAGCCTTCCCTATAGTGCATTGAAACAAATTAAACTCCAACTGCACAGATTAATGTTACATGACGCCTGGAGAACTTTAAACCCGCAAACCAAAGACTATACATTCTTTTCAACAGTTTGCCAGAAATACTTTAGGATTGACCACTTTTTTCTATCTCAAACAGACTTAAAGGTACTGAAAAGTGCCACAATTAAACCTATGGTGATATCTGATCATCACCCAATCACTATGACATTAGTATTCCCAGACCGCATCACTACAATGAAAACATGGAGACTCAATTCATCTATCTTGAAAGATGAGTTGCAGGTTCAATCCTTTAGCGATATATTGACCGATTACTTCTCGCGGAATGAAAATGAAGACACTTCACTTCTGTCCCAGTGGAAAGCACATAAATGTGTCATGAGGGGTGGAATTCATCGCTAACACTTGCCAGACAGAAAAGAGATCAGCAGTCAAGGATTACATCATTGATCCCTCAAATACAGACGTTAGAGGCAGCACACAAACAAACTGTTGCAGCAAGTATCCTGGAGGAACTGACGAATTCCAGATTATCCTTGTCTGAAGAATTAAGCCTAAAGACTAAAAGACAGTACATACTGCGCCATAAAATATTTTACGAACAAGGTAACAAGAGCGGTAAACTGTTAGCAAAAGTGGTCCAAGATAAAAAGGCTGCTGCCACAACCCATTAAATTAGAGACAATAAGGGCAAAATACACTCTTCTAATGAAGATATAGCCAAACAATTTTAACTGTACTATCAAACTTTGTATAATCTACCCTCTAACCCGAAATGCCCCCATGACACAGTTAAAAGAACACAACTTATCGAAAACTTTCTACAAAAATACAGCCCACCAAAAATATCAGAAGACGCAGCACAAAACCATGATGTGCCTATATCGGAGTGCGAATTTGACAAGGCCATTAAAGATATGAAAGTGGGTAAAGCCCCGGGACCAGACGGTCTATTCCTATTGTGCTACAAGACCTTCACTGATATATTGAAGCCCAGATTTCTAAAAACCTTCCGGGCTCTCAACTCTGAACAAAAGCCACCAGCCCAATTTTTAGAAGCCCACATATCTGTAATCCCCAAGGAAGGAAAGGATCTTACCCAGGTTACAAACTATAGGCCGATATCCCTGATCAACGTGGATGTTAAAATATACGCCAAAATATTAGCAAACAGACTTATCCCACTGCTACCTTCCCTCATTTCCCTTGATCAGGTAGGGTTTATCCCAGGTAGGGAGGGGCGCGACAACACGATTAAACCTTCAAATATATGTATGTACTAATGCTGGAACCCTTGTTGAATAGAATAAGGGAAAACACAGGGATCAAGGGAATCCAAATAAATGAAAAAATGTACAAGATAGCCGCTTTCGCGGATGATATGCTGCTTTTCCTTTTAGCTCCCCATATATCCCTACCTAATCTACTACATGACTTAGAACAATTCCAAACTATATCCAATTTAAAAATTAACCATTCAAAACAACCGCGCTGAATGTTACGCTATCCCTAGGCGAGATTGAGCTTTGTAAGAAAAACTTTCCCTTCACATGGGCACAAAATTCCTTTACCTATTTGGGCATTGAAATTCCTAAAACCCTGTCAGACTTATTCAAACTGAACTTTACCCCAATTCTAAAAGAATCTAGAGAGGATCTCAAGGGATGGAATTCCTTGAATGTCTCTTGGTTTGGTAGGGCCTTGTTAAATTAAGATGACAATTCTACCCCGCTTCCTCTATGTTATGCAAACTATTCCTATTAAACTTCCCCCTGCCTTTTTTTTCTCATTCCGACAAGCCTGCTCCTCTTTTATTTGGAGAGGCAAATCTCCAAGATTGAGATTCGCAAAACTGAACTTGCCCAAACACAAGGGAGGGATTGCACTCCCGCATCTGCGTAAATACCACCAATCAGCCCTTTTGGCGAGGACACCACTTAATAAAGGACTGGGTTACACTAGAACATTCACTATGTAACCTACCAGTCAGGACTCTGCCTTGGATCCACCCGAAACATCACCCTCCAGCTGCCAAGCATCACCATCTCTCATTGGCCCCACCTTAGAAATATTTTGTACCACGTTCAAGGCATCATGCCCATCCCCGTGGCTAGGCCCACTTACCCCACTAAACAACAATCCAGATTTCCCTCCTGGGCTAGAACGCAACTTCTTCCCCAAGACTTGGCCTCACAGAGACAAATTGTTTTTGTACTTTTTTAAGTCTGGTTCCTTACTAACTAGAATTGAACTAAACAGAGAACCGAAATCGAATGTCTTTTCACATTGGCAATACTTGCAACTCAAACACTTCTTGACTACGAAGGAGCATCTCCGTATCTGGTCAAGACGCCCTACAATTCTAGAATCCTTAGCATTACAAAAACAACCTCAAAGACACACCAACTCTATATTATATAACTCATTATTTGATACCGGTGCGGACTTCTCCAGTGCGTCATGTCTGGCATGGGAAAAAGATCTCAACTTAAACCTGTCACAAACAGAATGGGAAACCATCTTTATGCACGCCCACAAGGGATCTCTAAATGTTGCCACCCAGGAGTGTGGCTTTAAGATTCTTACCAGATGGTACAGGACTCCCACTTTGCTCCATAAGTTTTCATCCCAAATTTATAACAAGTGTTGGAGATGCGGAGTTGAGGAAGGCTCGATGCTCCATATATGGTGGTCATGCCCACTGATTCAGTCCTTCTGGGGGATGGTTCATGAGACTATCACTTCAATCACCTCAGACGATCTCAGACTTGAACCGGCACAATACTTGCTACACCACACTTCGATCCCCAGACGGAGATACATGAAATCTCTAACAATGTTCATGATAAACGCTGCTAGACACTGTATTCCATGCCATTGGCGATCAACTGTCACACCAACAATGATAGAATGGTTTCGCAGGCTAATCAGCATCGAGAGAATCAAAAAATTTATCAGCATTGCTCAGGAACAGATTATTGCATTCAATGCGAGTTGGTACAAATGGCTTGAGTTTAAAAACACCCCAGAATACAAAGCCTACAACTTGTAATTACCTGAAACCCAGGTCTGTCTGCACAGAGATAGCTGGCTTTGCTGTTTTCCATATCATACACACAGCGTATGTCTTTTCTTTTTGCTCAGTCTTTTTTTTTTTTTTACTTCTTAATTTTCTCTCTCTCTCTCTTTTTTTGTTTTATTATTTATCCCCCCCCCCTATATGTCATTTCTTCCCAAATCCTAAATATATGTACAAAACTAAAGGAGAAGTTATATCCCATACCAACACCTCAGGCAGACTTTAGTCTGTTCCATATGCATATTGTTTGCACCATTTTTGTTTTACTGTTCGGACCTTTAAAAGTCTCTGTACTGGATTGTGTAATGTTTTTCTTTTTGTACACAAAATGTATATTTTTGTTGTATTTCGCACCATTTTTACTCAATAAAAATGTATGGAACAAACAAAGAAGAAATCTGGGAAGGAAAAATGTAAAGGTTTGTGGAAGGATCTTTAGGAAATGCGTAATGGTTAAGCGGTACATACAATGAAATCTATATCTATATTGAAATTACGCCAATTAAGCAGAGACCAGCCATAGTCGATCTATGTATGGGCTAGCTGGTTTTACACAAGTCAATCTATTATCTGACTTGAGTACAACCAGCCTGTCAGTTTTTTCCCAAAACAATCAGTGCTGCCAGCTATAGTTAGCAACACTCACTGATCATTGTATTCACTGGCAGAACACAATAACACTGCAGGAGTGATTCCCCCATTCACAGGTTAGCAGGTGAGAGGGTGTGTGGGGACAGGCTGGGGAGAGATACTAGTCAGTCCCTGGGAAGGCCCTGGCTAGTATCAGAGCCAGATACACACAAGTTACATATCATTAGACTGAGAGCAATGATTCTAGCACTAGACCTCCTCTGTATCTCATGTAACCTGTAAAAAAATTAAAGCTTCACTTAGGTCTTATTATACAAAAACAAATTGTGCTAACGTTAGTGTTTATATATATATATATATATATATATATATATATATATAATGTTTGAGGGTTCTGAGTAATTTTCTAGCAAAAAAAAATGATGATTTTTACATGTAGGAGAAAAGTGTCAGTATTGGCCTGGGTGGCAAGCGGGGCCGGACTTACCATTGGGCTTGACTGGGCTCAAGCCCATGGACTCCGCCCAATAGGGGGCCCCGGAAAGGAGGAAGCAGGAAGAGCCATGCATTCGTGGATGAAAAGGTAAGAAGTCTGTCCCCCCGCTCAGCTACTGTGTTCATGCAACAACTCTGACGCCTCCCCTGCCCACTCAACAGCTTTGATTGCCCCCCGTTCAACAACTTAGATTGAAGCTCCCACTCAACAACTATGATCGGTCGTTGGTCAGTGGCACCACCCCCCTCACCCGCTCAAAAACTTCGATCCCTGTCAACTTAGATCCCCCTCGCTTCTCGGCTCCAGATGGCCTCTTCGATCAACACTCAAGTCCAAGGGCCCCCACCACCCTAAGTCCTGCCCTGGTGGCAAGAGGTTAATTACCATAAGTAATATACAAATAATTTTTATAAGCATGTTGATATCATCCTCTCAGTCTGCTGCTGCAGAGTGTGTCAGCTTGTATTTAAACTGGTCGCTCTGTATGTAGCTTCTGACAGGCTGCGCAAGCAGCCCCATATCTCTGGAACCATAAATGATAGCAGCCCCATATTTTGACCAGTTGTGGGGTGTGTCTTCAGCTACATACCCCCCAAATGTGTAATCCCTGTGACCAGTGCCTATCCTGCCCTCCCCATTAAAGTTGAGAAGCGGGGGGGCTGCCAAAAATGCGGGGGGGCGCGCGCTGCCGACAGTGACATGTCACATTAAAGATTATAGTTGAGAAGTGGGGGGAGGGGGTGTTCTGCTGTCGGAAATGACATCTTACATTAAAGTAAGAAGCGGGGGTGCTGAATTTTTATTTCTTCTCCCATGCAGCCAGCGAGTTGAGAAGCAGGGTGAGGGGCCAAAAATGACTTCTCTCCAGGTAAGGCCTCTAGTAATTTGGGGGGCCCTCCGCAGCTTTGCGGGGCCTTAAGCGGCTTGCATAGTGAGCCTATAGGGCGGATCGGCCCTGCCTGTGACCCCTGCTCGCAGAGCTACAATCCTTGTTTTTTGTGATTTTTTTTTCTTTTTGGGCAAATAGGCTTTCTTGAGGAAGGGGCCTGGAGCTGCAGCTCCAATAGCCCCTATGTTAATCCGGCCCTGTGGAGGTGAGCATGCAATGCACCTGGTGAATGGGATACAAGAGAAACACTGGGGATTATTTACTAAAGGAAATTCACTTTGCACTACAAGCGCAAACTTCAAGTGCAACATGCACTTGAAATTGCACTGAAAGTGCACTTGGAAGTGCAGTCATTGTAGATCTGAGGGGGACATGCAAGAAAAATAAAAAACAGCACGATTGTATAATAAAATCAGCAGAGCTTCTTCTCATTTCAGATCTACCCCTCAGGCCTTGTACACACGACTGGTTTCCTCAGCAGAATCCATTAATAAAATCGGTGGGAGAGCTTTTTTGCCGAGGAAACAGGTCATGTGTACGTTTTTCATCGAAGAAACCATCGAGGAACTCGACGAGCAAAAAAGAGAGCAAGTTCTCTTTTTCCTCGATGAGAGTCAAATTAGCTTGTCGTGTTCCTCATCAGGCTGCGTTTCGACGAGAAACTCTAGCGTGTGTATGCTTAGAAACCCGTGCACCTTCGGTAAAAGTAGCGTTTGTAATGGAAATAGCACATTTGTCACGCTGTAACAGACCGAAAAGTGCAAATGTCTCTTACCAAACTTTTTCTTAAATCGCAGTAACATGAGATTAGCAAAAGCAGCCCCTGCCGTTGTATGTGTTGAAGTCACCGCGTTTGAGAACAAGGAGATTTGGTCTTTAACGCGTGTACTCAAAGCAAGCTTGTCAAGTTCCTCGACAAGCCTAACAAGGAACTTGACGAGGAAAACCATGTGTTTCGCCCGATGAGTTCCTCAGTCTTGTGTACGGGGCCTCAGATTTACAGCGACTACACTTCCAAGTGAACTTTCAATGCAATTAAAAGTGCACTTTGCATTTGTAGTTTGCACTGATAGTGCAAAGTGGATTTGCCTTTAGTAAATAACACCCCCTGCATGGTAATTTGTGAAGCATGGTTTAACCACTTCCCGCCCCGGTCAATAGTATATTGATGTCCGGGAAGTGGTTGTTGATAAGAATTCCTCTTATAAGACCACATCAGGCAGGTGTAGGTTCAAATGAAGCAAGAGGGGTCTGCAAGCTCACAGGCCTGGAGACTTCATATAATGACACAGGAAACAAGCATGTTTTGTGGTCATATGAAATCTGCTTTACTCATCTTAGTTGCCTGGTATTTATACGGTTTACTATGCATATGTGTGGTTTTTCAAAACTACACTAAAGTAAATCATTTGCTTTAGTTATTACCTAATTTCATTTAACATATGGATGTGAACTTGAAAACCTATATTTTATGAGTTTACACAACTATTGTAGTAATACTTTATCTTAACCACTTGACCACCAGCCGCCGTCAAATAACGGCGGCAAGGTGGTTGTTTAACTCTGGGATCACGTTACATAACGTGATTCCAGAATCGCGCTCCCGCGCGCCCCCTGGGGCGCGCACACGGAAATGGATCACAGTAAATTGCTGCTGATAGTGACCGTTTACCACGTGATCGCTCCGTCCAATGACGGAGCAATTACATGTAAACAAACCGGCGTCATTTGATGAGGCCGGTTCCTCCCTCCTCTCTCTGTACCGATCTGTACAGTGTGAGAGGAGAGCGCGGGTGTCAGCAGCACTGTGGGATGGATCTGTGACTATTGCAGTCACAGATCCATCCATCCCTGCTCAGCCATCCCTGCATTAACCCCTGCCTTCCCTGTGCATTACTCTGCATATCCCCTGCACAATATTCTTCCTTCCCTGCGCAATACTCTGCAATACCCCCTGCACAATACTCTGCATACCCCCCTGCGCAATACTCTGCAATACTCTGCATACCCCCTGCGCAATACTCTGCATACCCCCCTGCACAATACTCTGCAATACTCTGCATACCGCCCTGCGCAATATTCTGCAATACTCTGCATACCCCCCTGCACAATACTCTGCAATACTCTGCATACCCCCTGCATAATACTCTGCAATACTCTGCATACTCTCCTGCGCAATGCTCTGCAATACTCTGCATACCCCCTGCGCAATAATCTGCAATACTCTGCATATGCCCCTGCGCAATACTCTGCATACCCCCCTGCGCCATACTCTGCATACCCGGTGCAATACTCTGCATACCCCCTGCCCAATACTCTGCAATACTCTGCATACCCCCCTGCGCTATACTCTGCATACCCCCTGCGCAATACTCTGCAATACTCTGCATACCACCGGTGCAATACTCTGCATACCCCCTGCGCAATACTCTGCAATACGCTGCATACCCCCCTGCGCAATACTCTGCATACCCCCTGCACAATACTCTGCATACCCCCCTGCGCAATACTCTGCATATCCCCCTGCGTAATACTCTGCGCAATACTCTGCAGTACCCCCGCACAATACTCTGCATACTCTGCATACTCCCCTGCGCAATACTCTGCAATACTCTGCATACCCTGCACAATTCTCTGCAGTACCCCTGCGCAATACTCTGCAGTACCCCCGCGCAATACTCTGCAGTACCCCCGCGCAATACTCTGCAGTACCCCCGCGCAATACTCTGCAGTACCCCCGCGCAATACTCTTAACAATATTTTGCAATACCCCTGCACAATACTCTGCAGTACCCCCGCACAATACTCTGAACAATACTCTGCAGTACCTCCGCACAATACTCTGCAGTACCCCCACACAATACTCTGCAGTACTCCCACACAATACTCTGCACAATACTCTGCAGTACCCCCGCACAATACTCTGCAGTACCCCTGCACAATACTCTGCAGTACCCCCGCACAATACTCTGCAGTACCCCTGCACCATACTCTGAACAATACTCTGCAGTACCCCCGCACAATACTCTGCAGTACCCCCGCACAATACTCTGCAGTACCCCCGCACCATACTCTGCACAATATTCTGCAGTACCCCGCACAATACTCTGCAGTACCCCCGCACAATACTTTGAACAGTACTCTGCAGTACCCCCACACAATACTCTGCAATACTCTGCATACCCTGTGCAATACTCTGTAGTACCCCTGCGCAATACTCTGCAGTACCCCCGCGCAATACTCTGCAGTACCCCCGCGCAATACTCTGCAGTACCCCCGCGCAATACTCTGCAGTACCCCCGCGCAATACTCTGCAGTACCCCCGCGCAATACTCTGCAGTACCCCCTGCACAATACTCTGCATACCCCCCTGCGCAATACTCTGCATACCCCCCTGCGTAATACTCTGCGCAATACTCTGCAGTACCCCCGCACAATACTCTGCATACTCTGCATACTCCCCTGCGCAATACTCTGCAATACTCTACATACCCTGCACAATTCTCTGCAGTACCCCTGCGCAATACTCTGCAGTACCCCCGCGCAATACTCTGCAGTACCCCCGCGCAATACTCTGCAGTACCCCCGCGCAATACTCTGCAGTACCCCCGCGCAATACTCTTAACAATATTTTGCAATACCCCTGCACAATACTCTGCAGTACCCCCGCACAATACTCTGAACAATACTCTGCAGTACCTCCGCACAATACTCTGCAGTACCCCCACACAATACTCTGCAGTACTCCCACACAATACTCTGCACAATACTCTGCAGTACCCCCGCACAATACTCTGCAGTACCCCTGCACAATACTCTGCAGTACCCCCGCACAATACTCTGCAGTACCCCCGCACAATACTCTGCAGTACCCCCGCACCATACTCTGCACAATATTCTGCAGTACCCCGCACAATACTCTGCAGTACCCCCGCACAATACTTTGAACAGTACTCTGCAGTACCCCCACACAATACTCTGCAATACTCTGCATACCCTGTGCAATACTCTGTAGTACCCCTGCGCAATACTCTGCAGTACCCCCGCGCAATACTCTGCAGTACCCCCGCGCAATACTCTGCAGTACCCCCGCGCAATACTCTGCAGTACCCCCACACAATACTCTGAAAAATACTCTGCAGTACCCTCGTAGAATACTCTGCAGTACCCCCACACAATACTCTGCAGTAACCCCGCACAATACTCTGGAGTACCCCCGCACAATACTTTGAACAATACTCTGCAGTACCCCCGCACAATACTCTGAACAATACTCTGCAGTACTCCCGCACAATACTCTGCAGTACCCCCCGAACAATACGCTGAACAATTCTCTGCAATACCCCCGCGCAATACTCCCTGCGCAATACTCTGCAATCATTTTTTTTCAGGCTTCCCAGCCTAGAGGTGAGATGTGGGGTCTTATTGACCCCATATCTCACTGTAAAGTGGACCTGTCATGCTATATTCCTGTTACAAGGGATGTTTACATTCCTTGTAATAGGAATAAAAGTAATCAAAACATTCATTTTTGGGGAAAAACATGTCAAACTAAAATAAATAAAGTAAAATGAACAATAAACAATAAAAAAAAAAATACAGCGCCCATGTACCCATGGGCTCGTATACAGACGCGACCGCACACGAAAGTCCCGCCCACATATGAAAACGGTGTTCAAACCACACATGTGAGGTATCGCTGCGAACGTTAAAGCGAGAGCAATAATTTTGGCTCTAGACCTCCTCTCCAACTAAAAAGATGTAACCAGTAAAAACATTTAAAGCGTCGCCTATGGGGATTTTTAAGTAGCGAAGTTTGGCGCCATTCCACAAGCGTGTGCAATATTGAAGGGTGACATGTTGGGTATCTATTTACTCGGCGTAACTTCATCTTTCATATTATGCAAAAACATTGGGCTAACTTTACTGTTTTTTTTAAAGCACAAAACTGTTTTATTTAAAAAAAAACGCGTTCAAAAAATTGCTGTGCAAATACCATGCACGATAAAAAGTTGCAATGACCGCCATTGTATTCTCTACGGTCTTTGCTAAAAAAGAATATATAATGTTTTGGGGTTCTATGTAATTTTCTAGCAAATAAATTATGATTTTTCCATGTAGGAGAGAAATGTCAGAATTGGTCTGGGTGCTCCAGAACGCCTGATGGTGCTCCCTGCATGTTGGGCCTCTGTATGTGGCCACGCTGTGTAAAAGTCTCACAAATGTGGTATTGCCATACTCAGGAGGAATAGCAGAATGTGTTTTGGGGTGTAATTTGTGGTATGCATATGCTGTGTGTGAGAAATAACCCGCCAATATGAAAATTTTGTGGAAAAAAAAATCTTGATTTTACAATAATTGTGGGGAAAAATTAAAACTTCAAAAAACTCACAATGCCTCTTTCTAAATACCTTGGAATGTCTTCTTTCCAAAAAAGGCTCATTTAGGGGGTATTTGTACTTTTCTGGCATGTTAGGGTCTCAAGAAATGAGAGAGGCTGTCAGTACATCAGATGTGATCAAATTGATCAATTTTCAGTAATTGGTACCATAGCTTGTAGACCCCATAACCTTTACCCAGACTAAATTATATCCAAATTTGTTTTGTTTTGTTACCAAAGACATGTAGCAGTATACAATTTATGAAGAAAATTTTCTTTTTTGCAAAATTTTATAATAGAAATGAAGAAAAAATCATTTTTTTTACAAAATTTTCATTCTTTTTTCATATATAGCGAAAAAAAAAAAAAAATGCAGAGGTGATTAAATACCACCAAAAGAAATCTCTATTTGTGGGGAAAAAAAGGACAAAAATTTCATTTGGTTACAGTGTTGTATGACTGAGTTATTGTCATTCAAACTGTGAGAGCACCGAAAGCTGAAAATTGGTCTGGTTATTAAGGGTGTTTAAAGTGCCCAGTGGTCAAGTGGTTAAACAAACATGAGCCGAGGTAAAGTCCATACATGACATAAATATCATAAAAAAAGTTTTCTACACCTCAGCAAATTGAGACATTGTGTAAGCTGTATTAATTCTAAATGACATGTCATATTAAACCTAAGATGGGGGTTCTAATGCTATATTTATTACAATTCCCCTCTTTGAGACACTATATGTCTCACAGTTATATAACATTTCTTATATGACTGTTTCCTAAAGCTAGGGGTCGTTTGTTGAATATTGTCATAATTTCATCAGAAAGACTGGAAAATGCTAAAGGTGGCAATAATTTTCCTACTGTGGAAGTGGAACTAGAGTTAAGAAAGTCCATTAGAGTGGTTTTTATGGCAGGTTCTGAAGTGTGAAAGAAAGGGCTTTCAATTGAAGTAATTGAAAAGTTAATTTTAGCTTGTTGGCAAACTTCAGCTCCCTTTGTGGAGTTCCCCAACCTAAAACACCAGTCTGGGAAATAACTTCTTTATAGATATATATATATCTCAACATTATCAGTACCCTATTGCGGGGTCACTACCATATCTTCTTTACTTAGTATGACACCAAAGGGTCCACAGTACTACTTCACATCTATGTGGAGCAAAGTTCTTCTTAGGGTGTATGTGGATACATATCTTTACTCATTCATATCACCCATCTTGGCATCATACGAATCTACTAATCTGACACTCTGATAACACTCTATCTCTTCCCTGGGGTCATCTTCCTCAGTTGTAATTGCCATTGTAGTAATAATTGTATTTTAACAATAATAGAACTTGATCTAAAGTTTCCATATGTTTTTTTACATATTCTTCCTGAATAAGATCTAGGTCCCCTCTTTCTAACATAAGTGACTGTCTGGCCCATGGGGTGGGGAATGGTCTACCCATTAAGACTTCAAAAGGAGAGTATCCTGTCTTTTTAGAGGGTGTCATTCTTACCTTGGCTAGTACAGCTGGTAAGACCTTCTTCCAATTTGCATACGTACCTCCAGTGGCCTTCCTGATCTTATCTTTAAGGGTTCTATTCATTCTTTCCACTATACCTGAGCTCTGGGGGTGGTAAGGAATATGAAACTTCCATTCTATTTTCAGTGTTTTTACTAGATCTTGACAAACTTTGGCCACAAATGCAGGGACATTGGGCGCACGGCACGCCAGTACAGAGCTGGCGTGCGGCATTTAGTAATGTAAACATCGGGGATTCGGGCGGGAGTTTATGAGGGGAGGGAGGGGGGTGATGCAGGGGAAGTGAGGTGACATGTGTTTGAACGTGTGTGGCGGGCCGAATTGAAAGGGAAAGTGACTTTTGGGACCCGATCCCCGTGCGCTTGCAAAGTACGCTAGAACCTCGGAAGGTTCATTTGCATACTGGGCATGCGCAGAGGGAGAAATCGGGGCTTTGCGTGCGCCTCTTCAGTACGCCGGGAAAATCTTGGTAAATACCAAGGGGCGTAGCAGTGTTTGCACTGCGTGAAGCGACGTACGGGAAGCTCCGAGGTGTTCTCTGGCTGCGCTGACACTGAAGGGGAACTCCGCGCCAAATTTCAAATTTGAAACCGGCGCGGCTTCCCCCCCCAGGGTCACAATAGGCTCTTCGGCTTGGTCCGGAACGTGAGGGGTTAACCCACGCCAAAATCGGCGTGGGGTTCCCCCCCAGATCCGTACCAAGCCCTCATCCCAAGCATGCAATCTGGCCGGACAGGAATGGGGGTGGGGACGAGCGCGCGCCCCCCCCCCCCCCCTCCTGAGCCGTACGAGACCACATGCCCTCGACATGGGGGAGTGTGTGCTTTGAGGGAGGGGGGCACTGCCCCCCCACCCCAAAGCACTCTTGTCCCCATGTCGATAGGGACAAGAGCCTCTTCCCGACAACCCTGGCCATTGGTTGTCGGGGTATGCGGGCGGGAGCCAATCAGAATCTGAGAGCCACTTTAATAAAGCGGCCCCCAGATTCTGGCCCCCCACCCTATGTGAATGAGTATGGGGTACATGGTACCCCTACCCATTCACCTGGTGGGAAAAGTTGTTAACACAAATAAACCACACAAGAATAAAATAATTTATTAGCCAGCTCCGGGGGTCTTTCGCCAACCCACCCCGGTCTTCGCCGCCGCTGTCTTCCGCCGCGGCCCCCTTCACCACGAAGCTCCGTGCTTGTTTGATGAGGGCAGCGGGCTTCGACGTTTTCTCCGGGGGGAGGGTCGCACATCTCCCCCCGGTTTTCTAGGCGTCTTCCGCCGCGGCCCCCTTCACCATGAAGCTTCCTGCCTATGGGGGAGGGCCGCGGGCTTCGTAGTTTTCTGCCGGGGGGGGGCTCTCGATAGCCTCTTCTGCCTGGCTCTTCCTGCGGGGGCCAGGGCTTCTCGTCGCTGTGTCGCCGTCGTCTGCCGCTGCCCCCTTCACCACGAAGCTCCGTGCTTGTTTGATGAGGGCAGCGGGCTTCCGACGTCTTCGACCGGAGCGAGGGTCGTACATCCCACTCCGGATTTCGTCGCCGGCTTCTGCCTGTCACATGGGTTAAGGTTAAGGTCACATGTTGGCATAACCACGCCCACGCCTTATGCCAATATAAGTCCGTGCCCGCCGCTCACAAGGCATTTCAGCGCCGCACCTCGCCGTGTCAACATCGAATGGAAGAAGAAGCCCGCGAGTGTCACCCCGCGGCGGAAGACAGCGACGAGAAGCCCTGGCCCCAGGAGGAGCCAGGCAGAAGCCGGCGACGAAATCCGGAGTGGGATGTACGACCCTCGCTCCGGTCGAAGACGTCGGAAGCCCGCTGCCCTCATCAAACAAGCACGGAGCTTCGTGGTGAAGGGGGCAGCGGCAGAAGAGAGCGACGAGAAGCCCGCCACGTCCAAGTCCTGGATGGGATGTACGACCCTCGTCCAGGCAGAAGAAATCGAAGGGGGCGGCGGCGGAAGAAGGCCTGGCCCCCGCGGGTGGTGCCCCGCGGCGGAAGACAGCCACGAGAAGCCCGGAGAGTGGCGCCCTCCGGCGGAAGACGGCGAAAGAAGCCCTGGCCTCGGGAGGAGCCAGGCAGAAGCGGAGGAGCCCGAGGTGGGGCGACACCCCCGTTGTTCTCCGCTGTTTTCGGCCAGCCCCCCCCCGGATGTGAAAGAGCTTAATTTTGGGGTGGGGGCCCAGTCGAGCATGGCGGAGAGCATGGGTGGGTGTTTCCCCCCCCGGCAGAAAACGGCTAGAAGACCGAGGAGTGGTGACGCCCCCGTTGTTCTCCGCCATTTCCGCCGCCCCCCCCGGATCTGAAAGAGCTTAATTTGGGGTAGGGGGCCTGGCCGAACATGGCGGAGAGCATCGGTGGGTGTCTCTCTCCCCGGTGGAAGGCGGCGGCGAAGACCGGGGGGGGTAGGTGTACCCCCCCGGCGGAAGGCGGCGGCGAAGACCGGGGGGGGGGGTAGGTGTACCCCCCGGCAGAAGGCGAAGACCGAGGAGGGGTAACTTTTTTATTTATAAAACTACGACCAAAAGGTTAACAAATATATAAAATAAACAAAATAACTAAATAAACCAGATAACACAAAAACAAACAACAAAACACAAACCATCAAATCACCGACCTCCACCCACCAAGAAATAACTATAAAGAAAGAAAAATAGCACCAGAACAGGTATTTACAATAGGCTCACTGGTACAAGAGAAAGTCTTTATAGTCCATCAGAAAAGCTTGCCCAGATCATTGCCAAAAAAAAAAAAAACACTTAAAACGGCTCACTGGTACAGTAGGGAGATATTAAAGTCCATAGAAACCACTACTGTCCAGATCATCGCCAACCCACAACACACCCCACCATCCCAACAACAAATACCTACAACCCACGTATGAGCAAGAACATGATAGTCAGACATGTCTGTAGCCTTATTTCAAAAAAAATACCATAAACAAAATCTAAGGGGGTGAAAAAGGATAGATGCCCCTACCCATGGAGAGGGGCAGAGCCGTGACCTTAGGGGGCTGGAAGAGGAACCCCCTCCATAAATGGGCACACCTCTCAGGCCCGACCCTGCTCCTTTCCAGATCCCGCACCTTCACCAACTCCCGAAAGATATCGCCCACCACCTCATGCACAGACAGGATTTTGTCCCTAGTGGACACCAAACACCGAGCGTGCCAAGTGTAATAAAGCACAACTAGGCTGACTAAATAAAGTGACGATAACTCAAATCCCCTGCGGACCCCAAAATCACCATACACTCGCTCAGCATAGGTCAGGGCCGGAAGGCGGGGGTAGCCAATGGCACCCCCTACCCTCGTAAGAACCTCCATGTTGAAGGGACATTGGACCAGAAAATGGTCCATGGTCTCCAATGTACCACCACATTCCTGACGGGGGCAGTCCCTGTCCCCCAGGTTCCTGTATTTGAGATTCACACGGACATAGAGCCGTCCATGGAACGACCTCCATGCGAGATCCCAAAACTTATTTGGAATTCTAGAAGAATTCAAGAGGGCTAGCCCCTCCGTGAGGACCCTCTCAGGGCAGTCCCTCAAAGACAGGGGCTTCAAAATGTCCGAGGCCATGACCCTCAGGTACAGCTCCCGCCGACCCAAAGAGCCCACCTCCAGGGCAGTTATCCGCAACTGCCTCAGTACCTTTAATGCCAGGGGGACATAGGAAGGGAGATACCCATGCGATCTCCTCAGATCGCCGGGCCTCCCCCCCTCCCCCCACTGCCTCAAGAACAGCAAGAGCCAGTCCTTGCATGAACACTCCCACCAGGAAGGCTCGTCCACAAATATGGACTGCAAATTGTATTTAACAAAGATGGTGACAAAGAACACCACCGGGTTGACCATGTCCAACCCACCTTGCCGTCGCTGGCGGTATGTGACCTCCCTCTTGATCAGGTTCAGTCTGCTTCCCCACAACAGCAGGAAGAACAGACCATAGACCCGAGCATAGAGAGATGCTGGAAAAAGACACACATAGCTTACAAAGAGAAACTCAGGCAATAAGTACGTCTTGACCAAGCTTACCCTTTCCCTCAGGGAAAGTTTCCAACCTTTCCAGGCCTTCACCTTCCGAGTGGCACTCACCAGCCTGCGCTCCCAGTTTAGCTTGGGATAATCTCCCGGGCCGAAATGAATGCCAAGAACTCGAATCTCTGGTACGGGCGTGGGGAACACGTCCGGAAGGGGGAACTGCTCCCCCTCCTTCCCCAACCAGAAAACTTCACTCTTGTCCCAATTGACCAGCGAGCCTGACGCCTCAGAGTAGCACCCGATCTGGGACTCCACATAATGGGCCTCCTCACGACCAGATACCACCACCGAGACGTCGTCCGCATAGGCCACAACCCTCACCGCCGAAACCGGACCCCCGACAGGTCCCACCGGAACCCCCCCCCAGACGCCCGCAGTCTAGCCTCCTTACGAAGGGGTCGACCGCAAAGATGTACAGGAGGGGGCTCAGTGGGCACCCCTGCCGGACGCCAGAGTCCACAGCAAAGGCCCGGCCCACCCAACCGTTGACAAGAGGGAAGCTCTCAGCTCCCCTATACAATACCTGCAGCCAATCAACGAATTGATCAGGCAGACCGTATCTCCTCAGAAGCAGCCAAAGGTACTCGTGGTTCACCCGATCAAACGCCTTAGCCTGATCCAGTGCAAGCAGATACCGCTCACTGCCATCAGCCCTGCACCTTTCCACAGCCTCCCGGACGCTCAGGACGGCACTAAAAGTGCCCCGGCCAGGAATTGTGCAGGGCTGAAAGAGAGACAGCATCCTGCCCGCCAAGGCAGACAGACGTGTAAACAAGATCTTTGCCAGTATCTTCCTATCTGTGGTAAGAAGGGCGATCGGACGCCAATTCTCCACCACAGACGGATCTTTCCCCTTTGACAGTAGGATCAGAGCTGACCTTCTCATTGAGGGAGGCAGCAGGCCATAGGCCAAACATTCACTAAACACGTCCCTCAAATGAGGAGCCAAGAGGCTCTTAAAGGATTTGTAGAATTCGGCCGTGAGCCCATCGGGCCCAGGTGACTTTTTAGAAGCTAAAGAGCTAATAGCCTGCTCGACTTCAGCTACCGAGATCTCTTCTGTCAGAGAGTCAGGAAGGTCAGACCCCACTTCCAGTGGGGTCTCATCAAGGAATTCCCTGACTTTCTCCATGTCTAGAGGCCGCTTCTTCAGGAGGTCCGAAAAGTGGTCTCTGACGACACCCAGGATCCCCGATCTGGACCGGACCAGAGATCCTGAGGCATCCTTCAGGCCATGTACAACCTTCGACCTCGCCACCTCACCACAGCTCCTGTAGGGATCAGGAGAGATAAACTTCCCGTAATCCCTCTCAAAAACCAGGGAGGCGAGACGGTCGTACTGACACTCCTTCATCTGCTCCTTCAGACCGGATATCTGTTCCCGAGAGCCCCCAGAGGACACCAGGCGGTCAAGCTGCCTGCATAGTCTCTGGTAGGCTTGGTACTTGGAAGCTGCCCTGTACCCAGAGATTTCCCGGAAAAAGTCGCCAGACCTCTTTTTAACTACTTCCCACCACTCAAGGCGGGAGCAGTTGCCCTCAAGGAGCGAGGTCTGGCCCAGGAAGAAAACCTCATAGGCTTCCCTAACCTCAGAATCCTCCAGTAGCGACCCATTCAGGCGCCACAAACCCCTCCCTTTCTGAGGAGTGTCAGCGACATTCAGGGCCACAGATACCATACAGTGATCGGAGAACTCTACCGACTGCAGCTCAGGAGCCGAGCAGACAGAGTCCTCCTTTAAAAAAAAACTATCTAATCTACTCTTACTACTACCTCGGGAAAATGTGAAACCAGTGAGGTTGGGGAGGTGACGAACGTGCACATCCACCAACCTGGCCTCCCTCACTACGTTATTCAAAAAAATACTATCATATCCCAGAGGGTTGGCGGCACCTGCCCGGTCTTTGGGCCTAGTGATCATATTGAAATCGCCACCAAAAATCACCTGCTGGGACGTAAAAAGATAAGGCTTAACCGCCGTAAGGAGGCTCCTCCTCTCCCTCCTAGTTTGAGGCCCATAAAAATTTATGAGCCGGAGGAATTGCCCCCTCACGACAGCGTCCACCACCAGACATCTACCGATCTCCACTTCAATCACTCGCCGGCAAGCCACCGGACCAGTCTTAAAAAGGACTGCAACCCCACTGCAGGGCTCGGCCGCAAGAGACCAGAGGGAGGGCCCACATCTCCACTCCCTCTTTGCTAGATGCATCTCTGCCACAGATGCCAGCCAGGTCTCCTGCAAAAACAAAATGTCAGCTTCAACACGGCTGAGAAAATCGAAGGCCATAAAACGAGCTCCTGCAGAACGAATACTTGCGACATTAATGGTCGCAAGCCGTATTGGAGAGGGTACCGCCATCAGAATGATTGAAAGTGGTCACGTTCTCCTTCATACTACAAACACAAAAACATATTTACATATATACATGCTTATACCCCGTCCTCCTCAGAGTCCGAGGAGGACGTCAAAATGCCATATGGGTTCCCCAGGGACACCCCACTTTGTGCCCCTGGAGGAACCCCACCCCTCACTGGGGACTTCCCGCCCCTGGATTTTTCAGCCCTCCCCTTCTTTTTTCTCTCTGTCTCACCTGCTCCCACTCCTGCCATTTCTCTGAGGTGACAACGCCTCCCCCCCCCCTCGGACCCGCTGCTCGAAAACTCCCTTTTAGAGGAGGCCCGAGCAGCCCCCATATCCACGGCCACAGGTCCAGAGGAGACTCCGGGCCCAGAATGGGGGGGGGGGATGGGAGAGACAGGAGGGGGGCCAGAGACAGGAGGGGGGACAGGGGGGGGACCAGACCTGGCCGGGTGGGAAGAGGAAGAAGGGGCAGGGGGGGGACGGGACCTACGAGGGGGGGGACTAGGGGGAAGGACACGAGGGAGGGGGGGGAGGGCACGGGGTGACAGATGTAGGACCGGGTGGTGGGGGGGGGGGGGCAGTGGGGTGAGGGGGGAAGGGGGATGGGGATTGGCCCTGCAACAAAAGGAGGGGAAGGCCAGGCCCCTGGATCCACAGGCCCGGGACCCCCAGGCCCTCCCGACTCCTCCCCACCGGCTTCACCTTCCGGAGGATCGGGAGCCTCCTGACCAACCGTGCCCATGTCCTCCCGGGGGGGAGCCCCACGCCCACGCCTGCTCCGCCTTCTCTGAGGCAATGGGCCTGTTGGTCCCTCCGGAGTAGCATTAGGGGCTCCAGGATCCCCGTCCCCCCGGCGATTATCCGCCGGGGGAGCTTCAGCCGCTCCCGACCCGGGAGGTCCCCCCCCTGAGGAAGGACCCCGATATGCTTTGGGGCACCTACTAAATGGGTGCCCCATCTCACCGCATAAATTGCAGCAGATATCCCCACATGAGTCGGACAGGTGGCCAAAAGCGTGACATCTGCCACATCTGACCACCGTGCAGTCCGAACTCATGTGGGTCGGGCTACCACACTTAAAGCATCGGCGGGGCTGTCCCGGGTAGAAGGCCAGGATCCGGTCTCTTCCCAGAAAAGTGCTCCCAGGGAGGTGGGCAACACTGTTGCCCTCCCTCCTGAGCCGGACCCTGGTCAACCAAGCCCCGGTCCAGACCCCGCGCTCATCGAGGTTCTACCTCAGGGGGGTCTGCAACTGCCCATACCTCCCGAGCCAGGTGGCAATGTCCTCCGGAGGGAGCGACTCGTTCCGCACCAGGATGGTGACGTTCTTAACCTCCTCCTGCCTGGAGATGGGAACGAGCCTGTACTTCTTCCAAGGGTCAACGCCCCTCACCAACCCAAAGTTGGTGATGAAGCGTTCCATACACACGGGAGTGACAAAACTTATATCGAACTCCCGTGTGTTGGTGGGGTGAATGACAGCAAAAAGGTCACCCACCCCAAAACCCAAGGAGAGTACCAGGCCCACTACCTCACCACGGGCGGGGCAGGGTTCCGGACCCTCGTACCTAAGCTGAACCACATTCCTTCGCCTCCTCTCTGGACCACCCGTACCCCTCGTCCACGCCGACCCCTGCGCCCTCTCCTGGTCAGCAGGGGGGGCGCGGAAATTCTGGGCTCCAAAACGGCTGTACAGGTGGTCCAGAGGGGCACGAGAGCCCGCCACCTGGGCGAAGGAGCGACCCCCCTTCAAGGCCGTCAACAGGTTGGTCTCTGGAGACCCCCGAAAAATATTCTCCGGGAGTGGGGCACCCCCCTCAGCGCCCCCAGAAATGGGAGGGGACGGGGGGGCCCCCATCCCTGCCGGTGGTGCTGCACCCACCCCCGCCGAGACACCCTGGCCCACCACCCTTGGCCTGACTACAGGCCCTGCCCCCCCTGTGGCCAAAGCAGAGGGGGACACCTCCCCCACCAAACTCCCCCACCCAGACCCCTCTGCCACCTCAACAGCCCCTTGGGACTCCACCTGCACTGGGGGGATGCCCCCCTGGGACCCCTCCAACTGCCTGATGAAATCATAAGCGACACAGTCCACCTGGAGGGGTCCCACCTGACACTCCCCCCAACCCGCCTGCGCTGCCTGGAGCCCCTCGGGGCTTACAATAGTGTCCATGGGGACCTGGGGGGGTGGCAGCTTACCGTCCATAGTAACGTCCATAGTACCGTCCCTACTACCGTCCACTGCTCCATCCATCTCCTGCCGGGGGCACCTGGAGGCGCCTGCTGCAGTACCTGGGACTGGGCTCCCCCGCGCCCCCGGAATCTCATCCCCCAGGTCCCCCAAGCTGCCGCCAAACTCCGCAGACACGCGGGGGGCACTTCCGGTTCCGGTCGGGGCACTTCCGGTTCCTGGGCAGTCACTTCCGGTTCCTGGGCGGTCACTTCCGGGTCCCCAGGTCTCACAGTTTCTCCACCCCCAACAGCCGGCGCCATCTTGACCACACTACACCCCAGCTGTTTACCATTAGATGTTTGCAGCATTATGCCTCCACCGTGTGTCTGTCTCTCTCCCAGTGACATGGCAGCTGCAGGAGCAGTCCCTGGCTTACTCCCTGCCAGATCATCCTGCTCCACTGCCAGCTGAAGGGTCATGGACGTCGACACACGGCGGGCCTCAGCTGGGGCAGTGAGACTAACCCGGGGGAGCCTGGGCACGCTGACTTGAAGATGGCGGGGGGGGGTACCGTCGGCGGCACCTGGGCCCGGCGACCTCCTGGATCACTGGGCTCCCCGGACTTCGCCAACCCCCCAGTCCCTTCTACGGACCGAGGGATCGGCTCCCGGGAACCCTCCCCAGGTTTTATGGCCATACTGGGCCCCGCACCACCGGCACTCGCCCCCCCCCCACTGCACCCAGGCTCCCCTGACTCTCCTGGCTGTTTGGGGGGTTGGGACCCCTTCTTAGACCGCCCGCTCCTCCACGCTGCCTGGCTCCCTTCCCGGTTGGCCTGCTGGAGGGTCCTCCGGAGCTCCTCTAGGAAGTTCACCTCTCCAGCCCCACGTTGGCAAAAGCCCCCCAGGTATTCCAATATTTCTTTTACCTCTAGTCCTAGGGTGGTGATGGCCCCCTTGTATTCGGCTCTCTTATTGCTGGAGCACCTGTCCCTCTTTTCCCTCAGGCCTGCAAGAGTAGTCATCTTTTCCACGCAGGCCTGAGATATCCTCACCAGCAGGGATTTGATTTTATCCCGCCTCTTCCTGGTTCTTGCCTCATTCTCACCTGGCTGAGGGGCTGTCCAGTCTGAGAGACCCTCCTGGGTCTCCAGGAAGAGACGGTCCTCCCTGCTGATGGTGGTGGCGGTGGTCTGGCTGGAGGGCAAGTGTTGTTGACTCCTCCGGAGGCCGGAAGCCGGTCCACCTCCGGGGCTGAGGGAGGCCATCCCACCCCTCTTCCGGGGCAGGGGGCTGGGGGCTGGAGGCTGGTCCTGGTAGGCTGGATCCTGGAACACAGGAGCTCAGGAAAAAGGTCTTCACTCCTCTCCAGCAGGATGCAGACTGAAGGAAGTGGGAGGAGCTGGAACTACTGCCAGTGGGAGGAGCTGCACTGAGACCGGGGAGGGGTAATTTTTTTATTTATAAAACTACGACAAATATATAAAATAAACAAAATAACTAAATAAACCAAATAACACAAAAACAAACAACAAAACACAAACCATCAAACCACCGACCTCCACCCACCAAGAAATAACTATAAAGAAAGAAAAATAGCACCAGAACAGGTATTTACAACAGGCTCACTGGTACAAGAGAAAGTCTTTATAGTCCATCAGAAAAGCTTGCCCAGATCATTGCCAACAAAAAAAAAAACACTTAAAACGGCTCACTGGTACAGTAGGGAGATATTAAAGTCCATAGAAACCACTACTGTCCAGATCATCGCCAACCCACAACACACCCCACCATCACAACAACAAATACCTACAACCCACGTATGAGCAAGAACATGATAGTCAGACATGTCTGTAGCCTTATTTTAAAAAAAAATACCATAAACAAAATCTAAGGGGGTGAAAAAGGATAGATGCCCCTACCCATGGAGAGGGGCAGAGCCGTGACCTAAGGGGGCTGGAAGAGGAACCCCCTCCATAAATGGGCACACCTCTCAGGCCCGACCCTGCTCCTTTCCAGATCCCGCACCTTCACCAACTCCCGAAAGATATCGCCCACCACCTCATGCACAGACAGGATTTTGTCCCTAGTGGACACCAAACACCGAGCGTGCCAAGTGTAATAAAGCACAAACTAGGCTGACTAAATAAAGTGACGATAACTCAAATCCCCTGCGGACCCCAAAATCACCATACACTCGCTCAGCATAGGTCAGGGCTGGAAGGCGGGGGTAGCCAATGGCACCCCCTACCCTCGTAAGAACCTCCAAGTTGAAGGGACATTGGACCAGAAAATGGTCCATGGTCTCCAATGTCCCACCACATTCCTGACGGGGGCAGTCCCTGTCCCCCAGGTTCCTGTATTTGAAATTCGCACGGACATAGAATCGTCCATGGAACGACCTCCATGCGAGATCCCAAAACTTATTTGGAATTCTAGAAGAATTCAAGAGGGCTAGCCCCTCCGTGAGGACCCTCTCAGGGCAGTCCCTCAAAGACAGGGGCTTCAAAATGTCCGAGGCCATGACCCTCAGGTACAGCTCCCGCCGACCCAAAGAGCCCACCTCCAGGGCAGTTATCTGCCACTGCCTCTGTACCTTTAATGCCAGGGGGACATAGGAAGGGAGATACCCATGCGATCTCCTCAGATCGCCTGGCCTCCCCCCCTCCCCCCACTGCCTCAAGAACAGCAAGAGCCAGTCCTTGCATGAACACTCCCACCAGGTAGGCTCGTCCACAAATATGGACTGCAAATTGTATTTAACAAAGATGGTGACAAAGAACACCACCGGGTTGACCATGTCCAACCCACCTTGCCGTCGCTGGCGGTATGTGACCTCCCTCTTGATCAGGTTCAGTCTGCTTCCCCACAACAGCAGGAAGAACAGACCATAGACCCGAGCATAGAGAGATGCTGGCAAAAGACACACATAGCTTACAAAGAGAAACTCAGGCAATAAGTACGTCTTGACCAAGCTTACCCTTTCCCTCAGGGAAAGTTTCCAACCTTTCCAGGCCTTCACCTTCCGAGTGGCACTCACCAGCCTGCGTTTCCAGTTTAGCTTGGGATAATCACCCGGGCCAAAATGAATGCCAAGAACTCGAATCTCTGGTACGGGCGTGGGGAACACGTCCGGAAGGGGGAACTGCTCCCCCTCCTTCCCCAACCAGAAAACGTCACTCTTGTCCCAATTGACCAGCGAGCCTGACGCCTCAGAGTAGCACCCGATCTGGGACTCCACATAATGGGCCTCCTCACGACCAGATACCACCACCGAGACGTCGTCCGCATAGGCCACAACCCTCACCGCCGAAACCGGACCCCCGACAGGTCCCACCGGAACCCCCCCCCAGACGCCCGCAGTCTAGCCTCCTTACGAAGGGGTCAACCGCAAAGATGTACAGGAGGGGGCTCAGTGGGCACCCCTGCCGGACGCCAGAGTCCACAGCAAAGGCCCGGCCCACCCAACCGTTGACAAGAGGGAAGCTCTCAGCTCCCCTATACAATACCTGCAGCCAATCAACGAATTGATCAGGCAGACCGTATCTCCTCAGAAGCAGCCAAAGGTACTCATGGTTCACCTGATCAAACGCCTTAGCCTGATCCAGTGCAAGCAGATACCGCTCGCTGCCATCAGCCCTGCACCTTTCCACAGCCTCCCGGACGCTCAGGACGGCACTAAAAGTGCCCCGGCCAGGAATTGTGCAGTGCTGAGAGGGAGACAGCATCCTGCCCGCCAAAGCAGACAGACGTGTAAACAAGATCTTTGCCAGTATCTTCCTATCTGTGGTAAGA
This sequence comes from Rana kukunoris, assembly GCA_029574335.1. NCBI lineage: Eukaryota > Metazoa > Chordata > Amphibia > Anura > Ranidae > Rana > Rana kukunoris. The sequence goes on along the minus strand of CM056051.1, from coordinate 293,178,365 downwards.
AGGGCGATCGGACGCCAATTCTCCACCACAGACGGATCTTTCCCCTTTGACAGTAGGATCAGAGCTGACCTTCTCATTGAGGGAGGCAGCAGGCCATAGGCCAAACATTCACTAAACACGTCCCTCAGATGAGGAGCCAAGAGGCTCTTAAAGGTTTTGTAGAATTCGGCCGTGAGCCCATCGGGCCCAGGCGACTTTTTAGAAGCTAAAGAGCTAATAGCCTGCTCGACTTCAGCTACCGAGATCTCTTCTGTCAGAGAGTCAGGAAGGTCAGACCCCACTTCCAGTGGGGTCTCATCAAGGAATTCCCTGACTTTCTCCATGTCTAGAGGCCGCTTCTTCAGGAGGTCCGAAAAGTGGTCTCTGACGACACCCAGGATCCCCGATCTGGACCGGACCAGAGATCCTGAGGCATCCTTCAGGCCATGTACGACCTTCGACCTCGCCACCTCACCACAGCTCCTGTAGGGATCAGGAGAGATAAACTTCCCGTAATCCCTCTCAAAAACCAGGGAGGCGAGACGGTCGTACTGACACTCCTTCATCTGCGCCTTCAGACCGGATATCTGTTCCCGAGAGCCCCCAGAGGACACCAGGCGGTCAAGCTGCCTGCGTAGTCTCTGATAGGCTTGGTACTTGGAAGCTGCCCTGTACCCAGAGATTTCCCGGAAAAAGTCGCCAGACCTCTTTTTAACTACTTCCCACCACTCAAGGCGGGAGCAGTTGCCCTCAAGAAGCGAGGTCTGGTCCAGGAAGAAAACCTCATAGGCTTCCCTAACCTCAGGATCCTCCAGTAGCGACCCATTCAGGCGCCACAAACCCCTCCCTTTCTGAGGAGTGTCAGCGACATTCAGGGCCACAGATACCATACAGTGATCGGAGAACTCTACCGACTGCAGCTCAGGAGCCGAGCAGACAGAGTCCTCCTTTAAAAAAAACCTATCTAATCTACTCTTACTGCTACCTCGGGAAAATGTGAAACCAGTGAGGTTGGGGAGGTGACGAACGTGCACATCCACCAACCTGGCCTCCCTCACTACGTTATTCAAAAAAATACTATCATATCCCAGAGGGTTGGCGGCACCTGCCCGGTCTTTGGGCCTAGTGATCATATTGAAATCGCCACCAAAAATCACCTGCTGGGACGTAAAAAGATAAGGCTTAACCGCCGTAAGGAGGCTCCTCCTCTCCCTCCTAGTTTGAGGCCCATAAAAATTTATGAGCCGGAGGAATTGCCCCCTCACGACAGCGTCCACCACCAGACATCTACCGATCTCCACTTCAATCACTCGCCGGCAAGCCACCGGACCAGTCTTAAAAAGGACTGCAACCCCACTGCAGGGCTCGGCCGCAAGAGACCAGAGGGAGGGCCCACATCTCCACTCCCTCTTTGCTAGATGCATCTCTGCCACAGATGCCAGCCAGGTCTCCTGCAAAAACAAAATGTCAGCTTCAACACGGCTGAGAAAATCGAAGGCCATAAAACGAGCTCCCGCAGAACGAATACTTGCGACATTAATGGTCGCAAGCCGTATTGGAGAGGGTACCGCCATCAGAATGATTGAAAGTGGTCACGTTCTCCTTCATACTACAAACACAAAAACATATTTACATATATACTTTCTTATACCCCGTCCTCCTCAGAGTCCGAGGAGGACGTCAAAATGCCACATGGGTTCCCCAGGGACACCCCACTTTGTGCCCCTGGAGAAACCCCACCCCTCACTGGGGACTTCCCGCCCCTGGATTTTGCAGCCCTCCCCTTCTTTTTTCTCCGTCTCACCAGCTCCCACTCCTGCCATTTCTCCGAGGTGACAACGCCTCCCCCCCCCTCGGACCCGCTGCCCGAAAACTCCCTTTTAGAGGAGGCCCGAGCAGCCCCCATCTCCACGGCCACAGGTCCTGAGGAGACTCCGAGCCCAGAATGGGGGGGGGATGGGAGAGACAGGAGGGAGGCCAGAGACAGGAGGGGGGACGGGGGGGGACCAGACCTGGCCGGGTGGGAAGAGGAAGAAGGGGCAGGGGGGGGACGGGACCTACAAGGGGGGGGACTAGGGGGTAGGACACGAGGGAGGGGGGTGAGGGGGGAGGGCACGGGGTGACAGATGGAGGACCGGGTGGTGGGGGGCAGTGAGGTGAGGAGGGAAGGGGGATGGGGATTGGCCCTGCAACAAAAGGAGGGGAAGGCCAGGCCCCCAGATCCACAGGCCCGGGACCCCCAGGCCTTCCCGACTCCTCCCCACCGGCTTCACCATCCGGAGGATCGGGAGCCTCCTGACCAACCGTGCCCGTGTCCTCCCGGGGGGGAGCCCCACGCCCACGCCTGCTCCGCCTTCTCTGAGGCAATGGGCCTGTTGGTCCCTCCGGAGTAGCGTTAGGGGCTCCAGGATCCCCGTCCCCCCGGCGATTATCCGCCGGGGGAGCTTCAGCCGCTCCCGACCCGGGAGGTCTCCCCCCTGAGGAAGGACCCCGATATGCTTTGGGGCACCTACTAAATGGGTGCCCCATCTCACCGCATAAATTGCAGCAGATATCCCCACATGAGTCGGACAGGTGGTCAAAAGCGTGACATCTGCCACATCTGACCACCGTGCAGTCCGAACTCATGTGGGTCGGGCTACCACACTTAAAGCATCGGCGGGGCTGTCCCGGGTAGAAGGCCAGGATCCGGTCCCTTCCCAGGAAAGTGCTCCCAGGGAGGTGGGCAACGCTGTTGCCCTCCCTCCTGAGCCGGACCCTGGTCAACCAAGCCCCGGTCCAGACCCCGCGCTCATCGAGGTTCTTCCTCAGGGGGGTCTGCAACTGCCCGTACCTCCCGAGCCAGGTGGCAATGTCCTCCGGAGGGAGCGACTCGTTCCGCACCAGGATGGTGACGTTCTTAACCTCCTCCTGCCTGGAGATGGGAACGAGCCTGTACTTCTTCCAAGGGTCAACGCCCCTCACCAACCCAAAGTTGGTGATGAAGCGTTCCATACACACGGGAGTGACAAAACTTATATCGAACTCCCGTGTGTTGGTGGGGTGAATGACAGCAAAAAGGTCACCCACCCCAAAACCCAAGGAGAGTACCAGGCCCACTACCTCACCATGGGCGGGGCAGGGGTCCGGACCCTCGTACCTAAGCTGAACCACATTCCTTCGCCTCCTCTCTGGACCACCCGTACCCCTCGTCCACGCCGACCCCTGCGCCCTCTCCTGGTCAGCAGGGGGGGCGCGGAAATTCTGGGCTCCAAAACGGCTGTACAGGTGGTCCAGAGGGGCACGAGAGCCCGCCACCTGGGCGAAGGAGCGACCCCCCTTCAAGGCCGTCAACAGGTTGGTCTCTGGAGACCCCCGAAAAATATTCTCCGGAAGTGGGGCACCCCCCTCAGCGCCCCCAGAAATGGGAGGGGACGGGGGGGCCCCCATCCCTGCCGGTGGTGCTGCACCCACCCCCGCTGAGACACCCTGGCCCACCACCCTTGGCCTGACTACAGGCCCTTCCCCCCCTGGGGCCAAAGCAGAGGGGGACACCTCCCCCACCAAACTCCCCCACCCAGACCCCTCTGCCACCTCAACAGCCCCTTGGGACTCCACCTGCACTGGGGGGATGCCCCCCTGGGACCCCTCCAACTGCCTGATGAAATCATAAGCGGCACAGTCCACCTGGAGGGGTCCCACCTGACACTCCCCCCACCCCGCCTGCGCTGCCTGGAGCCCCTCGGGGCTTACAATAGTGTCCATGGGGACCTGGGGGGGTGGCAGCTTACCGTCCATAGTAACGTCCATAGTACCGTCCCTACTACCGTCCACTGCTCCATCCATCTCCTGCCGGGGGCGCCTGGAGGTGCCTGCTGCAGTACCTGGGACTGGGCTCCCCCGCGCCCCCGGAATCTCATCCCCCAGGTCCCCCAAGCTGCCGCCAACCTCCGCAGACACGCGGGGGGGGGGGGGGGGGGGGGGGCACTTCCGGTTTCGGCTGGGGCACTTCCGGTTCCGGTCGGGGCACTTCCGGTTCCTGGGCGGTCACTTCCGGTTCCTGGGCGGTCACTTCCGAGTCCCCAGGTCTCACAGTTTCTCCACCCCCAACAGCCGGCGCCATCTTGACCACACTACACCCCAGCTGTTTACCATTAGATGTCTGCAGCATTATGCCTCCACCGTGTGTCTGTCTCTCTCCCAGTGACATGGCAGCTGCAGGAGCAGTCCCTGGCTTACTCCCTGCCAGATCATCCTGCTCCACTGCCAGCTGAGGGGTCATGGAGGTCGACACACGGCGGGCTTCAGCTGGGGCAGTGTGACTAACCCGGGGGAGCCTGGACACGCTGACTTGAAGATGGCGGGGGGGTACCGCCGGCGGCACCTGGGCCCGGCGACCTCCTGGATCACTGGGCTCCCCGGACTTCGCCAACCCCCCAGTCCCTTCTACGGACCGAGGGATCGGCTCCCGGGAACCCTCCCCAGGTTTTATGGCCATACTGGGCCCTGCACCACCGGCACTCGCCCCCCCCCCCCACTGCACCCAGGCTCCCCTGACTCTCCTGGCTGTTTGGGGGGTTGGGACCCCTTCTTAGACCGCCCGCTCCTCCTCGCTGCCTGGCTCCCTTCCCGGTTGGCCTGCTGGAGGGTCCTCCGGAGCTCCTCTAGGAAGTTCACCTCTCCAGCCCCACGTTGGCAAAAGCCCCATAGGTATTCCCATATTTCTTTTACCTCTATTCCTAGGGTGGTGATGGCCCCCTTGTATTCAGATCTCTTATTACTGGAGCACCTGTCCCTCTTTTCCCTCAGGCCTGCGAGAGTAGTCATCTTTTTCACGCAGGCCTGAGATATCCTCACCAGCAGGGATTTGATTTTATCCCGCCTCCTCCTGGTTCTTGCCTCATTCTCACCTGGCTGAGGGGCTGTCCAGTCTGAGAGACCCTCCTGGGTCTCCAGGAAGAGACGGTCCTCCCTGCTGATGGTGGTGGCGGTGGTCTGGCTGGAGGGCAGGTGCTGTTGACTCCTCCGGAGGCCGGAAGCCGGTCCACCTCCGGGGCTGAGGGAGGCCATCCCACCCCTCTTCCGGGGCAGGGGGCTGGGGGCTGGAGGCTGGTCCTGGTAGGCTGGATCCTGGAACACAGGAGCTCTGGAAGACAGGTCTTCTCTCCTCTCCAGCAGGAAGCAGAATGAGCTCTGTGGGGGGAGCCGGAACTACTGCCAGTGGGAGGAGCCCCCGTTCTCCGCCATTTCCGCTGGCCCCCCCCGGATGTAAAAGAGCTTGATTTGGGGTAGGGGGCCTGGCCGAATATGGCCGAGAGCATCGGTGGGTGTCCTCCCCGGCGGAAGGCGGCGGCGAAGACCGGTGCGGGGCTGGAGCCCCCCCGGCAGAAAACGTCTGGAAGACCGAGGGGCTCCGCCCCCCGTTGTTCTCTGCTTTTTTCGGCCGCCCCCCCCCCCCCGGATCTGAAAGAGCTTATTTTGGGGTGGGGGCCTGGCTGGACATGGCGGAGAGCATCGGTGGGTGTCCCCCCCCCCGGCAGAAAACGGCGAAGCCCGGGGCCCAATGGGCTGGTGGTGGGGGGTCCCGGCAGAAGACCCCCAGAGCTGACTAATAAATTATTTTTTTCTGTGTGGTTTATTTGTGTTTACACTTTTTCATCCGGTGAATGGGTAGGTGTACGATGTACCCCATACTCATTCACATAGGGTGGGGGGCCAGAATCTGGGGGCCCCCTTATTATAGGGGGTTCTCAGATTCTGATAAGCCCCCCGCCCGCATACCCCGACAACCAACGGCCAGGGTTGTCGGAAAGAGGCTCTTGTCCCTATCGACATGGGGACAAGAGTGCTTTGGGGTGGGGGGGCAGTGCCCCCCTCCCCCACAGCACACACTCCCCCATGTCGAGGGCATGTGGTCTGGTACGGCTCAGGAGGGGGGGGGGGCGCTCGCTCATCCCCATCCCCATTCCTGTCCGGCCAGACTGCGTGCCTGGGAGAAGGGTTTGGTCTGGATCTGAGGGGGAACCCCACGCCGTTTTTGGCGTGGGTTTAACCCCTTATGTTCCAGATCAAATCTAAGAGCCTGTTGTGCACCTGAAGGGGGACCCCCACGCCGTTTTGTTTTTAAATTTGGGGTGGAGTACCCTTTATCCCGGTCCTGTCAGGGGGGGGGGGGATGCCTGCTTGTCTGTCCCTACAATGTATGAACAGCGATCTGTCATTTCCCCTACACAGTCCCACCCCCTTTACAGTTAGAACACACCCAGGTAACATAATCAACCCCTTCCGCGCCCCTAGTGTTAGCCTCTTCCCTGCCAGTGTCATTTTTATAGTAAGCAATGCATTTCTATACCATTGCTCGCTAGAAAAATGCCAAATCTCACAAAAATGTGTCCGCCACAATGTCGCAGTAGCCAGAAAAATCAATGATAGCCACCATTACTAGTAAAACAAAAAATTATTCCGAAAAAACCCATAAGACCGACCCCTACTTATAACTTTTGCCCAAACCAATCAAACGCTTATTGTGATTTTTTGGAAACAAAAATATTTCGAAGAATACTTATCGGCCTAAACTGAGGGCAAACATTTTTTGAATATATTTTGGGGGAGATTTATTATAGCAAACAGTAAAAAAGATGTATTTTTATTTACCAAATTGTCGCTATATTTTTGGTTCAAGCAAAAATAAGAAAAAACGCAGAGGTGATCAAATACCACCAAAAAAATTAATTGAGGACGCCAAATTTGTTTGGGGGCCACGTCGCACAACCACGCAATTGTCAGTCAAAATGACGCAGTGTTGAAATGCAAAAACTGGCCCCGTCAGTGACCAGTAATATGCTCTGGGGCTCAAGTGGTTACAAATTAAGAATACACTAAAGTTAGCCCAATTTATGGCCATAATGTGAAAGATGATGTTACACCGAGTAAATAGATACCCAACATGTTACACTTTAATATTGCACACACTCATGGAATGGCGCCAAACTTCAGTACTTGAAAATACCCATAGGCAACACTTTATGTGTTTCAGGTTACCAGTTTAGATTTACAGAGGAGGTCTAGTGCTAAAAGTATTGCTCTTGCTCTAAGGTACGCTATGATACCTCACATGTGGGGTTTGAACGGGGGTTCAATATGTGGGCGGGACTTACACATTTAAGGCCCACCCACATATGGAAACATCCTTCAAACCACACATGTGAGGTATCATAGTGTGCGTAAGAGCGAGAGGAATACTTTTAGCACTAGACCTCATCTGTAAATCTAAACTGGTAACCGGAAACAAAAAAAAATGCTGCTTGTTCGCTTCTGACTGCGAGCTACTAGGGACAAGGGCGTTTAAATTATTATTATTTATGTTTGTTACATAAAAATTCTATAAGACCTCCCGTTCAGCTTGTAAAGCATCATTTCAGGGGGGACCAAAAAAAATTAAACACCTCCAATGCTTTCATCCGCCATTGCAGATTTGATTCTGGTACTGCATTTCGAGTGAACTGGGCATGCTCGAACACTTAGAAAAAGAAGCTGGAAGTTTCAGCCTGAAAATGACTTGCATCTTTCTGAGCATGCTCAGAAAGCTGTTTTTTTGGCTTAGTAATTTAAGGACATCCTTAACAGGTGTAAGCAGTTACAAGTGCACACAAACTAGAGGCTGACATTTCTTCATGTGTTTCCAATTGGTTCATTAGCACACATGTTATAAAAAGCGTGGATACTGCACGTGTCAGCTGCCCCTCAGAGGGGGCAGATTTGCTGGCTGGAAGTAATGGCGGAGTGAAACAGAGATGTTTGGAGCAAGTTTTGTATTTTTCGATGTTTTGTTTGCTGCCTAATTTTGCAAAATGTTTCTCAAGATGTTAATGACTAATGTTTTAATCCTGTGGGTCTATCCTGTTATTTCAAAAGCATGATTTATTTTCCAATGACTGTGAAATAAACGTTGGTCTTTTTTGTTTTTAGGTATTTTTATATATTTTTGGTGTGTTTATTTGTAATTTTTTGTTTTGCTTTCCTTGTTTTGTGGACCAATAAAATTACTTTCAAATTTTGAAGTTCGTTTTGTGATATTTTTTTCATGCTATGGATTTCAACCGCTGCAGCTGAAATAGTTTGGGCCTAAACCATCAAGTGTGATTTGTCTCTAAGCTCTTTCCTGGTGTGTATGCATGAAATGTTTAGTCACCAGAAAAGGAAGGACAAAGCGGTAAGTATTGTTTCCTAGAACTGATGTCCAGACTGACTTTTTAAAGCACATGTGCAAGATGTAGGAAAACCTGCAAACATGGCCTGTTTGGAGGGGGGGGGTGGTGTATTGGTGGAAATTTTTTGTTTATTCAGACACGACATTAGGTACCAAAGTTACAAATAACGGGGAAACATCAAGAAAATCTCACACTGCTTACAAACATTTACATATACAAGATAATCATTTAAACAACTATAACACTCCTATAAAACCAACATTGAATTTACAAACCTTGAAAACACAGACTACTAACACGCAACCAATTCACCAGTGCTAACCTCTATCAGGTTGGGCAAACTTTTCTCACCCTCCATTATCCGGCTCATTACACTTTGGGTCACTATTGGTGCATACCCATAATTAAGGTCCATAAGAAACAAAAGAAAGAATAACAAAATACTATATATGGCATATTTTACGCGGATTAGCCAACTACCTGCGCAAGCCTATTGGCATCAGCTGCAGAAACCTACAGCCTCTGCCCCATCTGGCCACTGCACCAGGTCATAGCTAGCCAAATCCATCAACAGACCACATATCTATACATCATAAACATCGAACAAAATCCCACTATATTAACCGACTAGTAAAATAACAAATTACTCTGCGGCACCCGCACCCTCATCCTGCTTAGAACAGGGCACAGAACCCACTCCCGCATCACTTATTTAACACCTTTTTTACTTTTTTTCTTTTTCTTCTTATTCTTCCTAAGCACTACCCAACCAGTATCACCGGCTGCTGGGCCCACCCCACTCATACCCTCTGAGGGCTCTTCACTTGACCCGGCCTGAGGTCTTTTCTGTGACCCAAGGGCCACCTCCATATCCTCCTGGGTTACTGCACCACCCAACGCATGAGAATCCACCTGGGGGGGGGGAGAGCGGGGCAAAACGGGAAGAAAGCGGGAGGGGAACAGAACAAGAATGAGAGGAGGGGGCAACAGGAAGAGAAAAGGAAGGGGGGGGGGAGGATAGCACAGACTGGCCCCAACACCCCCCCCCCCAGGGGGAACCACCAAACCCTCCTCACTCCCCTCTACTTCAGAATCGGTGTCTAAGGCAGGGGAGTCCAGCAAAAACTCAGGAGGCCCCCCCAAGGAAAACCCCACCACCTCCTGACACTCCACTCTGACCCGGAGGGTCAGGGGCTACTGCACCAACCCCCGCCCTCCTCCTGATGAGACCCTGCCTTTGAGGCTCCTCACCCCCCTCTACCTCAGAATCAATGTCCACTCCACTCTGACCTGGAGGATCAGGGGCAGCTGCACCAACCCCCGCCCTCCTCCTGACAGAACCTTGCCTCTGGGGCATAGGGGCAGCCCGACCACCAGATCTAGAAGCACCCGCGGCCTGCCCCACCCCACCCCACCCCCCTCCATCTCAGAATCAGTGTCCGAGGTGAAACCTTCCGACACCCCAGATTCCTCTTGCACATTACCCCTATAAGCCTGCGGACATCGACTGAAAGGGTGACCTAACTCGTTACAAAGATTACATCTAATATGGGCACACCCGTCCGCCAGGTGACCCCTCCCACCACAGCGCGTGCACTTCACAACAGTGCATTCACCGCTCAAGTGAGTGGGGGACCCGCACTTAAAAACACCTTTTAGGCTGTCCAGGATAAAAAAACAAAATTCTGTCTCTCCCAATGAAAGCACTCCCAGGGATATGAGCCATGCTATTTCCCTGCCTCTTCAACTTAATCTTAACCCCCCAGGCCCCTGTCCAGATCCCCCTTTCATCCACCTTCTTCCAAAGGGGGCACTGGAGCTGGCCATGACGGGTCAACCAGGTCGCAATGTCTTCCGGAGGAAGGGATTCATTGCGTACCAGGATGGTTACATTTTTGACCTCCTCCTGCCTAGACAGGGGGGTCAAACAGAACTTGGACCATGGGTCCTGTCTTTTGACTAGTTCATAATTCAACAAAAACATTTCCATAACGATGACTGACATAAAACTAAAATCAAACTCTACTGAACCTCCCGGATGGATAACCGCAAAGAGGTCAGACGCCCTTACTCCCAGAGAGAGGACCATATCAATGACCTCTCCTCGGGACGGGCACTGACCTTCACCAATAAACTTTAGTTGCACCACATTCCTCCTCCTGCGTTCTGTACCACCACCTCCCCTGGACCATGCCCTCTCACCCCGCTGCTCTTGCGCAGGGGGAACCCTGAAATTGCGGGCACCGAACTTGCTGTAAATATGATCCAAGGGAGCACTTAACCCAGCCACTTGAGCATAAGACCTGCCCTCCCTCAAAGCATTAAGCAAGCTCTCTTCCTGAGAGGTTGTGATAACTCCCGCAGGTTGGGGTGCATCAAATGGACCAACCCTCCTCAGGACCTCCATTGACGCAACCTGGGCAGTCTCCTCATGACTCACTGCCCCCCCCCTCACTACTGAAGGACCCGAAAGGGGGCCCGACCCCAACACAACTTCCTGTACCTGAGCCAATTGAGTATCATCCATATTAAAACCAGAGTCCCCCATCTCTTCACAGGCTCCATAGGAACCTACATGGACTTCTGTCACAGCTGCAGACTGGGAACCTTCTAAATTTCTAATAAAATCCATTGCCAAACATTCATCATCTAAATGTCCCGCAGGGTGATCCCCCCAAACTGGAGCCTGTTCAGAAGGGAGACCCGCAGATGGGGAAGTACTCACAAGTCCCTGGGTATTCTGTTCCAAAGCTGAGGACCGGACCTGGCTGGGAAATGGAGCTCCGGGTGTCACCACAGCCACTTCCGGCTCACCCGCTGACGTCACTTCCGGTTCCGGGTCACGTGCTGACGTCACTTCCGGTTCCGGGTCACATGTGGACGTCACTTCCGGTTCCGGGTCACGTGCTGATGTCACTTCCGGTTGCGGCTCCGTCCCAATCACGGGAGATTCCCGCACAGCGGAAATGCCCTCCAAGTCACTGCTGATTGGTTGTCCAGAAGCAGGAGGCTCCACATGGCGTGGCGTGCCCTCTCCCTCGGCAGCCATTGCTATCCTAGCCATAGCTTCTTCCATACTAGATGTCATACAGTCCATCTCAACTGGATCCGCGGTAGATGCCTGCCCCTCACCCTGTAAACCCGCAGCGGTCGCCACCACAACGGCCGGCTGACCCTGCTGTAGGCTACTTGCTGGGTTCACAGAGGCCAAAGCACCCCCGCTTCCAGGAGCAGGCTTATCACCCTGATCTTGCTGGGAACCAGACACACTCTTCACGGTGACCAAAAGACCAGGCGGAAGACGAGGAAGACTCACCACGGGGTTGAGACCTCTCTCACTCACGCAAGTACCTCCTGCTTCGTGGGACAACCTCCCACTTGATGTTGTACCCCCTATCTTCACAGGTTGGGGTCCGGCAGGTGCCTGGGCGCCCTCAGCGGTACTCTCCGAGATAGTCCCTGAGGTCTGAGGTTCCACTAACAGAGAACCCCCAGCCCCCTCAGCTACTAATGCTGACTTGCCTCTCCTTGCTGCCTGCTTGCTCTCCTCAGAGGCACGTTGGAGCTCCCTCCTGATTGGAAGGAGGAAAGCCTTCTCTGCAGTCCCTCTGGAACAGAGACACATAACAAGACCCCATAACTGGCCATTCTGCTCTTTCAACAGGTCTATTGCTTCCTTGAATTCGAATCTTTTTGAGCTACTAGCCCGATCTCTTCTGTTCCTTAAACTGGCCAGCACTGTAATCCTGGAATGGAGAGCTTGTGCCGCCTTCTGAATCAAACCTTTGGTTTTGCTGCGTCTTCTCAGCATTCGCTGATCATCCTCCCCTTGCTGGGGAAAAGTCCAATCTGCCAGCTTGGACTGGACCGACAAAAATTGCTTCTCTTCTTTATTTAAATCCCCAAAACTCGGGAGATCCACGGTCCTCGGAGGTACCGGGCGGGAGGTGAACTCCCCTTGCCCAGGAACAAGCCCCTGGCCTGGGCTTGATGAGGCCATAGCCTCCCCTCTCCTCCAGGGTCTGGTTCTTCACAGGAGCTGCTTCAAAGACACAACCTCTTCCTTCAAGGCATTGGTGGACAGGCTTGAAGTGCTGATTTACAGCGCTGTGCTTGAAACTAGCACAAGACAATCCTATTCTAATTGTGGGTTGTTTGAGGGAAGCCAATTGAGTGTTAGAACCCCTGCTAGTGTTTTTAGGTTGGGCTTTGTGTCCCTTTTCTTAAAATTGGCTTCACTTCCTGTCACACAGCTGAACAGGAAGTGAGGTTAAAACCCTACCAATGGTCTTTTCTTCGGGGCACAGGTCAATCTAACTAGTGTCACCATTAAGCAAATTGCACTGCAGTGTACACCCCAAATGATTAGTTATTTTGGGGTTTAGTAAAGGCAAAGCCGCTCTGCAGTAGAAGCGTAGGCAATGGAAATCAGAAGGGAAGCACTGATGGTTTTTACTTCCAATCCCGCCAAGTTTTTATTTTTCTTCCTTGCTTGTCCACTTGTAGTGCAAAGTGGATTTGCCTTTAGTAAATGTACCCCAAAGTCCAAGATTCCTACTAATTTGGGGTGTACACAGCAAAATGCAATTTCCAAAATGGGAAACTATTTAGATTGATCTGTGTCCCCAACAAAACATTACTCAGGTGTTTCCCTCACTTCCTGTTTGGCTGTGTGGCAGGAAGTGAATGAATTAAGTAGAAAGTGACAACATTTGTGAGGTGTCTTTACCCTATCAGGGGTGCAGGCATCCCCAAAACAAACAAGAAAATAATGGAAAATTGAATACCTACCTTTCAGTAATTTTCCTTTCCTGGTGCCTATCCATGGCAGCATACATATGGTTGGTGGCTCCGCCCTCATCCAACCCACAGGACCAATTATAACTCTTTAAAAGAGAGCGACAGCCTCCCCTCTGACATTCTTGTAACTAGACTCAAACAATTAAGGATTCTAAGAAAGGGAGGGCGTATGCTGCCATGGATAGGCACCAGGAAAGGAAAATTACTGAAAGGTAGGTATTCAATTTTCCATTTTCCTGGTGCCTTCATGGCAGCATACATATGGTAAATAACTCGCTTATAGGGAGGGTTGCTGCAAAAAGTATTTTAATCTCTATCCAAGAGAAAACAGCTGAACAGACTTTTCCCCCTACATCACTATGAGTAAGAGTAGACCCAACTAGGTCATGAATGCGGTGTAGAATGACCGGTTGCCTAATGGCAGGGCGCTTGGAAGATTCTAGTGTTGCTGTAGTCCAGGAAGCCGCCATTCCCCGCACAAGTCTTCTTTGACTTTGGAGCGAAGGACCACTAGCCCGGTATGTTGTCTGGATAAGATGAACCATCCAACTTGATGAAGTTGTCCTTGGTGTCCACAACTTTCTCCCCCTCTTTTTTTTTTTTTTTTTTTTTCCAAGGTAAGCTGGTAGCATGCCTGCCAGATCCGAGACGCCTGAGGAAGTCTTCTTCTAACTGGTTTGGCCAGTCAGGAGTTGTTGGAACATACTGAAAGATTTGGGACTACCCATTCTTAGATAAATTGGCTCGCAGAGGGAGCTCTGGACTTGAACTGGCAAGACTGCCAGATGACCAACTTGTTTAAATTGAAACATCGGAATCCTAAATACGGAGGTTTGGACTTTGAGGGCCTTTGAACGGATGAGACGGTGCTTAGAAGTATGGAAAAAAGAAAATTGCTTCGAGAGTAGCGTCTTACATAGAAGATTCTCGTGTATGTGCAAGGAAAGACTGTGAGTAAACTGAATAGCAGTGGCACATCCCCCTTTAGACGTAGTCACCCTATCTGGGGAAAAAAATTAATGATTGCCCTCGAGGCATGTTCTCATTGTGAATTTAGGTTCCATCTGATGTCTTCCAGGGCTGAAAGAGGCTTTTCTTCCTGTCAAAAGGTGCTACTGGAGGAAGACTTTCTGGGTAAAAGTGCCATTTATCTTGTGGGAGTGACTGAACTTTCTTAGTTTTTTTCCCCCTTCTCCATTCCTGATGATTAACTCCAGGGACATCCGAAAGCGGATAGGAGTGAACTCTTTCGGATATGCGAATGTACGCAACTGGAATCGGCAGAAGGACCGAACGGGGCCTGCTCGCCTGGCAGCCTGTATAAAGATTTCCTAGACCAACCGAGGATTTGTAGTTGGGGAGGTGAACCAATTCTCTGCTAGGCGCTGGCACTTAACCAGGTAGGAGGGCGTACGCCCGTATTACCCTTGAGATTGGGAAATTGTGTGAAGGAACTGGCAGCCTTCCGTGTAAAAACAAACATGCACCAAAAGGAAGAGATCTTAACTAGCGGACTAGCCCATGAGGACAGCCTCTCGGGAGGCAAGCTGAACCAATAGCTGCGTATTGGAGTTGGTATTTTCCTTCCTAGGTGATCAGCCAAATGATTTATTCCCTTCCCTTTTTTTTTTTTTTTAAAACATCAACTGCTTGAGGCTGCTTGAGTCATATCAGGAATGCTTTTGAAGAATGATGATCTTCCTATGTGCGTGTGTTCGTCCTTTGGGACTGGACTCAGGTTAAGGTCGACCTGATGCTCATCTGTGTGGGAATGGACTCGTCCTTCAGAGGTAATGTTCTGGCAGAATATTGATATGTTAGCGGTACCTGACTCCTGTATGTTGGATACCGAACTGTCCTTATTTAAATACCAGTTGTCTTGGTCAACTGAGTCCCCTAAGGTTGCTGAAATTCAGAAGAACCGCTGCTGCTACAGGGATGGACCAAGGAGTAGGAACCAACTGCAAGTGGCTCCACCCACCGAGAAGACTTGATTATAGCACAGGACCGGTACTACTTCTAAAAAGTAGAATTCTCTGAGACCCGGACCTTTCCTTTAGGAAAGTCTGTTGTAACGAGGTGTAGAGATGTTAATGTTCCCACCATGCTGCCAGAGTCCAGGGGGAGGATGTAAGAGGACCCCGATATGATTCCGATTGTCATGTTCCCAGCTTAGGCTGTGGGTGGGGACTTTCTTCTCTTTAGGGGAGACATCAGTCTCTTAGGAATATAATCTTTGCATAGGCAAAAAGACTAAAACATTTTTATATATGTTTTTTTTTTTGGTAATTACCTGACCAGATGCATTCATGCTAAGGTGAACATACACCTCTTGTATACGAGATCGGAAACCCTATTGTAATGAAATGAAGATAGAACATCTTCCTGCTCATGTGGAAAGTGCAACTTTTCCCCTCGGAAGAGATTAACACTAGATCTTTCTGCGAAGATCCGGGGCGCATGGTGTGCCTAAAGGCAGGCATCAAAATTGTAAATGAAGTCCACTAATGTCTTGGAACATAAGGGGTAGGAGAACCTGATGAAAATGCAGGTGGAAACCCTTGAGGCTTTACAGGGGC
This sequence comes from Rana kukunoris, assembly GCA_029574335.1. Lineage (NCBI taxonomy): Eukaryota > Metazoa > Chordata > Amphibia > Anura > Ranidae > Rana > Rana kukunoris. Next base: position 293,162,818 of record CM056051.1, on the reverse strand, counting down.
CATCTCCACTTCTGGTCGTACTGCCACGAGTCCCATTTTTTTTAAGGGATTCTCACCCGAGGATTGCCAGGTTGACAAGTTTGCTGTAGACCTGGGATGAATTGCGTACATTTGAAGGATGGGAAAAAAAAAGAAACACACGCATTTCCTTTTTTCAGATAACCAGAAAGGGAAAAGATTTGAGAGGTATGAACCCCCAAACAGCTCACGGAACTCGGAACTGAAATCCATCATGTATGGGCTTTGTGTAAGCTGAATCAGAGTCCTGAGATCTTTTATTCTATATGGACCTTGGTGAGTAGAACTTACCGAGGCCAAGATGCTGCGGACGGCTCACCTTTGCGAACCGGTGCTGACCGCCCCCTGATGATGGAGACAGAGAGGTGACAGCACCGGAAGGCACCGGTACCGGAAACAGGAAGCTGGGTCAAGGTGAGGATCAAGGAAGGTACCGGATCTGCAGACAGGCCGGGGAGACAGTTCGTGACGCCAAGCAGGGACAGCGGTTCCAACAGGCAAAACTAGTTCAAGGCCCTGGTTGCAGATCACGGGGTCAAGAGATCAAGGAAAGTCCAGAACTGCAAGCCGGGGTCAAGGATCGGAGAGGTCAGCGGGAGTTCAAGTGTACAAGCCGAGATCAAAGGTTTGGAGAGGTTAGCAGAGTCCAGGAATGCAAGCCGGGGTCAAAGGTTGGAGAGGTCAGCAGAGTCCAAGGGCAGGCCGAGATCAGGATTCAAACAGGTAAGCCAGAAGGTTTTCAGGTCAAACAGATTCACAGCAACAAGACACATACAGGAGCTGATGACAAACCAGCAACCTGCCATGTGTCAGAGGCCGGTTCAAATAGGGTGGTGAGCCCTGTGATTGGCTCCGACGGAATCACGTGAGTTCACGCCGTACGCGCGCTCCCGCACACGTCGCGCCGCCGGACCATGCCCGCGTACGTGCGCGCGCATGCGCCGAAAAGAGACGTGCGATCGCGTCGTTCTACTACGCATGTGCGCGCGATCAAAGTCCGCAGAATTGGTGCCCTGACAGTGCCCCCCCCCAAGGGGCGAACTCCGGACGCCCAAACTGGCCATTAGTTCTGGATGTTCTCGATGAAAGGTCCGGATCAATCGAGGGGCATGAATGTTCCTGGAAGGTTCCCAAGAATTGTCCTCCGGAGGATAGCCCTTCCATTTAATGAGGTATTGGAGTTGTCTCCCTCTCTTCCTGCAATTCAGAATAGTCTCCACTTCAAATTCTCTTTCCCCTTCAACCTCTACTGGCGGAGGTGGAGGTTCCTCCCTGCCTGGAAAAGGATCCGGAACCAGAGGTTTGAGCAGGGAAGCATGGAATACCGGATGGATTCTATAAGATTCGGGTAGCGTCAGTTCGAAGGCCACAGAGTTGATCCTGCGTTTAATTTTGAATGGGCCAATAAATCTTGGGCCCAATTTTTGTGAGAAAATAGGTATTTTAAGATGTGAAGCGGATAGCCAAACCTCCTCGCCGACCTGAAATGTAGGACAGTCCTTCCTTCCTCTGTCGAAGAATCTTTTATAGTCCTCCTGAGCTTGTCGCATTACTTTTTGTAGTAACTGGAAGTTCTGTTTAATGGCAGTTACACGTTCCTGGACGGCCGGAACAGGTGTATCAGGAATGAGGTCTGGCAGGAAGGAGGGATGGAAACCACAGTTGGCCCAGAATGGGGTTTGGTTGGTAGTAGCATGAATCGAATTATTATATGCAAATTCAGCAGAAGCTAGTAGGGATCGCCAATCATCCTGGGAGGCTGAGCAAAAACAGCGGAGGTACTGCTCTAAAGTCTGATTGGTTCTCTCGGTTTGGCCGTTGCTCCGAGGATGGTAGGCCGAGGACAGGCAGACTTTCACTTCCAGGGACTTACAGAGTTCCCTCCAAAACTTAGACGTAAATTGTGTACCCCTATCGGATACGACGCTCTTAGGGACCCCGTGAAGTCTGATGATTTCATTAAAGAATATCTTTGCTGTGTCAGAGGCTGAGGGTGTGCCGATCATGGGCAGGAAATGCGCCATCTTGGACAAGCGGTCGACCACGACTAAGATCGTGGTGAACCCCTCAGAAGGTGGCAGGTCCACGATAAAGTCCATTGATATGTCTGCCCAAGGACGCTCCGGGATGGGTAATGGCTTGAGTAGGCCCCATGTCTTAGTATTGGGTCCCTTGTTGCGCTGGCAACAAGTGCAGGAGGCCACATAGGTCTTACAGTCCCGTTTCCAATTAGGCCACCAAAAGGACCGAGAAATTAATTCAGAGGTCTTGCGAGTCCCAAAATGTCCTGCAAGCTTATGGTCGTGGAAGGTGCTAAGAAGTAACTGTCTTACCTCCCTTGGCACAAAGATCTTGTCTCGGGACCACCATAAGTCCTCTCGTTTAACCAGGGACGAGACTTCTGGGTCGGAGCATTGGTGTGATGCCTCTTTAAGAGAACTGAGAAGGTCTGACTGAGAAATCAAAAAAATTTTTTGAGGTTTTAGAATAGTACTGGGTTCTGATGAGTTGGGAGTTTCGGGAAACATCCTTGAAAGGGCATCTGCTTTACCGTTCTTTGATCCGGGTCTATACGTAATGTGGAAGTTGAAGCGAGTGAAGAAGAGTGCCCAGCGGGCCTGTCTGGGTCGAAGACGCTTCGCGGAACGTAAGTACTCCAGATTCCTGTGGTCTGTGAAAATTAGGATGGGGTGGCTTGCTCCCTCCAGCAGGTACCTCCATTCTTCTAACGCAAATTTGATGGCGAGCAGCTCCCTATCGCCCACGTCATAGTTCTTTTCAGACGAAGAAAGTTTCCGGGAGGCATAGGCAACAGGGTGCAGAAGAGATTTGGGTCCCTGCCTCTGGGATAGGACAGCGCCTGTAGCGGACTCGGAGGCATCAACTTCTAAGATGAACGGTAGTGCAGGATCAGGGTGGTGTAGGACAGGGGCCGAGGAAAATACTGTCTTTAGTTTGGAAAAAGCCTCCTGGGCTTCCTGGGACCATTGAAAACGGTTTCCTTGCCTTGTGAGCTGGGTGATGGGAGACACGATGGCGGAGAACCCGACGATGAATCTTCTGTAGAAGTTGGCGAAGCCAATGAAGCGTTGAACGCCTTTTTTATCTATCGGGGCTGGCCAATCTTGAATGGCTTTGACCTTCTGGGGGTCCATGGCAATCCCATTTGTGGATATTATGAAACCCAAGAACTGTACTGAGTGTCTCTCAAATTCGCACTTCTCTGCTTTGAGGTATAACCGGTGCTTTCTGAGGATCGTGAGGACCTGTTTGACGTGGTTTCGGTGAAGTTCCAACGTGGCCAAGAAGATGAGGATGTCATCTAAGTATACGACAAGAAAGTCGTCCAGGTGTTGGCGAAATATATCATTGACCATATGTTGAAAAGTGGCCGGGGCGTTGCAGAGCCCGAAGGGCATGACTAAGTATTCGAAATGTCCGAATCTAGACCTAAACGCCGTCTTCCATTCGTCCCCTTCCCTGATCCGGACTAGATTGTAGGCGCCCCGAAGGTCGAGCTTGGAGAAAATTTGTGCTGAGCGAAAACGTTGAAATAACTCCGAGATAAGTGGTAATGGGTACCTATTCTTAATGGTGATCTTGTTTAGCTCTCTGTAGTCGATGCAAGGTCTAAGGGAGCCGTCCTTCTTTTCGACAAAAAAGATCCCGGCCCCTGCGGGAGAGGAGGAAGGCCGAATGAACTTCTTCTCTAAGTTCTCGTTGATGTAGATTTTGAGAGCTGTTAACTCGGTCTCGGAGAGAGGGAAGACTCGGCCAAAAGGGATCTTGGCGCCCGGCAGGAGATCGATGGGGCAGTCGTAAGCTCGATGTGGGGGCAGACAATCGGCCTGTTGTTTATCGAAAACGTCTTTGAATTCCAGATAGACCGGAGGGACGTGTAGAAGACTTTCTGGTGGTTTTAGAATGGTAGCGCAGGAGACCGGAAGAGGTGGAAGGCAGTGCTGGGAGCAGTATGAGGAGGTAAGGTTTATCTCTTTCGTGAGCCAATTGATACAGGGTTGGTGAAGCTGCAACCACGGAAGACCCAGGATAATGGGATACATAGGGGATGAGATGAGGTCCAATCGTAGGTGCTCTTGGTGACCTGAATCCGTGGTAGCAAGCAGAGGGAGAGTTTCCTGGGTGACCAAACCAGAGCAAGGACGGGAACCGTCAGCCAAGAGGATCTGAAGATGAACGTCTTTAGTACGGCAGGGGACATGCAACTTCCGGGCCGTAGTAGAGTCCAAGAAGCTGCTGCAGGCTCCAGAATCAACGATTGCCGGCAGGCGGGTCTCCCCGTCCGGAAGCTGAAGGGAAAGAAAAAGCACGATGTAAGTCTGTGGTGATTGGGAGGTATGGTAACTAAACACCGGTGGAAGTTTAGACTTACTAGGCCTGACAGGGCAGTTGAGGAGGAAGTGGTTACCCGCGCCACAGTAGAGGCAAAGATTCTCCCGTCGCCTACGCAGTCGTTCCTCTGGTGTGAGTGGTGCTCGAACTATGCCGAGCTGCATAGGCTCTGGATCCGGAAATGAGGGACTGGATGAAGCAGGTGGAGGAATGGGTACTGAAGGCTGTCTTGGTGGAGCCCAACTGGGACGGGTGGTCTGGAACCGCTCAGAACGCCGCTCCCGCAGGCGTCGGTCCAGTTTGGTGGCAGCTTGGATCAGGCCTTCCAGTGAAGCGGGGGTTTCAGAGCGTGCAAGTTCATCTTTGAGGGCCTCGGAGAGACCCTGACGTTACTGATACTTTAAAGCCACTTCGTTCCAACCTGTGTCTGCTGACCACTTCCTGAACTCAGCAGTATAGTCCTCTATGGGCCGCCGGCCCTGACTCAAATTGTGGAGGGTAGCTTCTGCGGTGGCAGAGCGCAGCGGATCGTCGTAGAGCTTGGCCATGTGGGTGAAGAAGGCGTCGATGGTGTCCAGAACAGGGCTTCTCTGTTCCATTAAACCATGGGCCCAGGCCTGGGGCTCATCCGAGAGAAGGGAGATGACAAACCCTACTTTTACAGCTTCCGAGCAAAAGGTCCTTGGTAGTAGGGCAAAATACAAGGTGCAAGCATTCTTAAAAGCCCGATACTTCCTTCGGTCACCTACAAACCGTTCGGGTGTATGTACTCGGGGTTCCGGGTGTGAGATCATTACTGCTGGACCCGAAGAGGATGGTGGAGCTGTGTGCCCTGTCGTTTGGACGGTAGGGGCTGCAGAAGGTCCTGGAGGAGTGGCTATTTGCTGCAGACGGCCGTCCATCTGGAGGTATCCTTCCTGTAGTTTTTGCACCGCTTCGGTCAGGGCGGAGACTTGCTGGCAGAGAGTTTCGAATGGTGAGCGCGCCCGGTCGGCCTCAGACATCTGGCTGGTTTGTACTGTCAGAGTCTCAAGAACTTACCGAGGCCAAGATGCTGCGGACGGCTCACCTTTGCGAACCGGTGCTGACCGCCCCCTGATGACGGAGACAGAGAGGTGACAGCACCGGAAGGCACCGGTACCGGAAACAGGAAGCTGGGTCAAGGTGAGGATCAAGGAAGGTACCGGATCTGCAGACAGGCCGGGGAGACACTTCGTGGCACCAAGCAGGGACAGCGGTTCCAACAGGCAAAACTAGTTCAAGGCCCTGGTTGCGGATCACGGGGTCAAGAGATCAAGGAAAGTCCAGAAATGCAAGCCGGGGTCAAGGATCGGAGAGGTCAGCGGGAGTCCAAGTGTACAAGCCGAGATCAAAGGTTTGGAGAGGTTAGCAGAGTCCAGGAATGCAAGCCGGGGTCAAAGGTTGGAGAGGTCAGCAGAGTCCAAGGGCAGGCCGAGATCAGGATTCAAACAGGTAAGCCAGAAGGTTTTCAGGTCAAACAGATTCACAGCAACAAGACACATACAGGAGCTGATGACAAACCAGCAACCTGCCATGTGTCAGAGGCCGGTTCAAATAGGGTGGTGAGCCCTGTGATTGGCGTGCGCGCGCATGCGCCGAAAAGAGACGTGCGATCGCGTCGTTCTACTACGCATGTGCGCGCGATCAAAGTCCGCAGAATTGGTGCCCTGACAGAATGGCAGTACGCGCTGGTTCAGCTTGAGTAAACAGGAAGTCAAAAGGGCTTCTGAATTCCGGGAGAGCTAGACGCGTCCCCTTCTTTCCTTATGTTCATGAGGGTAGCCTGGAGGTGGCTTTGCCTACTCCTATACCTCCTGGCAGTTACTGTATGCAGTAAGGCCTGAGAGGAAGATTCCAGTGTTTTCGCTGCTGCCTCGACCATAGATCCTGAAGCCAATTTAATTGCTCCAGAGAATTGAGAATTTCCTCTGGCTCGAGGCCCTGGCTCAAGGCTAATTCAAAATTGGTAGACCATGCCTTTGTTGTCTCAGCAGCTGAAGCTAAAGCGGCTGCTGATTCTCACGCTCTCTCAGCTGTCTCATATTTAGATTTGAGGCCGTTCTCAATCTTGTGACCCAATATGTCTTCTTGAGACGCTGCACCTCTTGAGGAATGTGCTGCATTTCTTACAGTAGCCGAGTGATCCATAGATGGTAAGAAAAACAGCTGAGCACTAGTGTCAGCTGGAGGGTACAGCCCACGAGGATGGATATAGGCGACCTGGCCTGCTACCATATTTCGCATTAAGGCGGCCAGAAAATTATCAGGTACCCCAGAATCGTAGTGGGCCCCTTGCTTCTCGGATGCATCTTGGGAGTCATCCAAACTGGCCCCTGCACTTATCTGCTGACCTGGGATCTTGGGGGCAGACCCCTGAAAAATATCTTTTGATGAAGAGGTAGCTGGACCTTGAGATGGAGACGACTCCTGGATTGCGTCTTTAATTATTTTCCTAATGTTGACCCAGTATTCCTCCCTCTCCTTTTCCTCATTTCCGGCTGCTCCCAGAAAGCAGTAACTGCAGACCAATTTTTTTTTTTTTGTTGGAAGCGCATCATCACCGCAGACCCAGCAGGCTTTGGGGGTGGCAGGGTGATGAGGAGAGGGATACTTTCTAGCCGAATGTCGGGAAGACCTGCAGCTGTCAGGTGTGTAGGCTGAAGCAGGGTGACCAGTCTTTGGGACACCATGAGCTTTGGACCCCTTCTTCTGTGCCCCTCTGCGACTTGGCTGAGGTTGCGGGCTGCAAAAGAAGGAAAGGACAGAAAAATTCTGTTTTTCCTCTATAGAAGGTAGTCACGTGCTCTTTTTTATTTTGAACTTACCTGGTAGTTGCAGCCACTTACCTAGTGGTATGTTGAGGATCTTTTTGTAATACTGAGCTGCGGGGAAGGGCTGTTAAAGAGGGAAACCAACAAGGTTAACCTGCGTGGTTTAACTTTTCTTTTTATATATTATTATTATTATTAATTTTTTCTGGAACACATACCTATATGTATAGCGTACCTACGAATATGCATATATACACCCATGAACGCATATGTTCATATATGTTTTTTTTATTATATTGAATACATAAAAACTATGGGCCAGATTCAGGTAGTCCAGAGCATCTTTGCTCTGGAGTAACGCTTCTCATTTGCGTTGCGCTGCAGAAATTTTAGGAGCAAGTGCTGTCATTCACGAAGCACTTGCTCTTAAAGTTGCGGCAGCGCATCGCAAATGAGCCGGCAGAATTCAAATTGGGCGGGTACGGGGCGTGTAGTATGCTAACTAAGCGCGATCCCGCCGCCAACGTACTGCGCATGCGTCGAGTGTCAAAACATCCCCGTGCGCATGCTCCAAAATCTGTGAATGAACGTCAATGACGTCACATTCCCATTCATGACCGTTTTACGCAAGCAACGTTTTTTTTTTTTTTTCCGACGCGATGACGACGCCTATACCTAACATAGGATATTCCAACCCCATGTAGGTATAACTATGCGCCGCGTATCCCGTCCGGAAACGTCGTAACGTCACGCCGGAATGCGATCGTGAATTGCCGATTTCCGCTCATTAACATATTTTTTGAGCGGAAATCGGCGGGAACGCCCCCGGCGCCATTTTTAAGTTGAAGTAACGATGCGATGGCGAAACTCAGTTACGCTGCTCGCATCGGAGCTTCAACCCGGCGTTTCTTGTTTTCTGGTTACAGAAAACAGGAACGCCGGCTCAAAGTCACAGTTAGGCTGGCGGATCACTGGATCCGCCAGCCTAACTGTTCCTGAATCTGGCTATATATATATACACATACATACATATACACATCCAGGCCATTGCACAGGCAAGGCTGAGATCCATGAGGTATCAAGGATACCCTACCTAAGTATATACATATACACATGCACCTACACATCCATGTACATACCCATATGTACAGAAAACGTCCTCACCCATTATATGCACATGAAAATATGTATTCCACAGAAATATGCACAAACATGATCCACTCCCAAATTTACCCTGGGCTGGATCCATAATATGGGGAATAAACAGGAGGAGGCAGTAGAATGTAATCTTCCCTTAACCTAGGATGTGTTGCAGTGGAGAGCTGTTTAAACATAATGAGGAAAAACATCCTCATTTATATACCGACTACTTCCGGGTATACCAAGATGGCCGCATTGGCCTCCGGAGGCTACTGCGCATGCGCGCGGTGACGTCATATCCCTGCGACACAACAGTGTCCAAGGAAGGGATAAATCAAATGCAGAGGGGGCGCGCGAAGCGCCGCAGATGCTCTCCAGCAGGGGCGGCAGGAGGGGGCTCCCCCCTGCTGAGGGAGATCGCATGCCTGGCTACGAGAGTCATAAACTCTGCCATACCTCGTTATAGCCCAGGAGTCTGCTGGCTTAGACGGCAGCATGCGTCTGGAAGACAGAGAAAGAGGTGAGGGACAGGTGGTCTAGAATGTAATCGCCCTTATAGCAAACGGCAGATTTTTTTTTTTTTTTTTAAACAGTTGAACAAGACTTGCCCTGTAAGCAGCTGTAGAAGGCTTAATAGCCACCTGTCTCCAACAAGCCACAATCATCAGCAGTGAAAAATAGCACTGCAAAATTTGTAATCAGTCGTCTTTTACCTTGGAGCAGTGTTTTCAGTCACGGATGGAGGAAAATACCTGAACTCCAGACCCAGAAAAGATCCACAGAAAAATGGGCTCCCAAACCTTTTTGGCGCATTTAGCAGCCTAAGATATAGGACTTCATCTACAGGGGAGCATGAACCTGTAATGGCTGGCCAACACAGTGGCTTAGTAAGGGCTGAATCCAGGTGATCCATGATCCTGCAGGTTTGAGGACAGAAAAAAGAATGTCAGAGGGGAGGCTGTCGCTCTCTTTTAAAGAGTTATAATTGGTCCTGTGGGTTGGATGAGGGCGGAGCCACCAACCATATGTATGCTGCCATGAAGGCACCAGGAAAGTTGATTTAACATTGGGTGGTGTTTGTGGGGGTCCCTAACACACATTCATACATATTAGCAACGCTGGATCCTGGCCTATTGGCATGGTTATATTTTCTTAAGCCTCTCAATAAAATGATCTGAAATTTGGGGTTAAACTGGAACTATAATCATCACTTTTATTTTTTTGATTTCTTTCATTTTGGATAGAGTTGGGGGGGGGGGGTTAGAAGCTCTGTCAGTTTATTTTGTATTATCCCTGTCCGTTTGGGGAGATTGGCCTTCACTTCCTGCCCCATAGCCAAACAGGAAGTGATCGAAAAACTAGGCAAATTAAGGGACTCCTGTGCCCCCCCCCTACAGAACTTGTGTGTGTCCCCTGAAAATTCCTGGGTGGGTCATAAAAAAACAGGGTGTGGCCTTGACAGGAAGGGTGGGTCATTTTTCTATTAGGGGGTGCCAAAATTTGGTCAGGCCTAGGGCAGCACAAAACCTAAATATCCTACTGCATATTAGGGCTTATTTAGACAGGATCCAATTTACAGCATGTTTTTAGATTGTGGGAGGAAACCCGCACAGGGAGAACATGCAAACTCCAGGCAGATAGTGTCACGGGCGGGATTCGAACCAGCAACCCTTTTGCTGCTAGGTGAACATGCTACACACTACGCTACTGTGCTGAACGAACACGATCGCAGCTGAAAGCATGAGATGTTTTTTTTTTTTTTTTTTTTTAACAATTCCATGTTTTCCAGCCTGGAGGACAGATGTGGGGTCTAATTGACCCCGTCTTTCTCTATAAAGAGGACCTGTCACACACTAGTCCTATTACAAGGGATGTTTACATTCCTTGTAATAGGAAGAAAAGTGAAAAATAATACAAAAAAAGGGACAAACAAGTGCAAAAATGAAAATATTAAGTTAAAAAATAAAATAACAAAGGAATTTAAATGCTCGTGTCCCTAGTAGCTCGCACTCAGAAGCGAACACGCATGCAAGTCCCACCCACATATGTAAACATCCTTCAAACCCCACATGTGAGGTATCATAGCGTGCGTTAGAGTGAGAGCAATAATTTTAGCACTAGACCTCCCCTGTAACTCAAAAGTGGTAACCTGAGAAAAAAAGTCAAGCGTTGCCTATGGAGATTTTTAATAACGAAGTTTAGCGCCATTCCATGAGTGTGCGCAATATGAAAGCGTGACAAGTTAGGTATCTATTTACTCGGTGTAACATCATCTTTTACCTTATCCCTAAAAATTGGGCTAGCTTTACTGCTTTCTTATTTTGTCATTCATGAAACAGGTTTTTTTTTTGAAAGCCAAACAAAAAAAAAAACGTTAGAAAAATTTTGGCGCAAATACTGTTGGAAATGTGTCCGAAAAAATGGCCGCCACTTTATTCCCTAGGGTGTTTGTTAATAAAATATATATAATGTTTGGGGGTCCTGAGTAATTTTCAAGGAAGAAAATATAATTGTTACATGAAGGAGAGAAGTGCCAGAATAGGCGCGGTATGGAAGTGGTTAAAGTGCAACAATAAAAGTGAAAAATTCCTTGAAATTTTGTACCATGGGGGGGGGGGGGCAATTAGGGCTGCCATCAGGAATTATGGGGCCCCTTACACAGCTTCAGGCATGGGCCCCCTGGAGCAGAGAACAGGGGGGGGGTGCCGCCTGATATTGAGAAGGGGTGGGGGGGCTGCCGCAATTTGATAAGCGGGGGGTTCCTTTACTAAAAAATACATATAGAAAAATATATATTAAAAAGGGTGGTAGCCATCCGGGGCCCTGGGGACCACTGGGCCCTTTAATAAAAATAAACCTCTGGGCCCTTTAATGAAAAATAAATTAAAATCTCCATATATATATATATATCTATATATATATATATAGATATATATATATATATATAAAAAATAATAAAAAAGGGGGTTGCCTTGGGAGCTCTGGGCCCTTTAATAAAAAATAACTACCAAAAATCTAAAAAAAAATAACATGGGGTAGGAGCTGCGGTGGCTCAACGTGATTGGCACTGCGCTGACAAGCCGTTTTCCTCTGCAGTCAAGGGTTCGGATCCCGGTCTCGGCTACATGTGAATTGAGTTTGGTGGTCTCAGCCCGGCTCCCGGTGGGTGTGCTATGCAAGGTATGCCTGTGCTTAGTACGCCCACCCCCCCCAAAAAAAACACCACACTTGCACGCACACGAACGCACTTTGGCCATGAGGTCTCCTAAAATAAAGGGAGGCAAAGGACCTACAGGGCTGGCTGGGTGGGCTACACTCCCTCATAGGGGGAGTCCCTCTGTCCCATCGGGCTCCCAAGTGTAGCAGGTGGGGTGAGTGGGAGGCCCACCATTGCCACCGGGGGCATGGAGAAGGATGGCGATTGCAAGTCCAGCTCCTCTCTCTCGACTTCACGCACAAAATACACTTTAAAAAAGAAATTAAAGTAAAAAATAATAAACCTGGGGAAAATATAAAATGTTTATAACATTTTTCTAAGCAAAAAGGTTGTCATCTGGGGCCCTCTGGGAGCTTTCATAATTATATTATATATATATATATATATATATATATATATATGTTAAAAAAATAACCAAAAAATATATAAAAATATATATTTTTTTTTTCTATTTTTTTTTAAAGGTGGGGGGTTGTCATCTGGAGCCCTGGGGATCTCCGGGCCACTGGGGACCTCCAGACTCCTAAAACAAAACATTGGCCCTTTAATAACAAAAAATATGGGGGGTTGCCTCTGGGCCCCTGGGGACCTCCGGACTGCTAAAAAATATTAAATTCCAAAAATTGGCCCTTTAATAAAAAATCCTACAAAAACCAACTAAAAAATATATATACCAAAAAAAGGGGGGGTTACCATCTGGGGCGCTGGGGGGCCTCCAGGCATCTGGGCACCTCCGGACCCCCGGGCCACTTACAGGTGTACAGGGCCGCCATCAGGAATTTTGGGGCCCCTTACACAGCTTCAGGCATGGGCCCCCTGGAGCAGAGAACCGGGGGGGGGTGCTGCCGCATGAAATTGAGAAAAGCGGGGGGGGGGGGGGGGGTGCTGCCGCAAATTGAGAAGCGGGCATGGGCCCCCTGAAGCAGAGAACCGGGGGGGGGTGCTGCCGCATGAAATTGAGAAAAGCGGGGGGGGGGTGCTGCCGCAAATTGAGAAGCGGGGGGGCCTTTACAAAAAGAAGAAATAAAGAAAAATATCCGGGGCCCTGGGGACCTCTGTGCTCTTTATAAAATAAAAAGAAAAAAGAGAGAAAATATATATATATATTTTTTTTAAATAGAACATTTATATAAAAAAATTAAAAAACAAGGGGGTTGTCTTCCAGGGCCCTGGGGACCTCTGGGCCCTTTAATAAAAATAAAAAAATATATAAAAATATATAAAAAAAATGTATAAAAAACTAAAAAAAATAAACAATTATAAAAATATATAAAAATATATAAAAACAAAATGTATAAAAAACTAAAAAAAATAAACAATTATAAAAAAGGGGGTTTGACACATGGGGCCCTGGGGACCTCTGGGCCCTTTAATAATAATATATATATATATATATATATATATATATATATATATATATATATATATATATATATATATATAAATATTATATAAATAAAATAAATAAAAAATTTTAAAAAAATATATTTATTTTAGAAAAAAAGGGGGGTTGTCATCTGGGGCCCTGGAGATCTCCAGGTCCCTGTGGACCTCCGGACCTCTAAAAAAATAAAAGAAAAAAAATTGGCCCTTTAATAAAAAAAAAAGAAAAATATATAAAAAAAAATATATATTTTTTTAAATATATATATATATATTTTTAATAAAAAAAAGGGCTTGCCATCTGGGGCCCTTAGTGGCCTCCGGGCCCCTGGGGACCTTCGGAGCCATAAAAAAAAAAAAAAAAAAAAGTTTTTTTTTTTTTAGGGTGGTTCCCATCCGGGCCCCTGGGGACCCACGGGCGGTGTAATGCCTGTACCCCCCTAATGGCGGCCCTGCAGGTGTACTGCCTGTACCCCCCTGATGGCGGCCCTGGGTGTAATGTCAGCATGTAAAAAATGACATTCTGAAGGAAAAAAGCCATTTAAAACTGACTTGCGGCAATAATGAATTGTCAGCTCCCGGCAATTGCAGGAGAATTCATTCATTAACCACTTAAGACCCGGACCAATATGCTGGCAAATGACCCAAGGGGTTTTTGCGATTCGGCACTGCGTCGCTTTAACAGACAATTGCGCGGTCGTGCGACGTGGCTCCCAAACAAAATTTGCGTCCTTTTTTTCCCACAAATAGAGCTTTCTTTTGGTGGTATTTGATCACCTCTGCAGTTTTTATTTTTTGCGCTATAAACAAAAATAGAGCGACAATTTAAAAAAAAATGCAATATTTTTTACTTTTTGCTATAATAAATATCCCCCAAAAATATATAAAAAAACATTTTTTTTCCTCAGTTTAGGCCGATACGTATTCTTCTACATATTTTTGGTAAAAAAAATCGCAATAAGCGTTTATCGGTTGGTTTTCGCAAAATTTATAGCGTTTACAAAATAAGGGATATTTTTATTGCATTTTTATTAATTTTTTTTTTTTTACTACTAATAGCGGCGATCAGCGATTTTTTTCATGACTGCGACAATATGGCGGACACTTCGGACAATTTTGACACATTTTTGGGACAATTGTCATTTTCACAGCAAAAAATGCATTTAAATTGCATTGTTTACTGTGGAAATGACAGTTGCAGTTTGGGAGTTAACCACAGGTGGCGCTGTAGGGAATGTGTGCCCTAATGTGTGTGTTTACAACTGTAGGGGGGTGTGACTGTAGGTGTGACGTCATCGATCGCGTCCCCCTATTACAGGGATGACGCGATCGATGCTCCGGCCACAGAGAAGCACGGGGAAGCCGTGTGTACACACGGCTCTCCCCGTTCTTCCGCTCCAGGGACGGATCGCCGCACTGCAGCGGCGATCGGGTCCGCGAATCCCGCGGACCCGGTCCTGGAGCTGGGTACTAAAACCAACGTATATATACGTTGATGTGCCCAGCCGTGCCATTCTGCCGACGTAAATGTGCAGTAGGCGGTCCTTAAGTGGTTAAAAACACCAAAAAAAAGCGTGGGGGTCCCCCCAAATTCTATAACCAGACCCTTTAGGTCTGGTATGGATATTAAGGGGAACCCCGCCGTCAATTGTAAAAAAAAAATGACGTGGGGTTCCCCCCAAATATCCATAACCAGACCCTTCAGGTCTGGTGTGGAATTTAAGGGGAATTCCACCCCAAATTTAAAAAAAAATGGCGTGGAGTCCCCCCTAAAATCCACACCAGACCCCTTATCCGAGCACGTTGACCTGGCCGGCCGCAGAAAAGAGGGGGGGACAGAGCGCGGCCCCCCCCTCTCCTGAACCGCACCAGGCCACATGCCCTCAACATTGGGAGGGTGTTTTGGGGTGCCCCCCAAAACACCTTGTCCCCATGTTGATGAGGACAAGGGTCTCTTCCCCACAACCCTTGCCCGGTGGTTTTGGGGGTCTGCGGGCAGGAGGCTTATCGAAATCTGGAAGACCCCTTTAACAAAGGGGCCCCCCAGATCCCGCCCCCCCCCCTGTGTGAAATGGTAATGGGGTACCTTGTACCTCTACCATTTCACGAGAAAAAAAAAATGTAAAGGGTTAAAAACGACAAGAGCCGGTTTTTGACAAGTCCTTTATTATCTTCTTTCTTCTTTCCTTCGGGTTTCTTCCTTCTTCTTCCTCTGCTTCTGTCTTGGGTCTTCTATTCCCGCATCTTGCCCAGCGTGTTCTTCCATCTTCTTCTCCTTCCGCTGTCCTTCTCGTCCGCATCTCCTTCTTCTTCTTCTTCGCCGGAGGCGCCGCTTCCAAATGAAATCCCCGCTGTCTGCCGGACCACGCCCCCCTCTGACGCCACGGGCAAGCTCTTAGGAGTGTGCTGCAAGTGCGTAAGAGGGGGGCGTGGTCACAAGTCAGAGGGCGGGCAATTCAATTTGAAGCTTGTGCGCGGCTTTTTCTTTGCCAGAGTCGCCGCTTCCAATTGAATTGCCCGCTTTCTGGAACATGTGACCACGCCCCCCTCTGACGCACAGGCACCACACGGGGACTTTCCTAAGAGCTTGCCCGTGGCGTCAGAGGGGGGGGCGTGGTCCGGCAGACAGCGGGGATTTCAATTGGAAGCGGCGCCTCCGGCGAAGAAGAAGAAGATGCGGACGAGAAGGACAGCGGAAGAAGATGGAAGAACACGCCGGGCAAGATGCGGGAATAGAAGACCCAAGACAGAAGCAGAGGAAGAAGAAGAAGGAAGAAGGAAGAAACCCGAAGGAAAGAAGAAGAAAGAAGATAATAAAGGACTTGTCAAAAACCGGCTCTTGTCGTTTTTAACCCTTTACATTTTTTTTTTCTCGTGAAATGGTAGAGGTACAAGGTACCCCATTACCATTTCACACAGGGGGGGGCCGGGATCTGGGGGGCCTCTTTGTTAAAGGGGTCTTCCAGATTTCGATAAGCCTCCTGCCCGCAGACCCCCACAACCACCGGGCAAGGGTTGTGGGGAAGAGACCCTTGTCCTCATCAACATGGGGACAAGGTGTTTTGGGGGGCACCCCAAAACACCCTCCCAATGTTGAGGGCATGTGGCCTGGTGCGGTTCAGGAGAGGGGGGGGCCGCACTCTGTCCCCCCTCTTTTCTGCGGCCGGCCAGGTCAACGTGCTCGGATAAGGGGTCTGGTGTGGATTTTAGGGGGGACTCCACGCCATTTTTTTTTAAATTTGGGGTGGAGTTCCCCTTAAATTCCACACCAGACCTGAAGGGTCTGGTTATGGATATTTGGGGGGAACCCCACGTCATTTTTTTTTTACAATTGACGGCGGGGTTCCCCTTAATATCCATACCAGACCTAAAGGGTCTGGTTATTGAATTTGGGGGGACCCCCACGCTTTTTTTGTTCGGGTTTTTTATGAATGAATTCTCCTGCAATTGCCGGGAGCTGACAATTCATTATTGCCGCGAGTCAGTTTTAAACGGCTTTTCTTTTTTTTTTTTTTCAGAATGTCATTTTGTGCAAATACATATTTCTAACCACAGGAAAAGTGCGCTTTTTCACCTGCTGACATTCCTCCCCCTCCCCCCCCCATGGTACGAATTTTAAAATAATTATTCAAATGACGTGGGGTTCTATCCAAATTCCATTACAGGCCCTTCAGGTCTAATATGAATATTAAGGGAAAGCCCGCCGTCAATTGTAAAAAAAAAATGACGTGGGGTTCCCCCCAAATATCCATTACCAGACCCTTCAGGTCTGGTGTGAAATTTAAGGGGAACTCCACCCCAAATTTTAAAAAAAATGGCGTGGAGTCCCCCCTAAAATCCACACCAGACCCCTTATCCGAGCACGTTGACCTGGCCGGCCGCAGAAAAGAGGGGGGGACAGAGCACGGCCCCCCCCTCTCCTGAACCGCACCAGGCCACATGCCCTCAACATTGGGAGGGTGTTTTGGGGTGCCCCCAAAACACCTTGTCCCCATGTTGATGAGGACAAGGGTCTCTTCCCCACAACCCTTGCCCGGTGGTTGTGGGGGTCTGCGGGCAGGAGGCTTATCGAAATCTGGAAGACCCCTTTAACAAAGGGGCCCCCCAGATCCCGGCCCCCCCCCTGTGTGAAATGGTAATGGGGTACCTTGTACCTCTACCATTTCACGAGAAAAAAAATGTAAAGGGTTAAAAACGACAAGAGCCGGTTTTTGACAAGTCCTTTATTATCTTCTTTCTTCTTTCCTTCTTCTTCCTCTGCTTCTGTCTTGGGTCTTCTATTCCCGCATCTTGCCCGGCGTGTTCTTCCATCTTCTTCTCCTTCCGCTGTCCTTCTCGTCCGCATCTCCTTCTTCTTCTTCGCCGGAGGCGCCGCTTCCAATTGAAATCCCCGCTGTCTGCCGGACCACGCCCCCCCCTCTGACGCCACGGGCAAGCTCTTAGGAAAGTCCCCGTGTGGTGCCTGTGCGTCAGAGGGGGGCGTGGTCACATGTTCCAGAAAGCGGGCAATTCAATTGGAAGCGGCGACTCCGGCAAAGAAAAAGCCACGCACAAGCTTCAAATTGAATTGCCCGCCCTCTGACTTGTGACCACGCCCCCCTCTGACGCACTTGCAGCACACTCCTAAGAGCTTGCCCGTGGCGTCAGAGGGGGGGCGTGGTCCGGCAGACAGCGGGGATTTCAATTGGAAGCGGCGCCTCCGGCGAAGAAGAAGAAGGAGAAGAAGATGCGGACGAGAAGGACAGCGGAAGGAGAAGAAGATGGAAGAACACGCCGGGCAAGATGCGGGAATAGAAGACCCAAGACAGAAGCAGAGGAAGAAGAAGAAGAAGGAAGAAACCGGAAGGAAAGAAGAAGAAAGAAGATAATAAAGGACTTGTCAAAAACCGGCTCTTGTCGTTTTTAACCCTTTACATTTTTTTTTTCTCGTGAAATGGTAGAGGTACAAGGTACCCCATTACCATTTCACACAGGGGGGGGGGGTCGGGATCTGGGGGGCCTCTTTGTTAAAGGGGTCTTCCAGATTTCGATAAGCCTCCTGCCTGCAGACCCCCACAACCACCGGGCAAGGGTTGTGGGGAAGAGACCCTTGTCCTCATCAACATGGGGACAAGGTGTTTTGGGGGGCACCCCAAAACACCCTCCCAATGTTGAGGGCATGTGGCCTGGTGCGGTTCAGGAGAGGGGGGGGCCGCGCTCTGTCCCCCCTCTTTTCTGCGGCCGGCCAGGTCAACGTGCTCGGATAAGGGGTCTGGTGTGGATTTTAGGGGGGACTCCACGCCATTTTTTTTTAAATTTGGGGTGGAGTTCCCCTTAAATTCCACACCAGACCTGAAGGGTCTGGTTATGGATATTTGGGGGGAACCCCACGTCATTTTTTTTTTTAATTGACGGCGGGGTTCCCCTTAATATCCATACCAGACCTAAAGGGTCTGGTTATTGAATTTGGGGG
The DNA here is from genome assembly GCA_029574335.1 of Rana kukunoris. Taxonomy (NCBI): domain Eukaryota; kingdom Metazoa; phylum Chordata; class Amphibia; order Anura; family Ranidae; genus Rana; species Rana kukunoris. The sequence continues at coordinate 293,144,463 of CM056051.1, read as the reverse complement.
GACCCCCACGCTTTTTTTTTTCGTTTTTTTAATGAATGAATTCTCCTGCAATTGCCGGGAGCCGACAATTCATTATAGCCGCAAACCAGTTTTAAATGGCTTTTTTCCTTTGAAAAATGACATTTTGTGCAGAGACAGTTCTAACCACGGGAAACATGCGCTTTTTCACATGCTGACATTAGAGACCCCCATGGTACGAAATTTAAAGGAAAATTACACTTTTATTATTGCACTTTTAGCATTATTAAAATCACTGCTCCCGAAAAAACGGCCGTTTTAAAAAAGGAAATAAGCATTGGTACATGTCCCCTGGGGCAGGACTGAGGTCCCCAAACACTTTTTAGGACAAAACTTGCAGATTAGCCTTTAAAATTCACAATTAAGATTTCCCCCATAGACTTATACAGGGAGTTCGGCGGCGGCTTTACTTATCAATCACATCGCGCTGCTGTGCAACGCCGGTTCATGCGCCTAATTAGGGCTTCATCCAGCGCACTAATTAAGGCATGTACCGGCGCAGCGCAGCTTCATTAGTAAATCAGCCCCACTGTCTGAGTTGATCTGAAATGGGCATCCCCATCTGGGAATGATTTCCTGTGTGAGAATTTTTACTACTGTGTGTGCATCTTCCTACAAACACTTCTATACATCTTGAGAACATGTCCACTATTACTAGCAAATATTCCTGTTTTTTACCTAGTTTGGGCATGTGTCTAAAATCTATTTTTAAATGAGTGAATGGTGTAGATGGATATATTTTAGATGTTCATGTTTTGCCTTGTGAGGGTTCCTGGGATTATTCTGAATGCATGTGATGCATCTGGAAACATATGCCTTAACGAGAGAGGGAAGACCTGGAATGTAAAAATCCTTATCCAAAAGTTCACACGTGACTTTCCAACCTCTGTGACCTATGCCATGGTATTGTGAAATAAAAATGGGTGCGCTGGCTACAGGGATACATGGTCTCCCCTCTTGGCAGACAAGGCCAGTTTCTGGGCTTGTCTGCACACCTATTTTGTTCCATTGCTGGATGTCTTGGTCTGTGGCATATGCTTGGAGGTTATGCAATGTTTGATCTAGGAGTGGGATAGCTATGGCATTTGGATGTCTGCTGGCTGTGTGGATGCTGCTTCTCTTGCTTTGTCAGCTAAGGCATTTCCTTTGGCTATGTCATTTTGTTGCCCTGTATGTGTCCTGCAGTGTAGTGTGGTTGCATGTCCTAGAGTAAATGATGTAGCCATTTCCACCACCATCACACAGGATACCAGAGCTGCTCTGAGACACGCCAGCATGCCCTGCACTGGCATAGGCACAACCCTTGGGGGAAAAAACAATAGGGCTCAGTTTGCCTCCCATGTTTTTTCGCCAGGACTCCTTTCATGGTTGTACAGTTGTCCCTAGCAAATAGGTGTAACCCTTTGCTATACTCAGAGGCCAAGACCAGGAGCTGCTATAATAGTTTTGAGGCATACAAAAGAATTATACATGTCATACAATCTAGCATGTCAGTACATGTGGTTTGTCTCAAAATGTTATCATAGTAGGAACAGTCAGGTATCAATTGGCGGCAGTCATGCCAATCATGCCAAGAAAGGACAGCATATCCTTCTTGGTCTGTGGGGGGGCTAGACCCACCTGGCTTGCGTTACATATTAATCAACATATTGGAGTAGGACAGAACAATGGCAGGGAGTCCAGGACCGCAATGTGGCCTGGAGCACAACTGAGTAGACTACAACGGAGTCCACATAACCCTTGGGCATTCTACACCATGTCTTCTGGCAAAAATGTTTTAAAAAACAGAAAGCAAGGATTGGTTGTGTCTCCTCATCCACAAGGATGCTAAAAAATATATTTGTTAAATCAATCACAGAAAAATACTCTGCAACGGGTGGTATGGAGATAAGAGAGTGATTGGCATATAAGTCACTATAGGTGCACACCAGGTTATTTACAGCTCGAAGGTCTTGAACAAATCTATAACTGCCACCCTGCCTGATAATGGGCACTCACAGCGTTCTCTCTTATTACATTAAAACATCCTGCTGCTTCTTTCTGTATTAAAATTTCCTGAAATTGGTCAATCGTCTTTGTGGTCCAATCAGATATCATCTGTTTGACCATCAAGGCGAACTGGGGTTTTAGATTATTCATATAAGTTTGAATAAACAAAGCTCCCACATCAGTAGCTGTAGCTAATCCAGCATCTGTTGTCCAATTTTCATGAAATCTTTCCCAGAACTCAACTACAGTGTCTTCTGTGTGTAATTTCTACCCTTACATGCCTTTTTTAAAGTAAGTTAAAGTACCTCCTGCAGAGGCGGTGGGTTTGGGGCAATGTTTCATTATCCTATCTATGTTTCTGGTCATAATCTTCCTTACTTAAACATTTGGTGAGCTTTTCCTGTTTCATATTTTTCCTCTGGAAACAATATGGGGCATATTTTAACCAATTCTCTGCTCCCTTTTCCATATAATCCATATCCCATTGAGGGTCCCCGGTGTACCAAGGGAAATCTCTCTTATCTCAGGGATAGGGGTCTACACTGTGTAAGGCTATGGTCCATCCCGCTAAATTTGAAACCCATGGGTCTATAAGTTCATAATTAGTACCACAAATTCTAGCTACAAAATCCTTACACATTTCTCCTGGGTTGGGTGAAGGGGGAGGACCTTCTTTACCTTGTTTCTGACCCATATTGACAGTGGGAGAAGACTGACTTACCACAGTCTTCTGATCCACACAACAAATTATTCTTATACTTCTATGCGACAGAAAGAAAAAGCAAAGTTTTTGAGCTTGTTGGAATCTCCTTCCTCATTAACCACTTAATTTTCCTTCCCAAAAGGAATGTCTATGCAGTACTGCTATTTTTTTGTGGGTTTACCAAAAACCCTATGGGTTTACCAAAAACCCTTCTTGTGGGTTTACCAAAAACCCTTCTAGTAACCTCCTGGCGTGGTTCTTATCCCCTACTAATTTTTATGGTTCTAAAAAGCTTTAATCAGAGCTGAGGCAAGAAAATATTTAGTCAATAAAGACAAAAAAAATCCTTACCTCAGTTAATTTCAGCTTATCTCGGACGAAGCCCCCATTCTGATAAGAATTCCTCTTATAAGACCACGTCACGCAGGTGTAGGCTCAAATTAAGAAAGAGGGGTCCGCAATCTCACAGGCCTGGAGACTTCATATAATGACACAGGAAACTAGCATGTTTTGTGGTAATATGAAATCTGCTTTACTCATCTTAGTTGCATGGTATTTATATGGTTTACAATGCATATGTGTGGTTTTTCAAAACGACACTAAAGTAAATCATTTGCTTTAGTTATTACCTAATTTCATTTAACATATGGATGTGAACTTGAAAACCTATATTTTATGAGTTTACACAACTATTGTAGCAATACTTTATCTTAAACAAACATGAGCCGAGGTAAAGTCCACACATGACATACATATCATAAAAAAAGTTTTCTACACCTCATCAAATTGAGACATTGTGTAAGCTGTATTAATCCTAAATGACATGTCATATTAAACCTAAGATGGAGGTTCTAATGCTATATTTATTACAGTTGTGTTATCCTAACTGGACATCTATTGACGTGCCGTGACATGCCGGTGCGCGCCCGTGGGGGTGTGCAGCACAGCATCTCTGATCTAAATAAAGAGCCTCTGATCATGATGTAAACACGAAGAGCCATTGATCTGTCAGACACGAGTAGAGGAGAGCCGATCGCGCTGATTGTTTATCAGCGCAGCCCCCCCTCGGATGCCCACACTGGATCACCAGGGAAGCCACCAGGACCACCAGGGAAGGGGGCAACAATGAAAAAATAATAAAAAATTTAGAACAATAGATGCCAATCAGTGCCCACAAATGGGCACTGACTGGCACAAAATGGGATAAACAAGTGATGCCCAGCAATGCCATTAGCGCCACCTCTCAGTGTCCATCAGTGCCACCCCTCACTGTCCATCAGTGCCACCCCTCACTGTCCATAAGTGCCACCTCTCAGTGCCCATGCATGCCCAGTGCCCACCTATCAGTGCCCATCTATGCAACCCATAAGTACCCATCAGTGCCACCCATAAGTGCTGCCCATGAGTGCCCATCAGTGCTGCCTATGAGTGCCTATCAGTGCTGCATACCAGTGCTGCCTCATCGGTGCCCATCAGTGTCACCTCATCAGTGTCTGTAATTAAAGAAGAAAACATACTTATTTACAAAAAAAATTACAGAAATAATAAAAACTTTATTTATTTTAAAAAATCACAGAGGTGATCAAATACCACCAAAAGAAAGCTCTTTTTGGGGGACAAAATTATAAAAAAATTGTTAGGGTACATGACCGCATGACCGCGCAATTGTCATTCAAATTGCGACAGCGCTAAAAGCTGAAAAGTGGCTTGGGCAGGAAGGTGCGTAAGTGCCTGGTATGGAAGTGGTTAACCACATGCCAACTGGGCCATAGCCGAAAGACGGCTACAGCACGGTCGGCTTATTCTGGAAGGACGTCCATGGCAGTTTAATTTTCATATCAAGTTATTAGCCTCAAATATTAATTTAGCAATACAAACTGACAGGTAATAAATACATTTCAAGTCCTAATTTGGCACAAGAAATATGAATATAGCTTTGACTTGGCAAGCTTTAGGGGTACAGCACATTTAACAAAAAAATCTTATTATATTTGACAGTCTTGGGTATGGTCTCAAAAGAAATATCCATTCTATGCAACAGTTAATGGTATAGCCAAAATGTATTTTGAAGCACATTTAAAATGCCGTAAAATTGTTTGGAATAGTGTAGAATGCAAGGTTATTATCTAGCATATTGTACACCAGTGCCTATTCACTATACCTTGTATGTGTCTCCTCCTGTCATTATAGATAATGATAAACTTGACCTCTTTTGAAATGCTTTGTTCTCTATCTTATCTGTGCTACATTCATGGTAGGCTATTGTACTTGAAACACCTGAATTGTAGGAACATTTGTGGACTTTCATCTTAGTATTCTTTTTTTATAATACATTTCAATAAGAACTGCACATTCTGCTAAATTCTGACACATTGCCGAATATTAGTGCTTCTTTGAAAAAGCCTAAAAAAAAAAGGGAATTAAGATATATAAAATAAAAATATTGTAATGGTTCAGTAGCACTGGGGAATGGTAAATCAGACACATCTCTATTCATAGATCTTCAAGAGAAATATGAGCTTATTTATGAAGTGTCACCAATGTATACCCAAAAGAGGACTTTTTAAAAAAGGCTCTTACATCACTTATGAGTAATTCCCACGTACTATTACTAAACCTTTGATAGTGACAGCTTGGGAAATACACACAAAGGATAAATTCATGCCCAGGAAATAACAAAAATGCGTTAAAATGGAACTATGGGCAAAATTAATTATTAAATATTTCATATTGTCTAATAAATGAAAACCACAAAAAATGCAGGTCTCTGCAGAAAAGACCTGCAGAGATATGGTAAACCACCTATAGCTGTATAGTATAAACTCTATACATCTGCCCAGTATAAAGTATTTATCTATAAGTCTAGCAGGTTGTGCTAAAAAGCAAAAGTGGCAGTAGAAAAAGGAGATACCTATTCAAACACACAGGGGACTAAACCACCTCAGAGCTCCTCCAAGTAGCTGGAAAGAAAAAAAAACACCATTGGCAACCCCTGGTAGACCTGTCAGTCAAAGCTCCCAGCATCTAGCACCTGGAGCTTCTGGTAACAGGCTGGCATCAGCTGAAACCCTCATATACTACACAGGTCCTCCCAGAAACCTCAGGAACATGTGTCCTAAACAGAAACGACTAGATTCATCTGACCAGCTTGCCAGCACACCTTTCTCTTTGCAGTTTGTAAATGGATAAGCCAGAGGCAACACCACCAACCTAATGTCTGTCATTATGGGCATCTCAACTGTTACTGGCTTTCAAGACACCATGGTTTGCCCTGAACTGGTGGATGAAAATGACACTATCCCAAAGAAAATTCTTAGAACTCTTGAACTCTTAGTTCACTGCTCACAACCTTTCCTTATATTCCTCCAGTCCCATTATTGGTTTTGTTTCCCTTCTTTGTACTGGCTCCATACACCCTGCTTGAGCACTGGTGTCCAGAACTTGGCAGCATACTCCTGGTGCGGCCGGACCAGAGTCTTGTAAAATTATCACTTTATCCCTGGGGTTAATCCTTTTTAATGCATGCCAGTATTCTGTTTGCTTTGTTAAGCTCAGCAATGGCATGCAATGCCATGCTGTTGCTATCATCTACTAGGATCTCTAGCTTCTTTTCCATCCTAGATTCCCCCAGTGGTTCTCCCCCTAGTGTATATATTGCATTCATATTTTTGCCACCCAAATGCATTATTTTACATTTTCTACATTAAACCTCATTTACCATGTAGTTGCCCACCCCATTTTTGTACAGGTTTCCACATCCTGTGGGCTCACCTGTAGGTACAGACAAATGATATTAAGGGCTCATTCAAACAGGTAATCTGGCTTTGTTATGGAGGGGTTTGGACTGGAGCCGTCTGTCTTTCTATAGGGATGCAGCACCTGTACGAACACAGCATCAGACTCTAATTTGACAGGTGTGCAGGTGCGGTGAATGGCCCCCGAATGCACACTTTCTGTGTTTGAGCATCCCCACGCCTGTCATATTAGAACCTGCAGCTGTGTTTATACAGCTGTAGGTGGCACAAGCCACATGAAAGAACCAATGATTCACACTGTACAGACCACAGCACCCATGTGAATAACCTCAAGACCTTATCCACAAAAAGCTTTATTTATTAACTCAGTTTTATCCTTTAGATTTAGCAGAAATTCTGTGAGTTATCAAGCTGCACTGTAGCCGTCATTTGACTATGTAACTGGTTAAATAAACATTTAGTAAGCTGTGTTGCATACATTTCTACATAACTCTCGATTTCCCTAAGTTAGTAGAAAGAGTGAGGCATCCTATTCAATAGTATGAATGATATCAAGGAATTTGTCTGCTGCTATATATGACAGATTCCTTCCTGTCAATGGATGTCACCTCGCCCCATTTATTTAATGTCTGTGAATTATCAACTTTTGGAAACAAAGGGAGTAGATGGTGCTGACATTGCTGACCAAATATGGACATAGTGGTAACATGCAGTGGCGTATCTAGGGTATGGCAGCCACGGGCGAGTGCCATGGGTGCCATATAAAGGGGGCACTGTTAAGTGACTGGGTAGCAAGGCACTTAACAGGGTCTGAGGGTCTCGTCTTCCCTCCTCCCGAGCATAGGCAGATCTCCATTTCAGCACCTTTGCTAAAGGACAATGGCAGCGATATTCCTGCTGCGTTCAGCCACAGCACTCCCCTGTTTTCCCAGGCTCTCCCATTCCATCTGGTTGGATTGGCAGAAGGAGGAACATCAGTTTCTCCCTCTACTCTGTGAAAACTAAGGCCTTAAGTGATGAAGATTTCATCACTTCCAGTATTGGTTCTGCATTTACCTGGCCTTGGAGGGCAGAGGAGGGATCAGGGGTCTAATAAACCCCAGATTTCTCCATAAAGAGGATATGTCACTACCCAAGGTATCACAAGGAATGATAACTAGTTTTGTTAGCTGTTGTTTTTTGTTAAAGCAGAGGTTCACCCAAAAATCTACTTTCTGCCACTAGATCCAGCATACTGCTGACATCTGCAGTATGCTGGATTTTTAATTTTTTTTTTGTACTTATCGTTTTAGCAGTCTTTCTTCTCCGGCTCCGAGTGGGGAATCCTGCGGGAAGTAGGCGTTCCAAAATTAAGCGCAGTTGATTGACGGGTTTGGATAGTGTGTCACGCCTTCCAAAAATATCCGGCTGTTTACGGCGCCTGCGCCTGCCGTGTAGAGCTGACTAATTTCGGAAGGCGTGACGCGCTATCCAAGCATGTCAATCAACTGCGCTTGATTTAGGAACGCCTATACCCAGAAGGATACGCCGCTCGGTGCTGGAGAAGAAAGACGGCTAAAACGTACAAAAAATAAATAAAAATCCAGCATACTGCATATGTCAGCAGTATGCTGGATCTAGTAGCAGAAAGTTGATTTTTGGGTGAACCTCCACTTTAAGGTTATCTGAAAGATGGGTTTCAAATGTTTTGACAGGGACGCAGTTTTAGTGCAGTAATGAGTGTGATACTGAATGGAAAATGTTGGGGTGAATATTACCGCGCTTACCATAAACGGGGGGAGGGGGGGAGAGGGGAGTGGGTGGGGGGGGGAGAGGGGAGTGGGTGGGGGGGAGAGGGGAGTGGGTGGGTACAGCTGCTGCACTGAATGGTGTATCAACCAAGGCAGATAAAAATGGGGGGGGGGTGTAGTGCTGCGCTGTAAGGAAGAAAGTGGGGATGGGATAAAATGAAGAGGAAGTGTGGCAAAAAACTAGATATGTGGAAAAAAGAAAAAAGGAATAACCTAACTATTATACATAGTAATGTCAGAAAATGACAGTGGTGTATATAAGAAATATATATTAAACGTGCTAAATGCAGCCTAAGCCGGCTGCCAAACCAATGACAGTGCAAAATAACATATAAAGTGTAACTTCCTTATAACAATCTGGTGCACAAAGTGCCAGAAATCGCACACAACAGTGTTATTCAGGGTGAATGTCCATACAACAGGTAACAATGAGTCAATGCAATGTATAAATGCAATATGGATATAAAGTTCAAAAAGATTGCTGATGTAAAAGCCAAAATGCCGTGATGACCAGTTGCAGATGCTATTTCCAAAATAAGTAAAGATGTCCCCTTACCTTACTGCTGTAAGGTAACAGCAGAAAACAAAGCCCAGGAGCACTTTTCAGGTTGATTTTCACGCTTGATACATTTGCTCCACGAGGTTTGAATATAGATTTTGACCTCAACTGTTTCCTTAGCGACTTTTAGGTCAGATCACCGTAGCCAATCATTTAAGATTAGTCTGTCCTCTCTATTGGCTTTGATATTAGTTACCTTCGTTCCTCCAAGTTTCTCAAGTTCTAGTATACATATGCTTAAACTGTCACAGATATGTGATTATGTCCGCATACGTCATATATGGTTTAACCTCAGGTGGTAATATATGTACCATAAGGGAATTTTTTGTTTATTATTTATTTTTTATTCCCATATAAACAATTTTTTGCAACATTGTAGTATGATCAGTTTTAGCAACTCCCTTTTTTTATAATTGTGAACATCCATCCACGGCCCGTTTTTCGGGATTCCCTGATTGTGGGGTTGGATGTTCTCTGTTTTGGGTTGCTGCCCCGCCCCCGAACCTAGTGTGGAGCGATCCTGCATGTTTTTGGGACATAACCTTCAGTAAGATGGCCGCAGCCCCATTTCCGGTGACTGCAAGATGGCCGCTGCCCCACTTCCGGCGGCGCCAGGTGTCTTGAAGCACTGCCACTGCCCTACACCCCGTTCACGGCCCTGGTGAGCTGTGAATAGATCCACGGCCCGTTTTTCGGGATTTCCCCGACTGTGGGGTTGGACGTTCTCTGTTTTCGGGTAGCTGCCCCACCCCCTGAACCTAGTGTGGAGCGATTCTGCACGGTTCGGGACATAGCCTGTAGCAATATGGCCGCAGCCCCACTTCCGGTGACTGCAAGATGGCCGCTGCCCCACTTCCGGCGGCGCCAGTTGTTTTGAAACACTGCCGCTGCCCTACATCCCGTTCACGGCCCTGGTGAGCTGTGAATAGATGGATGCAGTCACCGTGACCAACGCAGTACCCCCTGCGGTAAGATGGATGAATAATTCCATCCTTATAGCAAACGGTAGTACAATCTGAAAGATAGGCTACAACAAAATGGCCGCTGTCCGACTTCCTGTGTAACTCTCACCAGATGAGAGACACAGAACTCGGACAGAAGATGTCCGTTTTTAGTGGTTTTTATATTTATTTTTATTAAACTTCTTTCTTGGCACCTGGTAGAGAGAGGGTACCCTGAGTACACCATGTAACTTGTTTTTAAAAATGATTGGAATTGGAACCCCATTGTTTATTCCTATGAGGCTACAACAAAATGGTGGTTACCACACTTCCTGTTTATGAAAGTAGCTCAGTGCCTCACTTCCAGTTGCATTAACAAGCTACCCTATATAACAGTACCTTTATGTCTCCTTAACTACTCCTGAGGAAGTCACGTGGAGTGACGAATGCGCGTATGAGGTACCAGAGGTGACGTTGGCAGACGCCCTGTGTTTTTATGCCTGTTTTTTATTTCAACCTTGTGAGTACCCATTTATTGTTTTAATAAAACCCCCCTGTTTTAATGGTACTACACTATTGGCATTTTTTTGTTTTCCTGGATGTGAGCGACTATTATCGTTTAGAGGTGATTACCAGGAAGGATCCATTCTCACCACATTTACCTATTTGGATGACACCACAAGTGGACTCAACCTGAAAAGTGCTCCTGGGCTTTGTTTTCTGCTGTTACCTTACAGCAGTAAGGTAAGGGGACATCTTTACTTATTTTGGAAATAGCATCTGCAACTGGTCATCACGGCATTTTGGCTTTTACATCAGCAATCTTTTTGAACTTTATATCCATATTGCATTTATACATTGCATTGACTCATTGTTACCTGTTGTATGGACATTCACCCTGAATAACACTGTTGTGTGCGATTTCTGGCACTTTGTGCACCAGATTGTTATAAGGAAGTTACACTTTATAAGTTATTTTGCACTGTCATTGGTTTGGCAGCCGGCTTAGGCTGCATTTAGCACGTTTAATATATATTTCTTATATACACCACTGTCATTTTTTGACATTACTATGTATAATAGTTAGGTTATTCCTTTTTTCTTTTTTCCACATATCTAGTTTTTTGCCACACTTCCTCTTCATTTTATCCCATCCCCACTTTCTTCCTTACAGCACAGCACTACACCCCCCCCCCATTTAAATCTTTTCCTACTGACTTACGTTTCCCTAATATTCTACATATTTTGCATCCCTGTGTTTCTTTATTTTCACTTTAAACTTACACTTTATCACTTTTTCCAAAGGCCTTAAAGATGTTGTTACTTTAAAACAGTTCCCCTCCCAAAGGATATGCCACTCAGCACCTTACCTTCTACAGCTGCCTCTTTAAGTACCTTTATTTTTAAAAATGTATCACATTTAGGCATCTATTTAATTTTTTTTACAAAAAATATATTCAGCTTCAACCTAATATTCAATGTTTTTTTTTATTGAAACACAATTATAAAAATCTTCAATCTTCCATAAAAAAAAATATAAATAGACTGTTCACTGCTGGCTTTAAAACTTATAACTGTACACCACCTATGAAAGGCACATTTAAAGCCATCCAATAATATCATGTATATCAGGTAGTTGTTTGTTTTATTTAATAGCGCCCCTCTAATAAATATATAGTGCAACATGGCATTTTAATCAATTAAAGAAAGCCAATGTCCATTTTTATAAAATATTTTTATAAAATATTTTTATTATGCAAGCTGTGCATTATATTGTGATATTTATCAATCCAAATGACTTTAATCTTAAAAATGCTTACAAATGGTCCCTGTTACCATTTGGTTGTGTCTAATTAATACCACAAATTAAACTGAACAATATACTTATCCTTTTGTTCAGAACAGGTATTAACACCTATCAGCATAGATCATATTTTTATTGCTTCATGGGCTTTGGGAATCAGTGATTAAACATCAGAAAATTAAATTATTTGAAAAACGCTTTGTCTAATACCTAAAGTAAATTGCATTGTGTTAAGGCCATTTATTTTCTCCCCTACAATTGGTCTTATTTATTGAAATCTATTAAAAAATCACTGCATTTGTTCTTTTACATTCATATTTGAATGTTATGTACTTATTATAATTCCCTGAATTTGTATTGCTTGTCAAATGATAAGAATTCATAGCACAAAGCAATAAAATGATTCAAAGCTGCATATTAATCAACCTCAATGTCACATGCAGTGATATGGAGAAAAAATGCCTAATTATTTCTGCTATGGTCATTTTGGTTGCTGAATGACAATTTATATTATGCATATCTTTGACAGAGATTTTATACATTTTCTTATTTTTCTCCTATTTAATTTAGCTTTATTACATACATACATGATAAAAAGCACACTAACACTATAACCTATAATATAACCCAAATCTAATCAATTAGACCACTTGCCGACCGCTGCCAGTAGATATACGTCAGCAGAATGGCTCCTGTGGGCAAAGCAATGAACGTGTACATTGCTTTAAAATTCCCGCCGTGCAGGCGCATGCGACGGACGCAATCTCCGTGACCATGCCCATGGGATCCTCTGACTCGATGTCCACTGATGTCCTGCGATTGTGTCACAGAGCTGCAGAACACGGGATGCCTGTGTGGGTAAACAAGGCATTTCCCTGTTCTGCCTTGTTACAGGACACTGACCACTGCTCCCGATGACAGGGAGAAGTAGATCAATGTCATATCACATGTAGACCAGCCCCCACACAGTTAGAATCACTCCCTAGAACACACTTAACCCCTTCCTCGCCCCTAGTGGTTAACCCCTTCCCTGCCAGTGTCATTTACAAATTAATCAGTGCATTTTTATAGCACTGATCACTGTATAAATGACAATGGTCCCAAAATAACATCAAAAGTGTCCGATGTGTTTTCCGCCATAATGTCGCAGTCTCGCTAAAAATCGCAGATTACCGGGGGGCGTGGCAGCTGAGCTCCTGCATGGATGTCTAAGCAGAGAGCTCCGTGCCGAGTGTAGGCAAAGCGATGAGCCAAGGCACAACCACCCGCTCTTACTCACCGGATTCAGTCTATCGGTCAGCCTACGATCACGGGATGGCCCGCAAATGCAAATCGGTGCCGCAGGTACAGAAACTTTCAGACTTTTTCTCTCCGTCCCCTCGCGGCCTAACCCAAGATGGCTCTGCCCGGACCAGCCCCAATCCACAACCGAGAGCATTGCACAGGTGGCTTCCACTCCTCTAGCACGCAGCCCTGACAAGTCTAAGCCACGGCTCTCTCCCGAATATGCCAGCAGGAAAGGGGCTGCTGCTCAGGACTCCATGAATGACACCAGAGAACTTGCGGAGGCTATTAACTCCTTCCCCACCGCAGACAAGCCCTTATCAGACACCATGTTAAAGAACATGCTTGTCTCCCTTCGCAGCTCCCTCCATGCTGACCTAATGGAATGTATGAGGGGTTTTAAAGCAGATGTCACTGAGTTAGGAGGCCGAGTGGACCATGTGGAGCAGAAAATGGGGGAATTTGCCTCTTCCTTCAACTCACTAGTAGTCGCTTACAATTATCAGACTGATGAGGTGGCATGGCTTAAGGCTAAGATCTCGGACCTTGAGGACAGATCCAGGAGAAATAACATTAAAATCCGGGGTGTCCCTGAGTCTGTCCTCCCCCACTACAGCAGTTTGCACGGGATCTCATGAAAGCGTATGTCCCAGAACTAACAGTTGCAGATCTAACAATAGATAGTATTCATCGCCTTCCCAGACCATCGCATCTGCCTGATAGTGTACCTCGGGACGTTATAATGTGGGTTCATTTCTTTCAAATTAAAGAACGCTTCATGACGTCCTTCAGAAAGAATACCAACCCTCCTGCTCAATATGCTTCTATACAGCTGTTGGCAGATCTCTCCCAATTTACAATGCAGAGACGCAGGTCCCTTCTCCCAGTCACTAAGGCCTTGCGCAACCACAGCATAATCTACAGATGGGGCTATCCGGCAAAGCTCACCGTTACACGGGATAACGACTCATCCGTGGTCAATAACCTATCAGAGGGTCTTGATCTTCTGCGATCCTGGAATATTGTCCCTGAACAGGTCGATGAGGACCGCAATTCAATCACCAAGGTTGACACTCAGAAGTCGTAGACTGTGAAATTTTCCCCCCTGTACTGAATGTGCAGCATTGCTGCTCTCAGGTTCAAACTTGAATCTCCCTTTTTAAAACCCTGGTTTCATCTGACTATTTTTTTCTTGCTGTTTGTTTGCCACTACCCCTGGTGGTTTTGTTACCTATGTTATATATGTTTTTGTTTTTTTGTTTGTTGTCCCCTTCGCTCACGAGATGGACTTCATCCCATTGACCTGGCTGTGACAAGAGCTTTGCCCCTGGACACAACACCTTCGTTTTCAACCCAACCACGAGGTATCTTTATTTGGAGGTATTGTATATCTTTTTCCCCCACTCGTCATGGTGCTTAATGTGATCTCCTTTAACCACTTTAGCCCCGGGCCTGTTTTTCAGATTCGGTGTTTACATGACTAAAACATTTTTTTTTGCTATAAAATTACTTAAAACCCCCAAACATTATATATTTTTTTTTCTAACACTCTAGAGAATAAAATGGCAGTCATTGCAATACTTTTTGTTACACCGTATTTGCGCAGCGGTCTTACAAGCGCACTTTTTTTGGAAAAAATTCACTTTTTTAAATTAAAAAATAAGACAACAATAAATTTGGCCCAATTTTTTTACATATTGTGAAAGATAATGTTACGCCGAGTAAAATGATACCCAACATGTCACGCTTAAAAATTGCGCCCGCTCGTGGCATGGCGTCAAACTTTTACCCTTAAAAATCTCGATAGGCGATGTTTAAAAAATTCTACAGGTTGCATTTTTTGAGATACAGAGGAGGTCTAGGGCTAGAATTATTGCTCTCGCTCTAATGATCGCGGCGATACCTCACTTGTGTGGTTTGAACACCGTTTTCATATGCGGGCGCTACTCGCGTATGCGTTCGCTTCTGCGCGCGAGCTCATCGTAAAGGGGCGATTTAAAAATTTTTTTTTTTGTTTTCGTATTTATTTGTATTAATTTTACCAATTTTTAACACTAAAATAAAAAAAATAAAAAAATTATCACTTTTATTCCTATTACAAGGAATGTAAACATCCCTTGTAATAGAAAAAAGCATGACAGGTCCTCTTAAATATGAGATCTGGGGTCAAAAAGACCTCAGATCTCATATTTAGGCTAAAATGCAAAAAAAAAAAAAAAAAAAAAAATTTAAATGTCATTTTTCAAATGACATTTAAAAAAAAATGTCTCTTTAAGACGCTGTTTGGAACTGACGTTTGACGTCACTTCCGCCCAGCAGAGCTACGGGGATGGACGAGGGAAATTTTTTCCCTCACTCGCATCCCCGCTGACCAGACGAGCGCACCCGATCGCCTCCGCCGCTACCGACGGCTCCGGTAAGCGGCGGAGAGCGCGGGAGCGCAGCGGGAGGGGGGGGACGCTCGTCCGCCACCGATAACGGCGATCTCGCGGCAATTCCGCCGCAGAGACCGCCATTATCGTTTACCCGACCGCCCACAGAAGAGATGGATATCTCGGTTGTGGCAGCAGCTGCTGCCGTTACCGAGATATCCATCTCTAAAGTGCCGACGTATACCTGCGGTGGGCGGTCGGGAAGTGGTTAATGTCCATGGACTGAATTATCCAGCTAAGCGCTCAGCGCTGTGGAAAGAAGCCCAGAAGTTGCAAGCTGACATTCTGTGTATACAGGAATCCCCCTTTCTAGCCTCAAACCCTCCCAATTTTAAACATAATAACTACCCCCATATGATTTTTTCCTCTGTCCACAACAAGAAGCAGGCATTCAAGCTAGATGAAGTACTAACAGACTCAGCTGATAGATATGTGATCCTTATTGGGGAATGCAATAACCACACTTACACAATTGTCAATCTCTATGCCCCCAATGTCAATAAGATTGCATTTGTCAATAAGGTGTTCAAAAAACTGTCGGTGGTTAAAAAAGGTGATGTTATTATATGTGGCGACAATAACATGACGGTTGATTGCAATGTTGACACGACTTATGAACCCAAACGCCCTCCCCCTTCGCTACACCCAGCTCTCCTCAGGGAGAACTACTACAATATCTGGAGGTTTCAACACTCCAGTGAACGCGACTACACTTTCCACTCCTCAAGACACAATTCCTATTCCCGTATTGACATGATCCTTGTAGACAGAACCTTGCTGCGGGCGGTCTCCTCCTCCACCATTCACAATATCTCATGGTCAGACCATGCCCCTGTTTCTATCTCACTGGTGGAGGAGATGACTACTAGCCCTGCTTACATCTGGAGGGTAAACACGAGTCTGTTTCAGTCGCAGGCCCACGTAGATAGCATCACTAAACAACCGAAAGAATATTTCGATCTCAATACGGGTTCGGTATTGGACCCGACGGTTTTGTGGTGTGCCTACAAGGCCTTCATTAGGGGCATCCTACTTCAAATTAGCTCCAGGGTGAAGCGTCAGAGGACTTTGAAGGTTGACCTCCTCTTACAGGAGATCAGATCTTTAGAACTCCAAAAATAAGGCCTCGCCTGGCTTGGACATGTCTGACAAACTGACTGGCCTTCGGTGTGACCTTAGACGCCTTCTCCTTGAGTCCCACAGTAAGTTTGTTAGTGCCCTAAAGCTTACGTACTACTCCTCTGGGAACAAAGCTGGCAAATTCTTGGCGCGTCGCCTGAAGGACCAGAGGACGCGTACAAAAACCCCCTTTATCCGTACCCCATCCGCAAATGGCAAACTGTATGATCCAAAAGACATTGCCGATGCCTTTTCGGATTACTACTCGTCCCTGTATAACATTAAGGATGATAGTGGAACCCCACAACCCACGGATCTTGACATACAAAAATTCCTAGCTGATTTTTCCCTCCCCACTCTGTCACCGTCACAGCTGCAAGCCTTGAACGCTCCTATCACGGAGAATGAAATCCTAAAAATAATTGCTAAAACACCCTTAGGCAAGTCCCCTGGCCCAGATGGCCTACCAAATGACTATTACAGAACGTTTGTTGGAACTCTTGCCCCTGCCCTATGCTCAGTATACTCGCAGGCTGTGTCTTCTGCAAGCTTCCCCCCTGAGATGCTGAAAGCGTATATAGTTACTATCCCCAAACCTGGCAAATCCCCAGATGTTCCTTCCAACTTTCATCCCATATCACTTCTTAATACTGATGTTAAGCTTTACGCTAAACTTCTCGCCCATAGGCTTCTTAATGTCTTACCATCATTAATAGACCCGGACCAGTCTGGTTTTACTGCTGGCAGGCAAGCTTCGGATGCCACCCGTAGGATTATCAGAGTGGTGCAGCATGCTTGGACCTCTCGGACGCCTTCTCTGCTCCTCTCTCTGGGAGCAGGGAAGGCGTTCGACAGGGCCCACTGGGGTTATATGTCCCATACACTGACCAAATTTGGGTTCCAAGGCCCTATTGTGACAGCCATCTTGGCTTTATTCCCAACCCTCGGCCCAGGTCTATACCTCCAGCTGCCTCTCCCGCCCCTTTACTATTTTAAATGGCACCCGTCAAGGGTGTCCTTTGTCCCCCTCGATATTTAACCTCCTGATGGAACCACTGGCCGAAAAAATCAGAGCCCATCCACACATAACTGGTTTTCCCATTGGTGGTTCCTTCCACAAGATTAACCTGTTTGCGGACCATGTTATTTTGTCAATAACTTCTCCAGCTAAATCACTCCCTCATGTTCAGGAAGTCCTAACACTCTTTAGCAACGTCTCGTATTACAAAGTTAACTGTTCTAAATCGATTATCCTGCCTATCCATCTCCCCTCCTCTGTCCGGGCTCACCTGGAAGCTACCTTACCCTACGCATGGTCTAATAAGAGTATATCCTACTTAGGCCTTCAGATCACAGCAGACCCCTCAGAATTGTCTGGTGCCAATTACCCAATACTAATAGAGAAGATCTCTAAAGAGTCGGCCCGCCTAGCTAAGGTGGAACTCTCCGGGTCTGGGCGGCTTGCCTTCTTAAAAATGTTATTGCTCCCCCAGATTTTATATGTCTTTCGCACCCTCCTTGTCCCCATGAAACCCCCCCACTTGAGATCTCTGAACTCTCTCCTGAGGACTTATGTCTGGAGCGCACGAAGACCCAGATGCTCAAAAACATTGCTGACCAGGCATAGATCTGCGGGAGGCATGGGGTTTACAGATCTACTTGATTATTACCATTCATCCCTCCTGAATCAACTCAAACTATGGTTTTCTGACCCTCCTATGGGCCCTTGGTGCAAAATTGAACAAACATTGTGTCCCACTCGAAGCTTACCTTCCCTGCTATTCCTGGACAGGATGAGTCCTCTTCCCCTGGCCCGGCTTCCCCTGTCCATTTGGGCATCTTTGGAAGCCTGGAGGGTCCTGGGAAACGTCTCCGACCCTCAGAATGTTCTAGTGGACGTGCCAATCCCAATTGAAACTATACTGGGTGCCATCCCCAACGTTGACCTTGCTGATTGGAAGACCAGGGGTATTACCCACATCTCTAACCTGTATCGCGGCGACCGTCCCGCCTCGTTCCAATCCCTTCAGTCTCAATATAACCTCCCCACAAAGGACTTATTTAAATATCGCCAAATCTCTCACTTTTTAAAAACCGTCAAGAATCACAGAGTACTCCTCCCAGGCCATGTCTGGAAATTCCTCATTGCCTCTGCCCCCCAGGTTAAGGGGATCCCCCTTTTCTACTCTCTCCTCCGGCACAGACACACCTTTGTCAGGTCTCCCCCATTCCTGAAATGGGAGGAAGACCTGGGAAAGACTTATACAAACTCGCAGTGGCAAGCAGCTCTTAACTAGGTCTACAAAGCCTCAAAATGCACTAGCCACTGGGAGCTCGCCCAGAAGATCTCCCTGAGATGGTATCTTACACCATATAGAATGTCCATGTTTTCTCAGGATAACTCTCCTCTGTGTTGGAGAGGTTGTGGCGAGGTGGGCAATATTATGCATGTTTTTTGGAAGTGCAAACACTTGACCAGCTTCTGGCATAGTGTATTTAGGTGTATCTCCTCAGTTACTGGGGTCTTCACCCGACCAAGCCCAGAATTGGCCCTATTGAATCTGAACATAGACCTGTTCCCCCCCCCCAATTCCGAACTGTGGTTACGCACATACTGCTAATGGCTAGGTCACTTATTACTCGGAACTGGAAAACAAACATAGTACCCAACCTTTCGGATGTACTTACTTCCACCCGTACTAATTACATCTATGAATCTCTAAAAGCTTCCAGAGCTGGTCAGAGGATGAGTTTTGATAATAGGTGGCAGATTTGAACCGAATGGTATAAACTATGATCCCCTTGGATAATTGTTCCCTTAATGATTACTTAACCTCAGCAGATGCTCCTAACACTCCTGGGTAAATCCACTTCCCTTAGATTTTATACTACACGAGGTTCATCTCGTCTTGTCTCTCCCCCCCCTTTTGTTTACTGTTTTGCTTCTCTTATTGCTTACCCCATTGTTTATTTTGTCTCCTAGTCTCCCCTCCTAAATTGTGTTCATTACCAACTCTTTTGTGTCACTTCTGCACCAAGATTGAGTGTTTATATCAAGAATACAGAGTGGACTGAGGATAGTATAGTAAACGTCCTTTGGTAGAGTGTGCTCCACTGTACTAGTGTGCTCTTTCTTTGTTCTTGCATTGGTGTAATCTTTTGATCTATTGCTAGCACTCAAATGTTGTTTTTCTCTATTATCTCATGTGTGTTGGTTTATGACACTTGCTTGTTTGTTGTTGAAAATTTCAATAAAAATGTATTTGCAAAAAAAATCGCAGATTACCGCCATTTCTAATAAAAAATGTATTATTAATAAAAATGCCATAAAACTATCCCCTATTTTGTAGCCGCTATAACGTTTGTGCAAACTAATCAATATATGGTTATTGTGTTTTTTTTTTTTTTACTAGAATTATGTAGAGGAATACATATTGGCCTAAATTGAGGAAAGAAAATAAATATATTTTTTGAGGGTATTTATTATATGCAAGAAGTAAATAATATTGCTTTTTTTTCCAAATTGACACTTTTTTTGTTTATAGTGCAGAGGTGATCAAATACCGCCAAAATAAAGCTCTATTTGTGGAAAAAAAGGATGTCAATTTTGTTTAGGAACCACGTTGCACGACCGCGCAATTGTCAGTTAAAGCGACGCAGTGCCGAAACGCAAAAAATGGCCCAGTCATTGGACAGCCAAATCCTCCGGGGGTATAGTGGTAAAGACATATTTCAAGAATGTGATTCAAAGGATTGGCATTTTTTTCCACATTACCCTCAAAGTCACATTAAAATAATCCTCTTTCTGCTGTAAAGTTTTTTTTTCTTTTTTCATTTCTTTTGATTTGTTAAATTTGCAATATGGCTGTATTTTATAGCACTACTTCTTCTAGGGTGTTGGATGATCCTCTGATGGTATTAGCGGGTCTTTATCTTCAATTTCTTTCTTCTTACTCTGCTGGATGCATCCACACTTAAGGGCTGTACACGCGAGCCAAACATTGGGTGGAATCAGCCAGTTCAATACAGTCGAAATTGGCTGACATTCGACCTATGTGTTCGGGTGCCAGTCTTACAGAAGTCGCCCATTTGGCTGGCTTCTTTTGAAAGAATGATTGAAAAGGTCTGCCAATCAGCACCTAATCAACGCTCTCAGCCATTGGCTGAGAGCTCTGACTGTTGTGTGTTCTGTCGTGGGGGAGTGATTCCTTGTCAGAACAAAATGGCTTAGCGGGGATATTGCTGTACAAACATTGGATTGTTAGTACAGTGGCTCCTGCTAGCTCTTCTTTTTTTTTTTCATTCAGACCGCTAGGTTGAAGTTGTACAAGGCTTTAGGTAGGGATATTTGGCTATGGTGCAGTAAACAAGCACCAATTACATTAGTGATTTCTGAAGAATTATTGCTGCCAAAACTGAGAGAGAGAGTTAGGGATTAGGGATGAGGTTTGGGTTTGCCACTAACACAGATTTGAAGCAAATCCCGCTGGTTCGAGATTCATGACCCCAGCAAGTGCTAAATCGCTCAGAAAAATGGCTGAGCTCTGAGGAAGAAGGTTGTCATTCGAAAAGCGTTAGCCGGCAGTGGCCCTCATCACATCCTCTATGACCATCTGGAGTGCGTTTGCGTTTGATTTTTTGCTGCTACCTGTGGAAACTTTTTTTGTGAACCTTTCAGCTACACTTGTGAGTAGTTTTTATTTACTTTTTCTAATAAAATTAATCCGAAGGATAATGCACTGGGCTGGTGCACCCTTTATTTTTTTCACACAAAATATAGTGCCTAGGGAGTCCTCTTAATTTCAAAAATGAAATTTCTAAAGAAAAAAAAAAGTCAGATCCAATTTAAAATGACTCACAGTTAAAATTGACAGCATCTGGCTATTGAAAGAATAAAGAAACAAACATCATAGGGCCCCCCAAGTCCATACCAGTCTCTTTGAGTGCACACCCACCTCCTGAACCATACCAGACCAGGGGTGGGTGTCTTAGTGCAGGGGGCTCTGCCCTCTCCCTAAAGCATCTTGTTGCCATGTTGGTGAGAACAAGGGCCTCACCCCCACAACCGTGGCTGGTGGTTGTGGGGGTCTGCGGGTGGGGGGCTTATCATAATCTGGAAGCCCCCTTTAACAGGGGGCCCCCAGATCTCCCCCCCATGTGAATGATTATAGGGTACATAGTACCCCTAGCCATTCACCAAAAAGACGCACATGACCATAAGACGCACCTAGGTTTTAGAGGAGGAAATCAAGAAAAAAAATATTCTGAACCAAATGGTGTAATAAAATATTTTCCAAGAGTCCTTGAAATGCAGCCTGACCGTTGCCATAAATGGAGACTGACCATTGCCATAAATGATAAATGCAGACTGACCATTGCCATAAATGATAAATGCAGACTGACCATTGACCCCCTGTCCATAACTCATATCTGCACACCCACCCATCCATAACCCCCTTCTTTCTGGCTTTAACCACGCAGTGTACAGCACTTGTGACTGCAACTCTTTTCACTTGTCAGTGGGATCATCAGGCATGGGGGTTGCCATCCGGACATCTGAAGATCAGCATGTAATGCCCCACCCCCACCTCCTGCCCATCATCACACAGCGCTGGGCAACTGTCTCCATTGTTTCAGTGCAGCAGCTCAGAGATTCTGTGGAAGCCAGTGGGACAGATGCGTTCAAAGCTAGCAAGCACAGAACTGAGGCTTCTGTGTTTACTAGACACTAATGCCGCGTACACACGGCAGAGAAACTCTGCCGGCCGTCAGATTCGGCGACCCGCCCGTCGGGAAAGGCAACCAGCCATTCACCCCGACGGGCCGTCGAGCAAATAGAGAACCTGTTCTCTATTTGCTCGACGGGTTTCCCGACGGGCGGGGCTCGCCGAGAGCGTACACACGGCCGAGGTTCTCGGCAGAATGCGGCTCCCAGCGAGGTTCTCGCTGGTTTCTGCCGAGAACCTCGGCCGTGTGTACATGGCTTAACAGTAGACAGCGCGTTAAGCACATCTGAGCTGAGCCACAGAGGAGGGTAGGCGGAGCCTCTGTCAGTTGCTTAGAGTGCGGCCAATCACTGGCCGCTTATGGGACGCTAGTCCCCGCCCTCCCTCCCCGGCCAAGTCACGCTGATGTTTTTTTCACTACAGATCTGCCTGGGGGTCTGTAGCTGGGGACAGTTATGTGTGTGGGAGTCGGGACTTGCAGAGGGGGGGCTTTTTTCTTGCCTTGATGCTGCCCCACAATATGCACTGGGCAGGGGGCAGTACCAGTGGCGGCGGGGGGCTGTGCCTGTCGTATATTCGCACTATAAGACGCAGGGACATTTTCTCCCATATTTCTGGGGGGGAAAAGTGCATCTTATAGTGCGGAAAATATGGTAATGGTAACTCGTTTATCTGTCCAGAATGACCATTGCTTATTGAATTTATTGCCTGTCAGTGAATTGATCGCCAGCAGTTGCTCTTATGTATGGTTAGGACATGGAGAGTACTAATAACCTCAGATAAATTTGGGAAGTCTTGAAAATTTAATTTCTTAAGAATGGTCTTACGTGCAGTTAGTAGTATGTGGGTCACTACTTTGTGTCATTTGGGTTGAATATGTGTCTATTCCCAGATTTAGAATAGCAAGTCTCGAATTGGGGGGGGGGGGGTTAGAAATTAAGTGATTTAGGATAAAACGTGGAATGTTTACTTCTAGAAGCTAGTGAGACTCGGGCAGTCTGCCAGTGTCCCACGATAGTGGCTCAAGGCATTTCCCTGTTCTGCAGGATCTACTGCTCCCTGTCATCGGGAGGGGTGATCTCTGTCATGTTGTTGTGAGACCAGCCCCCTACACTTAGAATCGTCCCTATGACACACTTAACCCCCCTGGCGGTATTCCCGAGTCTGAATCTGCGTTAAATTTTCATGCTGCGATCGGTAACCCCGAGTCAGACTCGGGCTCGCCTCGCATTGTCCACAGGCAAGGTTTACTTACCTTGTTCCTCGATCCAGTGATGTATCCACGCTGTGTGAGCGAGCGGGTGCTCGCTCGATTCACAGAGTGTCCCCGTGTGCTGCCGAGCTCCGTTCCCTGCGACATTACGACGCAGGGGGGCGGAGATCGGCGCCAAATTAAAAAAAGTAAACAAACACTATACATACAGTATACTTGTAATCTTATAGATTACAATACTGTATGTAAAAAATACACACACCCCTTGTCCCTAGTGGTCTGCCCAGTGTCCTGCATGTTCTTTTATAAAATAAAAACGGTTCTTTCTGCCTGTAAACTGTAGATTGTCCATAGCAACCAAAAGTGTCCCTTTATGTCAAAAATGGTTTTAAAGCAGCTAAAAAACAGCGATAATAAATTATAATCACTTGCCGAATTGAGCGATAGGGATTTGTGGGGAAATTCGTCATAAAAAAAAAGTAATGACAGCGACAATTCTGCAACTGAGGAAATTTCAGTGATTTTGAGTTGATTACATTATTGAATATAGAAAAGTAAGTGTAGCGCCAAAAAGAATAACTCCACTTGAGGTGGAAAATGGAGACAGGAACTCCAGTTCCCCTTCCCACTAGTGCTAGGGGCGTCTCTCCCTTAAGTGATTAATGCATATCAAATGTGAAAAAACAAATAATCAAAATAGTATCAACATGTATGGCCGTGATCTGCCTTACCATGAAAAACAAATGAAAGAAAAAAACATAAAAATATGAAAATAATAATAATGAAATTCGTGTTGCACAAACAATGTAAACAAGGGCCACAAGTATCAAAACTTGGACCGATAAATAAATATTAATCTGTAATAGTGATCACAGTAACACCTCCAAACAATGTGCACAATCAAATGAAAAAAGGGGATTGTGAGTATACTAGGTTTATATGATCAAATACCATATATGAATATGTTCATAAGCCTAAACAAGGTCCCCACAGGACGTCGGCACTGGATCCGAGAGATAGTCCTAAAACTGGAAAAGGTAAGTCCACCCACTCTATGGGTCTCATAGATGGAAAATTTCTTCCCACGGTAGGTGTAGGCAGACTCATACACTCCAGAGGATATAATCCAATAATATGGTAACGTAAGAATAATAAGGTACTCTTACCAGGCCATATACCCCTGTAGAAGTCTACCTAAGACGAAACCGGTCGGGTACGCTGGGTTCATTCCCAACTTTTTGCACACTTTCTTTGATATACTCCTACCTATCCAAGGTGGTGGAGCTAAGGTGCATATTTTATTCTGTGATGTGGTTTCCTATTGGGACCAAATTATATCTTTGGCTTGGAGTGTGACATTTTGCTGTGGGACTGCCAATTTTTTATGTTTTTAATAAATTTTTATACATTTTCACACTATGAGAATTTTTTCTCTTTTTTTGGGTGTGATAACCCACTGATTGATTACACCATTTTTGGTTTATGGAGTCACATCCCTGTATTCTTGGTCGTGAATACAATCTACAAACACCGGAGGCCCTCTGGATCCTGATATTTCCTTGACGACATCACGTAGAGGACAAAGGGGAGTCAGCCACGGATTGATCTATACTCTCTAGACCCTCCACCATACGGTGAGTCACGGGTCCACAGAATCTGGTAAGAGTACCTTATTATTTACCAAGCCTGTGCGCCATGACTCATGGTGCACAAGCAGGAGTAAAACTGTTTTTGACATTTACAAAAGAAACACGCTGCCAGTGCAGCGTGTTTCCTCATTTACTAAACTGCCTAATGCGCCCAGGAAAGGGGCGCACGGCACGCCAGTACAGAGCTGGCGTACAGCATTTAGTAATGTAAACATCGGGGATTCGGGCGGGAGTTTATGAGAGGAGGGAGGGGGGTGATGCAGGGGAAGTGAGGTGACATGTGTTTGAACGTGTGTGGCGGGCCGAATTGAAAGCGAAAGTGACTTTTGAGACCCGATCCCCGTGCGCTTGCAAAGTACGCCTCGGAAGGTTCATTTGCATACTAGGCATGCGCAGAGGGAGATTTCAGGGAATGCCGTGCGCCTTGTCAGTACACCAAGAAATTCTTGGTAAATACCAAGCGGCGTAGCAGTGTTTGCACTGCGAGAAACGGCGCACGGCAATCTCCGAGCTGTTCTCGGGCTGCGCCGACACTAAAGGGGAACTCCGCGCCAAATTTCAAATTTGAAACCGGCGCGGGTTCCCCCCAGGGGTATACTAGGCTCTCCGGCTTTGGTCCGGAACGTGAGGGGTTAACCCACGCCAAAAACGGCGTGGGGTTCCCCCCCAGATTCGTACCAAGCCTTATCCCAGGCACGCAGTCTGGCCGGACAGGAATGGGGGTGGGGACGAGCGAGTGCCCCCCCTCCTGAGCCGTACCAGACCACATGCCCTCGACAGGGGGGAGTGTGTGCTTTGAGGGAGGGGGGCACTGCCCCCCCACCCCAAAGCACTCTTGTCCCCATGTCGATAGGGACAAGAGCCTCTTCCCGACATCCCTGGCCATTGGTTGTCGGGGTATGCGGGCAGGAGCCAATCAGAATCTGAGAGCCCCTTTAATAAGGCGGCCCCCAGATTCTGGCCCCCCACCCTATGTGAATGAGTATGGGGTACATGGTACCCCTACTCATTCACCTGGTGGAAAAAGTGTTAACACAAATAAACCACACAAGAATAAAATAATTTATTAGCCAGCTCCGGGGGTCTTCCGCCAACCCCCCCGGTCTTCGCCACCACAGTCTTCCGCCGCCGCCCCCTTCACCACGAAGCTCAGTGCTTGTGGGGGAGGGCAGCGGGCTTCGAAGTTTTCGCCGGGGTGAGGGTCGTACATCCCACCCCGGTTTTCTAGTCGTCTTCCGCTGCGACCCCCTTCACCATGAAGCTTCCTGCCTATGGGGGAGGGCCGCGGGCTTCGTAGTTTTCTGCCGGGGGGGCTCTCGATAGCCTCTTCTGCCTGGCTCTTCCGCGGGGGCCAGGGCTTCTTGTCGCTGTGTCGCCGTCTTCCGCCGCCGCCCCCTTCACCACGAAGCTCCGTGCCTGTGTGGGAGGGCAGCGGGCTTCGAAGTTTTCGGCCGGGGTGGGGGTCGCACATCTCACCCCGGACTTCTAGTCGTTTACGCCGCTGCCCCCTTCACCATGAAGCTTCCTGCTTATGGGGGAGGGCGACGGGCTTCTCGTCGCTGTCTTCCGCCGCGGGGTGACACTCGCGGGCTTCTTCTTCCATTCGATGTTGTCACGGCGAGGTCCGGCGCTGAAATGCCGACAGAGCGGTGGGCACGGACTTATATTGGCATTGGGCGTGGGCGTGATTATGCCACCATGTGACCTTAACCCATGTGACATCACAGGGCATGATGGGAAGAGGCCCCCCGTTGTTCTCCGCTGTTTTCGGCCGGCCCCCCGGATGTAAAAGAGCTTATTTTGGGGTGGGGGCCTGGCTGAACATGGCGGAGAGCATCGGTGGGTGTCGCCCCCCCCCCGGCAGAAAACGGCGAAGCCCGGGGCCCAATGGGCTGGTGGTGGGGGGTCCCGGCAGAAGACCCCCAGAGCTGACTAATAAATTATTTTATTCTGTGTGGTTTATTTGTGTTTACACTTTTCCACCCGGTGAATGGGTAAGTGTACGATGTACCCTATACTCATTCACATAGAGTGGGGGGCCAGAATCTGGGGGCCCCCTTATTATAGGGGGCTCTCAGATTCTGATAAGCCCCCCGCCCGCATACCCCGACAACCAACGGCCAGGGTTGTCGGGAAGAGGCTCTTGTCCCTATCGACATGGGGACAAGAGTGCTTTGGGGTGGGGGGGGCAGTGCCCCCCTCCCCCAAAGCACACACTCCCACATGTGAGGTATCATAGCGTGCGTAAGAGCGAGAGGAATACTTTTAGCACTAGACCTCATCTGTAAATCTAAACTGGTAACCGGAAGAAAAAAAAATGCTGTGTGTTCACTTCTGACTGCGAGCTACTAGGGACAGGGGCGTTTAAATTATTATTATTTATGTTTGTTACGTAAAAATTCTATAAGACCTCCCCTTCAGGTTGTAAAACATCAGTTCAGGGGGACCAAAAAAAATAAAACACCTCTAATGCTTTCATCCGCCATTGCAGATTTGATTCTGGTACTGCATTTCGAGTGAACTGGGCATGCTCGAACACTTAGAAAAATAAGCTGGATGTTTGAGCCTGAAAATGACATGCATCTTTCTGAGCATGCTCAGAAAGCTGTTTTTTTGGCTTAGTAATTTAAGGACATCCTTAACAGGTGTACGCAGTTACAAGTGCACACAAACTAGAGGCTGACATTTCTTCATGTGTTTCCAATTGGTTCATTAGCACACATGTTATAAAAAGCGTGGATAGTGCACGTGTCAGCTACCCTCAGAGGGGGCAGATTTGCTGGCTGGAAGTAATGGTGGAGCGAAACAGAGATGTTTTGGAGCAAGTTACGTTTTTTTGATGTTTTGTCTGCTGCATAATTTTGCTAAATGTTTCTCAAGATGTTAATGACTAATGTTTTAATCCTGTGGGTCTATCCTGTTATTTCAAAAGCATGATTTATTTTCCAATGACTGTGAAATAAACGTTGGTCTTTTTTTTTTTTTTTTTTTTTTTATAATTCTTTTGTGTGTTTATTTGTAATTTTTTGTTTTTGCTTTCCTTGTTTTGTGGACCAATAAAATTACTTTCAAACTTTTAAGTTTGTTTTGTGATATTTTTTTTCATGCTATGGATTTCAACCGCTGCAGCTGAAATAGTTTGGGCCTAAACCATCAAGTGTGATTTGTCTCTAAGCTCTTTCCTGGTGTGTATGCATGAAATGTTTAGTCACCAGAAAAGGAAGGACAAAGCGGTAAGTATTGTTTCCTAGAATTGATGTCCAGACTGACTTTTTAAAGCACATGTGCAAGATGTAGAAAAACCTGCAAACAGGGCCTGTTTGGAGGGGGGGGGGGGTGGTGTATTGGTGGACAGGCTTGAAGTGCTGATTTACAGCGCTGTGCTTGAAACTAG
This sequence comes from Rana kukunoris, assembly GCA_029574335.1. NCBI lineage: Eukaryota > Metazoa > Chordata > Amphibia > Anura > Ranidae > Rana > Rana kukunoris. The sequence continues at coordinate 293,116,087 of CM056051.1, read as the reverse complement.
CACAAGACAATCTTATTCTAATTGTGGGTTGTTTGAGGGAAGCCAAGTGAGTGTTTGAACCCCTGCTAGTGTTTTTAGATTGGGCTTTGTGTCCCTTTTCTTATAATTGGCTTCACTTCCTGTCACACAGCTGAACAGGAAGTGAGGTTAAAACCCTACCAATGGTCTTTTCTTCGGGACACAGGTCAATCTAACTAGTGTCCCCATTAAGCAAATTGCACTGCAGTGTACACCCCAAATGATTAGTTACTTTGGGGTTTAGTAAAGGCAAAGCCGCTCTGCAGTAGAAGCGTAGGCAATGAAAATCAGAAGGGAAGCACTGATGGTTTTAACTTCCAATCCCGTCAAGTTTTTATTTTTCTTCCTTGCTTGTCCACTTGTAGTGCAAAGTGGATTTGCCTTTAGTAAATGGAACCCAAAGTCCAAGATCTATACTAATTTGGGGTGTACACAGCAAAATGCAATTTCCAAAATGGAAAACTATTTAGATTGATCTGTGTCCCCAACAAAACATTACTCAGGTTTTCCCCTCACTTCCTGTTTGGCTATGTGGCAGGAAGTGAATGAATTAAGTAGAAAATGACAACATTTGTGAGGTGTCTTTACCCTATCAGGGGTGCAGGCATCCCCAAAACAAATAAGAAAATTGTTGATTTAACATTGGGTGGTGTTTGTGGGGGTCCCTAACACACATTCATACATATTAGCAACGCTGGATCCTGGCCTATTGGCATGGTTATATTTTCTTAAGCCTCTCAATAAAATGATCTGAAATTTGGGGTTAAACTGGAACTATAATCATCACTTTTATTTTTTTTGTTTAATTTCATTTTGGATAGAGTTGGGGGGGGGGGTTAGAAGCTCTGTCAGTTTATTTTGTATTATCCCTGTCCATTTGGGGAGATTGGCCTTCACTTCCTGCCCCATAGCCAAACAGGAAGTGATCGAAAAACTAGGCAAATTAAGGGACTCCTGTGCCCCCCCCTACAGAACTTGTGTGTGTGTCCTGAAAATTCCTGGGTGGGTCATAAAAAAACAGGGTGTGGCCTTGACAGGAAGGGTGGGTCATTTTTCTATTAGGGGGTGCCAAAATTTGGTCAGGCCTAGGGCAGCACAAAACCTAAATATCCTACTGCATATTAGGGCTTATTTAGACAGGATCCAATTTACAGCATGTTTTTAGATTGTGGGAGGAAACCCGCACAGGGAGAACATGCAAACTCCAGGCAGATAGTGTCACGGGCGGGATTCGAACCAGCAACCCTTTTGCTGCTAGGTGAACATGCTACACGCTACGCCACTGTGCTGAACAAACATGATTGCAGCTGAAAGCATGAGATGTTTTTGTTATTTTTTTTTTACCAATTCCATGCTTTCCAGCCTGGAGGACAGATGTGGGGTCTAATTGACCCTGCCTCTCTCTATAAAGAGGACCTGTCACACACTAGTCCTATTACAAGGGATGTTTACATTCCTTGTAATAGGAAGAAAAGTGAAAAATAATACAAAAAAAGGGACAAACAAGTGCAAAAATGAAAATATTAAGTAAAAAAAATAAAAAATAATAAAAAAAGGAATTTAAATGCTCCTGTCCCTAGTAGCTCGCACTCAGAAGCGAACACGCATGCAAGTCCCACCCACATATGTAAACATCCTTCAAACCCCACATGTGAGGTATCATAGCTTGCGTTAGAGTGAGAGCAATAATTTTAGCACTAGACCTCCTCTGTAACTCAAAAGTGGTAACCTGAGAAAAAAAGTCAAGCGTCGCCTATGGAGATTTTTAATAACGAAGTTTAGCGCCATTCCATGAGTGTGCGCAATATGAAAGCGTGACAAGTTAGGTATCTATTTACTCGATGTAACATCATCTTTCACCTTATCCCTAAAAATTGGGCTAGCTTTACTGCTTTCTTATTTTGTCATTCATGAAACAGTTTTTTTTTTGAAAGCCAAAAAAAACAAAAAACGTTTGAAATTTTTTGCCGCAAATACCGTTGGAAATTTGTACGAAAAAATGGCCGCCACTTTATTCCCTAGGGTGTTTGTTAATAAAATATATATAATGTTTGGGGGTCCTGATTAATTTTCAAGGAAGAACATATAATTGTTACATGATGGATAGAAGTGCCAGAATAGGCGCGGTATGGAAGTGGTTAAAGTGCAACAATAAAAGTGAAAAATTCCTTGAAATTTCGTACCATGGGGGGGGAGGGGGAATCAGGGCCGCCATCAGGAATTATGGGGCCCCTTACACAGCTTCAGGCATGGGCCCCCTGGAGCAGAGAAAATTCCGTCTGGAATTGAGAAGGGGGGGGCTGCCGCAATTTGATAAGCGGGGGGTTCCTTTACAAAAAAATAAATATAGAAAAATACATATTAAAAAAAGGGTGGTAGCCATCCGGGGGCCCTGGGGACCTCTGGGCCCTTTAATAAAAATAAACCTCTGGGCCCTTTAATGAAAAATAAATTAAAATATCTATCTATCTATCTATCTATCTATCTATCTATCTATCTATCTATCTATCTATCTATCTATCTATCTATCTATATATATATGTAGCCCTGTTGTTGATTTCAGCTCCTTTAAGAGAAAAGATATTGCAGCTGCAGGTGGAGCCGGAGAGCACAGCTTTGTGGGGATTGTAGACACAGCCACTGAGGAATTACAAATGAAAACGGATAATTAGACTACAGTTCCCAGAGTGCTACAGGAGAAAGACAGGAAGTGATGTCAGGTACAGACAGGACGTTCCGGGTGAGAGGGGAGTCGGATGTGAGGAGACAGGGAGAACAGACTGCTGTCGCTTGGGGGTGCCGCCTGTTTGTGGAGAGACTGTGCTGACTTGTCACACGTGCCTTCCTGAAGTGACATCTGCTACACAGGGTAAACGGCTGTTTGTTCCTGGCTGGAAGAGGATCCTCTGGGGCTGTGAGTAAGGTGCCACCCTGCTGAGAGGACACTGCGGGGGCGACTCGGCCCGGACGGACGCCAAATTTGATGACCAGAACCCCTGATGACATCAGACTCCAGCTCCTATATACAGCTCTTCATCGCAGAAGATAATTGCTGACATCCCTGCCGGCTACAGACGGACATCTCCCTCCGTGGATGGGTGAGAGGCCTCCGGCCCGTTGTCATTAACCATACACACAGATTTTTACCGTTCATATTGGGCCCCAACGTTGGCTAGCTGAAGAAACTACCACTGGCCAGTGGGTCAGGTACCCGGGTACATTGGGACTAAGTATATATATATATAAGTTCACAGTTAGAATAACCGCATTTATCGTTCATCACTGTTATGCTGGTGTCTCATATGCAGTCTCTGTGTTATGCTGTGTAGAGATAAATGTTGATGTTGTATATTGCTATTCAGATTATTATATATATATATAGTAAATAGTTATTTAAACTCTCACAAGGTGTGCTGGTGTGCTGTGGATTCATTATTTGTGGTGTGTCACAGAGGTAAAACAGAAGAACCGATCATCCAGCGGCTCCTTCGGGGGTGAGCGCTACACGTGGGGGTTCTCGTCCGGGATCTTTTCTGATACCTCTCGCAAAGTGATAACCACACAAACGAGCCAGCAATGGATCCAAACACAGCAGCAGAGTGGTGCGAGGAACAAAATGGCCAATTAGGGCTGAGTGTAGTAATGGACATTCCTGCTGACAAATGGACAGAGGAACAGATCCGTCAAGCAGTAACTACACTAGCACCTGACCAGAAAGTGTTTGTAATAGACACAAAAATAGATCAAGAAATCTCCCATACCTATGCCCTACTAGAATGGAAGAAAGGAGTCCCAACCTGCTTCCAGGGTGATAGCATCCAGCTAACCGGAGAAGTTAAAGCACGGTTACTCCCTCTAGTCACCTCAGCAAGTTGTTTGGAGGGACCAAGCCAGACCATGTCAGACACAGTGGAAGTAACTACCACTTCTGTGCCAACCACTAACTACCCCCCAGCTTCCTTCTTCATGGACATAGGAAAACTGGTAGAGAGCGTTATAAAAATTTCCTCGCCCTCTGTGAACTATGGCTACAGGAAGTTGAGAATCTTTTCTGGAGTGCAGCCTGTACCTCCTGGAGAAGAAGAGTATGAAACCTGGATGGAACAGGCTATGCAAGCACTGGAAGAATGGGATGTTCCAGAGGCTCAAAAGAAACAGCGCATTACTGAAAGTCTGAAAGGCGTTGCAACAGAAGCCATCCGAAATTTGAAATTCAGTCAGGAGTCTTGTACAGCATATGACTATCTTCGCATGTTGCAAGATGAGTTTGGGCGCACAGAGAAAGGTACAGATTTAATCTTCCTCTTTGAACACATGTTTCAACGGGAAAATGAGCAGCTTTCCGAGTATATTCGACGACTAAACAAAATGCTATACCAGATTGTACTAAAGAAAGGAATAGAGCCCAGGGATATGGATCAAGTAAGAATGAAACAGATCCTGAGAGGCGCTCTGAGTTCTGACCCTATCTGGATCCAGTTGAAAACTTTACAAGGAGGTACCTCTTTGCGATACTCTGATCTCATTAAGATGGTAAGGGAGGAAGAGGCTATCCTAGAGGAGAAAAAGAAGGGCTCAGGATTTTCATTTCCTGCTGAGGTTCGAACGCTCAATGTGTCGAATGGGAATTCAGAAATAGAGAAATTAAAGGCGCAAGTTTCCCAGCTGACGCAAATGCTAACCCTATTGTCTGCAGGTGTCAAGTCGCCCCTTGAAAAAGTCACGTCAGAACCAGTTCCTGATTCTACCACTCAGGTGGTGCCTATCAAGAAACCGTCAAACAGCTGCTATAACTGTGGAGGAGTGGGTCATTACCGAAGTATCTGTCCGAGCCCATCGAATTCAAGAGGAAGTTATCTACCGGCGGGAAACTACAGAGGGCCCCAGTGAGGGAGCAAACTGGGTGCCCAACTACTGAAGACTGCTCTGATTCCCAGGATACCAATAAGAGGCCCAAGTCTTTACCCAGAGCCCCCCCTGCTACGACAAAAAGATCCCCTCCCTTGGTGTCTGGTCCTGTGTCACAGGGAAGCAATGCACACCCACAACCTAAACCCCAGTTAGGGGGAAGAAAACAACCACCACGAGCTAGGAAGAAGGCTGGAGTGCAGTCGACTGGGTCTATGCCTTCTACTACTCCGAAGAAGTTCCCTGACAAGTTGATAGGTCCTTCACCCATTATCCCAGTTCAAGTAGAAGGGGTTTACACAAAGGCTCTCCTCGATTCAGGTGCTCAAGTAACACTGATTTACCGGGACTTCTACCAGAAGCATTTGAAGCATCTACCCCTGATGGAGTTAGAGGATCTCGAAATCTGGGGTATTGGGACTCAGAAGCTTCTATATGATGGGTGTCTACAAGTGAAGCTGGAGTTCAGTTCGGCAACTGTTGGGCAACCAGGGGTCTGTGACGCCTTGGCCATTGTATGTCCCCGCCCACCAGGAGCTAATCGGAGTTCTATAATAGTGGGGACAAATACTGACTTGGTGAGACGCCTTATAACTCCGTTAGTGACGGAAGAGAGTTCTACTTCTGAGGAGATGCACCCGATGTTGCGGCCAATCTACCAGCGGATTATACAAGAACAGAGGGCCCCTGCAGAAGTGGGACGGCTTTGGAGATAGAGCGGAGAAGGTCTTACAGCCAGGAGAAATGACTAGTTTCCGGGCCTCAGTCAAGTTGAATTGGTCATAACCAGGCCCCTATGTGGTCCTGGAAACTGATCCCAGAAATGAGAAGAGATCTGGAGTGGAATTGGTGCCGGAGATAATATCCACCAGAGCCCTACAGCGGGCCCGTGGGAGAGTCTCTGTAAGTGTATGCAATGTGTCAGACTACCCAGTGACCTTGAAGGCACGGATGCCGATTGGACAAGTGGCCACTGCCACACCCCTCTCACCCACTGAATTGGTGGAGGGAGTAGACAGAGAGATCCCAGCTGAACGGTTCTATCCTAAAGACGCTCCAATCTCGCCTGAGTGGAAGAAGCGAATTCAATCTCAACTCCTCAAGCGGCAGGATTTGTTCTCCAAGGATGAGTTTGATGTGGGATGTGCCAAGAGCACTCGACACCACATTCGCCTCCAAGATGACAAGCCCTTTCGAGAAAGGTCACAGCGAGTCCCATTGGGAGATCTAGATGACCTAAGGGAACAACTGGCTGAATTGAAAAGGACCAGGATAATCCAAGAATCCAGGAGTCCTTATGCCTCACCCATTGTGGTAGTTCGCAAGAAAAACGGTTCCATCCGTTTGTGCATAGACTACCGCACACTCAACCAAAGAACCATTCCCGACCAATACACTACTCCTCGAATAGAAGATGCCTTACAGTGTCTGTCTGGAGCAAAGTGGTTTAGTGTACTTGACCTGCGAAGTGGGTATCACCAGATACCCATGCATCCTGAAGATAAAGAGAAGACTGCTTTCATCTGTCCACTGGGATTCTTTGAGTTTAATAGAATGCCCCAAGGCCTCGCAGGAGCCCCAGCAACTTTCCAACGACTAATGGAAAAGACGGTGGGAGACATGAACCTGATTGAGGTACTAGTGTATCTGGATGACCTAATAGTCTTCGGAAGAACACTGGAAGAACATGAGCAGCGGTTGGAAAAGGTCTTGAAGCGGCTGCATGAAGAAGGATTGAAACTTTCCTTGGAGAAGTGTCAATTCTGTCTGCCTTCAGTCACGTACCTGGGACATGTTGTTTCAGCAGAAGGCATATCAACTGATCCTAAGAAGTTGGAAGCTGTGGCTTCATGGCCGAGACCTCGTAATATTACTGAACTCCGGTCCTTCCTGGGATTCTGCTCATACTATAGAAGGTTCGTAGAGGGGTTTGCCAAGATAGCTCAGCCTCTGAACAAACTTCTAAGAATGGAAGGAGCAGAAGATGAATCAATGCCCTTTGAGCCGGGTTCATCAGCCCACGGGCCTAGGAAGCCTCGTGAATCAATCCAGGAGGAATGGACCGACCAATGTGAAAGGGCTTTCCTCCGATTGAAAGGAAGTCTAACACAGGCTCCTGTCCTTGCCTACGCTGATCCTGCCAAACCTTATGAACTACATGTGGATGCTAGCAGAGAAGGGCTAGGAGGAGTACTATACCAGGAATATGATGGCCTCCTGAGACCGGTGGCATATGTGAGTCGGGGTCTCACCCCTTCTGAGAAGAATTATCCCACTCACAAGTTGGAGTTCCTGGCCTTGAAGTGGACAGTGGTGGACAAACTAAAAGACTACCTGTACGGGGCCAAGTTCGTGGTCAGAACCGACAACAATCCACTCACTTACATTCTCACTACGGCAAAACTGGATGCCACTGGGCACAGGTGGTTGGCTGCCCTGTCAGGATTCCGCTTCAGCCTCAAATATCGCCCTGGGGTCAATAACCAAGACGCGGATGCCTTGTCCAGAAGACCCTATAGCACAGGGGCCCCTCGGATGATTTGGAAGAAAAGCAGCAGTTGTTCCTCCCAGAGAAGCATAGAGAAAATGTACTGAGAGCTTTGCATGATGACCATGGTCACTTAGGATCAGAAAGAACTTTCAAACTGGTCCGAGACAGATTCTATTGGCCCTGCATGAGATCTGAAGTTGAAAGTTACTGCCATTCCTGTCTAAGATGTATCCAGAGGAAAACTTTACCTTCGAGGAATGCTCCAATGAGCCATCTACAGAGTCAAGGACCCATGGACCTGGTGTGCATTGACTTCCTGTGCCTAGAGCCTGACACTAGTGGACAGGGAAACATCTTGGTGGTGACAGATCACTTTACCCGTTATGCTCAAGCTTTTTCAACCAAAGATCAACGTGCTCCTACTGTAGCCAAAGTCCTAGTGGAAAAGTTCTTCGTTCATTATGGTCTACCTCAGAGGATCCATTCTGATCAAGGCAGAGACTTTGAAAGTCGGCTCATCAGGCAGCTCTTGGATCTATTGGGGATTCAGAAGTCGAGGACCTCCCCCTATCACCCCCAGGGTGATGCACAACCGGAGAGATTCAATCGTACTCTACTCAACATGTTGGGAACACTGTCGACCAGGGAGAAACAGCACTGGAGTCGGCATATCTCTACCATTGTGCATGCTTACAATAGCACAGAAAGTGATGCTACCGGATACTCACCGTACCGCCTCATGTTTGGAAGAGAAGCCCGATTGCCAGTAGATTTAGCTTTTGGCCTCTCCCTTGACCAGACGTCTATTGCGTCTCATCAGGGCTATGTGGATAGACTCAGGAAGAACCTGGCTTCTGCATTTGAGAAGGCCCGTTCGACCTCTGAGGGTAGAGAACGAAGAAACAAATGAAACTATGACCTGAGGGTTCGGGTACAGGACCTACAGCCAGATGATCGAGTTTTGTTGAGAAATTTGGGTGCGTCTGCAAGACACAAGCTAGCTGATAGATGGAGTTCTCAGATCTACATTGTCTGTAAACAATTACCTGGCCTGCCAGTGTACCAGATTCGACCAGAGGGAAAGACCGGGCCACTGAAGAATTGGCATCGGAATCATCTCCTACCTCTAAATGAAGCTGTGCGGGTACCAGATAGATGAGTCTCCTTCACCCATTCCATCCACTTCCCGTCAAGCACCTGTTACCCGGTCACAACAGCCACCTTCTACAAGAGAAAGTGAGGACGACAGCGATGAGGAAGATGTGTGTCCGAGTTGGATGTGGCCATCTGAACCTATGGATGTCCATCCAACTATTATGGCTCCTGAGCAGGACTTGAGCAATTTGAGACCGGATGCCCCTGAATTTGTGCCTCAAACAAACGAGGATATGCCCATGGAAGATGAGGACGACAGCGATGAGGAAGATGAGGAAGATGTGTGTCCGAGTTGGATGTGGCCATCTGAACCTATGGATGTCCATCCAACTATTATGGCTCCTGAGCAGGACTTGAGCAATTTGAGACCGGATGCCCCTGAATTTGTGCCTCAAACAAACGAGGATATGCCCATGGAAGATAATTCTGTACCTTCTCAAGTGGAAAGTCTCTTGCCAGAAACCTCAGTGCTAGAGGATGCTCTTGTTCAGCCAGTCGAAGAGGAAACTGAATTCTCTCAGCCAACACTTCAAGTAGAAGGGGACTCCGCAGATGAGGGCCCATCATGGCTTTTAGAATCAAGGTCCAAACGACCAGTGCGACCCCCTCAGAGACTCACTTATGACTCACCAGGGAATAGCACAGAGGAAGCTGTAACTACTGTGCGAAGATCACCCGAGGTGTCCACCTTGACCACTGAAGTATCAAAGGACTCAGGCCATCAGCACACCTTGGTGGAGTGTCCCTCTACCCACCCCACTTGCTAGACGCTGTCATAAACTGCATCTATCTGCACGCAGTAAAGGTATTCAAGTAGTTTAGTATAAACTTTATATGTGCCTTTATATTGTATATGCTGTCTGTAGAACCTACAAACGCAGTTTACCCTTTGGAGGGACCCAAAGACTTTAAGTAGGGGGAGAATGTAGCCCTGTTGTTGATTTCAGCTCCTTTAAGAGAAAAGATATTGCAGCTGCAGGTGGAGCCGGAGAGCACAGCTTTGTGGGGATTGTAGACACAGCAGCCACTGAGGAATTACAAATGAAAACGGATAATTAGACTACAGTTCCCAGAGTGCTACAGGAGAAAGACAGGAAGTGATGTCAGGTACAGACAGGACGTTCCGGGTGAGAGGGGAGTCGGATGTGAGGAGACAGGGAGAACAGACTGCTGTCGCTTGGGGGTGCCGCCTGTTTGTGGAGAGACTGTGCTGACTTGTCACACGTGCCTTCCTGAAGTGACATCTGCTACACAGGGTAAACGGCTGTTTGTTCCTGGCTGGAAGAGGATCCTCTGGGGCTGTGAGTAAGGTGCCACCCTGCTGAGAGGACACTGCGGGGGCGACTCGGCCCGGACGGACGCCAAATTTGATGACCAGAACCCCCTGATGACATCAGACTCCAGCTCCTATATACAGCTCTTCATCGCAGAAGATAATTGCTGACATCCCTGCCGGCTACAGACGGACATCTCCCTCCGTGGATGGGTGAGAGGCCTCCGGCCCGTTGTCATTAACCATACACACAGATTTTTACCGTTCATATTGGGCCCCAACGTTGGCTAGCTGAAGAAACTACCACTGGCCAGTGGGTTAGGTACCCGGGTACATTGGGGACTAAGTATATATATATATAAGTTCACAGTTAGAATAACCGCATTTATCGTTCATCCACTGTTATGCTGGTGTCTCATATGCAGTCTCTGTGTTATGCTGTGTAGAGATAAATGTTGATGTTGTATATTGCTATTCAGATTATTATATATATATAGTAAATAGTTATTTAAACTCTCACAAGGTGTGCTGGTGTGCTGTGGATTCATTATTTGTGGTGTGTCACAGAGGTAAAACAGAAGACCCGATCATCCAGCGGCTCCTTCGGGGGTGAGCGCTACATATATATATATATATATATATATATATATATATATAAAAAAGGGGGTTGCCTTGGGAGCTCTGGGCCCTTTAATAAAAAATAACTACCAAGAATCTAAAAAAAATCACATGGGGTGGGAGCTGTGGTGGCTCAACATGAATGGCACTGCGCTGACAAGCCGTTCACCTCTGCAGCCAAGGGTTCGGATCCTGGTCTCGGCTACATGTGAATTGAGTTTGGTGGTCTCAGCCTGGCTCCCGGTGGGTGTGCTATGCAACGTACGCCTGTGCTTAGTACGCCCACCCCCCCCCCCCAAAAAAAAAAAAACACACACGAACGCACTTTGGCCATGAGGTCTCCTAAAAAAAAGAGAGGCGAAGGACCTACAGGGCTGGCTGGGTGGGCTAGACTCCCTCATAGGGGGAGTCCCTCTGTCCCATCGGGCTTCCAAGTGTAGCAGGTGGGGTGAGTGGGAGGCCCCCCTCACACCCGCCATTGCCACCGGGGGCATGGAGAAGGATGGCGATTGCAAGTCCAGCTCCCCTCTCTCGACTTCACGCACAAAATACACTTTAAAAAATAAATTAAAGAAAAAAAAAAAACCTGGGGAAAATATAAAATGTTTATAACATTTTTATAAGCAAAAAGGTTGTCATCTGGGGCCCTCTGGGCTCTTTCATAATTTATATTATATATATTATATATATATATATAATATTATATATATATATATATATTATATATATATATATATATATATATATGTGTTAAAAAAATAACAAAAAAAAAATCAAAATATATAATTTTTTGTATTTTTTTAAAAAAAAGGGGGGGGGGGGGGTTGTCATCTGGAGCCCTGGGGATCTCCGGGCCACTGGGGACCTCCAGACCCCTAAAAAAAAACATTGGCCCTTTAATAACAAAAAATATGGGGGTTGCCACCCGGGTCCCTGGGGGCCTCTGGGCCCCCGGGGACCTCCGGACTGCTAAAAAATATTAAATTCTTCTTGTTCTTCTTCGCCGGAGCCACCGCTTCCAATTGAAATCCCCGCTGTCTGCCAGACCACGCCCCCCTCTGACGCCACGGGCAAGCTCTTAGGAGTGTGCTGCAAGTGCGTCAGAGGGGGGCGTGGTCACATGTCAGAGGGCGGGCAATTCAATTGGAAGCTTGTGCGCGGCTTCTTCTTTGCCAGAGTCGCCGCTTCCAATTGAATTGCCCGCTTTCTGGAACATGTGACCACGCCCCCCTCTGACGCACATGCAGCACACGGGGACTTTCCTAAGAGCTTGCCCGTGGCGTCAGAGGGGGGCGTGGTCTGGCAGACAGCGGGGATTTCAATTGAAAGCGGCGGCTCCGTCGAAGAAGAACAAGAAGAAGATGCGGACGAGAAGGACAGCGGAAGGAGAAGAAGATGGAAGAACACGCCGGTCAAGATGCGGGAATAGAAGACCCAAGACAGAGGCAGAGGAAGAAGAAGAAGATGGAGGAAGAAACCCGAAGGAAAGAAGAAAAGAAGAAGAAAGAAGATAATAAAGGACTTGTCAAAAACCGGCTCTTGTCGTTTTTAACCCTTTACATTTTTTTTGGGTGAAATGGTAGAGGTACAATGTACCCCATTACCATTTCACACAGGGGGGGGGCGGCATCTGGGGGGCCCCTTTGTTAAAGGGGTCTTCCAGATTTCGATAAGCCCCCTGCCCGCAGACCCCCACAACCACCGGGCAAGGGTTGTGGGGAAGAGACCCTTGTCCTCATCAACATGGGGACAAGGTGTTTTGGGGGGTACCCCAAAACACCCTCCCAATGTTAAGGGCATGTGGCCTGGTGCGGTCCAGGAGAGGGGGGGGGCGCGCTCTGTCCCCCCCTCTTTTCTGCGGCCGGCCAGGTCAACGTGCTCGGATAAGGGGTCTGGTGTGGATTTTAGGGGGGACTCCACGCCATTTTTTTTTAAATTTGGGGTGGAGTTCCCCTTAAATTCCACACCAGACCTGAAGGGTCTGGTTATGGATATTTGGGGGGAACCCCACGTCATTTTTTTTTAAATTGACGGCGGGGTTCCCCTTAATATCCATACCAGACCTAAAGGGTCTGGTTATTGAATTTGGGGGGACCCCCACGCTTTTTTTTTTTTCGTTTTTTTTAAGAATGAATTCTCCTGCAATTGCCGGGAGCCGACAATTCATTATAGCCGCGAGTCAGTTTTAAATGGCTTTTTTGCTTTGAAAAATGTAATTTTGTGCAGAGACAGTTCTAACCACGGGAAACATGCGATTTTTCACATGCTGACATTAGAGCCCCCCATAGTACGAAATTTAAAGAAAAATTACACTTTTATTGTTGCACTTTTAGCATTATTAAAATCACTGCTCCCGAAAAAATGTCCGTTTTAAAAAAGAAAAAAAGCATTGGTACATGTCCCCTAAGGCAGGACTGAGGTCCCCAAACACTTTTTTGTACAAAACTTGCAGATTAGCCTTTAAAATTAACAAATAAGATTTCCCCCATAGACTTTAACAGGGAGTTTGGCGGCGGCTTTACTTATCAATTGCATCGCGCTGCTGCTGCGGCCGGTTCATGCGCCTAATTAAGGCTTCATCCAGCGCATCTATTAAGGCATGTACCGGCGCAGCGCAGTGCCAATAGTAATTCAGCCCCATTGACACTGCCTTAAAGGACATGCTAGACACTGGCTGGCCAGATGTAGGGAATTCTGCAATGGGACCTGGTGCAGTCCACTCACCTCCATGTCTGGTGTCCAAATGCTCCCTCCTGGTGATGCAGTGCGCTGCCTGTTTTTTGCTGATAATGATCCGCTGCCTTGGAATGCATGTGTGTCATTGGGATGTTTTTTGGCTCTGCTGGGGGATGAGGCCACGGGACGTTTATTCACCCGCGAGGTGCAGGCTCTGCCGCCATCTTGTTATGGTCTCCTCAGAGCTGAGAGGAATTAACTGGTCAGCAGAGTCTCCCCTGCCTGAGTGCGGCTGCTTTAGGGGCTGTGTGGCTCATATGGTTGCGTTATTACCCGGTAGTCTGGCGGAGCTCCATGGTTAAGTGCCCATCTTGGAACTCAGATGCCAATCACTCTGCGCGCCAACACGAAAAAAAAAAAGGTGCTTTGACATTTCTTATATGATAAGGTGTGGGGCCACCTAGCTACGTCACTCAGTGACACCACCCCCTTTCTGACATCACAAACTGGTACATGCTGGGCGGGGCAAACACCTTGCAAATTTGGGTGTTCTGCGAATGGCCAAACAGGCAAATGTTCGGCTCGGACTCATGCTGGGACCAAACTGTTCGCCCATCCCTACTTGTTTTTTTTTTACAATTTTAGGAGTTCTCAGAAAGCTAAACTTTTATGATATTACAAACAAAATATACCTACTGTGGTCACACTTTTTTTATTTCCTCTCCCTCTTCCCTCTTTTTTTAATATCTTTTCTCTCTAACCCCCCCCCCCCCCATCTCCTACCCCAGAACACAGCCCTATAATCCTTTTTACATTTCTCATAAAAATTTCCCTACAGCATATTTCAGTGTACTTAGCTGTTATTCTGAATTAGACATGTGCACACTGAAATATTTTGTTTCATAATTTCGTTTTCGTCCGAAAAATACATTTAGTTTAGTTACTCCCGAAATTTGTTTTTATTTATTTTTGTTTTTCGTTAAAAAGATGCATTTGTCCAAAAATCAAAATTAGGGTCAAATCTGTCACTGAAGGCTTTTGGTGTCTGTCGAATGTTCTAAAAAAAAAATAGAAGAAGATTCGATAGAATCTTTAAAAAAAAAATTGACTCTTCATGTCTCTACGTCAAATCTTCATGTCTCTCTATGTTGAATCTTCATGTCTCTCTATGTCGAATCTTCATGTCTCTCTATGTCGAATCTTCATGTCTCTCTACGTCGAATCTGTCATTGAATGCTTATGGTGTCTGTCGAATGATTTAAAAAAAAAAAAGAAGATTCAACAGAATCTTTTAAAAAAAAAAAAAAATGTTGACCCCTTCATGTCCCTCTATGTCTAATCTTTTCTCTCTATGTCGACTCTTCTTCATGTCTCTATAATGTTGTTGAATTTTTTCTCTTTATGTTAAATCTTTTCTCTTTATGTAGAATAATATTGGACTAATAGAGTTAAGGTTAGGCACATTCGACTGCAACGAAAACAAAAATAAGGCATGTGTTTTATGTCGGATCTTTCGTTGTTAGTTTAGTTTCTGTGCTTTTGTTATTGTTTGCAAATACCTGAAATTTACCTGAAAATACGAAAATTCATTCAGACGAAAACGAATGCACATGTCTATTCTGAATTTGAAATTAGATTTGATTCAAGTATTGACACATTAATAATACTGTCATTGCCCAATGTATCTGTAAAGGTGTAAGTTTTAAATAAAGCATTAAAAGAAGGGGTCGCAGGGAGCAGGGGAAATTAAACATGTCCTTATGTTTCTCTCTTTTTTTTTATTTCTTTTTTGCAAAATCTTTATCTATACAGAGATATGAGACATACGCTATGACACTGCACAGGTTAATGCATGGTCTCTGTCTGCAGTGTGAGAACTGACACTTCCTGTGAAGAAACTGCATTTTCCACAATCCCTATGTCTCACCTTCTAGTGCACTACAGGCAAAAGCTATTTACTGAACTAAACCTTGCTTAAAAATATGTATTTACATCACATTAGCACTTCCACATTTCCCACAAGCACTACGTGACCCAAAACAAGATGTTCCCTTTCCTTCTGGTGAATGGGAACAATTTGGGCAAATTAATATGTGGACTCAATCAACCGATACTACACATTGCAGCCATAACATGTGAGCCCATCATTACAAGGTAAAGCAAACAACACAGGGATTGTAACTACACTAATACTTAGGTATCTGTATGAAAGTAAACACAAACTTTAACCATGTACCCACCAGCCTAATGCAGGGTCCCTACACTAGGCAAGACAAGGTGCAATTTTATTGTGCAGGAACCCTAAATTAAAATGTTTGAACCTAACCACTACTTTATTTTGGAACAATATAGGCCTTTATAGAAAATATTATGATGTAACAAGCCCAAACAATTGTAGCAGAGCCTCTGGTCTACTTTGCAAAATTGATTTGTTGACAGCAATATGTATGTTTTTGGATCAAGTCATTTTGGACATAATATCACATATAATGCATATACTTTTTCAGATATATCTGGGCTTTGGCTAACGTATTTTCAAACTTTGAAGTACTAATTTTCTCTTACACTGGTATCACTGAGAGGTTTAAAACTTCATTATATATCTTCTATTGAAGTCAGTACCATTTCTTAAGCTAATTGATTTATCTGGATCCAAATGTCTCACTTTTTGATTATTTGCAGTTTTGAATGTAGAACTCCAGTCTCAGACTAATAAAATATAATATACTAATTGAATAATAGATATTTCTAGTTTAAACATTGATATGTGGAATAAGGTTATTACATGTTATCCTCATTGGCTGTAAAAGTTAATTAAAGCTAATTTTCAATGTAAATGAAAGGTCTGCACTTTCAAAAAACCCCAAAATAAGATTTTCTGCAAAGGAGCATTAAAAGTAAAGCTGATTAAAAGGATACTGGGTAACATGACCATGCCTTACAGCTACCTCCTGCAAATGCTGGGGTTTCAAAATCCCATGAAAATGCCCTCCAGTGCAGAGGCACATTTTACAGGGTTTTTGAGGGTCTATTTTCCCAGGAAATAGCTATAAGGCACAGTGTTAAGAAAAAAAGATATAGCCCTGGTTTTGTTAACAGGTCTATTTTATAGATAACTCTGTAAGCAATCTTGAATTTTGGGTTGGTTATAAGCCTTTCAAAAGAGTATACCTTCCACTTTCTAAAGGGTCATGCATTTACGTGGTGCTAGAAAAAGATTTTGGAGGAGATAAGTATCCCAGTGCCACCTGTCGGTGTCCCTGATCACGTCCACACCAGACATATGATGTCGCTGTACTGGACTAGTGACAGTATGTAGAAAAAATAACCTGTGAAATAAAAAAAACATTTTTTTTTATCATTTCTTTATTTTAAAAAAATGTCACAAAAAAATTACAACTTTAACAAAATTTCCATGACTGTTCCAGAATACCTCAGACTGTCTACGCCTGTTACGGAATACCTCAGAGACTGTCTACTATCCAATAGACATGTGCATTCATTTTCGTCCGAATTTCAGGTATTTTAGTTATCGTTTTACAAGCAAAAAAAAAGGAATGTGCAGAAATCCGAAATCCGCAAGAATCCAACATAAAAATGCTTTATTTTAGTTTTCGTTGCTAACAACAGTTCACTATAACATAGGAGTAGATTGAGATTCGACATGACACTGACAATAGCAATCTGTATCTATCGAATCTGTGGTCGAATGTACCTAACCTTAACTCTATTAGTCCAAGATTATTCTACATAGAGAGGAAAGATTCGACATAGAGAGAAAAGATTTGACATTATAGAGACAGTGTTGGGGTAGACGATTTAACATGAACGACAAAGATTCGACGAAGCAGAGAAAAACATACAAACTTTGAATCTGTCATTGAAGGCTTATGGTGTCTGTCGAAAGTTCTAAGAAAATTTGACAAGCAGCTAAGCTGTACGATACCCCAATCATACATTTTTGGTCAAATGCTCTGCCCATAGGCTATAGAAGAATTTAAATGTTAGTTGACTAGTAATAATAATTTATAAATATAATTATTACTAGTGTCATACAACATTAGAATTCTTCTATAGCTTGTAGGCGGAACATTCGACCGGAAATGTACGAATGTGGCGTCGTACAATGTAGCTGCCCTGTCCAGTCTTCTTAGAACATTCAACAGACACCATAAGCCTTCAATTGACAGATTCATTCTTAATTAATTCGGATTTTCGGACGAATGCATTTTATAACTAAACAAAATAAATAAAAACGAATTTCGGGAGTAACTAAATAAATACATTTTTCGAACGAAAACTAAATTCCGAAACAAAATATGTCAGGGTGCACATGTCTACTATACAAAAGTGGGCCATTTGAGGTTACTTGTACTGTTCTGTAATTTTTTGCCCTCAAGAGATGAGAGAGGCTGTTAGTACATCAGGATTGATCAATCTTTATATACAGTGGATATAAAAAGTCTACACACCCCTGTTAACCACTTTAGCCCCGGACCATATTGCTGTCCAAAGACCAGAGCACTTTTTGTGATTCGGCACAGCGTCGCTTTAACTGACAATTGCGCGGGTCGTGCGACGTGGCTCCCAAACAAAATTGGCGCCCTTTTTTTCCCACAAATAGAGCTTTCTTTTGGTGGTATTTGATAATCTCTGCGGTTTTTATTTTTTGCGCTATAAACAAAATAGAGCGACTATTTTGAAAAAAATTCAATATTTTTTAAATTTTGCTATAATAAAAATCCCCAAAAAGATATAAAAAAAAAACATTTTTTTTCCTCAGTTTAGGCCGATACGTATTCTTCTACATATTTTTCGTTAAAAAAAAATCGCAATTAGCGTTTATTAATTGGTTTGCGCAAAATTTATAGCGTTTACAAAAAAGGGGGTCGTTTTATGGCATTTTTATTATTATTATTTTTTACTAGTAATGGCGGTGATCAGCATTTTTTTTTCGGTACTGCGATATTATGGCGGCCACATTTTTGGGACCATTGGCATTTTTATAGCGATCAATGCTATAAAAATGCATTGTATTACTATAAAAATTCCATTGGCAGTGAAGGGGTTAACACTAGGGGGAAGGGAGGGGGTTAAGTGTGGTCCTGGGGTGCTGTGGTCTGGTATGGGGGGGTGGCCTCACTAGGGGAAGTCACTGAGAGAAGATCAACATTTCCCCCGCTGACAGGAACGAAAGGTATGTGTTTACACACATACCTCCCGTTCCCCGCTCTGTAACGAGCAATCGTGAATCGGTGCCCGGCGGCAATCGTACCCCCGGGCCGGGCACACGCGCGCCCTATTAGATGCTACAGGGAGGACGTAGAGCTACGTGCTCCCGCGTAGCAGTGCCACCATTCTGCAGTAATATGAAGGCGGGCGGTCGGCAATTAGTTAAAATGTCAGGTTTCTGTTATGTAAAATAATGAGATAATAATTTCATAATTTCAGAACTTTTTCCACCTTTAATATGACCTATAAACTGTACAACTCACTCAATTGAAAAAAAAATGAAATCTTTAAGGTGGGGGAAGTAAAAATAAAATAATATGGTTGCATAAGTGTGCATACCCTCGTATAGCTGGGGATGTAGCTGTGTTCCGAATTAAGCAATCACATTAAAATGAATGTTAAATAGTCAGTACACACCTGCCATCATTTAACGTGCCTCTGATTAACCCCAAATAAAGTTTAGCTGTTTTAGTAGGTCTTTCCTGACATTTTCTTAGTCCCCATCCAATAGCAAAAGGGATGGTCTGCAGAGAGCTTATAAAGCATCAGAGGGATCTCATTGTTAAAAGGTATCAGTCAGGAGAAGGGTACAAAAGAATTTCTAAGGCATTAGATATACCATGGAACACAATGAAGACAGACATCACAAATATGGCACAACCAAGAACTAGACATCCCTCTAAAATTGATGAAAAGACGAGAGGAAAACTGGACAGGGAGGCTGCCAAGAGGCCTACAGCAACATTAAAGAAGCTGCAGGAATATCTGGCAAGTACTGGCTGTGCGGTACATGTGTCAACAATCTCTTGTATTCTTCATATATCTGGGCTATGGAGTAGAGTGGCAAGACAGAAGCATTTTCTTCCAAAGAAAAATATCCAAGTCCAGCTATGTTTCGCCAAAACACATCTGAAGTCTTCCAAAAGCATGTGGGAAAATGTGTTATGGTCTGATGAAACAAAGGTTGAACTTTTTGGCCAAGATATGTTTGGTTCAAAACAACACAGCGCATCACCAAAAGAACACCATACCCACTATGAAGCATAGTGGTGGCAGCATCATGCTTTGGGGCTGTTTTTCTTCAGCTGGAACAGGGGCCTTAGTCAAGGTAGAGGGAATTATAAACAGTTTCAAATACCAGTCAATGTTGGCACAAAACCTTCAGGTTTCTGCTAGAAAGCTGAACATGAATAGGAACTACACCTTTCAGCATGACAATGACCCAAAGCATACATTCAAATCAACAAAGGAATGGCTTCACCATATAGAAGATTATCGTTTTGGAATGGCCCAGCCAGACCCAGAGCTGAATCCCATTAACAACCTGTGGGGTGATTTGAAGAGGGCTGTGCACAGGAGATGTTTCTCGCAATCTGACAGACTGAGAGTGTTTTTGCAAAGAAGAGTGGGTAAATATTAGATATGTGCATTTGTTTTCGTTAGAATGCATTTTCGTCCGAAAATCTGTTTTTTTTTTTCGTTTTAACAAACGATAACAAAGGTGCAAGAAACGAAAACCGAAAAGATCTGTCATAAAAAAATTGCATTTTTATTTTCATTTTCGTTGCGGTAAAAATTCGATATAGAGAGATTCGACATATATAGGGAAAAGATTTGATATTATAGGCAAAAGATTCGACAATTATAGAAGAAAAGATTTGACACTATAGAAATAATAGATTCGACATTACAGAGATTAGTTTCGATTTATGAAAAATAGATTCAATTATGACTAGTCATACAACATTAGAATTCTTGTAGGCGGAATATTCGACACGGAAATGTACGATTCAACGTACAATCATTCGACGTTCCCTTCTAATATCTTTTGACCATTAGACAGACCAAGTATTATTGGATTTTAGGACAAAAGCTAATTCCCCAATGAAAAACAAAATGAATCAAAACTTTTCGGGAGTAACTAAATAAATGTATTTTCCAAACGAAAACGAAAAAACAAAACAAAATATTCCAGTCTGCACATGTCTAGTAAATATTGCCAAGAGTCAAGATGTGCCATGCTGATAGACTCATAGACCTAAAAAGACTGAGTGCTGTAATAAAATCAAAAGGTGCTTCAAAGCCTTTCTTGTGACTAGCCACGATCGATCGCAGGCACAAGAGGCAGAACAGGACGTGTGTGTGTAAACACACACATCCCTGTTCTGTTCTGTTCTGAGAGGAGCTGCAGAATGTGAGTTCCTACAAGCTGGGAATCACGATCTGTCATCTCCTATAGTGAGTCCTTTCCTCCACAGTTAGAACACACATTAGGGAACACAGTTAACCCCTTGCTCGCCCCCTAGTGTTAACCCCCTCCCTGCCAGTGACATTTACACAGTAATCAGTGCTTTTTATATCACTAATTGCTGTATAAATGCCAATGGTCCCAAAAATGTGTCAAAAGTGTCTGATATGTCCACTATAATGTTGCAGTCCTGATAAAAATTGCCGCCATTATTAGTAAAAAAAATATATATACAAATGCCATAAATGTATCCCCTATTTTGTATATACACTTTTTGTGATTTTTATTACCAAAAATATGTAGATGAATACATATCGGCCTAAACTGAGGAAAAAATTAGCTTTTCTAAAAAAAATTGGGGCTATTTATTACAGCAAAAAGTACAAAATATTGTGGTTTTATTTCTAAATTGTCACCCTTTTTTGTTTGTAGAGCAAAAAATAAAAACCGCAGAGGTGATCAATAGGGATGAGCTTTATGTTCGACTAGAACATGAGTTTGAATCGAACATTGGCTTTTTTGCCCATTCGCCGAATGGATGTCTTTGGCACATTCGAAAATCTGCGGAACACCCCTTTAAAAGTCTATGGGAGATATCTAAAGTGCTAATTTTAAAGGTAAATATGCAAGATATTGTCATAAAAAGTGTCTAGGGACCTGGGTCCTGCCCCAGGGACATGTGCCAATGCAAAAAAAAGATTTAAAAACAGCAGTTTTTTGGGAGAAGTGATTTTAATAATGCTTAAAGTGAAACAATAAAAGTGAAATATTCCTTTACATCTTCTTACCTGGTATAGTAGTATGCCTTTAAAGTAGTGCATGTTTCCCGTGTTTATAACAGTCTCTGCACAAAATGAAATTTCATTGAATTGTCGGGTCATTAAAAAAAAAATGATCCCAAATCCATTACCATTACCAGGCCCTGAAGTCTGGTATGGATATTAAGGAGAACCCTATGCCAAATAAAAAAAATGGCGTGGGGTTCCCCCAAAAATCCATACCAGACCCTTATCCGAGCACGCAACCTGGCAGAATGCAGGAAAAAGAGGGGGGACAAGAGAGTGCCCCCCTCCTGAACCATACCGGGCCACATGCCTTCAACATGGAAGGATGGGGGACAAGGGCCTCTTCCCCACAACCCTTGCCCTGTGGTTGTGGGGGTCTGCGGGCGGGGGGCTTATCGGAATCTTATCGAATCTGGAAGCCCCTCTTTAACAAAGGGGAACTCCAGATCCAGGCCCCCCCAATGTAAATTGGTAAGGGGTACATTGTACACATACTATTTTACAAAAAAAAGTGTTAAAATGTTAAAAATGACAGGAGACGGCTTGGGACAAGTCATTTTAATTAAAAAAATAAAATAATTAAAATAAAAAAATAAAAACTATTTCAATCTAATCTGGTCTCGATGTCCAGCGTTGTAATCCATTCTCGATGTCCAGCGATGAATCCATTCTCCCCGCTAAGAAAGACGCATGATCCTGCCCGCCTCAACCGGAGGCACCCGGCCAAATGGTGCACAAGCAGTTTGACAGCTCTTTTATAACCAAGGGCGGGCCAACCCATGACTTGGACAGGTGACCCCCGCCCCTCTGACGCAACGGGGGTTTCCCGCGATGCGTCAGAGGGGGCAGGGTCACATGTCACAGGTTATAAAAGAGCTGTCAATCAGCTTGCGCGTCATTCGGCCGGGTGCCTCTGGTCGGGGCAGGATCTTGCGTCATTCTTTGCTGGAGAGCATCGCTGGAGAATGGATTACAACACTGGCCATCGAGACTGGATTACATCGCTGGAATGTTTTTTTTATTTTTTTATTTTATTATTCTTTATAAAGGACTTGTCCCAAGCCGGGCTTCTGTCGTTAACATTTTCACACTTTTTTTCACACACTTTTTTTGTGAAACTGTACCCCTTACCAATTCACATAAGGGGGCCATGATTTGTAGTTCCCCTTTGTTAAAGGGGGCTTCCAGATTCCGACAAGCCCTCCGCCCCGCAGACCCCCACACACCACCGGGCAAGGATTGTGGGATGAGGCCCTTATCCCCATCAACATGGGAAAATCCTCCCCATGTTGAAGGCATGTGGCCTGGTACGGTTCAGGAATGGGCGCTCTCTCGCGCCCCCCCCTTTTTCCTGTGGCCTGCCAGGTTGCGTGCTTGAATAAGGGTCTGATATGGATTTTTGGGGGGAACACCACGCCATGGTTTTTTCAATTTGGCATAGGGTTCCCCTTAATATCCATACCAGAAGACCTGAAGGGCCTGGTTATGGAAATTGGGGGACCCCCACACATTTTTTTCTTTTAAATTACTTTCAATGACTTTGATCTGTATTGCCGGGACCTGACAATTCATTATAGCCGCGAGTAGTTTTAAATTACTTTTATTTCCTTTCGAAAATTTCATTTTGTGCAGAGACTGTTGTAAATTAGCGCATGATTCCATGTTTATAAGCATACTATAGACACCCCCCAGGTATGAAATTGAAAGGAATATTTCACTTTTATTATTTAAACATTATTAAAAATCACTGCTCCTGAAAAAACTGCTGTTTTTTTATTAGTTTTTTTTTTTGCATTGATACATGTCCCCTGGGGCAGGACTCGGGTCCCCAAACACTTTTCTGACAATAACTTGTATATTAACCCTTTAAATGAGCACTTTAGATTTCTCCCATAAACTTTTAAAGGGTGTCTCGTGTTTGTGTCCCATAGACCTGGTGGGTGTTTGCGTGTTCGAACAAATTTGTTTCCTGTTTGCATGTTCTGCTGCGAACCGACCTGGTGGGTGTTCGGCTTATCCCTAGTGATCAAATGCCACTAAAAGAAAGCTCTATTTGTTTTGGTACTACATTGCACAGCATTTGTGCAATTGTCAGTTAAAGCGACGCAGTGCCGTATCGCAAAAAAATTACCTTGTCATTGAGCAGCCAATTCTTCCGGGGCTGAAGTGGTTATTGGTCACATTAAATGTGGAAAAAGTTCTGAAATGATTTATCTTTGGCTCATTTCTTTACATCACAGAAATATTTTAACAGGAAAAAAGCTAATTGGACATAATGGGGGTGATATACTATTGAAGCTGCGCTGCGCCGGTTCATGCCTTAATTAGTGCGCTGGATGAAGCCTTAATTAGGCGCATGAACCGGCCGCAGCAGCAGCGCAATGCAATTGATAAGTAAATCCGCCGCCAAACTCCCTGTTAAAGTCTATGGGGGGAAATCTTAATTGTGAATTTTAAAGGCTAATCTGCAAGTTTTGTCCTAAAAAGTGTTGGGGACCTCAGTCCTGCCCCAGGGGACATGTATCAATGCTTTTTTTTACTTTTAAAAAGGACGGCCGTTTTTTTTTCGGGAGCAGTGATTTTAATAATGCTAAAAGTGCAATAATAAAAGTGTAATTTTTCTTTAATTTATAATATATATTATAATATTATTAATGAAAGGGCCCTTATAAACATTTTATATTTCCCCAGGTTGTTTTTTTTTTCTTCTTTAATTTATTTTTTAAAGTTATTTTGTGCGTGAAGTAGAGAGAGAGGAGCTGGACTGCAGAGTTGTGTGAGTAGGCAGAACCCTCCCCCCAAGGCAATTGCCATCCTTCTCCATTGCCCCCGGTGGCAATGGCGGGGTGTGAGGTGGCCTCCCACTCACCCCAAAACCTGCTCCACTTGGGAGCCTGATGGGACAGAGGGACTCCCCCTATGAGGAAGTCTAGCCCACCCAGCCAGCCCTGTAGGTCCTTCGCCTCTCTTTATTTTAGGAGACCTCATGGCCAAAGTGCATGCGTGTTAAACCCAATTTTGTTGTTTGTGTGCGTGCAAGTGTGGTGTTTTTTTTTTTGGTGGGGGTGGGCATACTAAGCACAGGCGGTACCTACCTGCATAGCACACCCACCGGGAGGCGGGCTGAGACCACCAAACTCAATTCACATGTAGCCGAGACCGGGATCCGAACCCTTGGCTGCAGAGGTGAATGGCTTGTCAGCGCAGTGCCAATCACGTTGAGCCACCACAGCTCCCACCCCATGTTATTTTTGTTTAGATATTTTTTTAGTTATTTTTTATTAAAGGGCCAGAGCTCCCAAGGCAACCCCCTTTTTATTATATCGATATTTAATATATAGATATATAGATTATTTTTCATTAAAGGGCCAGAGGTTTATTTTTATTAAAGGGCCCAGAGGTCCCCAGGGCCGCCGGATGGCTACCACCCTTTTTTTAATATATATTTTCTATATTTTTTTTTTTTAAGGACCCCACGCTTATCAAATTGCGGCAGCCCCCCCCTTCTCATTTCAGGCGGCAGCACACCCCCTGTTCTCTGCTCCAGGGGGCCCATGCCTGAAGCTGTGTAAGGGCCCCATAATTCCTCGGCCCTGCCCCCCCCATTGTACCCCCTAGTACTTGCCTTGCCCCACTAATCCATACCGGCCTATTCCACTTCTCTCCTTTGTAACAAATATTTTTCTTCAAATTAACCTCTATGAAAATTTTATATATATTTTAGATTAACAAACACCCTAGGGAATAAAGTGGCGGCCATTTTTTTTACAAATTTGCATGGAGCGCCCCAAAAAATTCTAAGTTTTTGTTTTTTTTTGCTTCCGCCTGAAATTCGAGAAGCAGAAAGTAAAGCTAGCCCAAATTTGATAAGAAAGATGAGGTTTTAAAATAGATACCTATTGTCACAATTTCATATTGCACACAAAAGGGCGGTAGCCATCTTTTTTTCCCTGGTTACCTTTTGGTCCAGGTTATAGTGCTAAAACTCTGCTCCCTCTAACGAAAAATATCTATTACATCCTTTATATTTACATAGTGGGTATTTGCATGGGGTTTGCCTTGGGAGCTATGGCGCCCTTTATTAAAAA